>PUFA01000016.1:17334226-17957898 GCA_003508835.1 Eonycteris spelaea
TCTTCCACTTTTAAGGACTCATGTGATTGAGTCCACCGCCTGACCCAAAATAATCTCCTTAATGACATCTGCAAAGTCTCTTTACCAGGTAAGGTAACATAGTCACATTTTCCAGGGATTGAGGTATGGGCATCTTTGGAAGTCATTATTCTGCCTACGACAGTTCTGCATTAGAATTGGCAATTCTACTTGCATATGCAAACTGTAATTTGTCTATAATTTTCAAAGACAGCAGAAAAATATAAGTGGTTGAAATTGTGAAGTTGCTGATTTCATTAATATCTCTGAAAAATATGAGTGAAGTTAAGAAAAAATAATAAGACATTCTTTTGGAAGCAAATAATTTTCATGAGACTCTACTTAAAATTTAACAGGTAACATGATTCTGGAAAGTTTGGTCAGAGCACAGAAATAGTGGGGTTTGAAGGAGCAATAAGAGGAGGGTGTATAATCAGAGAAAATTATGGAAGTCATCTATCGAAATGATTGCAAGAGGTTTTCAGAAGCAAACAAAAGCAACCAAGAAATAAAAAGCTCAAGGTTTTGATTTGTTTTGTTACACTTTATCATATTACACCAAATAGCACTGAAAGAAACTTCTTAATTCAGCTCACCATCAATTGTTTCTTTCTTTCCTGCCTGCATTCTTTCCTTCCATTGAACAGATTTTAGTTGTACAAGGATCTCTGACCAGTGAACAAGACTACTTCCATTTCAAAAAGCTTATGGTTTACTGGAGAAACAAAAGTATAAGCAGGCAATTTCAATAAAGTGTAATAAGTATTATATTCGAAGTAAATAAAGGATGCTATGCCATCATGACTGTGCTGTCATAATTTCAAGGAAAATTCTAAAGGTTTATTAGTCCAGAGTTTTAATTTAGCAAGAATGAGTAGAGGTGAGGCTGGAGTTTTAAGCAGAGATCAAAACCTAGAAGGCCTGGTATGCTTTCTGAGGAATTTGTTTGAATTTTAACTTAAGAAATAATTGCAGTACTATAAGTAGAAGAGTATGACAAATTTGAATATTTTAAAATATTATATTTTTTAAAAGATAACTGGAATTCTGCTCCTCGTTATTAGGAACAAAAACCAGACTTACCTTCTTGCCATAAATCACTAGAGAAATGGATAAATGATATGAAACAACTTTTTTCAGACATTGTATAACAGGCAGCCCATGGCCGTGAATCCTGAAGCAAACAAGGTGAACCCCAAAATGGATCTCCATGAATATCTATCTGAAGGCAATTTTCAAATCCTAGGCTCAGAGAGTTGGAAACTTAAGCCCAGTGATACTGCTGAATTGAGCAAAGAGAGATTAGAATTCCAGCAGGCCAAGGGACTGGCGGTAGTGGTATAGGGTTTTAATGAGAAGGAATCCACACAGACAAAGAACTACAGAAATCTACGTGTTGTCTTTACTAAGGACTAGGCTGTACAGGCATAGAGAGAAACCCCAAAAAGTTGCAGAAAGAACAAGAGAACAAGTAGGGAGTTTGTAAGCCGAACAATTCCTAGAGTTCAAACGAGGAAAGGAGACATTTGATCTCTGACCATCAAGAATGGAGAAGCTCCTATAAATATCTAAGTATTCAATGGAGGCTATGGAGGGCTTATATCTTAGTAGAAGGGCTGGAAAAAAGCTGGAGTGAAACTCGTCTAGACCTCTTTTTAAAGTTTAAAAACAGGGTTCAATGGCTCAAAACTATCTGTAAGTAATATAGCTTTCTGTAAGAAAAAAAATCCAACACTCTAAAAACAAAACAAAACAATATCTAGACATTCAACAGTGTAACAAGTTCTAGTATCCAATAAAAATCACTATGTATTCAAAGAAGCAGGAAACTGAACAATAACTAAGAGAAAATAAGTCAATGGAATGAGATATAGAAATGATAGAGATGATGGAATCATTAGACAAAGATTTTAAAATAAGGCAGCTATTATAACTGTGTTTAAGTATTTAAAGAAAAACATGAATAAAATGAGATGATTAAAAACAAGAAAAAAATAACCCAATGAAAATTCTTAACATAAGAATACAAAATATTTTAAATTAAATAAAGGCTGAATAATTTCTAAATTTGATACATACAATAAAATGTCAAATCCAGAATCCAATAATCTCTAAGCAGTATAAACCACAAATAAAATCACTCAAAAGCACATTATAATCAAGTTGCTAAAAACCAGAGAGGAAGACAAAAATATAAAAAGGAGCCAGAGATAAAATACACACTACACACAATAGGAAAAAAAAATATTTAAACTTTTTACCTGAAACTATGCAAGCCGCGGTACAATGACATGACAACAAAAAAGAGTAAAGATATAAGATCGATCCTATAAGTTTCAATCTTAAGAAGTTAAAAAAGAACAAATAAAACATAAAGTAAATAGAATTATGTCAATAATAAATAGCAGAAATCAGTAAAAATAAAAATGGGCAATACTAAAATTAATAAAACCAAAAGCTGGTTTTTTAAAAAGCTGCTGAAATGAGTAAAACTTAGCCAGATTATGATAAAGAATACAAAGAATGATAATACAAACTACCAATAGCAGAGGTGAAAGAGAGGATGTTGTTATGGTTATAGGAAAAACTGAATGGCTACTAAGCAAATATTAAGAAAAAACAAATATTAAGAAAAAGACCTACCATTTAATTCAAGAATTTAGATTAAATAAACAAATTCCTTAAACTATATCTTCAAATTGACTTAGGAAAAATTTTTTTAAACTGAATATTCTCTCTCTATGTATATACACGTGTGTCTGTGTGAGTATACTGAATTCGTAATTACCCACACAGAAAGCCCCAGGATCGTGTTTATTAAGATTTTAAGGAAGAAATAATACCAAACCTATCCAAATTCTTTCTGAAAATGGAGGAGGAAAACTTGCCGATTCATTTTATGAGGCTAGCACTGTCTTAATATCAAAACTAAATGTATCAAAGGAAAAAAAAACATGAATATACACAAAAATACATGAATACACAAATTTTTAAAAAAATTATAGTAAACAAATCCAGTAATATTTAAAAATAATAACATACCATACTAGCTATAGTTTGTTCCAGGATTGAAAGGTTGGTTACACAACTAAAAAAAATGAATATAATTCACTATATTAAGAAAAACAACAAAAATATACAAGTATCTCTAGAAGCCAAAAATCATTGGAAAGTTAATATTCATTCAAGATAATATAAAGTTTCAGATAACTGAGAATTAAAGAGAACTTTCTCAACCTCACAAAAACTTCTATTCAAATCACATTTCTGACCTCATACTTAATAATGATGTAAGAGTAAATACTTTCCCCCTAAGACGTGGGTCAATGCAAGGTTGTCCACTTTGATCATTATCTCACATCTCCTACATAAAGTAGCTCAACAATTATCATTGAACTAAAGAAGAATCATAAAACTACAAATATTATAAATCAAAAGAAAATCTTTTTGATCTTGACTTGGGCGAAGAGGTTTTATAGATGACACCAAAAGTACAAGCCATACAAGAAGATATTGATAAACTGGATTTCATCAAAATTAAACAAATGTTTGCTTTATAAAAGACATCATTAATTAAAAAGGTAAGCCACATAATAGAAGAAAAGTTTATTACACATATTAGACAAAGGACTTATATCCAGAATATATGAGGAACTCTCAAAACTCAGTAAAAACATACAACCAAATAAAGAAATGGGCAAAAAGATTTAACAGAAACTTTATTTTTTAAAAATGGTCAGATGGCAAATAGACATATCAAAAAAAAAATGATGAAGCTGATTAGTAATTTAAAAAGTTAAGAAAAGCAAACACCAAACAAGATTCCATGACATTTGCATGAGAATGGAAAAACAAATCAAAACAAAACGGAACACTGAGTAATCTTGGTCAGAAGCAGAATGCATGGAACTCCCTTTGGAAAAATGTTTATCAGTTTCTCATAAAGTTAAACAGTAATTTACCATATCATCTAGCAATCTCATTCCTAGAGAAACAGAAAATTAAGTTTATATAAAAATCTGTATATAAATATTTATATAAGCTTTATTGACAATTACTAAAACTGGAAGCAACCCAAATGTCTTTCGATCGGTGAATGAGTAAACAGATTATGGTATATCCTTAAAATGTAATAACATTTACCAATAAAATTATTCACATATACGTAACATGATGACTCTCAAATAAATATGCTTTACTGAATGAAAGTCAACTCCAAAGGCTATATGAATGATTTCATTTACTTGACATTCTAGAAAGAGCAAAACTATAAAGAATAGATCAGTTTTTGTTAGGGGTTGAGGAGGGAAAGCTGGTTGACTACGGAAGGGCAGCATGAGGAAGTTTCTTAGAGTGATGAAATTATTTTGTTTCTTGATTGCAGTGGTAGATACATGAAGATGTATTTGTCAAAATCCATAGTACTTCACACTACAAAGAGTGATTATTACTTTATATAAATTTAAAGATAAAAACGTATTGCTACACTACTACACATCCACTAAAATGGCCAAAATTAAAAAGATTTACAATGTCAAGTGTAAGTGAAGAGATGGAATAACTTGTAAAGCTCTCCTAAGATCTCACATCAAAGTCCCTCTTTCTCAGTTCTTTTAATTCTATAGGGAAGGAATTTGAGGAGTATTCTAATTGGTTCTTGGTTAATCATATTTTAGAAGTTCCATAGAGGTAATGTAAATTATAACTCATCCTGCTATGTTACCTTAGGATTTCAGCTGAAGATTCCATTTTAGTATCCCATTATATTAGCTTTGTGACCCAGAAATCTCTGTGAATAATATACTCTGTACTCCAGGGTTTGGCTAGAGAATAGAACTTTGACTTCTCTGGTGTTTAATTATTATCACATATTAATGTAGAGAAATACTCTACATAATGGAATACATGAAGAAAATTCATTCATTTCTTCAGTTATTTATTTTTTTTCTTTTCAGAATAAACCAGAAAGGTATACCCTTTCACTACCTTATTTTGGTTTCTCTTAAAATTTCCTTTACCACACTTTGCTTTAGTGTTATCATACCAGTCTTTATTGAGAGACATAATAAGAACGGCCACATGAAATTTCTTATTACATTTTTATCAGAAAAGTTATTGAAGTCCTACTGCTATAATCAACATATCTATTTACTGAGGACCCATGGGAGAAATTCTTTGTGCATTTTAGTACCAGGAAAAACTCTAATTCTAACATGCTAATTTGCTTTGATAGTATGATCCATGATCTTATAAACTGGTCATTTCTCTCTTTTTTTAGGGCACTAGGAAATTTAAAGCAGAGATAAAGAAAAATATACTTTTGATGTTTTTATATCTAGTGGTGTTTTGAGAATCATTAAGTGATATGTAGATAGATCAGGATATCGTAAATAAGAATAGAAACCAAAGACATTTGGAAATAGCTATATGATGATAATGGATCAGAACTGTGTTAAAATCAAATAAATAGGTGATTTCCTACTGGTTATTATCAAAGAGGTTTTGGATCTTTATTTACAAGCTGAAATATTTACTGAGCAGACAGAAAACAAAGAAGTATAGTGTCTAATAGGAATGCTAATAATAATTATAACACTACTTTGAGATCATCAAATAACATTCAAAAAACTAACAATGGTGAAGGTTCTAAAAGTTATTTAGCATTCCGAGGGAGTAGACAAATATTAATGGTTAACTCAAAACGTGTTCATATGATTGCTTTTATAAAAAGGAAAATAAAAGATTATTTTGTAACAGTAATATAGAAAGAATTAAGAATGTGGGCTTCAGATTTGAGGCACTACTTTTCATGTGATCTGGGGGCAACATTTTTACTCTCTTGGGGTCAGTTTTCTCATGAACAAAAAGAACAATATCTCCTTCATAGGGGTATTATGAGCATTAAATGTGAAAATACATGTAAAGTCTAAAACCCCAATAAAATGAAAAGGAAATTTTGTATTGATAAAAATTTATTAATAAAAATAAAACTGAAATTATGACATTGTTCAGTGTCTATAGTATTTGTACTTAACAAGTAAGAACTGTGTTGTTAGATCTCATAACATAATTTGATTTTGTTAAGTAAAGCCTACAGAGTCAGAAAAGCAGTTTGATAATTTAAAGTGGAAGAAAAACAACACATATGCTTATTTTTATCAGGTAGGAATCATATTCACGCAATTTGGCACTAGCAGATCCTTTATAAGTTCCATCACCCATTTTGGATTTTGTGGCTGTTTTTCTGGCCTCTCTACATTTGGTGGTCTGAGATGCATTTTCTCTGGAAAAAATAAGTCATTCAATCTGCAGTGGCAAGTTCAGTCATTGGTTTTCGTTTCATAATTTAATTGCAAAAAGAGAAAAGTTAGATAACATATTGTACATTACACTGGGGAAGAATTTCCCCCTCCTCCTCCGCCCCTAACACACACACCTTGCTCAGGAGGGATAAATAATGAAAAGAAAGTGCCTGCAGAGGAACCGGCTGTTACTGTTTATATGGTTGTTTGTAGCTAAATTCTGTTCAGACCAGGTTGAATCCATTACTAGCAATGTAATATTTACTGTCTCTCTGAGCGAAGCCATATGTTATTGGTCTGTACTATGTGAAACCTCTATTATGTTCTATTTGAAAGTATTGTAACTTATCTGAATGCACTAGTCTAATAAAGCTATCTTCTCTAAGTAACAATAGTTGCAGTTAAAGAAAGTTCAACTGGGTATCAGAAAATATGGTTTACACTTCCACTACACTTGTAACTCACTCTGTGGCTTTACATGTCTCTCAGCATATTTGTTCCTTACTTTTGTATCTGCAAAATAGAAATTGTTTTGTTCCTAGTATTATTTTTGTTGAGTAAATCCCAGGCATAACACTTCTCTGTCATGTGAAACAGCCCAGTACCTACACAGATCTGTAGGGCTAATCTTAATTATGTGCCATATCTCTTCTAGGCATCTGTATGTTTTTTCATAATTTTCATCAAGGTCAAAGGCTTCACCTACCAAGTTTTTCAAGCTGCACTTAATATCTACTACTGCTTTGATTCAAGAAGTAAATATAATTTTTCAATAAATGCTTTTTGACTAACATCACTGAATGTTATGGGCTAAATTGTGCAATTCCTTAAGATTCATATGTGGAAGTCATAACCCCTGGTGCTACAGAATGTAACTATATTTGCAGGTAGGGTCTTTAAAGCGTATCTTTAAGTTAAAACGAGGTCATCAGGGTGGTCCTTAATCCAATATGACCGGCATCCTTATAAAGAGAGAAAATTTGGAGACAAATATGCACAGAGGAAAGACTATGTGAAGACACAAGGAAGAGATGGTTATCTACAAATAAAGGAGAGAGATTTAGAATAGATCCCTCCTCATGGCCCTAGGAAGAAACCAACTTTGTCAACATCTTGACCTTGCCTCTAGAACATTCAGAATATACATTTCTGTTGTTTAAGCCATCCAGTCTGAGGTACTTTGTTATAGAAGCCCTAGTAAAGTATTCAGATGCCATATGAAAGCAGCAAAGGCAAATCTTGTCTATTAGGATACATGACTTTTATTTAAAATGCTTGAAATTTTATATATTGCTTTTTATTATCTGTTGATTTTTAGTCTATGTAATTTCTACAAACTCCAAATGTTTGTTTCTATAATTTATCCTTAAACAGCATGCAAAGTATCACAGGATGTATATAAGAACCCACCGTTTTTAAAAATGCATTCAGTTTTTCTATTAAAAAAAAAAACACTTGCAACATGTAAAAAGAAGTCAATGCAGTAATCCTTTCATTATTTTATTTCAATCTTCTTTATATTCTATATCTCTTCTCTTATACTCCATGCTATACCTAGTAAATTAAGTATCCATTTCTATATGCTTAAGAGTTTTCCTATTTGTACCAATACCTTGATCCATCTTATAGAACTTCAGCCAAATCTAAAAAAAAAAATCCATATTTCTGTTATAAGGAAAAAATTATTGCTTATATCATACTTGAGGCTGGTTCTGGGAAAGTAGATAAATCGAGGTTTTGAATTTTAAGGTATTATGGAAAAGAGTTTGAAGAAATAAAATTATGCCTTTCTCTGGGGGAAAGAGTTCTAAAATCTTTCATGTTTTTGCCCCAACCACATTAAGGCTTTGGCTTCTGCCAAAGGATCATTCAGGTTAGCCCTTCTTGAATGTGAACCAACATGATAATATTTGAGGCTAAATGAGAAGGTTCTGTTCTTAACTGCCTAATCTCCCTATAGACAGTGACTTAGAAACCAAGGGAACTCCAAAAATTTTTGGCTTAATTAATACCTAAAAAAAATGTTCATAAAGAGTGAAAAGGTAATTAAATGAAAAAATAGAAGGAAGCAAGAATGAATTTACAAAGTAATGAATTGGCTGATCTTTTCATAGTTTCACTATCAACGCACCTGCATCCCCCAATATATTCAATATATTGTGCTCTCCTCTTCGTGGATCTGGAATTTACATTCAATGTGAAGACAACATAATCGTTATCATCATCTTCTGGTGACCTCATACTAGCAGTGATGGAATAATCTTCCATCATCATTGCATTCAAAAATCTTTCAAATGTTTCTGAAAGACTAGATAGAACCCACTATTTTTGAAATGTCAAGCCAAAGTAAAAAAGTCAGAAACTTTATAGTACTTAGAAGATTAAAAAATCTAGTTTTATAAAATATAATTTCATGAATCCATAAAGAAGCATGTACTCAACATGATGGCTATATCTCATAGTGCCCATTCCTTAAGAAACAGAAAGTAAAGTAAAAAGGAAGTTGTGATATAGATATATAATACAATATAGTTATCCTTTTTTGATTATTAGATGTTACTATATGATTACAAGAGGAAATCAGAAGAAAATTAAAATTATCCTGAAGAAAAATGAATGCAGAGATGATAGATATTCAATAGCAATTAAATTTTTTAAACAAAGTGTTTCCATTTTATAATACTGTGACAATGTGTAAAGGAATACATTGCCATATAAAATAAGTAATAGGAATATGCTGGTTGAATAAAAGTGACGAAATCTATTGACTTTGTCAATGCCACCTCTATTCAATGGGAAGAAATAGAAACTCCTTTGAAGCCACAATTGCCTTTGTCTATATAGTTAAATCCATACATATGCATTGCTGATATGGCATAACAGGCATTAAGAGCTTACCAACTATCAAAAAGCTCCATTTTTTTCCCTTATGTCCAAAATCCCTGTCATTATTAATTATTCGTTTAGTGAAAGACATTTTGCCCTAGAAACTCTTCTTTAAAATGTAAATGCATTAATAATAAGTAAAACATATGAACTTATTGATACCTATTTCCTTAATAGACCTAAAGTCAAGTTCTAGCTTCACAACTCTGTGACCTAAGCAAATTATTTGATCTCATTTCAACAACCATGACTTTTATCTTTGATAAATTTGTTATACCAAGGTAGCTACTAAGGAGTGAAGGAAATACTGGACAAATTGGTAGAACTAGGTTTTTTATGAGGGTTATTAGAGAGATGCTTTGATGACTTCCAAACATCCAGTTTCATTGTAATCTGCCAAAGATTATTCACAATCTTTGCTTCCTCTGGATTTTTTTCCCTGCAGAAAACCAACAGTGAGAACTATTACTTTTACTTGGAACAAGGAGGTCAATGGTTATTTCTCTAGAGAAAACATCAGCTAGCACTGCAATATCCTTTCAAATATAACAGGTAGATGCAAGTCAGATTAGATAAAAGTGTTAATTTATTTATAGCATGTTAGAGGAAAAATCAGAGGTGCAATGAGTTTGCACATTTAAACACAAATCATTGACCCTGCCAGAGATTTAGGAAAGTCGATTTATTTCCCAAGCCATGAAAATAGTTTAACTCAAAATAGTGTGTGCTTAGCAATCTTCCCTCCCTGAAGATTTATGGTATTCACACCACATTTTTTTTTTTTCCTTTTTCAAACATGTAGAAAGTTGATTCCCGCGTCCTTTAGTCTCAAATCATACTCTGGGGAAAACATGTCTTCAGTTGATGATGGAAGTCAGCTGCAGAAGTACTCTACAAGTATTTATATTAAAAATACATACTGCTTTTAAAGGAAAATGTGGGTGGCGTTCAGTGATTCAGTAAATACTTTTTGACAGAACATTCTGTGCCAGACATCACTTTAAGAGCCTAGAATATAAAGTGAACAACACACCTAAGGGCCCCTTTTCCTATTGGATGTTTAGTCTGTCAAGAAATAAAAAATGAAAGAAAAAAGTAAACACAAAAGAGAATATCAGATAATTATACATGATGGGCAGGGAATTAAAACAGAGGAAGTGTTCTGAAATTTGGCAATACTGATATTTCGACCCATATAACTCTTTGTGTGGGTGTTATCCTGCACATTGTAGGATGTTTAGAGTCTCCCGGGCCTCTGCCCACTAGATGCTAATAGTAGTTACCTACTATTTCGAAATTTTCTCACTCATTTCAAAGGTCCTTTGGGGGACCACATTGTCTCCAGTTGGGAACCACTGAAGTAAAGTGGTATAAGAAAGAATGACTGCCTCGTCACTGGATAAGTGTGAGTTGATGATCACAAAAGGCCATTTAATATGAGCTTTTCATGATTATCACGAAGGAGCCATCATGTAAAAATTTTGGAGAGAATGATACAGGCAAAGGGGACGGTTAGTGCCACAGCTCCAAGGCAGGAACAAGAATGTCAAGTTCTGAGGAACAGAAGGAAGGACAGTAAGGGAAAGAGAAGTGTGACATGAGAATGTAGAGTAGAAGTCAGTTCACATATGGTTTTCTCGAGGTAAGGAGTTTTTAATTTCATTCTAAGTATAATGAGATACCATGGGAGGGTTTTCATTAATAAAATAATATTACTTGGCTTATGCTTTAAAACAATCACTGTGGCTTCTGTCTGGAGAAGGAATTGCAGAGGCTTGAGTAGAAGATGAAAGACTCAGAGGCAATAACTGTAGAAACTGAGCTAATGATGATCTCAGTGATCTGCAAATGTACGTTCTCCCTGAGGAAGCATGACTGCCATTTACACGTTGCACGTTTGTTTTTTTCCCATACTCTTCTCTTTTTTTCCCATACTCTTCAGGCCACTTCCTGTCTTTTTTATCCTCAGAAGTACAATAAATTTTCATATTTCATCAATACAAGACCATTGCATTTTTTCATTAATTCATTTATTTATACAATATTTATCTGATAAATTCATTTATTTACTGAATAAAATTAAGTTGCATTAAGGGATGTAAGAGATAAAATATCTTCTTATCTGTCTTTAGCAGCTAATTTTTCACTGAAGATAATATCTCATATGTCAATACATTATGTTCATAATTTTTGTTTCCTACAGCCAGAAAGATCTTTTAGAATTTTCTTATCTTGTCTAAATGATAGCAAAAAATAATGGGAATGAATGGTCTTTAAACTTGGATATTATATATTAACCCAGGGACAAATTTTTAACATGCTTGATTTATTTAATTATCTAAAAAAATAAATAAAAACTATACATTTTGCAAGGTATTATATGGATTAGAAGAAATTGTTTTTTGGACATTTAGTGCATTTTTTTTTATTTTTAACAGCTTTACTCATATATGACTCTCATACAATAAACTATACACATTTAAATATAATTTTATAAGTTTTAACATATAAATATACCATTAAACCACCATTATAATCAAGGGAATGAGCATATCAACCACCCTCAAAAGTTGCCTCACGTACCTTCATAATCCTTCCTTCCTGCTCCCCTGTACTACCACATCTGAACAGTCACTGCTTCTCCTGCCATCATACATTAGTGTATATTTCATAATATTTTATATAACTAGAATCGTACTCTTGCTTAATAGTTTCCGACAGAAAATCTGTTTTCATTCTTATCTTTGTTTCCTCTCTACTGTGTCCTCTTTCTCTGGGAGCTAGCTATTAAGATTGTTTTCTATTCTCACTGGTTTTTAGCAATTTGTTTATGATGTGCCTTGTGTGAGTATGTGTGTGTGTTTGTTTCCTTTCATCTTCTTGGGCTTGGGTTTCTTTTTTTTTATTGTTTAAAGTTATTTAATATTTCATTTTCTCATTGAATTTATTGGAGTGACTGGTTAATAAAATCATATAGGTTTCAAGAGCATAATTCAATAATATGTCATGTGTAATATAGCACTTTCACCACCCAAAGTTAAATTTTCTTACATCACCATATATTTGACCCTCTTTCCCCTTATCTCCCTTCCTGTCCCTTCTTCACTCTGGTAACCATTAAACTATTGTCCATGTCCATCAGTCTCTGTTTGTCATGATAGTTTGTTGCTGGCCTTGGGTTTCATTGAACGACTTTGGTCTCTGGGTGTGGTATCATAGACAGGTATTTGGTCCTTGTGCCTAGTTCCTGGCACTGAGCTTTTAAATCTCTTGGAATTTCCTGAGTGATAAGAAATATAGAAATGTCTTTTGTTGTAATGGAGTGACTCCTGGTGGGCCCTTAGATTTCTTCAGGTTGAAAGCTAGTCACCAGAAAGTCTAACACTGATTAGAAGCTTGGAACTTTCAGCCTCACTCTTCAACCTTCAGGGAGGGTAAAGAGGCTGGACACTAATCAATCACCTGTGGTCAATGATTAAATTAGTTATGGTTACTCAATGAAACTTTAATAAAAACCCTAAATAATGGGTTCAGAGAGCTTCTGGGTTAGTGAATGCATCAATGTGCTGGAAGGGTCATGCATTCCAACTTCATGGGGTAGAAGACCTTGTGCTCAGGACCCTTTCGGACTTTGTCTTGTGTATGTCCTCATTTGGCTATTTATTTGTATCCTCTATAACAAACCATTAAATATAAGTAAAGTTCCTTCCTGAGATCTGTAGCTGTTTAAGCAAAGCATTAAATCTGAGGAGGGGACAGTCACAGGAACCCTTATTTTATAGCTAGTCATTCAGAAGTTGTGGTGGCCTCAGACTTCTGATTGGCACCTGAGGCGAAGGGTAGTCTTGTCAGATTGTGCCCTTAACTTGTGGGTTCTGATGGTAACTTCAAGTGGATCATATCAGGATTGAATTGAATTGCTGGGCATTCCATCATGGAATTGGAGAAGTTGTTTCGTGTTAGGAGGAAAAAATAAAAACTTTTCATTGGGTTTATAGTTTTTGCCAAATCTAGAAAAAATTGCATTATAAGATAATAAATCTCTTAAAACTTATCCCTCTGTCATCTCATTTGGGGTCTTCAGTTACATAAAAATTAGATTGTCTGAAGTCCACTGCTTACTCATCTTATGTTTATTTTTAAGACTCTCTTTTCCTTGTTTCATCTTGGATAGTTTCCATAGCTATATATTAAAGTTTATTAATATTTCCTTGTGAAATCTAATTACCTTTAATTTTATCCAGTGAATTTTTCACATTTACATTGTAATTTTCATCTTTAGTAGGTCATTTAGGATCTTTCAGAGAGAAAGAAAGAGAATTCCATGTCTCAGTTTTCTACACATATGGAATACAGGTATGAAAATTGTTTTAATGCCTTATCCAGCAATTCTAACATCTGTGTCAGATTTGGGTCAGTTATAATTTCATAAAACTAATAATTTCTTATGGGTCATATTTTGCTGCTTATTTGCATGCCTGATAATTTTTTATTGGATAGCATACTTTGTTAATTTTACTTGATTGATTGTTAGATATTTTTGTATGCCTATAAATATTCTTGAACTTTGTTCTTAGATGCATTTATTTGAGAACTATTCAACTTTTTCAATCTTGCTTGTCATATTTTTAAAGTGGGACCAGCACAGTGCTCCGTCTTGGACTAATTATTTTCTACTACTTCAGGATCTGTTACTTTTAATTTTTTTAAGTGATTCTTTTCCCAGCCTGCCATTTCTTCACTTGTATGCACTAAATCTAACATTCAGGGAGAGATTCTCTGCAGATCTTTAGTGTTCTCATCCTCTGCCCTTCTTCCTCCCTTCCTCCCGTTCCTTTTATCTTTCTACTTTATAGTACGCTGACCTGTGGAATTGAATATTTTTGCTCCCCTCTGACTCTCAGCTTCATCTTATCATCTCAGGGAGTCAACCAAGCTCTGCTTGGGTTTCACCTTCCTGGACTACCACCTAATTATTCTCTCAAAGCAGTAAGCAGGGGCAACTGTACAGCTTTCCTTCTTTATTTTCTGTCTCCGAGGGATCATTATTCGTCACTGCTCAATGTCCATTATCTTCCAAACCATTGCTTCATATATTTTGTCAATCTTTTGGAATGTCACTGGAAGAGGAAGTCTGGTCTCTATTACTCCTTGGATGGAAATGGAAATCAAGATGTTTTCAAAATATCTGGCCCACAAAATTTTTTAACACAATAATAGTTAAAATTTAACTGGTGTCATGATTTTATACTTGGTCTTCTAGGTATGTAAGAACCTATACTAGATCCTTTATGTACGTGGCATTTTTTCTTCCCATGATCCTCTCTGAACCATTTATTCTATTTCTATTTTATGAGAAGTTACACATCCCTCACCTTGATACTTCTTTTGAGATTTAAACCTGATCCATGTTAATGAATGTTAATGAAATGGGTTAACTACATTATCATCAGTTAATTCTGTGGTTTTTTTTTAGTTTTATATGTAATCTTTGCTTAGCATATAGCTGTATCACAAATGAAGGGAAAATGCTGAATTTTAGAAAAGAAAATTTTCTATTTGAAGTAGCTGTACCTTCCAATTAAATAAACAAACAAAAAAAGAGATTGTTCAAAACACAATGTTAATGTTCTCAGTATTTCTAGAGAATTTATTTCCAGAATCCATTCTCAGGAAATCTCCATAGGCTAAGTTGTTTGTGTTTGTTATGATTCTCCTTGAGAATACTCTGAGGGATTTAAACTTGCTTTCCTTTCCCCCTATTTTATCTTGGATACACTTCTTAATTTATCTTAGATTCTGGCACAACTGCTAGTATTTATTTTAAAGCTTGATTATGATAATATCCTATATCAAATGAGGTGTAACTGCTGCTCTCAGAGATGGAAGAGTTGACTTTATCTGCGCCATGTCTCTCTACTTTTGTAGAAGTGTCATTCGCCCTTGTGTCTGTCACAAGTTGTTTTAAAAAAATTAACAAATAAATATGCTAACTTCAGGAAGTGGACATATGTTGAAAAATTGATTGAAGATAGCTTTGTAATACTGATGCTTGTAATGGATATTGAATGACAAACTGTTGTTGTTGTGAGCTAATCAGAGTTAGTATTTTGAAAACTTTTAAAGTATTTACATGATACTTATTGAGGTAAAGCTGTTACTGTCAAGTATTAGCTGGAATCTTTTTTATCTCTGAAATCCAGACTCTGAATGGTTCTTTTATATTTTCTTTTCATCTAATGATAAGGTGTGAATTCTTATCCCCATCCAGTTTGGAAGTGAGCAGAAGAGAAATTGTGAGATTTTTCTGATTTTGCTCTTCAGGGTATCACATAATAATTTTATTAGCCATGATTCTTTTCTTTCAAAGTGACAGAAATTCAGTTTAATTAAACAGAAAAACAGAATTTACTATCTCAGGTAATTGAAGAGTTAAGGCTATTGCAGGAATCTAAAGATTTGTCATCATCAGAATTCACAAGATCTGCATTTCTTGGTAATGCTTCCTTTTCTGTTGTTTTTACTCACAGGTACATTTTTCTATGAGACTGTACAGATAAGTCCATATCCACAGGTTTATATTGTTCTAATGTCCTTAACATCAGAATGATTGAGGCCCTTTCTTTATAATATCCAATCAATTTGTCTCCAAAAGCTCTGATAAGCTCTGACGTGGTCATGTGCCCATATCAGTGTAGTAAAGGAAATGATCTAATAGGACTTTTGAAGCTTCTAATTCATGATCATCCTGGAGGAGATATTGTGAAACTAGGATATCGTACCACCTAGAACAGTTCTCCTCAAGAAATAATTGACTTTCATGACCATAGGACAAAGAATAAATGCTGGGTACACAAATGTAATGAATATCTACTATTAATGCCTCAGGTATGCTTCCGTGACATGTCTAACTCTATGCCACCCAAACTTACAGTGCATAGCCTGAGTCTTCTTAGATTCAGAAAATATAAAACCTTAAGTATTGTCAGGACATGACTAGGACTATGACATCAGTATGGCGCTGGACCTCCTTTCCTTATAAATTATCAATGTTCTAGCTAGGCACCATTTGTGAGCGAAGCTAGATCTCCATTTCCATATTACCACAATATGTTCTTCTATTTCGTATAACTTATTTTTGTTTTTCTCTTAAAAGTTCAAGGCAGTTTCTAAGTGTATGTAAGTTTAGAGATATAGAGAGGTAAGTAAATAATAACAATTTTGAATAAACATCAGTAAAATAAATTCAGGATATGCCAAAAGACCCATGAAAGTGGTGAGGTGAATGGCTAATACTTAGATAAAGGATTTGTTAGCAGTGACACTTCAGACACTAATAATTTACTAGGGTCTTACTATATTGTTAGGCAATAAAAAAAAAAAATCAAGAAAAGTAAATATCACGCATCTAGCTCTCAAAACTTCATAATCTGATTTAGAAGATGCAGAATATAAAAAAGAAATATTTTATTTTTGTGCTGTAGAATAAGCATACATGTAATAAAAATTCATAAAACGGACAACATTCTCAGAGTAGAGCACTCAGTGAAGACTTTGAGGGAAAAGCAAGACTTGTATAGTCTAAATAAAATGAGTTGCATTCATGGAAGGCATTTTCAGTTTACGGCAAAAAGAAAAAAAATCATATGCAAGAATAATTTTATTCCATATGTGGTAGGAACAGCCCTAAGTCTGCTTGAGCAGAATGTTGGATTTGTGTTAAAAGACATTGAGAAATGCCCTGAGAACTGTTGGTTGGATATCAGAGTTTATCAGTATGGAAACTTGGAAAGCAACTGCACAGGCCAGGATTATTTGTTAGAAAGAGGCAACAAAGTTTGGCTCAGCGTAGTGAATAGAGAGTCATAAACCCTTGACATTCACTATGAGGAAAGGTGTATGAAAATCATGCAGTCAGGCAGCATGCAGGCTCATGGTTTGAATCCAAAGAGCATATGAAAAGTTCCTAGGTTTACACAGGAAGACCATGACTAGAAGTATCCTCAAAGGAGGGCATTGACTGAACTGGGTTGCTTATATATATAGGCAAGGATCCAAGGAGCCAGATGAGGTTAATTTCAATTTGATTCAACAAATATACAACCAAATTCCAGAAGTAAGGGACTCATACAAAAATCTGGAGACAAAGAAGGATAAGACAACAGAATGAGGTCCTGGCTGAATGAGTTAGAAAAAGAAACGAACAAAGAAGCAGGACTTACCTTTTTACTGAAAAATAAACTATTGGTGAGATTTATGTTTTTTATTTACTACCCTCTTAGATGAGGACTACAGATATAACACATTAGAACAGTTCTATATTATCTTTTCCTTCTTTTCTTACTTTATTTTTTTTAACATAGCTTTTATTGATATTCTTGTAAAAAATATTTCACCAACAATTTCTTTCTCCCCTTGATTTTAGAGTAGGCTGTACTGGCTGTGTGATTTTAGGCAACTTACTTCACCTGTCTGAACTTCATTCTACTCTTCTAGAAAAATGAAAACAATAATGACTTTCTCTTAGAAATGCCCAGATTAAATGATATAAAATACATCCTAGGAAACAGCACAGAGGTTTTCCAAATATGTGTTTGTTAATGCACATTTTCTTGAGTTCCTCACTATTTCCTTTCTTTTTCTTTGTTTCTCTTTCTCATTTCCATGTACTGAATGGTGTGGGAGCTAAGAAAAGCAATGGACAGCCAAATTAAGTTATTCTTTCCATAGTGATGTTCTATCCTGAGAGAAATCTGATAGGAAAAGGAGGATTAAGGAGCCAGGGGCCAGGCATTTTCTGTGGCTTTGATGTAACAGTCAGTGAAGAACCACTACCCAACTCTGCAGGAGAACCTAATATAAAAAGGAATGTAAAATCTTTACAATGGCCTAAAAGCTTTTAGTGATCTGACATGCTCTGTGATCTCTCACATTTGATTTCTTCACCTCTTTCCTTTGTTCTCTCTGCTTTAGCCACACTAGCCTCTTCACCTCTCTTCAAAAATGAGATTCTCCTACATCAGGGACTTAGCACTGGCTGCTGCCTTGCTGTGCATGCTCTTTCCACCAATGGCTGTGAAAATAACTTCCTTTCTTCCTTCACATCTTTGTTCAAATGTCATCTCAGTGAGGCTACTCTCTCAACCATATTTAAATTGCAACATCTTCATCTCTGCTCCAGCATTCCCAATGCACCTTACCAGGCTTTATTTATTTTTTCCCCCCATCTACTCTAATCACCTTCTAACATACCATGTGATTCATTATTTATTATTTATTGTCCATCTTCCTTACTAAAATAAAAGCTCTACAAAGAAAGAAGCTTTTGTTTGTTCACTACTCTCTCCTAAGTTCTGGCACATAGTAGAATATTAATAAATACTTGTTGAATTAATAAAGGTTGTATTTTACAAGATAAATTTGAGAGATTTACATTAGTAACTTAACAAAACTTGTTAAGAGATATGGCTGAATATTTTTAATGAGAAAAGAATTAATTAAGATTTTTTTCTTTGATTGGGAGACAATAATTATGAAAGAGTCCAAAACTAACTTTGAAATAAAATCAGATAAAAGTCAACCAAAGTATTTCAAAACAGGAAAATCTCCATTCAATCTGGTAATTGGAATGCAGATCAGGAAGATGAGTTTGGGGACAGACACAACTCTAATGGCAAGGGACATGAAAGGCTTCCTAAAAAAATTTGAGTGTGTGTGTGTGTGCGCGCACGCGTGTTTTCACGATAAGAAGATACAGACAACCAGACGCCCAGAGTAATTGGAAAAACAGCTAGCATGTGTACAGGTTTCTAAGAACAAATATTATTTGATCCAGTAAAAGGGGATGGCAAGAATCAGAGAATCAGAGGGAGCTGTTGAAGTGCTTATTTTTCACTCTGATCAAGAAGAGTGTTGATAACAGCAATAGTGAAGAACCAGAGAATGACTTACAGAGATAGATAAAATTCAGAAAGTCTAGAAATAGGTCTACATGTCTAACCTGCAATTTATGCTGAGACGATAATAATAATGACCATGACTTAATAAATATATATTTCGGTAAAACTTATAGGCCTTGCTTAACAAAGGTTTGTGAAAGACAGTTTTCAAAGGAAAGTCACATATACATATCACACTATCCTATAATTTCCTTGCATATATATATAACTTTTATCCGAAAAGTTCATATGAATTTCTAAACTCTGAAAACACATTTCTGAAAAGCATTTTACTACCACATTCTCCAAAATATTATGAAATAGATCATAACATTAACTCTGTAATTACTGTAAAAATTCGACAAAATGTAAAAAAAAAAATCTTTCCAATATTCACAAACATTTGTTTTAATTTAGCTTTAGTAACCAAATTATTTGATATTTAAATCCGAGTCTTTTTAATACATCCTACCAATAGATTTCATAGACACATACTGCTGCTGTAGAGAAGCATTAGTATCTCTTTCTCTCTCTCCTCTGTGTGTGTGTGTTGTGCGTGTGCATGTGCGCATTTGCTTTTATAGAGAAATGACCATGGAAAAAAGTGAAAGAACAATAGCAAGAAAGAAATGATTTAATTTTGTCATTATTAGGCTTTATACTTTTTTTTCTGCTAATAAGCATTGAGCTCAGAATGCAAAAAAAGAAAGTTGTCAGATTTCATTCTTACATGGATTAGTGATTTCAGCAATTTAATGAAGATAAGACCAAGGAGACCATTCTTATTAGCAAGACAATATAAGTCAGGAAGGTGATTTTTTTATGATGAATTTTATGCAGTACGTATTCTACAGCCTCTCTCCTCATTTTTAAAGCCAACATATGACACATTTTGTAGAAAAAAAAAAAACATGTAAAACTCAGCTCTCAGCATTTGAGCTCCCTCTACTCAGAATGGATTGCACTATTGCCAGAAAGCCGTCACTACATGGTTATATTATATGATGGTGAAAATCATCTCGTGATTAACCCTTAGAGTGAGGACACTCACCCTGATACCTGAAATCATACTTTGCAATCTTTTTTGTTTAAGCAAAGAGAATGTAGTGAGATATATTTTATACACACACACACACACACACATATGTTAAATACATACATATCTATATACACACACACACACATATGTATGTGTATATATATGTATATACATATATATATATATTTAACAGAAGTATTGCTAATTAGAGGTCATTATTTTGGTAAAGGCAATAGTACAAGCAGAAGGGGACAATTTCTTCAGTGTAGACTACAGAGACAAGAGTTCCCTTTCCCATTGTACAAAATCTATTTAAAAGCACACTGCTTCTTTCTTGGCTCCCCACCAGTGGAGCAGGCAAAATTGGACTTGCCTAAAATGATGGTCACTGTTATATTCCTCTGCAGGAGAAGATGCAAAACTGACATATTGTTTTCATATATTGCATCTCTGACAACTAGTGTTTTACTGGCACATAACCATTATACAAAACTGGTATAAAACTGTTGGGATTTAATTTAAAGTGGTCTAAAGTTTTGGAGTATTACTTCTATGAAAACTTGATGATATCTGTCCCCATTCAAAAATGAACAAAGGAAGGAAGGTGGGGAGAATCAATAAGCATGATTACTCAGGTTTTTATTTATACTTTTGTTGTAAAGATATTGATTTAAAATCAAGCCTCCAGTTTTTGTGAGACATTGATGTTTATTAGCAATAAATGATAAAGTATTTACATTTCACTATATATGCATTGAAGATACTTTGTTTTATATCAGGAATCCAGGCTCAGCCAATGTGTTCAATTTTATACTCATCAATTACTGCCTTTAATTCATTAGTGACATATTCAACACACATTACAGATTGCCTTTTATTTTCTTATTTTACTTTTTTTTTTGTCAGCTTCCACATTTTACACTGGAAATATAAAGCATGGTAAAAATGCTTACTTAATATGTCCGTTCTTCTTCTATATTATAAATATTGTTTTGTCTTTAGCCTAATCCTGGGAGTTTTGGAGAGACATCTGGAGCGGGGAGCATTTAATACAATATTCCTCCATCAAAAAATAAAAACTTGGGTATCAATTGCCTAAGATTGCATTTCATAGTTCTTTTTAAGAGCACTTTCTTTGGAATTGGTAAAATCACTGTCTCCTGCTGGTTAGCTTTAAAGCTCTATGAAGACACAGTGCCTTTAGAAGACATAAAGTTTACTTTTCTAATACTTTCCAGAGATTGCCAATTTTATCTTACTCAAAATATCAATTTATATGATTAATACATAAATACTCAAGGATGCTGAATTTTCTCTTTATCCCTATGGTCTCAGAAAGCACAGGACAAAAAAAGACTGCGGCATTGTACAAAATATGTTTTGGGGATGGGTAGGACACAACAAAACAACCATCTTCAATAAAAAACCCATTTTATAGGATATTCTCTTGATAAAATCACAGAGAGAATGTTTCTCCATTTTCAAATAAGCTTGGGAAATACTGGATTAGACAGAAAAAAAACATATTTCCATATTTCTGGAGACTTTAATATGCTAATGTGCACTATAACTCTTCAAGACAGGTGTGTTTAGCTTTTCTCAAGTCAATTTGGTCACAGGACTTTTTCCCCCTATAGATCATCTACTGGAGTTATTGTTTCAAAGAAAACACTTTGGAAAAGTTGCACAGTGTGCTGATTAGCTTCAGAGGTTAGACTGAGATTTAAAAGACAAGTGTATCTACATTTTAATACTCAAACATCTGATGTATCTGCTGCTTTTCAGAAGAAAACATATCATCTTTGTAGACAATGAAAAGAATGAGTGTTTTAAGGATGAGAATCACTCCAATCAGTTTGCAGATGTGTATTTTAGCATCTGAGAGACAACATTCTATCAGCGAATATGAATTATATATAATAGCCAAATTAATAGAAAAACTTTCTTAGACATTTAAGTCTATTTTCTAACTGCATGTTACCCTGTTTAAATATTGTTATTCACCATCATTCTTCCAATTTGTTAAAATTGTAAATGTCACTTGCCTAAATTGAGTGGAAGTTAGTAAAATAGATCTGATACATTATTTATATTTCAGCTTCTATCACACTTTTGTCTGAAGAGCCCAAGGCTCTAAGAACTTTTCAGTAAAGCAAAAATAATAGAAGTTAGCAGGAGAGTGGAAAAGGTAGGATAAAGCATAAGAATGAAGTAGCTAGGAAATATTAGAGTAAATACTGGCAAGTGATTCAAAGCTCATTTATTAAAATATCAGGGTATAAAACAATAGTAATATAATAATATAACAAAATAAAATGGCAGAATTACATCTATCATCCAGTTGTATGTATAGTATCAATTCCAAAAGGACAGCCTCCTACAAATAAGAAACAATGTGTCATATGTTCTATACCTCCACCATGGACAACTTATCCATTCATTTTCAACCACTATGTAGAAATATCCTAAATGGAAGGTATTAAACCTTTCAATGCTATTAATATCTAGACAATCTAGTTAATTTTCATATTTTTCATACTTTTATGAGATTCTCATAAAAGATCCTAGGCTTCTCATTTATTAAGAGCCATTGATTCACTTATTACAGAATGGGAAGAGTAGGAGTGAAACATTCCAAACATTACCTAAGACCCTGAGGAAGAAACAGATACAGAATAAACAAAGAAAAGAGTCGACTTTCATCTTAGGTTCAAGATTTCATCACTTCACACACACACACACACACACACACACACACACACACACACACACACACACTCCCCCCTCCCTCCCCCCCCAAAAAAAAACAGAATTAGCAATTATTAGCTAAAGAAGTAAGAAATGCAGAATGGTTTATTTATAGAGCTGAGCTCTTAATCCAGATGGTCTCAGTTAAGGTATATCTCTACTCTTTCTAACAGAATGACTTTGGATAAGTTAGTTAACTTCTCTTAACCAAGCTTCAACATCCTTATCTGTACAAATGGGTATAATAGTACCCACACCTCCTAGAATTATTGGAGGTTATACTGATTTATTTTACATCAAGTGCTTTGAATATTGCCTAGGACTGGTGCTAGCTCAAGAAATAATTATTTTCTTTATTATTTTGCTTATTACAAGAACTTTTCTCAATTAATTACTCCTTTTTTCCCTCTATGTCAATCTCTCTTCTGCACTGGTTCCTCCCTTTTAGCCTGATTTCCAAAGCAAAAATAAATGTTCCTTGAACTATGCTTCTAGCTAAATCTACCATCCCATCTTTCTCCCTTCCTTCCTGCCACACTTCATTAAAATTTCATTCCTCCAAAATGGAATCTGTTCTTAGACCTCTGTCATTTTACCACTAGTGTACCACTGAAACAGCTTTAAAGAAATTCACCAATGACCTCTTAGTTCTAAATGCATTAAGCCCATGCATAGTTTCACCATCACTGTCTTTGTCTTTTTTGCCTCCTCATCCTCTTTATGGGAACCTACTCCTCCTCAGTCACTTAAGTGGTTCATCCCTCCAGTTGTTGCTCAATTAGAGTCATCCCCTTAAGCCTCTACCCTCAGCATCTTTAAATTCAATCTACATACTTTCTACCTCGGAATATCTTTTACTCAGTTATATGGTGCTAACTTTCAAATTTTCTCGACTAGTTGTGGCCTATTTCTTGTTTTTCAGTTGCCAGTTACACTGACATTTTCACGTGGATGCCCCATCGGCACCTCTGTCTCAGCGTGAGTTTTCTCATTTCTTGATTTTCTGATTCATCCCTTATAATGCTGCCAGATTTAGTATTCATCTTTTAATACACACCTCAAATAGAACCTCCTTTATAGAACTTTCTAAGAGTTTCAAGTTAAACTTTATCAGTACTTTTACTCTTTGAATCTGTTTCTTATTTATAGTTAGTTTTTATCTATATATCAATTTTTAACTCACTAATGACTGCAAATTGTTGAGAGCTCAAAACATCATTATAATTTTTAATATACTTCAAAAATGACATGATGAAAAAAAAAAAAAACCCTGATCTATTTTTAATGGATGGTTGCTGAATTGGATTGCTGAATGTAAAGGGAGACATTCTCTCTTAAAAGGAGATGATAGAGTGATGACATGATTTGTACAAAAACATATAGAAGCATAGTACAGTTAAAGACACTGGAGTAAAATATAAACAAGATTTAATAACTATGATAAAAACAGACAAGATGAATATTTACATGTACATTTTTATATATAAAGTGTATACACATAATTAAATATATGAAATCTTAAAAGTATGTAATTATACACATATGTGTGCAATATATAAAATATATTTTTGCACAGTATTTCAGCTATGCCATTACCTGTGCTATTTTTGTGACGATAGATCCTGGAAGGCAACAACTAAAGATGATTCATCCTAGAATAATATTATGTGCTCAAGGGCATTTGAGAAAGATTATTTTTAAATTGTTACATATGAATCAAAAGACTAAGAAGGACTGAGAAAGTCATCTACTTTATAGCCCTGCCTCAGGGTCTAAAATTTTTATATTCTATTGAAATGATCAATTAATATTCAGAGAAAGAGAATATTCATAGAGTTCCTGACAATGTTCTTCATGATCTTCCTAGATTGTTATTGTTTCAAAATTTCCTACATTCTCAGTGTAAAGGGCTCAAAATTATCTGGTATGCTGACCAAAGCCAGACTGGCTAACTAGATAAATATCTGTTTTATTTTTTAAAAAGAAAATACTATCTTCTAACTTTGGAAACTATTTTAAAATTTTTCTTATTAGACATTTTATGTTATTACATATAATACTTTGTGTTACAGTATTAGATTTTTTTCACTTTTTATATATCTGTTGAAAACATTTTGATGAACTTTATGTTCGAAACAGAATCTGAGTTTTGACATTTAAAGAACTTGTCAAATAATATACATATACATGCATCTTTACAAAAACTATTTTTCTTCTGTATGTATTCAGAGATTATGAAAGCATAAGCAATACATTTGATTTTAAGTATCTATTTTACCGTTCACCACTGTTACCATTCAAAATGTACACTTTCTTTTTAAGGTTGAGCAGCAACATTGGAGAAAGTCAAAATGCCTTAAAATAATCAATAATTGGTAAATAGCTTTGAATTGGCACAGAATACAGTTTCTAGGAAAGGTACATTTCTTTTCTAAGCCTCTCAGAGTTATTTAAATTGAGAAGCCATGTGATGGTTGCCTCTAGGACATAGCTTGAATGGAATCTCAAGGCCATCCTCCTAGACCAATTTCCACAAGAGATTATTTTACAACCAGAGACTTCCACTGTAATCAGTCCTTTGGGTTAATGCCTCTAGTATCTGTCATAATAGGAGAACTAAATATTTGTTCAAGAACTGAATGCATTTTTAGATGTGCAGAAGAAAAAGTGTGCATAACTGTCTCTTTTACAATTAAGAAAAGCAAAATTCTGCAATTCTATTTCAACCAAACTAAAAATGCCAAGTGGTATTTAACATTATGAAGGCACATTTTAGATGGGCTCTGTAAGAGGAGATGAGGAGGAACACATAAAAATGCAATGCAATAAAGTTGGGTCCTTCCTAAAATTGTTCTCTAATATCTGGATGAGAAGAAATCAGAAACCATTCATGCATGCTTTAAGCAAAAAAAAAAAAAAAAGTGAAAGAAACTGGTCTTTCAACTATAATAAACTCCAAGCAAAAGTAGAAATGTAACCTGAATTTTAAAGTAATTTTTTTTTATTTTCTAACTTATGAAAAAGGAAATAAAACAGGTCAATCATATTATATCCAAAAAGTCTGCTAAAATGTGATCTTTTATTCAACTACTTTTTCAATAGTTCTGTAATTACAAATTCTGGTCTTGATTTTTCTATATATTTCCCATTCAATCACCTCTAGGATGGAGGTAAGCAAATAACTTTTTTTCTTGTAGAGTAATTCTAATGCTGGCTGAAAGCCTAGGCTTTAGTGTGTTCCATCCCTCAAAATGGGGATAAAGGTGTAGAAATGTTACTGTTACAGTAACAAATAAAGATAAGAAAAAAAGTAATAAAGTGGATAGGAGAACCTCTCACTATGCAAGTTGGTCATTTATTTTACCATTAGTTTTAAGAATTTTTGAGTATAAACTTGACAAAAAATGGAGTATGAAACATACTTTGTAGTTTCTCATTCTTCCTACAGGAAAAGAAAGGTGTGTATATATATATATATATATATACATCATAAAGATATTTTCCTACACTGCCATTCACTAAAGTTAAATTTGGATCCAATAGCAAACTCTTTCTGGACAGGTAATACCCCCTCTTCCTCCCTGGCCTATTCTTGGGATGATCTCTCAGCTCAGGTTTACAGCCCACATGGCTGGCAGAGGTTACAGTCCCTTTAGGCAACTGTGCCTCTGCCTGGAGTTAATGCTTGCTACTTAAATCAGATGACTTTTCCATCCATCAGCTAGAGGGAGAAGGCTACACTGGAGCAATGAAGTTTTATAATCCCTCTTCTCTCTCCCTTCTGGGTTACTATTATCTATGATTCCATCTATTTCCCCTAAAGTGGAACTCTAAGACACCTGCAGACTTCCTTTGTCCTCTATGAAAAACCTTTTATGAACCTCACGGTTTTTTTTTCAGTTACTGAGGATACATAGAATTGCATATGAAACTCCCTGCTTTACTTTTTTAATTCAAAGTATTACCTCTCTGTTTATCATTAGGGATTAAAGAGAGCCCAGGACAATTAAAAAGAAAACAACAACAACAACAAACAGATCAAAACAAACAATAAACCAAAAATCAAAATCAAAAGCCCTTTTAAATCATCCTTACTCCTTGAAAAAAAAAAAAAACCTGGGTATTTTCTTCATATTCTACCTTTGTGCAATTTCACCTTTGTTCCAATGACTTCTAGGAGTATCTCAAATCAAAGTTTACTTTTCTTTCATGACTTTCATAAAATCAGGAAATCATTTTATTCATTCAATAAAAAAATATTTAGCACATATTAAGATCTAGGTGACAGGAGTATAGTAGGAAACTAAAAAGATAAAAATCCCTACCTTCATGGGGTCAATAGATTTTTGTCTTCCTGTTTCCATGTCTCTATCAATTACGTCTTTATAAAGCATGATTCAACTATGCTATTTATTGCTCAAAAATATTTACTGGCTTTCAATTTTTACCAAATAAGAAACAAAGCCTAAGATCCCTACCATTTGCCCTAAGTAATCTCATGCTGTTCTTCAAACACTCCTTATATGTTATCACTTCAACACCCTACTCCAGATATTCCCTTCTCTCCCATGATCTCTACTAATAGGTAATTACCAAGTTCAAATACTTTATGATGTCAGAATTAAATATGTCCCATCTAGATTTCGTCTATCTCATCTGTGCCTTCCCTAGAATTTTATTCTTAATTTCTCTTAGGAAGTTTACATTATTTGTATCTATAACTATTTATATATTTATCTTCCGAGTACACTGGAAACTTTTGAAGAGAGTCAATATGGTTTATTCACTTTTTCAACTTCTTCACCATTCGGACCTCCAATAAAGCAAGACATATAGATCTCACAGAATTGTGAATGAATTACTCCATTATTGCTATGCAACATTTGTATAATTCTTTAGATTCCTAGTCTGTACTATATATGGATTTCAGATACAGAGATTAAAATAAGTATGATTTAAGAGAGGAACATATAAAAATAATGGAACTAAATATCTAGTCCACCTAGAAAATATGAAGCTTAATTTTCCTTATGAATAACCTGCATCCTATAGGAACAAGGTTGGGACTCTAAAGAAATGAGCTTATTCATGCTACAAAGATGCTTCCTGGGACAAAAATTAAAGGGTTTGTCTGCTGTACATAGGAAAAAGAAATCAAATAAATGCTTGAATGATTCATTTAGATTTAGTGAAAATCTAATTAATAAGATATACCATCTAACATTACCCCCGACAAATCTTAGGGGACCACATCTTTGGTGCCTTTTGGAACCAGGAGGCAGATATACCTTCTTATGAACCTTACATTAACTTCATAATCAAGTGATGGTGATATTTTAAAATTATAATTCCATAGTCAAGTTAGGCACTGAAATTTCAGAGTTCAAAAAAGGAAAATTATTTTCAGAAATTATTTTGTAAGGCTACTTTACTGTGACTCAGTGTACTGAAAAGACACCCTACTGAGGTTTCCTCAAGTGCCCATTAACCTTCAGAAAATTGGGAACTAAATTACTCATCAAAAGAATCTGACCTAATGATTTCTTCCATTTTCTGTGTCCTAGTTAGGCCCTCACCCACTTGATTTCATTTTATACTAAATCTCAATACATTCATTATTGCTCAAAGGAGGAGACACATGGAATTTTGGGTTAATCTGTTAATTGTCTATGAGGGTCTCTTTTGGGCAAGAAGTTCAACAAATTTAATTGCAGAATATGGTGCAAAGTTGTACTAAAATGAAAGTTCAGAAAATATCTCAAAACATTTATAATAATATGATGCTCCTTGTATCAATGAACATTGCAAAAATAAGAGCAATGACAGTGAATATTACATTTGTTTCATCATCTTTTGCCACTACTGATCGATCTATTTTTAAGTCATGTGATAGTCTTCCTCATGTAACTGCACCTCTTTCATTCCTTTTTTTTTTTTTTTAAAGTAGATAATCTAGACTTTAGTTCCTCTAGACTGGTTTTCATGGGAAAACTCATGAATCTCCAAATCTCCATTTATCCTTACTATAACTATTTTCCTAACATCTACTATATACATTGCTTCTTAAGTTAGGAACCATGGAGAATAAAATATGTAATACAAAATATTCTTTCTAATGAAAATGTAAAATGTGATTGAATATACATACAAAATGACTTTTATGGAGGTTCAGATAGTACATGTAATCTGGGCAATTGCATTACCTGGGTTTGTCAGAAAGATTTTAATTTGAATAGTTTATAATTCAGCTGTCATTGGTTTCTACAGCCTGAGAACAATTTCAACTAAAATTTTCATAACTAGATCAGCCTCTTTGTTAACAAAGAAATCTTAACTTTAATTAATGCTTAATACATTGAGTAGGAAAATGTTTTCCAGTATGGTATTATTAAAAATAATCTCATTCATGTTCAAAATTGAACCTTATTTACAGATTCCTTTTAAAGGTTATTGGTTTCTCAGTCTCCCAGCTTGGGCCCTAATAACCTGTAAAATCATCTTCAGTGGGGTGTTGGTGTGGTTGAAGATCAGCCCGCAGCTGCAGAGCTCTGTGGTCTTTCTGAGTGTCTTTCTGCCCTGAAGCTGGGTATCATGCTTACATTTCTCATTTAGCTAATTGGCACTTAGGTCTTATGAATTGAATTGCCCTTTCTTAGTCAGATAATTGAAGCAGTAGAGTCTACTCTTAGCTCCTCTTCATTCAAGTATCATTTCCACACTGAAAATTGCATGTAAAATAACTATCTCCTCTGTCAAGAATTGGAAATACGATCTGTCTTGTCATTATTTATCCCTCTCCTCTGGGTAATTCTGCAATATTCCTCCACTGGTGGCTTAGATGACTTTAGGATTAACTATCAAAAAGTGATGCTGATGCAGTTCTATATCTGGGGAGGTAAAGTTGTCAACTAAGCCTGAGCAGATGACACTGGGTCTTATTATTATCTTAAGCCTCAGACTATAACATAAAGAAAAAGAACGTGGATTTTATAGTTATAAACCTCAAGTTCCAAGTTCTAACTCTGCCCTTCAGTCAACTTGTCTTCTGTAAATGAAAGGTGACAATATAATGTCTATGATAATTCGATAAGAAGAGGATATGAAGTGCTTGGCAAATGTAATGTAGTAAGTGCTCCACAAATAGTAGCAATAATGATAATAGGCCATGTCGGTTTAAAAACACATAAGTCAACATCAACACCATGTATACATATCCACGGCACAGTTTTAATTTGTACCATAAATACTCATCTATTGTATGCATTTAAAAAAAATAGGAGTCAGAAAACTTTTTCTATAAAAATTGACATGGAAATTATTTTAGGTTTTGTAGGACATAATGTGTCTATTGCAACTTCTCAAATGTGTTGTTATAGCATCAAGGCATCCATAAAGCAATATGTAAATAAGATGTGTGGCTATGTTCCAATAAAACTGTATTTATAAAAAGAGTTAGTCTGCTGGATTGGCCACCAAACTAAATGTAGATTGCTGACTGCTATGGACTGAATGTTTGTATCCTCCAAAAAAAGTTCAAATGTTGAAGCTTAATTCCAAGGTGACGGGTTTTGGAAGGGGGCCTTTGGAAGGTGATTAGGTCATGAGGGTGTAGCTTTCATAAATTAGATTAGTGCCCTTGTAAAAGACACTCCATACAACACCAAAATCAATTCCTGAAACAAATAGTTTATCAACTAGACTTAATTAAATTTGAAACCCACCCCTTCTCTGTAAAGACAATGTCAAGACAATGAGAAGACAGCTGCAGACTAGGAGAAAATATTTGCAAAAGACACATCTGATAAAGGACTATTATCTAAAATATACAAAGAGCTCTTAAAACTCAACAATAAGGAAACAACCCAATTAAAAATGGGCCAATTGCCCAAATATACCAAAGAATATATACAGATGACAACAAATGAAAGATGCTCCACATCATATGTCATCAGGGAAATGCAAATTAATACAGCAATGAAATACTATTACACACCTATTCAAATGGCCCACTGTATGCATAGATCAACACCATTTTATATCGGGGACTTGAGCATTTGCAAATTTTGGTGTTTATAGTGGGGCCTGGAACCAATCCCCATCAGGTACCCAGGAGCAACTTAAGTTCTCAGGGAGTCAAAAGTTATAAGTAGATACGGAGCATAGAGGAACTCTCATACATTGATGATGGGACTGCAAAATGGTACTGCTTCTGGAAGGCAGTTTGCTGGGTTTTTTTTTTTTTTTTTCTGTTTGTTTTTTGTTTGTTTGTTTATTTTATAAAACTAAAAATACTCTTACCATATGATTCAGTTATCATGCATGCTCCTTGGCATTGACACAAAGGAGTTCAAAATGTATGTCCACAAAAACCCTGAACACAAATGTTTATTGTAGCTTTATTTATAATTGCCAAACTTGGATGCAATCAAGATAGTCTTTAGTAGGTGAACAGGTGAATTAACTGTCATACTTCCAGATGATAGAATACTATTCAGTGCTAACAAGAAATGAGTTGTCAAGCCATAAAAAATAAATGGAAGACATTTAGATAAACATTTAGATAAGTGAAAAAAGCAAATCTGAAAAAACCACATATGTATGATGATCCCACCTATATGTATTCTAGAAAAACAAAAATATGGAACAATAAAAAGACAGTAAACAATTTGTCAGGGGTCAGGGGGTGGAAACAGGGATGAATAGGCAGAGCATAGGAAAATTTTAAGGGCAGTAAAAATACTCGTATGATATGATAATGATGGATATACGTCGTTATATATATTTTCAGACCCATGAAACGTAAAACACTAAGAGTGAACCCTAAGGTAAACTATGGAGTTTGAGTGATTATGATGTGTCAGTGCTGGTTTATCCAACGTTGGACAGGTAAAAAATATACCACTCTGGTGAGTGATACTGATGATGGGGGAGGTTATGCACGTGTGGGGCAAAAAGTATATGGGGAATCTTTGCTTTGCATTCTCCATTTTGTTGTGAAACTAATACTGATGTTAAATGTATGCATGCATGAATGAATGAATGAATAAATGAATGAATGAATGAATGAATAAACAAAATTTAAAAAGGAGCTCCCAGACAGCTCTTTCACTCTCTTCTGCCAAATTAGCAGGAAATTGGCTCCCACCAGACACAAAATCTGACAGTGCCTTGATCTTGGACTTCATACCTTCCAAAACTGTGAAAAATAAGTTTGCTATTTAAGCAACCCAGTTTATGGAATTTTTGTTACAGCAGCCTGAGCAGACTAAGACACTGTCCTTGTCCTAAATCATTTACAAAGTTTCACAAAAATCTTCAGTGCAGATATCTCTAAGAAAATGTCCCTAGATGCAACAAGTAAAATGACTAATGCTTGTCCATAACAAAGTTTTACTTAATAAATTAGAGTATATAATGATTTAAAAAAAAAAAAAAAGCAAAGATTAAGTTAAAAGCAATTTGCTTTATCCTGACTGTCTTACTTTCTTCTGTGTTAAAACATTAATTGAGGAATTAATGGTGACAGATGATGCTGTTATTTTTTAATGATTTTATTTAATCACATAAAAAGCTGGTTCTATCCACTAATATAATCAGTGTTGGTCAAACAACAGAAATTACATGGCCAACACAGGTAGTGAAAAATTATTATTTTAATTTTGAATGAAAGTAATTTATTATTAGAGTGTAAAATTATATTTCAAAATTGACAAGGGACTTTAAAGACTTTTAGTCTAACCCTTAACCTATGTATGAATTGTCTATCATACTTCATATATTCCACATGTGAAACACTCTCTTTGGACACTTCTCACTGTCTCAACAAAAGCTTGTTTTATTTTTACAGTTCTACTGGAGAATATTGTCTTCTTTTACATAAAAATAAAAATCTATCTTACTGTAACTTTTAGAATGTAAGTGATCTTTTGTCATCTTCCAGGATCACGCATAAACAACTAAATTCTTATCATATTACACCCTTTTGATATTGGAAAACAGTTTTCATCCACAAAGTCAAATAGAACAAAACCAAAAAGTTCTCCTCTACTTACTAAGATAAAATATTCCCATTCTTTCCATTTTTTCTTATTTCCATTAATTAATTAATTACTAATTAAGATTGCTATAAAAGAAGAAATTATAGATAGATGACTTTGTGTTGAAAACATGTCAGTTCTCCCTATTTGATCCCTATTTCTGTGGGTTTCTTGTTGTTTTGTCAAGGAACTTTTCAAAAGTTTCACATGTATTTACATGGAAGAATAATAGTCCAAAAGAGCTAATCAACTTGGATAAAACTGCAGAGGGTGGTCATCATGCCACAATAAAGTAAGCTATAAAGTCATTTCAGTAAAAAGTAGGGCAAAAGTGCAGGGACAATTATATTAATGGAAGAGAATAATTCACTTAAAACAGTACACCTTAGTTTAATAAAGAAGGAATAAATTGTTACATGATATCGGGGAAGCTGTTTCACTGCATAGAAAAAAGTACTGTTGAATCTTTTACCTTATGCTATATATAAAGATCTTGACAGATTAAATATATAAATATTATATATAAATATATAAAGGTAATAGAAAAAAAGCATAGCAGATTATATTCATGATCTAAGAGAAGAGTGTAAAGTAAAAAAAAATAATAATAATGGCTTAACCACATCACAGTTAAGGACTTTTGTTTAGTAAAAGAAAATATAAGCAAATTAAGATGCAGATGACAGACTGAGAGGATTATTTTAAGTGTCTAAGAAAAACAAGGGGGTTTTAAACAAAATTTTTAAGCAAAATTAACAGAAACTGGAAGAAATCATTTAAAGTATCTAAGACAAGGATTAATATTGTTAATATACAAAGTGTCTTTAAATAATTAATTAAAAACACTAAAATTAAAAACAGAAAAATAGTGAAATGTATTAAAAGAAAATACTGAAGATATGAAATCTGCATGATTTGTATATGATGACTAGATACTCAAATTCACTGGTAACCAGAATATTCAAATTTAAAAGTGACATATCACCTTATAAGATTGGCAAAACCCACAAAGTTATACAACAATAAGTTTCGGCAAGGATGCTGGGGAATGGAAACATTTGAACACTAGCATTTATATAAATTTAGAACCCCCAAATAGTTCTATATGTATTATGAAAATACATTCACATTCATGAATCTATAGTGAACATAGAAGATGTGGGATAAGGCAGGAGAAGGAAGAAGATTGAGAATAAAGGATGAAGAGTAAATGCAAAATAAAAAGGGTTATATGTGGACCAATGACAGTGTGTTTGAACTGAAGAACAGTATTATCTGGTTGTGCATTGGTGTTCTAAAAATTAAATAATAATAATAGCAACAACAACAATACCAAATGGATTTATAGCGGATTTGAATTAAACTTGAAATATTCGAAGAATATTTAATTATAAGACAGATGTGAAATTAAATTTTGAAAAGAAAGTATATGCCAACAATTTGCAGTAAAAATGTCTAAACTACTTCCTAACCAGTAAGAAAAAGACTTACTTATAATTCTAGAAGGACATTTTACAGGACCAATGCATCCCATTAAAAACTTAATATCAAGAAAGACTAGCTTGAGAAACAAAGAAAACTACTTTCAATATGTTTTGGTTTTCTAGTTGGTTTACTCATTTGTGAGCCCAGCCCCAGTCATTTGAAAGTAAATATTGCTGGTAGAATACTTGCAAGAGATGTGATAAATTAAACCCAGGTTGTAGGGGCAATGAGGTACTTAATTTCAAGGAATAAATTATTTTACAGACAAGGTAGGAAATGGAACAGAGAACTAATAAAGAAGCTAAGAATAGAAAGATATGAACAGATTTGACTCAAAGAAGCAAAAAATGAACAAGACGTCTAGCTTCTAAGATTAAGATATATAATTATTAACAGAAATGATGTCTATGAGTAATAAAAAGAAATTAGTACATTAAAAATACGTTACACTAGCTTATAGAGGTTGACGTGAACCAAGAGGAATCAAGAGGAAAAGAAACAAAATAAAAAATTACTGCACATGTTTTTGCCTATAATTTAGCATAAAACTTTGTGTCAGGCCTTTATAAATATTTACTTAATGAATACATAAAGCAATTAAATTTGTTGTTTAGGACCATAAGAATAAAGAGTTTAAGGTTACCTGGAGGAAGTAGTGGGATTTCTGATAGAGAATAGCAAACTTGACAGGCTGTTTCAGTAAGTCTGAAACACTTTTTTGTCTAGATTATCTGGTTATACCTGAGAGACATTAAATACCTTAAAATTCATAATTTTTATGTAAGTAAGTATCAGGTATCTTCAACTTCTCTACCTAAATTCTTAAGCGACTACCATTTAAACATTTTTTTTCCTATTAACTCTCCCTGAAGTTAACTACAAAATTCGCAGATAAATCAATTGTCCTCAGTGTATGTTCTCTATCTGCCACTTCTGTCACAATATTCACACACTATCACCTTACTAAAAATATACATATATTTACAAATACATATATACATACATATATGTTTACATATTTCTAAATTTTTAAAATAAATTCATAGATATTTTCTGCAGTTCCATTCCTCTTTTAATTACATGGCAGATTCCCTTTCTAAAAGGCCTTACATTCTGCCTCGGCATCAGCCATTAAAAATGGAATATGGTTGTCTCAATTATGTAAAAAGCTTATCTGATTCTCAGGTCACTCAAGTTTCCAACCCTCTTCCGAAAATAAAGGATATAGCTAGTGTAAATGATTCCGATGCATTACTGGCTTTCAAATGACAATTAAATTGACATAGGAGGGAGGCTATCTTCCTTAAGACTATTTCCTCTAGTGAGTAGTAAAATACGTCAGCTATTTATCATATAAAGGGGCAATTGACTTAGTGACAAATAGACATGCTTGTGGAGAGCTATTCTGAAGTCAGGAATATAAATCTCATTAAAAAAAAAAAAAAGTGAAGTATTTCCTGTATAGATATTTACCAGAAGAGATCAGATACCTTAGATAGGCAGATCAGTCAGTAAACCTTCTCCCACTAAATCCAGTTCAGTATAGCAAATAGAATCGATATTAAAACATGTAAATATAAATGTTGAAATCCCTTAGTGTCACCTCTGAGTGAAAACAGAAGCCTAGGAAAATTTTCTTTCATTGCCTTTATGTAATAATTGAAACCATTCAATAAAGGTGTTGGGATGGGTTGATTCCTCATTTTTATAATATTATTTTTACTTCTATCCCACACATATTCCACCCTTCACCCTGGATTTTCATATATTAGTTTGTCAGAGATATCTAGATTACAAAATTTTAGATAAAAAAAAAAAAAACAGAGTTAGAAAGACTGAAACTACTTCTAGTTTTCAGGTCTTTTCATATCCAATTTTGTAGGGTACATTAAGTCTGCTAATATCTTATGTTCATTTACGATTTGTATTTTGGAAATGCTTTCATGTTGATTATTTCATCTTGTCCTCAGACAAATGTAACTTTCTCCACTCTGGTACAATAAGATTAAATTCCAAAGAGGTGAAACACCTTGCTCAATGGCACAAGGCACAAGAGCAGAGCCCTGAGAGAAAACGATTCTCCTGTCTCCAAGTCCAGTGCGCTTTTCATTTTCCTTACTTCGCCATACAGAATCCATGACAGCACGTAATTATCATTTCAAGGAGAGTCGTTCTCTCCAATGTCCATGTTACAAGATTCTTTCTTGAGAATCAATTATTTTGGTTTACAATGTAGTCCTTATGGGCAAATGTGAAGCTAATTCCTGATGAAAAATACATGCAGATCTGTACTAACTCATTGAGGTAATATAAGTATCTTTGTTCTTGTACTTTTTTTTAAAAAATAGAGATTTAATAAGTATTATTGATAAAAATGGTGTAATGTTGAGAAATCAAAGTTTCAACTACATAGCTGCATCATACCACATAGAAATATTTTGGAATTGAGCTGCATTGTTAACTTGGAAAAAGTTCTTGTCTCCAGGTAATGGAATTATGTATGGTGCTCTTTTCCTTAATTTTTCACTCTTAACTATACTTCTCATATTTTTCAAAACTAGCTTATATTTCTTTGAGAATCAAAAGAAAAAAATTATCTTTCCTCAAGAATGCATCAGTGATGTGGGTCGTAAACTCTGTGACATATGATGCTCCTTCACTCTTGTACTTTTAATTAAAAGGCAGACTGCTATCTTTTGCTATGTTTTAAACAAATGTCAGTCTTTAGATGAAGGAAGAGATATGATGATATATTGAGACCTTGTCAATGACTTATGATATCTATATCCTGGAAAAAATAGATGAAAAGTTCAAAGGCCATGTCCTTTGATTTTGTATGTTTATGTATTTGAGTGGGTTTATTAGTTATTATTTGACTAAGTTCAATGAAATGCATTTTTTTCTGCCTTTAAAATGTTTTATTACTATTTTCAGAAAATAATATTAAGGGGCCATTTGGTTCTTACATGATGGCATAACTTAAAACAAATGAAATGAAACAAAAATAGTTTTAGTTTGGTATGAAAAGCTCTAGTACATGGAAGATGATAAGATATTTCTTATGATTCACACAAGAGAAGGAAAAAAAGCCATTCAGACACTGATCAAAGAAAATTATTAGAAGAAAATAGAATCAAAGATTGTACAAGGAAAATGGAAGCAAACTAGACAAAGGGCTCACCATAAAAACATTACAACAGGAAATGTCCATTTAAATACTATTTGTTTTTTTCTGGAAAACAATGAAAGTCTAACTTAAAATAAGAAGGATACTTTCATTATGTGCTACCAAAATATACTTATATGACCCAAAAGTAACAAAAGACATTTGTAAGAGCATCTGGAATGAAAGATTCTGATGCAATATGGAGAGGGATATTTCATTAAAGAAAGTTTTCCCTCTTATCACTATCATCAAGATAGCATAATTATTCACTGAATCATCATTTGGCAAATTTCATTTTGTACAAAACACTAAACACAATATTATCTCAATATAAATATACTAATAACGGATGCCGGTAAACTACATAGCAACAGTGTCTCTTAATTTAGTATTTTTCATTTAATTGCTTAAACCACAGTTTCTTTATGAATAAAATGGACATGATAATAATAGCGTATTTTCTTCATATCATTACTAGAATATATAATATAGCATACTGAAAGCACTGACTGTAGCATCTACTATGAAATAAGTACTAAGGAAAGGACAGCTATTCCTACTTTCAAGATCTGGTCTCTGACATCCTGTCTTTGACTGCTACTTGGGGTCTCAGATTTGCATTCGTATTTCCTGTCCCTGAAATAAGCTATCCTCTCCATCCTGCTGCATCTCCTGTGAAGAAATTTTCTGCCTCAGGTAAGCTCCATTTCATAGAATCTGATCAGATAGTTCCAACCTCGCTTTTACAGTTTCTGGAGAGCAGCTCCTTTTACAAATTTAGAACTGACAAATTGTTGCGTTGACCATTTTTCTCCACCAGCATGTCAATACTGTATCTATTTATTAAATCAGAATACTGTAAAATAACAAATTTAAAACTATACCGCTCCTCCCTCGCCAAATAGTTGCTCACCTGTAACATTCACCAAGGACTAAAATAGAAACAGCCGTCAGAGCCCTGTTGACCATTTAGTGTCTCATAGTTACAACAAAACATCCGCATATAAAAATTCCTCTCAGAGCTCACAGAAAAGTTCAGTCTCTCCTGATAAAATGTTCTGCTCCCTTCTTTTGGGCAACAAGCTTTACATAAGCCATTGTATTAATCTTTTTGCTCTGTCTGTTAATAAGCTCAGGTTTAAGTTATTTACTGTGCTATTTGTTTTCCCAGAAAGCATGTCTATTACTTAATTTTTGTCTTTCATACTTCGATAAGTTTTGGTTTGATTGTATCCCAAAGTGTTTTTTTTTAATAGTCAGATCATGATTGTGTGTGTGTGTGTGCACATGTTTGTAAGTTTCATGTATCTGTATTTTAAGACAATGTAATAAGGCAGAATGTTGTATTCCCCATCTATAGAACTTAGCTTATAAGTAAATTCACAGAATTAAATGACTTTGGAGGAGGTAATACCTTATAGAGTCTCATACGCTTCATTTTAAAGATAAGAAAGTTGTGCTTTTAAGAAATTAAGGGGCTTGCCCAAGATTCCATAGTAAGATGACAGGGCTTACATATATGACTATTTCTCTTTTCATTAACCATGTTATCTTGCTTTAGTAAGGATATCTTATCAAATAAGAATATAGTAAAATGCTTGATGTGAATCATTCTTGTTTTGTTGTTTTAGTTTTCACTTTTAGCCTGCAATCTCCAACACAGAGTAATATTCAATGTGTTTAAGAAATTACGTGGTATTAGGTTTTATCTCATCAATAAGATATAAATAAACTCAGCTAAGGTCAGTAAGGAACATCCTTAGATCTGTTAATTTAATCTGCCATTTCAAATTTATTTGTAGAGTTTACTTATTTCACTTCTAAAGTATATAGATAAGTGCTTATTATAGTTTAGATGGCAATATAACTTAAACACACCAAGACATGTATTTGACTCCTGGAACAGTGAGTGATCAACATTAACACAACAAATCCCCGTTAAGGGCATAAGAGACTCTGCTGAGTATGTCTCTGAAGATCAATATTATTAAATCACACATTTTCCCATTGTTTGACTTCCCAAATCTCAGACTGAGTCCTTATTGATTTTACTTGAGAACTTTTCCCCCCACCATTTGTTTCTTGTGCTTTCTCTACCCCCTGGATGTTGATCAAACAGTGACTTTTATCTTTCTAGGTGGGAGCTATTCAGCCTAGAGCTGCTTCTATGGCTGTCACTCAGTGAAGGTCCATAGGCCTCCTGGGCAAATGTGCCAGCTCCCAGTTTCTTTTCCAAGAAAAAAATCCTGCTTTGCTCAAAAGTGGCCAAATAAATTGGTTCAGAACAACATTCTTCCTGGAGAGAAGTCCAGAGACACATTTTCTCTATCAATAGAATAATGATATCAAGGATGTATTCTTCTGAATTCTGTGATAAAAATGATCCTTGGCATATATGGAGAGAATTGTGTGAAAGTACTAAAACCATGAGAATTTGATATTTTAAACTAAGAATTTGAAGGAAATTTAGTGGTCATTTGTTTCACTGGTTGACTGAAACAGCAAAATAAAAAAAAGGATGCATTTTAAAAAATCACTTGAAGAAGAAATGGAGAAACAATTCTCTATCGGAATTATGTAACAACTAGGAAGTACTAACCATAAAATTAAATGCTGGACGTCTAAAGATCCAGCAGACCATATTCAGTATAATACTGAGGAGGAACTATGTACCAAAAATAGGAAATGAAATTCTTTTCTAATCTCTAACAGGGGTCAGTAAACTTTTTCTGTGAAGGACCAGATAGCAAATATTTTCACATTTGCAGACCAAAGAGTTTCTGTTGCAACAACTCAACTTTGCTGTTTCAGCATTAAAGAAGCCATGGACATTACAAAACCAAATGGCTATGATCCAATAAAACATTAATTACAAAAATAGACAAAATAAGGAATTTGTCCCACAGGTTTTAGTTTATTGACTCCTGAGCTACAGGAAATAAACAATTTTAGTTTTATTGGCTAGATAGATAACCAGGTAAAAAGGTATCTAATGTAAGATTATCAAATATCCATTTTTACAGAGTGTTGTATTTTATTTTAAATGTATGTCCTGAGATCAAATAGCAGAATTTTGTTTAACGTGATACACACACACACACACACACACACACACACACACACACACTATTATACACTAAACAAATTTTCTGAATGTTATAAATGTTTACAATTTATAACTTTAATATGTAATATGTATTATAATACTATATACATTAAATAAAATGTTGCCATTTGGTCTCGCTTATATTTTATAAAAATATATGTTAATGCAATAAAAGAAGACAGACATAGATTTAGAATAAAAAAAGTGCTATGTAAAAATGATTAGTTGATTATAGATTTATATATTGCATTGCTTCTGTCTCTCTGGAGAACCCTAACTAATACACCGATCTATAAATAAAACCCTATGGTATCAATCATAGTGCATCCTCTCACTTTCGTAAAACCAGAATTCACTTAGGCAGCATTCCTGATAAGAGATTATGCAGTCTTTATTACTATTCCAGTAATAGGGAGTTTGCTACCTAATGAGTCTCAATTCTATTTTACAATAGCTCTCATTTTTGAAAATGGTTCCAGAAAATTTTGGCCATTTTGAGATTAACATTATTCTATAACAGTAAGCCCATGGATCAGAAATTCTAATTATATTGGCAGCTCCATGTAGTCAGTACTTCACAGCCTACATGCTCCTTTTAGCGATAGTTAACAGTTTGGGCTTTGGGGTCTATTGAAACGATTGTAAATTCTAACTCTGAAACATACTAGTTATAGTGTTAGGAAAATACTGAGTCCAATTTCTTTAGCTTCTACATGCAAATAATACCACCTACAATATAAGGACTTTTTTGAGGTTTGATTATGAAAATGAAGTTACCTGGCAGATAATACATGCCCTCCCCAAAATATGCTGATACCATTATTGTTGCCAGGGGTAATAGAAGAAGAGATCAAATCATTACCCAAAGTCACCAGAAACATATTTTAGATTTTATCATTCATTCAATAATATTTTTAGGCACCTACCATATTGCAAGCACAATGACAATAGGGATAGAAGTGGACTCAGCTTTTGTGGCTCTTAAACCCTAGCAGAGACAAAAGACAGTGTCTATATCCACATGAATCCTCAAAAGTGGGTCATTGTCAATGGGTTTGTTAAATCTCAGAAGTTTGAATACTTCTGTAATAATAATAATAATATTATGCATCCCTATTGAAAATCACAGAGCTACGCACCTTTCATCATTCATGATAGAGAATCACTAGTTCTAATACTGCCTGTGGACTCTTAACAAGATTCCTCCTTTGGTTTTCTAGTGATTATATGTATACCCTCCCTTATATTATGAGAATGGGTTGCTACTGTATATTTAGTGGTCCATATCACCTTTCATGGATAGATTTCAAATTGTGGATACAAATAAAAAAATAATTTTAAAATAATAAAATTGAAAAGTAGTGTATAAAAAAAAAACTGATGCTGAAAGACAATCTGAATTGCATATCTTAATCTAGGCATGTGTGATGTTTAGTCTAGACACCATGATTAAAGATGATTATGTCAGGGCCTTAACAAGCTCAACATGTGTCCTTCTTCGCTTTAGTGGGGTTTGGAGAAATCATATTCTATTCAACCCCCTTACATCTGATTACCCAACCATCTGTAGGAAGAAATCCTAGAGAGGACAAATTTGCATATTGAAGCTTAGCAGAGGTTGAGCTCCAATTCCATTACCAAACTACCTAAGTCAGAATTTAATTCCACCTTAACCCTTTCAGATTATAGTCTTAGACTGTATATGGACTCCCTGTATCACAAGCAACATTTTGAGAGATTCCACACACATTTAAGAATCTAACAAATTCATCAATAACACTATATAAAAAGATTACTTTTTGGCTTATAGGTTCAAATGGTATTTGACTGATCATTTTCCTCATTCAGAGTAAGCCAGTATACCTATTTCTGTACAAATCATTATACTTACTACTGTACAAGTGAGCCAGTATTCTCATTACTATCAACAGGTGTACAGATAGAAACATTTTTTTTTCTCTATCTGGAAACCACACCAAATCACTTTTTTCCTTCTCTCTGATTTAACTCTGTGAATTCAACATATGCTCTGTAACATTTCAGAATGGTGATAGGAACAATTGGCAATATGTGATGGCTGCAGCGCAAAAGAACACCTGAGAAGAGAAAGGCTGACGTTTTTGAAGACTGCACCTCCTGTTACAGAAAACAAGGAAAGAAAAAGGATAGTGATTCCTTTGAGCAATAAACTGCCAGTGACATTTCCAGGCCGGTGCCAGTCAGAGCAGCAGATGCCTGGGGTGATGAATTGGGCATAAAGCACACACAATTTCAGGGCAAAGCAATGGAACCAAACTAAGAGAGAGCATGTTATCAAAAAGAGGAGAATAGCAGCTTTTCTAAAAGAGCTGAAAGTGAGAAACCTCATGTTCCTCATAAATGACAGGAATGTTCCAATGACAGAGCTGAGAAAAGGGAGCTTGTGAGCAGCACACACTATACACCTGAGAGTTTCTAGCTCCTTATACACTCTGTGTTGGTCAAACAGAAGATTGTATCTTGGGCTGAAGAACAAAACATAAAAAAGACAGGGATATCGGTTTTATAATTGATACTATTCTGGTTTGTTTTATGATCTATTGGAGTTTAAACGTTCTGCAATTACAAATGCTAATGATCCTTTTAACATAAACATTTTTGTGGAAAAAATCATCCTTTAAGTTGGCAGAGGCAGCATAGATGAACAAAATTAGCCATGTATTGATAATTGTTAAAGCCAGATGACAGGAACGTTGTTTGTTATATTATCCTCTTTCTCTTAGAAAACATCCCTCTCTTAAACCTTACACAACGGTTGAGCAAACATCCCATTTCTCTTCTCCCTGTCACCACAAAATTTCTTGAAAGAGACAAGCTTTCTCCACTTGTTCTCCACCCTGCTGCAAACATTCTGCATTTAATACATCCACTGGCCCCTTTTTGCACAGTTACCACGGTTTTCATTAATATCAAAAATGACCTCTATAGCCAAACACGATAGGTACCTTTCTGTCTATATCTTATCCTACCTTTAATTTCAATTCATTAAATCTCTTTCTAATTATTAAAGCAATCTCTTCTCTGAGCTTTACTCTTCTAGGTCATCTCTCATACTAGCAACTCTTCCTAAGCCTCTTTTGTTCTCATTTTCCAAATCTGCAGACATTGATCATGGACCTTCTTATGTCTCTTGACTTTGCCTCCATAGTACATACAGACCTACAGTCATGACGAGCCTCATTTCTTGCCCTGGCCATTTCCTTGAGATCGAGCCTCATATATCCAATTATTCACCGACATTTCAATTTGGATGTCTCATATGCTTGTAACTTAACATGGTCAAAATAGAAATCTTGATATTTTTCCCATAATATATTTCTTTCCTGGTTTGCCTCATCTCAGTTAGCAACATGCCCATTCTCCGAGTTGATAAAATCAGAAAACTAAAAGATATTCTCCATTTCCCATCTCTTAGGTCTTTTGGTTTACCTGTATAACAAGAGATTTGCTCATTTTTCTTCATCTCCACTGCCATCGCCCCTGTTAAAGTCAACATCATCTCTCACCTCATCTACTACTACAGTGGTTTCCTAAATGATCTCCCTGCTTCTGCTTCAGGCTCTTTGTAGCTAATTTTCTAGACAGCACTAAAATCATCTTCTACATGTTAAAATCAAATCACATCACTCCTATGCACAAAAACTTCCCTGGCTTCCTTTTGCTTTTAGGAAAAAAAAAAAAAAATTGATCTCCTCACCATAGACTGCAATCCTTAGTTGATCTGATCACCTTTAGCTAATCTCCTACCTCATCTTAAACCACTGTCATCCCCTTTTATCAGCTTATTCCAGGCTCACTGACTTCCGTTTTGGAGCATGACAACTTCTTTGCTGCCTTCAAGCATAGACAAATTCTGTGCTCTCCACTTACAATGCACAGTGCTGACTGACACAGCGGCCTCCTTTCCTTCGGCTTCGTGGCTCAGTTTAAAAGATAACTTTTCAGAGATGTCTTACTGTTGTATTTCTGTTCTTTCACGTGTAATTGTTTCCTTCTTCACCTCAGTCTTTTCCAACAAGATTGTAAACCCCTTGAAGGTAGTAGCTGTATTTTTTCCTCTTACATCTGTATATTCAATGTTTAGCACACTGTCTGACACATAAGTGTTCAAAGGATGATTTTTTGAAGAAAATCACTGTAAAATAAATATTTGTAAATAGCCATCATATAATGAGCTACAGATTTTTTACTTAAGCAATCTAGTTTTGCAAAACATAAGCCAGGCCAAACACTTTAAATCCCAGATGTGTTTGTATTATGATGAAATTAAGAGTTTGTCTGCTTTTTTAATATGTGAGAGATATCCAAGAAAAATTTACCCTAGCAATAAGACTTATTAATCACTCAAGACAGCCCAATCTAGTGGAAATAGTCGGGAGGTGGCTAAGAAAATCTGTTGATTTCCTCATTTGTTGCACGATGATCACTTTTCAGTCAGCTACTATCTTGTGTCTGAAAATTTAAAAAGTTTCAACTAAGGCTTTATTTGAAAGGTAAATATTCTTTTATACCTATCACATTTTAATAAACCAATCCAGAAGTTAACTGTGGACTTTTGGTTTATAGATTAAATAAATAGCAATGCTTATACAACTTTCCCCCAAATCAATTAAATGCCTCCCCTAAAACCAGCAGGACTCTACTGAGTCAAACACAGGGCTGAGAAGCCATTTTATCTGTACAGATACATGTTCAAAATCTGTAATTATTCCTTGTCATGTCGCAAATGGAAAAAAAGAATATACTTCCATGAAATACCCTGTTGTAATCAACTCCACTGAGAATCTTGCTCTGAGAGTTTGCTCCTCTCTTCAGCTGGTTCCTTTGTCCTGTAATTGAATTGAATTTGCTCCTCGCCCCATTCCTTCTAGACAGCTTCTCATTTGAGGGCTCTGAAGATGTATTACACTAATATATCGTCAGAATGACAATGCTATGATGATGCATGGGTATAATACATCTTCGGAGCTCCAGCACTGTCCAGAAACAATACAGCTGGTACTGGATTAAATTCAAACCTAATATAAAAGGAAACATTAAAAAAAAAAAAACTGGCGAACAGGGAAGGTGAAAAAAACTAAATAAAAAAGATATTTGAATGAACTTCATAATCCGGTATACTTCGAAGACAAGATTTCAAGACTTCAGCATGGATTATTATTAATTTGTAAATTTATGCAAAACGATTCTCTATAAATTTCTGAAGATGACAATGAAACAGATAGACAAAAATACATAATAAATCTAGTTTTTTAAGCCTTGATCTCTCCAGCAAAGTGTACATTCAGAGTTTACATGTAATAAATGTTGCATTTTGACCTTTTTGTCAGTTTGGCAAAATTAGTCTCAATGTTTCAGGAGATAATTTTATTATGCATGATATTAGGATACATTTCATGAATGTTGAACCTCTTCCCTCAGGACAAAATTCCTTCTGTAACATTTTCATAGAGGGTAGAAGTACTGCCTGCTGATAGAAAATATTCCATAATTTTTTTTTAGAAACTTTAACAGGCTGAAATTGGGTTGCATAGTAAACTAGGATTAGAGAATTTATAGATAATAATGGTGATAATAATAATATACAGAAAAATAGGGTATCATTTATCCATGATCTCCTGGTCACAGTGTCCTTTATATCCTTTACCTTGACTTTGTTCATGTTAATAATCATACCAAAGTCTAGAGAGACTTGCTCATTTATTATGAATCCCTTAGTAATATATGGCTATTTAAAAGACTCTTTTCTTTCATTCTTTATTTTTATAGATATTTTTTTTCCTACAGCACAGAATAAATCTAAAAAAAAAAAGCACCCCTTCCCTAATATAGTGTGTTTTTTTCCTTCCCCTCTCATCAATTACTCTTTATTAAAATTCGACTAAATAATTCAAACTTTTGTTTTTGGAAGTCATTCCAGTAGTTGCTCCAGTAAACAATCCCTCTTCTACTTCCTATGCTATCTTGTACAAAATAACATCACCCCAGTTTAGAAATGCAATCACTACACTGCATTTATTTGATTTTAATCACATAAGAACATGGTATTTATCATTGCTATCTTTTATTATCTGTTCTCAAGCAACTTTTACATAAACTATAAAATAAATTTTAATAATAGCTAAAAACTTGGAGCTCCTACCTTTGGCTATTTTTAAAAATTATTTATCTGCGATATCTCCTTTATATAACAGCCCTGTAATATTATTATTATCATCTTGATTTTGCAGATGAAAAACTGAGGCACAGAGAGCTTAAGAAATTTGTTTTGGTTAACACACACAGTGAGTGGCAGAGCAGGAAATTTTGAAACCAGTCCAAGTACTAACTATGTCCTTTTAAGCACTGTGCTGCATTGCTTTGATGAATGAGAGCTGGATAATTATAAAAATGTTATTAGCTTTTTCTATAATGTCTTTGGTAAATAATCTATTCACAAAGATTATTAATAAAAATATTTATTGGTAATATTGATTTTAAAATATTAATCAGTTAATGCTTACTGATCACATAAAAATTTATAGTATTCTAAAATATTATGTCATTTAACAGTTATTTATTGAGCACGTACTATGTAGTTATATATGCCTGAATTATGGATCTTAAAGAGCTAGCATACAAAAAGTGAGAGGACTAATTGTTTATCATAGATTTTTTGAACTGTAATCCAAGATTACTAAAATCATTCTAATTTCCCACTAGAGAATTATTCCATTATGATCAAGTTAGTCATAAATATATAATTTTAAAACAAACTGGGTTATAATTAAAATTCAGAAGCAATATATCTATTTTGAGTAAAGAAAATAGATATAATATTCCTTTTCACTAGATATAAACTTCTCTATTAATAATTTATTGCAAACCAAACATATGCTCATGTCTATAATTGTCAAGGACACTTTGAGTCCTGCTTAAAAAAATCATTATTATATTTTCTTTTTCTTACTATACATTTTAGTAATAATCCATCCAATAACAGCACCTAATTTCCGGTAGGCCTTGTTTGTGCACAAATGTAGCCTTGATGGACATGATCTTACATTTATGGGGAAGTAAAACCATGTTGTTCCTTCACTGACTGCCCAGGTTCAAATGATTAATACAACCTGGTTTCAAATGAACATCATGCTCTTTTTCTCATGAATACTATACATGAAGTTATAATACTTTACATGTAAACTAGTAAATATATGTTAACCTAACATAATGTTAGAAAATGTCTCAGAACTACAAAGTGCTTAATAAATAATATGATACATGTTATTTGGGTTAATTTTATACATACACAGTACCTAATGTTATTCTTTCTGGATCCTTTTAGGATCTATTTCAATATTATGAATGAAATTTTTACCCATGTAGTTTAACTTCAGCATGAATTAGCATAAAATTTACAACCAAAGTAAAAGCTGCATTTTCTAATGATAATTTTTAAACGCACCCCTAAGTTGTTTAGACATAACCGTTTATGTAAAACGTTCCTAATACATGTAACATGACATTGAAATCACTCAGGGAAACGACTCTACAAAAACATAATCCCTAATATATAAACACCCTAATGCCAACTTTTAACCCCAAATTTAGTCCACTAAGGAGAGACAAAATCTAGAGTGTTATTTGTTTATTTTTGCTAATGTTCCATCTCTCTCAGAAAATCCAGTTCCATAGGGGGAGAAAAAAAGATCTATAATGAAATGCTTTGAGATGCTTGATGGGTTCTTTTTTTTCTTTTTTTATATGGATATTATTTCCTCTGAGAATAATAGATTATTTCTTATAGCGATTCATCCTATCATCAGGCTCATTATTTAGCCTTAGATGTGTCTTAAAATACTGCATATTTTCTTGCTTTCTATAGTCAAATAGCAGGCATAAACAGTTCTGAATGCAAACAATTTCACATAGTCCACCAGTAACTGGATAGAAGTAGAGAGGCTTTGGAAACAGACAAATGAAAGTTAAAATTACTATAAAGAAAACTCTCAGAACAAAGAGGCAATTTTAACTGCATATATAAATTATTGGCATGCAATCTTATGGTAAAAGTTTAACTTGCCAACATTAAGTAGATACATTTATTATATAATTATCCATTATGTAAAGCCATTATGGAAATTCACAAAAGCTCTTCATAGAGTACAACTCTACAATGGAAGCAGAACCATAGCTTGTAATCTAAAGATCTGGTATTGTTGAAATGTCATCAGCATAAATTGCTGGTTTTACTGAATTTTTTCTTCCTAACATTAAAGAGAAAAGTATAGTGTCAGGATTGCAAAACTGAATAATAATAATAAAAAGACTCAAAGAATTACAGCGTTCGGGTGAAAGGCTGCCAGCTTCCAAGGAGCACACCTATAGCCTCTTACATATCACCCTTGGTGTTGGCCCACCATTCAGGTACTTCAAAGAAGGCTTTCTTTCAAAAAAGAGGAATGATAATTCAGACGCTAATCGAAAGTAATATTTTTCAGTTTGTACCCGTGATGATTTGAACCATTATCAGAATTATTTTAAATAATAGATTTAGCAGTACACATAGATGATTATTTTCATTTTTTGCAGTCTTCTATTTTTCTAATGATTAGTAATTAATATTTTCTGTCTTAAGGTTGTATTTAATTCTCTTTTAAGGTTATGGAAGCTTTAATGTGCTAACATTAAAGCTACATATCTTGCAACTGCAAAACAAAATTTAAAACCAAACCCCCTATAAAAATATCTAATGCAGGAGTCAGCAAACTTCTTCTTAAAGGTCAAGACAGTAAATAGTTTAGGTTTTGCGGGTTATATGATTTCCATTGTAACTACTCAACTCTACCACTATAATATGAAAGCAGCCATAGACAAATGGACAAGGTACTATGCAACCATGGAAGAAAAAACAACTGACTTTGCCCAGATGCTTAAGAATGGTTTCAAAAAATGTTGAAGGATGAGTAGGAGTTTGTTGATTAAATAAAGGGTGAAATATGTTCCTAATAACAGAAACAATATGTGTGAAAGTAGAGGAATCAAATTTCCACCAAGGTTAACTAGATGTATAGTTTTGCCTCCACATCTAGTTATTCACTGTTCATTTGCTTTTAATCCTCCACAATTGGGTTTCTGGTCCATTTTGTCACTGAATTGTCACAATGATCACCAAACAAACTAACTCAAAGGTAATTATATTTGGTTCTTACTTGACCTGATTTACATTGTTCACCACTCACTGGTCTAGGAAACTTTTACCTCTTTTGGTTTCTCAAAATCGTGGCTTTCTGTATGTATTTCTACATCTCTGACCACTTATTTGTATTCTCCTTTGTAAGTACTCAATAATTATTTATTAAACTAGAGTGATCAGTGTCAAAGGACTAATTTCAGAAAAAAAGTGACAAGCCTGTTTAAATGTGGACATTACGAAATCAATAAAGGGGAAAAGGTTAAAGAAGATATTAAATGGAATAAGGATCTAAAAAAATGGGAGGGGATGGAATCCAGAGCATAGCAGAAGAAAGATGCCTTCACAGAACAGGCTTTATCTTAAGTTAAATAATAGTATTAACTCCTTCGGATAATCAGTGTAAGAATATGTGCCCAAAGGTAGTAGGCATATGGAAATTAGACAACAAAGAGTTTAAGACATACCGTCATTGTTTATGCTCACATTTTAGCTTCAGAGCCAAAAGAATATTTTTGTCAGATAATAAACACCAATAAAATAGAATGAGAACATTTCTTGAGATTCCAGATATCTAAGAATAGGAATAAACTAGGAAACAGGGATTAAAACAAACAGCAATGAATAATAAGTAAAAATTTGAAAGAGGTTTTCAACATGCCTCCATATTGATTACACATAATCTATTATTTTAAAATATATCTTTTAACTTTTCCTATTTTTTTCTGACTGAATCTGAATTTATTAAATGATGTGTGATTAAAATTTTTATTTTGTCTTAATATGCAAAATCAGGTGGCTTGTCAATGTTCTCCAAAAGTTCAAAGTAATTTTTAGCTTCATCATAACTCATTTGAGAGTAGCTATGTGAACTGTTGTCAAGAGCTGTAAATAGGCCCCTCAATTTCGAAACAGGCCTGGAGATTCTACCTGGCCCAAATCCAAACACATTCCGGTAGTACATTAACAATTAATATTATGAAATATTTACTATAACTCATGAACTCTGTTAAATATTCTATGCTGTTCTATTTAATCCCCATAATACTTCTGTGAATTGTGTTTAATTATTATCACCATTTTATACCTGAAGTTTAAAGAAACTAACAACTTTGATTAAGATATTACAGTTGGTAAAAGGAAGACCTGGATCTCACATGAAATTCTGATTGACATCAAAGTTCATGATTTTAATCACTGTGCTATTCTGGTATCATCTGATTCATAAAAAATTACTGCTAGGAATGAAAAGGAATCATACATCTTATATTACGGATTTTGAGAATCCTTGAAAATTTTTTGTCGATAGGAAACAGGCAAAGATTAGTCAAAACAATAGTTTCTCTTGTAAATGAAGATATATGAACCCATCTAAATTTCTAGTGATAGAACAATTTTCCTCTTATCAATTCCTTGATGTAAATATTTTTCCTATAGTTCTATAAGCATTTTTGTGTATACAGTATGTTCCCGACTCTGTTCCACACTGGTTGTTCAAAAAATAAAATAAAATATAATCCATCCTTTGTGCTGAGGTTATTTAAGTTCTTGTGATTAACAGAAAAATCTCAGGAAATAGCCTAGACCTCTGAGTCTCTGAGGTCATCTATTTTAAACCAATATATAATGATATAACCCCAAGTGTATGGTGTCTAATCATTTTCAGGAAGGTGAGATGGTGGATTCTAGAGCTGGGTCAGGATGAGCCTGGCATATTTAGTACAGGAAAGTATGAAAGTGTTAAAAAAAAAAAAAAGATGGGGGCATAACACAGGAGTAGAATAAAGTGACCCCACTTGCTAAATTAGAGGTAATTTGAGTATCAAAATAATTAAAAACAATAATGAATTATAACAATTTTTAAAAGTTAGGAACCGTGAGTCTGTGTCATAATAAGCAGATAAACAAATAACAAATAGGGGAAAGAGTAGTTCTCGATGATAGCAGAATATCACGTGATTGGTAAAAGTAGGATTGCTTAAGCTAGAAAAGTCACCTTTGGTAATTATTATGGTAAAGATTAGTTCACAAAAGAATCACTGATAACGCTAAATGTAAGGGTAAGGGTGACAAATAGCAGATATTTATATGTTATGTTCTTAAAATCTTCCCCTTCTGCTTATTGGTGCATGGGGAAGAAAAAAAGTAACTGTACAAAAATCAGACAATACCTTGATTGGGTAATCGAAATTAACATCACAAATGAGAAATAGATAGATATCCTGTGCCTCTGGATATCATTCTCTGAAAGGCTACAACTTCATTTATTTATTTCCAGATGGGCATAACTAGACTCTAATCATGAAGAAAAATGAGTCAAACCAAAATTGAGAAATATTCTATTTTTAAAAAAGGGTTACATGTATTGTTTAAAAATGTCAATGTTCAGTAATGACAAAGACTAAGGAATTAGTTCCTAGACTAAAGAGGACTAATATGATATGACAACTAAATACAATACTTAAATTCTGCACTAGAGGAAAAAAATCTATAAAGGACACTATTTGATCAGGGACAGAATTGGAATATGGATAGTCATGGAATAAAAGTGTAAATGATAAAGTTGAAAACTGCACTGTAACTATTTAGAAAACTGCACTGGGACTATGTTAGAGAATGTCCTAATTTTCAGAAATGCACACTGAAATAACTAAAGCGAAAATGGTATAATATATATACAGATTACTCTCAAATGACTTAAGAAAAAACATATACATGTATATTTCTACATACTCTACACATATCAGATGATGAAGAAAATGGGAGAAATGATCATGCATGAAACTGAGCAAAGGATATAGTATGTTCTTCGTATAATTTCTTCAATAATTTTAAAATATAAATTTGAAATTAATTCCTAAATACAGAAGATAAAAGTTAGGAAAGAATCATCGGTATAAGCAAACTCAAAGGAGCTCATATACTCAGAAACATCTCAGGAGAGATGTTTTGGGGGAACATACACTGAGTAGTTTGAACAAGTGGAATGGCAACTCCAACTGGCTCAGGTGATGTCTACGATGTGGTTGAACCCACAGTATAATTTTTCTCTAGATTAGGGAGAAGCTCTGCAGAGCTATCATTCTGTGACCTGACAGTTCTTCTAGATTTTTAAAACTGGAATACACTATAAATAAGTTGGCAAGAATTACTAAAGTTACTGGTAGAAAGATCTAAACAAATCACGCAAATACAAAAACTAGCCATTGTTTCTAATGTTAACAGGGATTACCTGTTAACCCTTGAATAACACATGTTTGAACTGCCAGGGTCCATTTACATGTGGATTTTTTACAAAAAAATTCTGTACTAATTTTGATTTGCAGTTGAGATTACACAGATGCTGAGGTCTCACTGTATGCATAGATCGACACCATTTTATATATGAGACTTGAACATCTGCAAATTTTGCTGTCTAAGCCCCATCAGATACCCAGGGGCAACTTTTCTCAAGGAGTTAAAAAGTTATAAGCAGATTTTGTTCGAGTCAACTGTATATCCGTATCTATTTTTAACACTAAACTTTGTTTATATGGTGACTGCTGTTTTGAGCCACATTTCTTATGTGATATAGCAAAAGAAAAGAGAATATACAAAATATTGATATTTCTTAGGTAAAATGTAAACAGATCACTGGATTTTACAATTTTGCATCCAAATATAAATATAGAAGTTGCAAAAAGCTGATAGAATTATCAGGCATGTTACTTAAATCAGAAACTCCACAATGCTATGCATTTGAATACAGATCATTAACAAATTATAATTTGAAAATATTGGAAGCATTTATAAAAATATCAGCCATGTCTAGCTATTCATTGGATAATAGTTAATATTTATGCTAATTTTACTAATTTGCTCTGTTTGGCAGGATAAGAAAAACAAATCTCTACACAGTTTAACTTATAAACCCAATCTGTCTTCTTTCAGCTTCATGATGTTATCAATTATCATTATTCTAATAACTTCACTAACTAACATTCATGCTATTTAATTAAACTAATGTATCCAAGCACTCAAAAAGAAGAATATGCATAATAACAAGCATTGAAATTCAGGAGAGTTAAGTCCAAAATATTAATCTTAAATTATATAAAGATGGAGATTATGTGCTTCATTCTTACAAAAATTATATTACCATATCCGATTTAAATCCCTGGAAAGATGATTAAGAATCAGTCACACATTTGCATATCATCTTATACTTTTTAAAGCACATTTATGCCTATTACCTTTTTTTGAGTTTCACAATAGCCAGGGATTATTATCATTTGATTTTTGGAAAGTAGGAAACTAGCTCAGAATGAGGCTAACAGATTTGCCCTAGGATTGGCTAATCAATAGGGAAGTTGAGATAGGATCACATATATTCTAATGGCTAGTCCTGGGTTTGTCTCACACCCCACAGAGATTCTGTCACTAATTCAGTGATCACATACCAGTTTTATGATTCTATAGCCACTCTAGGGAGTGAGGTATTGGCAGTCAAGAACACACTCATGCTTCAGAAATATTATAGGGGCCATAATGCATATTATATAAGTGTATACTGCTGTTATATTGATTTTTTTCTCACATTAATACTAATACTAAGCATATGATGTGAGTAAGTCTCATTAGACCTACTGCATAAATGAGGAAACTGAAAGACACTTAAGGATAAGTGATACTAAAGAAAGCATTAGCAGATAAAATAGATGTTCCAATTGTACTCTTTCTACGCTTGCATAAAATGTACCTGATTTCTTTAAAAGCAATTTCATCACACTCGCTTTGTTGGAGTTATTTCCACTAAATATTTAAAACAACTAAAATAAAATTTCATTATCTGAATTGTGTGTCATCCTATTCATTAAAAGCACCATGGTACACTCAAAGCTGTACAGATTAATATTTAAATTTTACACAAATTGATGATTCTGTTAAGAGTAGTGGCAGTGAAAACAGAAGTGTTTGATGACAGTTATACCCAACTTCCAAAAGTAGACTCAGTCTGTTTCAGAAGACGTGCACTGTAGCAGAGGCACCAGAAACCCATACACATGTTACATCCCTTAACTTCACCTAGCTTATGTGATCTTGTATGAGTTATTTAAATTCTTGGGTTTTTAGATCCCTCATCAGTTACAATTTAATTCTAACTACCAGATCCTTGATTCTGAACTGCATTTTCAAATTAGACCTAGCAATCTCATAATTTGTATAATTTCATTCTCTTCTGATTACTTTAGCAGTTCATGAGGGCCTATTAACATGTGAATGCCGATTGAATAAAAGCCTTACACATTTAAATGAAGATATTTCTCTTGTGATAGTTCCACCATCTGAGTCTTTTGTCTATTGATTTGTGATTATCCAGTATACTAAAATAAAAATAACCTTCCTAAGAATCAAGAGACATAGGTTCTATTCCGGGCTGTGCCAGAAAATTTTCATTTAACCATCTTTAGGTATAGAGGATAAGTATAAAAATATTCATCCTGCCTACTTCATGAGGAAGATGTAAAAAAAAAAAAAAAAAAGCTGATTCTTAAATTCTGAGTGAGGTTAAAGGAGAATATCGAACAGCACAAACAACACTGATATACTTCTGCTTTACCTGACGGGGAGATGTGCCGCCAAGAAATGGAAGGCTCTGGTTTCCCAGTGGCCAAACAAGTAAGAGTGACATTGGTTCCTTCATTGATGGTCATATCACTTGAGATGTCATATATCTTCGGAGGAACTGAAATGGTAAAACATGCAGTGGTCAGAAAAAAATATATAAAATTTTGTTGAATTATATATGATAACGCCATGACACCATGAAATAAAACTGTAGTGGTGAAATGTACTTATGGCCTATCACCATCACCTAAAGGTAAATTCTCTAGCTCCTTGTGACTTCCTTAGAGGTGTTTTGCTTTTTTTTTATTTGTTGGTTAGCTTTATTTTTCTCTAATTTTTAGATATTAAATATTTCAGAATCAATGGAATGTTTAATAACAAAAAAGTTTAAATATTGCTTAAATTAAATTTATATTGTGGATACTGTGAATTGTTTTTTTCTATCCATGTATCTTCACTATCATGATTGTTTTCTTGTTGAAATGATTAAATGAAAATGGAAATTTGGAATTAACTTAAAATAGCAGAACAATTATGCCCACATGCTGATTTAAGAGCTGAATGAGATTAACAGGTATAGGATTGGGAGGTAAAATTTCAGGGTCCCAAAGGTATATCGGGCCTCAATTTTCTATATGCCAAATAGTAGGTCTGGAGATTCTCAGCATTTATGTTCTAAGGAATACTGTATCTAAGGGCTATGAAAGTGTGTTTAGTAAGTTTTCTTGTCCGTATGGCTGGAAACCACTGGCTGAAACAGCTCTCTTCATTTGGGGATTTCTTAGAAACTCTGTTATACCCACTGTAAATCTCCAAGAGTGAAAGGGAAAATATTATGTTTTGTTTTTTTTCTATTTGTTGTTTGCCCTGTTGTATTAGACTGTGGAAGATTTTATCCCAAAGCATTTGGCGAAACTAGTGATCATGATATACACTTTGGGAATGTTGGATAGGAAAATCCCTAAATTAATTTCCAGGATTAAAGTGTCCACATTCTCTCAAATACTAAATGGTCTCATTTAATCCTTAAATAACATGGATATGAATCCTGGGTGCTCTACTGGCTATTGTGTTATCTAGGACAAATTACTTAATATAGCTGAGCCTCAGTGTCATCATCTGAAAGCTGGAGATAATAGTAATTTTGACCACATAAAGTTGTCATGAGGATTAAATAAGTCAGTATATGCTAAATAACTTAGAAAAGCACCTAGCATCAGTGTTAGCTATTATTATTAGATGACTTAAAAGACACACATGCTCTTGCATTTAATTTCGGTAATGCTCTTTTCCAGGCCTTTAAACTGCCCTTAGAACTTCGTCACTTTAGTAGTGTATAGGACTGACCTGTGCCATAAGTTCTAGTTTATTACAAAAATATTATTGCATGCTGAAGTTGCAGGTCAAAACTAAATACATGGAAATTAGATACCTTGATAATTAATAGGAAAAATATTTTACTGAAATCTTTTAAATTGTTAGATTGTCAAGGTTTCTTTATGCAAGAGATATTTTCACAGTTAATAAAAAAAAACTAACTAAAATCTGTCATAAGGATGAATTAAATTACCCATACTTTGAATATCATCTTTGATTTTATAACAGAACCATAACTCTGCTACAAGAAAATGTAGGATGATAATTACAAATACAAAGTATTTGATTATATGTAACTGTTGCTATGATTGAGGAAAAGGCTTATTCCTAAGTAATATACCATTGTAACTGTTTCTAAATGACATATTTTAATTGGCATTCAAAACATATCATCATTAAACTCTTCAGTGAGCTCTTCTCAGCTAAATAATAAAAAAAATAATAAGAAATGAAAAACATTCCAAACAGAAGACTCTTTTTAGTTTAAATGAAACAGAACAGAAATATAGACATTAAAATACCAGAGAAAGATAATAGGGAAAAATGAATGACTTACTATTAGTGAATAGGAGAGTTAATGAAAATAGACTTATAGCATTAAACAAGAATCAGTTGGCCATGTGGATGTAGAATAGGTTTGATGCAGTAAACTATGAAATATATGTGAACATATGTGTGAATATACACACACAAACACATGCACATCAATGACCACTATTAAGAAAACAAAGAAGATGATTTACATATTACCTTCCTTCTTTATGTAGAAGATAGCACACAGAGATTAGTCTAGCCTGGCTAGTTTATTTATACATTTCAAACATATAACAGATTCAACTTTAGACAGAGAAATGATGGATAAGACCATGCAATTCTATACTCTCAATTACATTATTTTGTCAATTCTATCTGATCTTAAAATAGTTTAGTTTAAGCAGTAAACGTAAGTGGTAAATTAATATTAAGCACAATATTTGATTTCTCAGAGAAACAACCAAGTTTCCTAGCAATCACCTTAGGTTTGACATTTAACTATGGGAAAGTGTGTGGTGGCAGAAGTGTGTTGAATTTCAGGTGTGATATGTCATCTCAGTGATTGCGATTACCTCCTGGGGCCTCATAATTCAAGATTTGCTTCAAGAAAGCAACATCTGGAAAGAGGATGTTAGTAAGGGAACATCCCTTTGGCAAGGCTCTTCTCCGTAGAATGCATCACCTGTTGGCTGCAGGTACTGTGTGTAAAGAGAGCCAATGAAACCCTTTACGTGCACTGTAGCTTGTGAAAGCAAAAACAGGTGTTGCTTCACTGAATATTCAAAGTCATTTCATATTCAGTTGAAGACTTCAACTTTTTTCTGAGTATTATGAAAGAAATAATTCTAGACTCATAGGAAATACAAAAATTTCAAAGCATAATCTTTTTCCTCAAGGAACTTAAAATTAAAAGGAGACAGAGAGGTAACTAAGAGAACATATTTTCCACATCTCCCTTTACCATCTCACACAAGTAACAACATCTTGTAGGTATGCTTTCTGGGTTCAAATCAGCAAAGATTATTTTCATGTTGGTTTCTTTTAATGTGAACCATGTAGAACAGTTTATGCACTAAGCTATTTTGAGTGATGCTATTTATAATGAAGAAAAACTATTAAAACCCTCAATGTAGGACAACATAAATAAAGGTATTGTCAGCTTTGCCTTCAGAATAAGGCATGGTACTGGAGAAGGGTTTGGGATGATTCTAGGGAGCATCAGGCTAAGGAAAAATTGAAGAGAAAAGAGATGCTTCTATTCTGGGTGGCAGGAACAGAGAAGAATGATCATGGCTCAGGAGTCTTAAGATCATCCAGTTCTGATAGCTGTTCCTGGGTTACTGTTTGTGTATGAATGAAACATGCATACAGGTGGGAAAGACTCTATTGAGCACTTTGAATGACAAAGCAGTATGTCTTATGATATGTCCAATATTCTGTGCCCTTACATAGAAAAAAAGAAAAATGAGAGTTAAAATAATTTACTATTCCAGATGTATATTCCTTTTTTTATACCTTATTTCAAACTTTCTCAAACTCATTTAGAAATTTAACTTAAATGATTTGTTTAAAAAAGGAGAAAATATGTTTAATCAATTCAATAATTTTAAGTTACTAAATAACTATGGATTTTAATAAGTTTCATATTTCTGTGCATGTTATTTAAGTATTTATGACCTAGAGTAGGGTAATAAAGAAATAAGTTATTCATCTAAATGTAAACTTGTTTAATGTACAGGAAATAATTATTATAACATTATCATCACTGCCATCATCATCATCAAGACACCATAAAACAAAACAGTAAAGAAGTTCTAGATTTCACACTAAATCACCGAATATCTCCTAATGGGGCTCTAATTGGGGATGTACAAGACTTTACAGCTGTGTTCATAATTACTCGTTGTATATCACGAGTTAAATAAATCATAAAGCACCAAGAACTTTCTAAACAACTGAGGTCTGAAGTAGATTTAAAGGTTGTGTTGGGTGAAATGTTTTTTTTTTTTTTAATTCCCCTATAAATTTGAAGGAATCACTCTTGATCACTCAAATTAATAACCTGCTTTGACTTTAATTATTCACAGGTCTCAAGTTCAACTGCTATTTAGTATCTTGTCCTTATCTTCTAATCGGTTGATTCCATGATGAAATGATGGTACATATTTAAAAGTATCTATAGATTTAGATTCACTAAAGGTAACATAAATCTCTTGTTGGTTTCACTTTCACCAAAAAATTATGCAGTCTGACTTGCCCCAGCTGCCTTCCCCCATGTGAGTCATCTATCACAGTGTCCTCAGGCAGGGTATGAAGCAGTACTAGCAAGGAAAATCTTAGAATATATATCCAAAACAAATACTAATGATTTCCACACAACCAACCATTTGATATTATCCCTTTCCATTTGCATTATAATGAGCAATTGAGTTTTCAAAAGGATGCATGGTTTGCTTTTTTGTTTGTTTATATATATATATCTTCTGAGTTATATAAATAAGTTTTGTTTGTTTGTTTGTTTAATGAGTAGCATTCACATATTTAACTTAAATTTCTTCCAAGAACTTATCTTGTAGTCTGGATCAAAACCATTAAAATTTGAAAAGTCAACACAACGGTTACTAATCTGTACATCACGGGAATAATATAAGCGTAGTGTTTTATTATATTAAAAATGATTTTCAGAAATAATAAAGAAAATAAGAGTTTATATCTAAACTTAGCTGCATGAAATGTGAGGTTAAGTCACATACTATTGAGAACCCTTAAAGGATGAATTTGATGGGTATCTTAACTATTTGGATCTGTAAATTTACGCCGGTTCACTAAAATCAATTAAATGCCCCATCAAGTTCTTAACTAGTAATAGTCCAAGAAACACTACAGATATCAAACCATTTGGAGGCCTTCTTTAGGCTGCCAGGGCTAAAAGTTGGATGGAGTATTTATTTACTCTAAAATACATAACAGTTATTTAACCATATACTCACAGGTTATAGAAAAATATCAGTTCAGCATTTATTGTAACACAGTATTCTAGGCACAAAACCGACTGCTTCCTTAGGGTGTAAGAGCAGTGTTTTATAGGGAAGTACACTGAGTGTCCTGCCACTCGTTCTCTGAAGTTATAGGCTCATTAACAAAAACTTTCAAAGGTTTTATCATATCTATTTGAATTATGCACATAATCATTAGATCTGTTTCAAATATGTTCTCCAGACAAAGAAGAAATAAAAATAAAAGCAATTTTGTCTCTTTAGTGTCCTCCTTGACCAACCTCTCTCCACAGTGAACTCCTCCACCCCAAAAACTTGCCACAAAGAAGAAATACTAACATATGGATTTCAGAATGAATGCTAAAAGGTTAACATTTTATTTTAAAACGTGTCACTGATGGCATTGATCATCGTGAAACAAGATCGATTTTCCTGGGTATGTGTCTTGTTGAACTAACCACTTGAATCCACAACCCTCTGTCTCTTCTCACTCCTCTTATAGTTTCTTTGTTGTAGGTAGTATTCTTTACAATGTCATTGTTATTGGTTTTTTATTTCTTTACTTGTTTATTGCTTGTCCTTTCTTCATAGAACATAGGTGAAGTCCTTGGGTAGAAACACTGTTTGCTTTATTCAATAGCATATATATCATCAGAACCTAGAAATGGGCCTGACATATATGGGATATTCAACAAACATTTGTTTTATTTTTCTTTCATGTGCCAAACTAATATTTATTTGACTGCTTAAAGAAGATTTCCCATAGAATTTCATACCACTGTGAGGATGATACAATAAAAATTCTGTGAATTTGTAATATACTGAAATGTAATTATAAAGCCCTAGATCCCATGTGACTTTTTTTCAATAATTCTGTGAGTTTGGGGATTCAGTATTCCTTTTAACTCATTTAAAATAATGGTATTTCTCTATTCTATTGCCTACTAAAGTTTCTGCTGTGCAAACTCAGTGAAATAATTGGACAATAATCATATAAATTTATTTTCAACAGAAGAGGCTGTCACATTATAGGCAGCAATGTGTACAATGGTTATTTATTTATTTTACTTGAGAAGCTATGTAAATTTAGGGTCAAAAGGATTTGTACATATCCTCTAAGAGTAGGTACATATTATCTCTGCTTTTTTTCTATCTCTCCAAAGACTTGGAGTCTGGTTTAGTTTGAACAAACTATATCTCTGAAGATTTTTCTAACTGCTTGAGTCAACAAGCTAGACAAAACTATAAATCTTGGAAGAATTGGCTGATTTTATACTCCCACATCTGGAAATGGCTGGCAATATCAAAAGAACAGTCTTCCTTTCCTTAGGCTGGCTCTTCCTTTTCGGTCTTGGGCAGCCCTCAGAAAGTGAAAGCAGATCCACGTTACATGACAAACCTCCTGGAAAAGTAGCTGTTCTCAAACTGAGAGAAGAAATTGTTTCGTGATTTTTTTTTTTTTCTAAATTGGCTTGCTTGTGGGTGCTTGATGGTTTCCTGGCCTGCATCTAACTAGCGATGTTGTTTTCTCCAGCTCATAGACTATAACTGACTTTTTACAGTTTATGACATTTCAGAGATTTCTATGGCTTCTCTCATTCTATCACTCAGATAGTGATAGGTGGAAAAAAATACGAAGCATGACTTATAAATGCAGACTTGCCTGATTTGTGAATTACCTACTGATGGAATATGCCAGAACAACTTTTGAGGGCAAAGAACATATTTAAGAAAAAATGTATCTTTCGGATTTTGTTTCTAACTTTGAATCGTGATGCTTAGTGGTTTTCCATTTTTAGAAACCCTATATACACATATTTCTCAATCCACTGTGTCCTCCAGGGTGTTAGTGATATTAAGGAAAAAAACAGGCAATGACCTATTTTAATTCATCCATCCATCCATCCAAATATTTACTGAGCACCAACTTGATTAGGCAGACTAATCTTAAGGAGTCCATGTCTAAAGAGTTAATTATAATATGGAGTTATAAATCCTACAAAGTGGATTTTGTAACTATAAGGTGTTTTGGGAATACAGAGTAGTAAATCTAACTCAGCCACTGGAGTCAGAATTGGAGGGAATATTGATATGAGACAAGACTTTATAAAACAGATGACATTTGAGTGAAATATGATAATTAAAAACAGTAGTCCTCTGTACCCAGATAATCATCAAGATAATCTGATGAGGTTTTTTGTTTGTTTGTTTGTTTGTTTGTTATCCTGGAAGAGGGCTAACTCAGGACATTTTAGACAAATAGGTGTGGCCGGAACTCCAAAATCTACACGTTTGGAAACTGATTACAAGACACCAGAAAGACCTCTGCATAAACTTCTCTTTTCTATTTATTTAAAATCTCCATTCTAATGAAAAAATATTTCCCTACCATCCTCAGAGTGGTTATTTGCCTTCAATGGCTTAATATTAAAATGTAACTACTCCTGGAAGAAATGATATTTAATAGTTTGCATGTATTTCATACTTCCTAACAGCAGCATGGTGGGTGTGAAGAGGGCTCTATACTGAAGGCAAAAAGGTATCATGGAAAACTTTTCCTCATCATGTTATTTTCCCATGGGAAATACAGAATTGGTTTTGTGTAACAGTGAGCAAGACAATAAGCAATTGAGGGAATAAAGTAAGCACCTAAGAGGGATAAACCCCAGAGGATATAGAGTTATAGAAACAATCAAAGTGGAAATAGCTTCCCTCTCTCTTTCCCTTCTCTCCATTTTAGCTCGACTATCTGACACATCAAGTAGCGTGAGAGAAAGTAATTCCTAAATCTTAATATAGATTTTCTCATTGAAGGAAGGCACAGTCTAGGTAGATTTTCGGTGACAAATGCACGCGCGCGCACACACACACACACACACACACACACACACATATAGAATGTAATGAGGATACTGGTTTAGAAAGGTCAGGTTTTGGCAGTTTAACATTTATTGATTTTAAGAATTTTGATTGAAGGCAACTTTTCACCTACTATATAACTATTTTGAAGGCAAAATGTAATATTGTTATACAAGAGTTTCAATATTTGACTGCATTTTTTTTTTTTTAGTTTTGCTTTATTTTGGCTAGAGGATCAATAGCTAGCCTCTATACATGAGTGTTTATACACCAGAGTTCAAATCCCTGCTGTACCTCAGGCTAGCTTCAGTTCCACTTACTTGGATGGTTCAAAGATATAAAATACTGCTGAAAATCAAGACCATAATAGCAGCTACCCCCTCAGGCAGTAGCAGCAGCAGCAGGAAGGCTAGAGCACACTTAGCCTGTTGTATATCACAGGGAATCTGCAATGCCTGCTTAATTCACACTTTTCTCTAGTAGAAAATAGTTACAAAATACATAGGAAGACTACCATGACTTAAATACCTTAGAGCACACAAATACAGGTGTCCATACCTGGCAAGGCAGAATTCTTAAAGAACTAACTCTATATTTTTAAAACCTACATTGATGGTAACATTTTATTAAGAATTAATAATGAGCCGTTTTTCCTGGAAACGATTTGGCAGTATACTTAAAAAAAAAGAAAATTCCAACCAAATAAGTCAATGATTTCTCCTTACAGGAATTTATCTTGAGGAAAGCAAGAACCTTCTTTCAGCATAGACACTATTCCCATAAACCTGGGAGCCAGCTCCACTGTTCTGTTTAGAAATGTGCCAGAAAGCATCCTCTGGAATGGCCTGGGTGAACTTTTTTTGCCTCATCCTTGGCAGTGAACTATTCTCCACATAAACCAGAGGAAACAGCCCAGCTGTGTCATGCCAGAATCCAGCTGCTTTCTTTGCAAAACATTTCCTATAGTTAAAAGTTTGCTTTAGCATTTTTTAAAAAGCATGGGACAGTCCAATGTCTACCCTTGGACTCATCGAATTATAATGTAACACCTGGATCTTGCTTTCATGAAGTAAGCTTTTTTCAGTTAAATGTGAGTTCTCCTTGATAGGCTCAGGTTCCTATAGATGTGTTTTAGCAGATTTTTATATTTAAAGGCTGCCACACTGTCTTTTGTACTTCCAGAGATAATACATCATCACAGCATATTCAGAAAAATAATGCCTTCTCTAAAGTACTCTGTTTTCTTTGTTGTTTAAATATAATATTTATTTTCCTAATTATGAAGGTGGTACACACCTATTGAAAAGAACTTGGAAAAATATGTAAAGAATGAGGAAGGAAAACTCAAAAGCACCTATTAGGTTGAAACATCTAAAAAGGTCTTTTGTCAGGTTAAAAACAAATGGTTACTGGTAATTTCATGTGATTTAATTTAATATAATTCCACCTTTCACAGAGGATCACTATTAATAATTTCATACATTTAATTTCAATATTTTGATGTATGTATTTTTCCATAGATCCCAGAGATTTCTGTGCGGCCCAACAAGTTCATGAAAGAATGATGCTTAATCCTTGGCTAAAAATAAAGTGTCCCTTTAAGACATACACCCCCTAGAAACTGAGCTAGTAGGTAGTAAGAAAAGGTTTCAAAATAGGGTACTGTAGTTTTCTTTGTTTTCTCAGTGGAAACATGTTTAACAAAAGAATACCTGCAGCAAAGGTTAATATTTGTTAGATATTGCTGCATATAATGTAGTGAAAGCTTAATGACTTGTATTTTGTTGGCAGGGCTGGGATCTATCATAGGGCAGAATTCTATATATATAGTCCTCAAGTTCTTCTTCCACTCATACATTTGTTTCTTTGTTAGTTGGCTTATATGGCAGTTTTATAGCATGGCCCCACATTCTTTAAGACTTCCCACATCGTGAAATGGTGTCTTTTTACTCTTCCTGTCCCATCCTCAGCTGGATTTGAGTAGGTTCCTGGATGCTTCAAATAATAGTGTTGACAAGTAAAGCTATGTGACTTCCAAGACCGAATCAAAACGTCACTTGTCATCTGTCTTGTTTTCTGAGAACGCTGACTCTTGGAGATCTGAGTTGCCATGTAATTAGCCTACCCACCACGGAGCCACCATGCTGGAGAGAACATTTGGAGGCAACACTTGTGTACTCCAAGTTTTTTATTTACATGAAGAAGTTCTGAGACAAGAGGAGCTTAAAGAGAAGCTAGGAAGCACCCCAAATCTTCTCGGGCCTGACTTTTCAAATCATCCCCGTGAGACTCCAGATACTGTGTCTATATTGCAGTCTTCTGAGTAAAACACATAATTATAGTTCTTTAAAATCACCAATTTGGGGCCTAGTCTGTAAAAGAATAATGAAAGTTGGAGGACTTATACTAACTGATTTTAAGACTTATTATTATAAAGGTACAACAAAGAGAGCGTAGCATTGGCATAGAGCTACAAAATGGAACAAAACAGAAACTCCAAAACTAGATGAGGAAACTTCCCATGGGGATCAAAGCCCTGATTACTCAGGTTAAAACTAAGATATCTAATGTAATGTATAGGTAACACAAATGAGTAATATAGGTGAAGGGAAAATATGCATATACTCCTTATGAGTGATAGGGCCTGGTGACGAGCACCACTGATAGTTTCCACTTAGGAAATAAATGTCAAGGTGGGCCATTCTTTAAGACATAAATCTTTCCTTTTTTCCTACCATATAAACTCATCCAAATATCTGTGATTTGCCCAGGCACCAACCCAAATGGTACCATTATGGGAATTAGAAAAATTTGAAGACACTTGATCACCGTACTGGGAAATTGTCAAAATATGGAAATCTACATGGTCTATGAAAGTAAACAGTGCCCATAGATTTATGTGTTTACAAAATCCTCACCATATGCTGCAAGCTCTCCGTGGTCTGGATTCAGTCATGAAGTCAAAATCTTGCCATCTCTTCCTTACATCTTGGCAATCCCTTAGTCTGTTCACTTGCCTTGGAAAACCCAAGGAATCCATTTTCATATACATTGCTTGGTTTCTCATCAAAGCTATACATTTTTACACTAATGTGTGCTTGTTCACTTATCATGAAGTAACCATGATTAGAACACCAGAGTGACTGGAGTCCTGCCTTAGGAAATATTCTGAGAATGGCTTTATTTAGAAATTTAGATAATAAAACCATAATTCACATTAATATTCTGCTCCCCCAAATAATTATCATCTATATTTTTTAAATCATTATGTTCTTTTATCTACTTTTCTCAAAGAGAATGCTTCATTTATGCTTTCTGAATGTTACAACCAAATATTATCGTTCAACTACATGCCAGATCTCAGTAGAATCCTCTGGTTACATGCACAGATCTCTCTAAAATTGGGTTAAAAGGGAATTTACCATGTTGCTGGCCCTAGGTCATTAGTCACAGTGGCCTAAGTGCATTCTCTTATAATTTAATATCAAAGAAATTGCTTTTATGGTATTAACTATATTATATCAAAATTACATAAATTATTGAACTACTATTCCTACTGCCAAGATATAAGATGGTTCACGTGGAAAAGTTGCATTTTAAATTATTCATTGGAAAAAAGAGCCAGTCTCTTGCCAGAAATTGTTTTATATGAGGGCTAGCTTCTGGGACTCACATTTAATTATGAATCACAAAATCTCTGAAAATTTCAGATACTCATAATTTTTTTGAATTTGAATAAGAGGTTTGTCTTTTTAACTCATTGATTTCCATCAAGTGGGTTCAATATTATAAATTATCTTGTATCTAGGTGTTATTCTAATGAGCATTTTCATTAATAGGGGAAATATTCATTAGTAATTCTTTGTAAGTCATGATAAAAAATGATATAGAAAATTCATATAAACCTACTGAAATTTGGTGACTTACATTCATTTGCGCATACATAAATTATACATGTACATATGTATGAACATATACATATATGCATATTTGTTATACAGTTGACATATATTATATTGGATATGTGTGTATGTGTGTATCTTGTAATATCATTGTATTCCTTTGTTAATATTGGAATGTGGTAATAAAGGGGCAAATGTAATTATAGGAAGGTTAATTTCAAAAGATCTCTCTATACAAATTTGTATATTTATCACTTGCTATGTACCAGGGGCTATGATAGGTGCTAGTGATGTGAAACTAATAAAATAGAATCACTTCTTTCCAGTAGCATATATACTATGGGAGGAAACAAACACTGAAATGAATTTAAAATATTATTATACAAAGTTATATAAGAGACAAATACATAAAATAGTATGTAAATCTAAAGGGAAATCAACCAATATAAAGATGAAAGGAGGGTGAAGAAGATACAAAGATAATTTCTGGAATAAGATGTTGTAACTATTTAAATAGAGAAGTGCATTTCAAATAGAGTGACATGTGTTAAGGAATAGAGTTGAGAAAGAAACATCAGGACCCATTTGTAGACCATGTATTCATCCCCGTGGTTGCAATGGTTGATTGAACTACTTGGATGATCACAGCTAAAATTATTCCCTCTGTTCCCTTTTAAGTAATGAACACATTTATTTTTCCACCTATATCTGGAAATGCAGAAACTATTTTATATAAATCCCTGAGTAATTTAGGGGATCATACTTAGTATGCAATAAGTGCTCAGAACGTGTTGAAAAAAAAAATGTTCATCAGTTCTTAATTTTCCTTATTTGGAGAGTTAGTCTTCAACATGGTCATTAAAAAGTCACTCTTCCTCATATCAATTACTACATTCTGAGTAACAAAAATATTTTACCATTCCTCCCTTTTGAATTAAAACAAAAACAAAAAAAATTGTAAGTAAACTACTTTCTAGAGTATCATTAAGAGACATTGGTTTAACCCCTCCCCACACCCTCACTAATCACTGCCTAGCAATTTAACTGTTATCAGCTGAGCAGCCACTAAATGTCCTGCACAGGCTGGGAGCAGGGGTACACACAAATGAGTATGACACCTTACTGCTCTTAAGGAGGTGCTATCTTAAGAATTGCAAGTCTGGTACACACCACTCATCAATACATACACACACATATAGAACCGCTAGACACAGAAACATTACTCTTCTCTCTGCTATGAAAAAGACAGTTTTTCACCTCTGGTCAAGAACACAACTTTCCTATATCTGTTGGGTTTGCATACAGATTGCATTTTGTAATCAAGAAGAGAATGTTACCTTTTTAGAATTAGAACAGTTGTACTCGCCAGTTGTAAATACAGTTGACTCTTAAACAACACCGATTTGAACTGCGCAGTCCACTTATGCTCAGATTTTTTTTTTCAAAAATGAGTGGGACCTTTGTATCCATGGGTTTCGCATCCACAGATTCAACCAACTGCAGATCAAAAACAGTATTTTCACATTCCCAAACACAGATTCACAACTGTGGATGAAAGTACTGTTTTCTATCTGTGGGTGGTTGAATCCCCAGATGCGAAGTACCAAATGTATTGTCAAAACTTAAATGAGATTTTGGACCATATGGGGGTTGATGCTCCTAATTCCTGAATCATTCATGGGTCAACTGCACATACAAAGCCACTTGTTGGTAGGTCTAACTCTGAATAATACAGGTACCAGATTCCAACCACATGTCAAAATTATAATTTGTTCTTTAAATTTACCCCATCTGAGGTCTACTCTTTTCTTGACTGAAAGGGACTCATCAACATTCCACTCTGTGCTCTTTACTTTTATGGTACCTTTTCCTTACTGGAGGACTTCACATAAACCGACTCCAAGCAGTGATTGCTTCAGGGACAGTTTGTAAACTTATAAACATAAGAATACTGTTATTTAGCTCACCAACTACATAAAAGGTGATTAGGCATTTCAAGCAGGGAAGAGAAGCATTCCTAACCACTGTCAGCCCAAAGGTAGACCTAGACCAGCTCTTCCCACTTGGGACTTCTCAGGGCCAATGATGGATGGGTCAATGAAAGAGATTCCAAGTGGCTGCCTGTGGATGAGGCAGCTCTCGCTGAATAAAATGATGATAATAGTAACTGGTGTTAAAAAAAAAAATTGGTTTATTACAACTTCTCCAAGGTACTAGGTGTGGAGCATATTTTCATATCCCAGTTGAAAAGTATCATTTACTTTTATTTTGGCTTTCTAGATAATATATTATATTTTTAAGAACTTGAAAATGCAGTCAAGACTGAAAAATACATTCCCTTGAGCACGTGAGTTCTCTAACTACCTCTCCCACCTGAGGAACTTTATTGTTTTGAACATTCCAATCTCACCATTTGGCAAAAATCTCAAAAAATAAGCCAAATCCTCTCTTCTTTCTGAAAGTTAGAACACTCATGTAATCTACTTGATAAACATTAGTTCTTTATTGTTCTATGTTTTTGCCTATACCTAATTATTCATTGTTTTATCACATCTACTAATGTACTGAAAGAGTAGAAGGCATATCTAATATTTGGTTTAAGAGTTGAGAGAAATAAAGGGCAAGGTTTAGTAATGTCAAAATAACAAAATATAGCTTTTGGGTAGGTTAACTAGTTTAGTAGATAAAAAGAATTCTATGAACATACTGAGTCTATAAAAATTTTAGGAGTCACTGACAGTTGTTAATGGTAGTTTAAGCAATAAAATAGAGAAGTGTGGACAAGGAACTCACACAGCCAGGAAAAGTCCTGTATGGTTAAGCTACTACAACCTGTGTTGGTGGGTGGATTCATGTCAGTATGAAGGGACAATGTTAGAGATGTGACATAGGAATCTATGTTTGGCCCTATCTTTTCCTCAGTATTAAACAATATGACTAGAGCCCTAGAGACATGTCTATTGGTAAAATCATATCAGGGGTCATGCATTGCATTATGGTCATTATAATTTAAGACTGAAATACTGATATGTTATTTTACAATTAGAGGTGAAAACAGTCAACTGCCAAGACACAATACCATGTAAAGATACAACCAGAGGAGCTAGGGATGTTTACATAAAGATAAGAAATATAAGAAATGAGTTTTGGATTGATTTATGGATTTAATCTAGGTTGTTTTAATGGACAGAATAATTGTAGATTTCGGGTTATTATAATGAAGTACTCTAATAAAAAGTGTCCTCACAATGAAAAAGATTATTTTATAAGAATGTAAGCTCACTGTCATCAAAGGATTCTCAGATTATGGAAGATCAGTATAATTAGAGGAGGAATTACTACACTGAGTGATGCTTCGGTCAAATATGCTCTTAGGATTTTTCAATTGTTGTGTCCTTTGACTTTTTGCTGCGCTATATATGGGTATATGAGAAAGGAAATCTTAGTAAAACACCATAAAAACATTACAGGGTCTGGGTAAATGGTTATTTACTAAGTCCTTTCTGGGTAATTAAAGCATAATATTCCCCAAAAAGTTCTTGTTGATTCTTGGAATGGAAAAGATGTTTAATTAATATCTTTGGGGGCGGGGGCGGTGAGGGGAGACTATTCTCTGATGTCTGAAAACTCCATTGGCCAATTTTATATTTGACTTTCCCAACATAATATAAATATGATATCAAATGTTTATACCTATGCAAATTTTTATGAGTTTGTGTGCATTATAGTAGTCACAGTGTATGCATTCAGATCAATGTGTTAATATAAGCAGATGGAAATGTGTTTCTCAGTTGATGAGTAACATAAGAGCCCTTCTCATCCTATTGCACCAAACACCTAAACCCACACACTTTCTGCCCTGGTTTTCCTTTTGTTCCACACTTATCTCTGAATTGCTTTTTAATCTTTAGAAATGGAATGACCACCTGCCTTTCAAACATATTGCAAAAACAGCAGTGACTATGGTTCATTTTTGCTAGCCAGTTATTTTATTGAAGAAAACATGTACCAAATGACAGCAGAATCACCAGCTGATGAGAAGATTTATTATGTATATAACATTGCTCTTTTGGTAGGGAGTCAGCAGAACCGTGCTAGGATTGTAACATCAAACTGTTTTTATCAGGCTGGGAGCTGAAACACTCAAATGGTACCTTAAGGAACTGAGTTGTGTGCTTGCTCCTAAATGGAACTTTTTTTTTTTTTTAAAGAGGGAATAAACAAAATTCATAGGGGAAAAAATAAATTTTTATGGTAGAAAAATATAATCTGTTCCTTTTTGGGTGCAGTAAGGATGTTAATTGATCATAAAATTTATTTCCTTTCATGACTAGCTAGATTCTGTTTCCCAGAATATCTTGCAGTTACTTGTGACTAAATTTTAAACAATGGAATCAGAGCAGATATAATGTATGCAACTTCTAGTTTTGCCCACAAACCTTTCCTTTCATGGTCCTTTCTATTATTTCCCCTACATAGCTATGCATGTAGCCTAAGAAATTAAAAATCATATATTAAAGATGACAGAAATATAAAATAGAGAACTGGTTTCTAGACAATGTAGCCTGCCTATAAGGTACAACTGATTTAGATGTCCTATTAGCAAAAAGGAAATAATATGCCCAGTTTTATAGAAGAGGTCTACCAATATTTAAGGAAGCAATCTCTATGTTTTATAACACACTCAAAAGATTAAATAAACAAAATATTAGGAAATAATTGTTATAAACCATTCTTGAAAATAAAAAAGGAAAACATCACCAATTCATTTTACAAAACTAATATTATGTGATATTAATTATGGACAAGAACTGTCCAAGAAAAGTAATTTCACTTAAGCACAAAGAAAAATTTTAATTATAATATTGAATCCATCAAGTTAATCTAGCAATGTATATAAAAAAATCATGCCTAATTCCAGGACTGAGGATATTAACAATTCATCAACTTAATACTCCACAGAAACAGATTCAAGGAGAAATATATATATTTCATATCTATATGTATGATCATACCAATAGATTTAGAGAAAGTATTACATAAGAAAAAAAAACTATAATTTATAACAGAAAAGTTGCAAACTAGGGAAAGAAAGTCTCTTTCATAATGTCACTAAAAGGTCCTACAAATATTCACAATTATTATTACCTTTAATTGTGAAGATAATCATCTATTTTATTAAAACTAAAACAAGGTTAGGAAGCCCGTTTTCACTGTTTCTGTTTTACATTGTATTGGAGTTCCTGACCAGTTCAGTAAAAAAGAAAAAGAAAAAAAGAAAGAAGTTAGAAGTGTAAGTATTGGGGGAGGGTGGCAAGCATCCAAAAGAGCCATCGATAATACATAACATACCTCTATAGAATATTCATGAAAAATTATATACTTTTGAAATTAATAAAATCGGTAAGAATTTAGCTGGACTACAAAAAAGTTGTTGATTTTCCCCACAAATCTACAAATTTGTTAGTTACATTAAAATTTTCAATTTCATTCACAGAATTCAGCAAGATTAACCTAGCATTAATATTGAACAGTGAAGGACAAAGATTAGGCACGGCAATCTTGATTAAGAGAAAGAAAGAGAAGAATTTATCTATCATGCTCAAGAAAAATTAGAAAACTCTGATGGAAAAATAGAAACCAGAATGTAACTGATAGGCACAAAACACATAACATGCCCAGGACAAACACACACAGCGTTTGATGGTGAAATACTACAAATAAGAAGAATATACAATTCAATTAATGGTGATAAGAAAACTGGCTACCTTAGAAAAAAATATGAAAGTGGATTCTGACCTCATATCATACACAGAAATAACTTATATATATTTTAAAAGCCTAAATGTTAAAAGCGAATATTTTAATATTTAAAAAATATAAAATAATTTATTATATTGAAGTAGGGAAGGAGTAAGACATAAAACACACACACCATAATGAACAAAATCAATAAATGTGATCATATACCATTTAAAACATATCTACGTATACCTGTGAAGATACCACAAAGTGAAGCTGCAGATTATAGATGTATTTATGATACATGTAAATATGACAAAAAGATTAATATATTGAATATATAAAGAATCTCAACAAGTCAATAAGTTAACAAAAAAGAACAAGCTAATAAAAATAGATAAAGGATAAGAACAGGAATTCACAATAGAGGAAACTTTAATGACTGGTTATTTGACAAGAAGTGGAACTTCATCAATAGTTAAGAAAATTAAATTAAAGCAACACAATTTCAAATCCATAATATTTATAAAACTTTAAAAATTAGATAATATTAACATGAAGTAGATGTTAGGAAATGAAATGTCATGCGATAATAAAAACTATAAATCTGCAATCACTTTGAAAACATTTAATAAAACTGAAGATACACATATATCTCTATAATTTTGTTTCTAAGGATTTATATGTCCCAGAGCCTTACTTTAAAGTGTGGTCCTCCATCACCTGGGGGCCTGTTACAAGTGCAAGGTGCACCCAGATCTACTAAATCAAAAGCTGCAATTTAACTCACTTACTAGGTAATTTATATGCATATTAAACTTTGAGAAGCACTGCTATAGACAAGAGTAGCCATTCTTAAAATTGGATGCATAGTAAGAAAACCTGAGTTATTCATAAAATATTTCAATGTATAACCTTAATCCAGTCAAATTACATTCCAACTGTACATTCTGTTCAAAAGGTTCCCAGATGATCTCATTGTGCATCCGTGGTTGAGAATCCCTGTATTAGAGGAGATCTCACTTATGCACAAGAATTTTCATCAAAGATTAAAGTTTGAAAAAGCAAAAACTTCTGAATCTTATATGTCCATGGATTATAAATTGTTAGGTTATACAATAGTATCCGGAACTGCAGACAAAATGTTTTAACTTGGTCTATGTGCATGTGTATGAATTATTCTAAAAAATAAAATGTTGAGTGCGCAAAAGACAATTGGTGGCAAATAGATCGATGGAACAAAGCAGAGACTCAGAAATATATCCACACAAATGTAGTCAGCTGATCTTTGACAAAAGAGCAAAGGCAATAGAAAAGAGCAAAGATTATCTTTTCAACAAATGATGCTGGAACAACGGGACAGCCACATGCACAAAATGAATCTAGGCAGACCTCACACCCTGCATAAAAGTTAATTCAAAATGAATCATAGAGCTAAATATGAAATACAAAACTATACAACTCCTAGAATCTAACAATAAAAGAAAACTTAAATGATCATGGGTATAAACATGACTTTTTAAAATACAATACCAAAGGCACAATTCATAAAAGAAATAATGAAAAAAACTGGTCTGTATTAAAATAAAAAACTTCTCTGTGAAAGACAATGCCAAAAGAACCAGAACACAAGCCACAGACTAGAAGAAAATATTTGCTAATAACCCATTTGATAAAGGACTGTTATCTAAAATGTACAAAGAATTCTTAAAACTCAACAATAAGAAAACAAAAAACCTGATTGAAAAAAATGGGCCAAACACCTGAACACACACCTCACCAAAGAAGATATACAGATGGCAAATAAGCATATGAAAGATGCTCAAAATCATGTCATCAGAGAAATGCAAATCAAAACAACAGCGAAATATTACTATATACATATTAAAATGGTCAAAATCTGTAACCCTGATAACACCAAATGCTGGAGAGGATATGGAGCATAGAGAATTCTCTTACGTTGCTGGTGGGAATGCAAAACTTCCAAAACTTCTTGGAAGCAGTCTGCCGTTTTTTGTTTTTTTGTTTTTTCCTACAAAACTAAATATACTCCTACCATATGATCCAGCAATCATTCCCCTCGGCATTTACAAAAAGAAGCTGAAATTTGTGTACTCACACGCACTTGCATTCAAATGTTTTTAGTAATTTTTTTCATAATTGCCGAAACTTGGAAGCAACCAAGATATTTTTCAGTAGGTGAATAGGTGAATTCAGTGTGCACTTCCATGTGATGGAATACTACCCAGTACTAAAAGGAAATGAGTTATTAAGCCATAAAAATAAATGGAAGAACTTTAATAAACCTTACTAAGTAAAAGATGCAAATCTGAAATACTGTAAAATTCTACATATATGGCATCTGGAAAAGGCAAAAATATGAAGATAATAGAAAGATAAGTGATTGCTAGGGGTTAGGGGATGGAAAGAGGGATGAATAGGCAGAACCCAGAGGGATTTTAGGGCAGTAAAAATATTTGGTATGATATTATAATGACGAATACATGTCAGTATACATTTTTTTCAAACCCATGTACAACACCAAGAGTGAATCACAATGTAAACTATAAACTTTGGGTGATTATGACGTGCGACTGTTAGGGTCATCAATTTTAACAATATATCATTCTGATGAAACCTGTTGGCCATAGGGAAGTTATGCATATGTAGGGACAGGGAGTATATGGATAATCTCTGTACCTTCCCTTCAATTTTTCTGTGACCCTAAAACTGCTCTAAAAAATAGTCTTAATATAAAAATTATTGATTGCTCTTATATTATTTATTGCTCTTATAAAATTTTGAAAGTAATAAATGCTCAATGGAAAAAAAGGCCAATTGGGAAAAAATATATAGTATGAATATGATACTACCTATAAAAATACTTAAAATACACGAAAATATTCTGTAAGTTATTATGACAACATTTATAATAAAATGTAAAAACTGTATATATAAAGGATACTCAGTTACTTAGAGTAGATACAGCTAGGGATCACAGAAGGAAAATAGAGTAATTGTTTAGCTTTATATATTATTTTCATTTTTAAGTGGAGTGAATATTATCAAATGTTTGAATCTGTGTACTGGTATATTGATGTTGCTATTTCAGTTACTTGTATTTTTAAAATTAAAAAAAAATTTAAAGATTTAAATAAAATGCAGATTGAAAGGGGCTTTATTTTATGAGGTTGTGAACCAAGAAATGGGACCTTATACTTCGAATGAAGGAATAGCTTCGTAAAGTGAATACTACATAGGTACTAGCTGTCAGTAACAATAAAAACTGTTTTAATAGAAACTGAAACAAAAAATCACAAAGAGTAACTGTTATTACTAATAAAAATGAAATCCATATAAAATAAACCAAAAACAATCATCATTTTTCAGCCTCTTCCTCTCTTCTTTCTGTTTTTTTCTTTTATAATTACTTGTTTATTGCTTTTGCAAATGATTTATTTATTTCCTGCTTCCTCTCTTCCCTTTTACATTTTTCCTATTTTTCTCAACCCATTATGAGTATGGCATGCAGCAATTACACAAGTAAATTATCACATAGTTTTAATAAAAATGTCTATATATCAAACATTAAATGTATTTGATGCAACAGAATAATTGATGTTATGATAAAATTTAATTATTTAAAACCAAAACAATTGAACAAAATGAATATAAGAAAAAAAATACTATATCAATGAGAAAAAAGCATTATTTTTTTGTTGGCTTCATTTCCAGTGATGAATACCTGATGTGTGTCACCAAATATCAAACCAACAGATTGAAGCAATGGGGCATTTGAAGATTTACTCTCCTCAACTATTTGGAAACTGTAGGTTCATATCCTTCAGGAAGGGAGCAGTGTTTGGATACTGTGGAAGAAAGAGCAGCTATAATTTGGACCACATTAGCCTTTGGAGATCATTTAAAAAGTTTCTGTCAGTCCCAGAGAACTGGTGAATTTCTGTGTGCATACATAGGTCTCAGATAAACCAACTTTGGTTATGGAAATCTAGCTTTTACAGCAATGCTCATGCTGTTTGCTCTCCTGACTGCATATCGATACAGTTCTAAATTACAATTGCTAAGCATTTGGTTAACTTGAATTCTGTCTCCTGACCCTGGCCTACAGACGCTTGTAGAATTTTTCTTCCAAGTATATGGACACTTTTCTGTGTGTGCTCCCTACCCCCATTTCAAGAGGCATTGCAGAACCTGGGCCACATTTCAGACAGTGCTGAATGAGTCCTTTTATTTACACATCTCCTTGCTTGCAGGTGCTTTTGAGAAGAAGATGTTCTACCACTGTATGGCATTATCATCAACTACTTTTTCTTCCTTATTTTGGAGGCAAGAGTAAATAAAGTTATTGCTCTTTTTTGACCCATTCAAAAACTATATTGATTTTGTGCTTTTTTCATCATGTTTAAATAATCTAGAAAATAAAATGAGATTAAAAGTCAGAAGAGAGGTTCAAGCAGTCTGGATACAGTATAGCATGGCCTGACTAAGTTGCTTGTTTTAATACAATGAAGAATGAAGAATGGCATGTATCAATTTGAAAAAATTTTTCAAAATGAATTCCAGAGTAGAAAATATTTTGTCAATTTTATCCATCAGAAAGTCAGTAAATACCTATCATGCACGAGGCACCATTCTCTCTTAGACAAGGCAAATGTCACACTCCCCAATAATCTCCTAATGAGCCAGGAGCCACGCAAGTACAGAGACATCACAAAGGTAGGAAGTAAATTGCTCAGCACCAAATGATGGGATTCCAATTCAGTTCAACAAGTTAAGGAGCACATCTTCCTGGAGTGCTGGGGACACCTTTTAAAGGCTGCAGCTCTTACAAAGGGACCTGATATAGATCATTAGGGGCTGAAGGGTAGGGACCATGGGCTAGTAATTCTTTATAAAAGACACATATCATTGGAGCTTATTAAATTTTTGTTGGGAGGTGGAAGAAATTAGAGTCTTTAGTCAAGTAGAGTCTTTAGTCAAGCTAGCATTATCTTTGGAAAGATGGATGGGAACACTGAAAGAGAAAGGAAATAATTCTGGAATATGTACTTAAAATATGTAAAACGTTGTGCTAGGTACTTCATATCCATCACCTCATTTATTTCTTACACTCACATTTTGAATTAGGAATTACTAACCTAATTATTATTAAAATCTGAGAATAATGATAAATTATAAAAATTGTGGAACAAAGAGATAATAAGTGGCAAGACTGTGTCTCCCCCAGTGCTTGGTACTCTAAAATATGCTACTTGCAACATAAGAATCTAAGCCAGTGAGTCATGATGATAAAATTCAAATTTAAAATGTCCTATATGCAGGCCACAGACTCTAAAGTTAGCCTGAAGTTAGGCTGCCTTTAAACTCCACCGCTTACTATTCTTTTGACATTAAACAAATAAATTTTATGATCCTTGGTTTCTTCTTGTAAAATTAGGATAATTATAGAACCTATGCAATAGTGGGGTTTTTTTTGGTAATAATTTATGTGACAATATATGTACAGGACTAGAATAATACCTGGCATTAATTATATACCTGATAAATGTTAGCTTTATAGAACAGTAAATACTCTTGCACTGAATAGCTTCAGCAGTTGTGTTCTGATTATATTTTGTTTAATTTAAAAATGATTCTGAATAATGTATACATTTCTCTTAATTTATTTAGTTGTATTTATTTCCTCCAATAACAGTCTCTGGGTGCTGACTCCTCTTCTATGATTAGGTCCTACACCATATACTTGGTCTTAAATTTTCTATTGTGCTCATCATCTTTACAGAATACCTTTAGAAACAATAAATAGGGCTTACTTTGTTTAACTCGAAATGCTATAGTATCTAATTATAGAATGTGCTCAGGCGCGTAAAACCTCTATGCCATTTTTCATTAGGTATTATTTCTTGTCATTGGAAAAAAGTACATGTGTCTTTAACATTGGCCACTTGATGGCTAATATTAAAGGGCACAAGAGTCAGAAGAAGAGTCTCCTTTCAGACCCACGTGCTCTCTCTTCATAAAAAGCAAACAGAGCACAGCTGGGTGGGAGCAAGAAATGCAGAGAAGCCAGCCCCCCTAAAGCTATGACTGTCTTCTCAATATTGACACTGACTCCAGCTCATTTAAAGGGTAGAATCAAACTTGGTGAAGCAGAGAGAGCCCACTGCTAGCCCAAAGATAAATAGCAACTGAAAAAAATGCAGAAACAGTCTTAAAGAGAAAGTTCATGGTAAGAAAATATCTTCAATGAGAACTAAAAGATGCAAAGCGTAACTGTATATATGATACATGAGACAGTCGGAGAATTAATACAAGGAATCCCTTGAATAGTTGATTCAAGGGAATTTTGTATATATATATTATAAATATATATAAATATATAATATTTATGTGACAATATAAATATATATTTATATATTTATAATATATATAAAATTCCCTTGAATCAACTATATTTAATTTATAATATAAATATAATATAAATTTATATTTATATTATATTTATATAATATATAAATATATTATATTTATAATAATAATTTATTATTATAATACATATATTATATTTATATAATATAACATAACTATATATTATATTTATATTATATAAATATAAATATATTATAATATATGTATATTATTAGTATATAATATATTAATATAATAATATATTATATAAATATATAATATATATAATTATGTATATATAATTCCTACTAAAGAGTAAGAAAAAAAGATTATGAAAAAAGAAAGGTGATAAAGCTAAGACACTGGGCAGAAGATACAAAATAAAATAGCATACAATAAAATAATAGAATATATAATAACTAAGTTGACTGCACATTTACTATGTTTCAGGTACTTTTTTAAGCATTATTGTACATTACAGAATTCCGTATTCACAATATTTATGTGAGACATCATTATTTCCATTATGACATTGCAGCAAGTTCATTTACTTGCTCAGATCACTTAGCTATTAACTGGGAATCTAGGATTCAAACTGAGCTCTTCTATAGCAAGGCTATACAGCAGAAAAGAGAAATATTAGAGATTTATAAAACCAACCCTGAAGGGAAGAGAGCTTACTGTTTAGAAAAATCTTAAAGGCTTGCATAGCTAAGGAAGAGTATTAGTACCCTTCCCTTATAATCCCTTTGAGCCAATATTTTGTGAGTGTGGCCATTAATGTATTCACAACAGGGATGTAGACACACTTTATGTAAGTAGCTGAATTCACTCTATCAAGATAGTTACTACTCTGCATTATGAATTCTATGTCTTCACTTGTCTGCCTTACTAGACCATGGCATCTTGATGGTAGAGAAAATCATCTTGTATTATTTCTGTTCTTAATCATTGGGATAATGTCTGATATATTGTAGGTGCTCAAAAATCCTAGTTTCTCTATACCCCTGTTCCTTATCCCCATAATACACTATTTATATCCTCACTTCCACTTTCAAAAGCATTTGCTTTCTTTCCACATGTAATGCTCTGTGCTCTTACACATTGCCTTTCTCCCAGAGATATTCCTCTGTTTTTCTACAGGCCTAGACCTCTGTTGATCACAGAGTCCAGTCCCTTCAACTATTCAAGGGATTCATTATATTAATTCTCTTGCTGTCTCCGGTATCATCCAATGTTGTTTGCACCTTTCTTGGGTAATTCCCAAACATGTTGTAATTTCTAAAATCTTAAAAAAAAAAAAAAAAAAAGACAAAACCTCTTGCACCCTCTTCCCCCTCCAAATAGTGTATCATTTTCGTTGTAAGATTCCTCAAATGAGTATCTGTACTCGCAGAACCAATTATCTGATTATCATTCTCTCCTGACTTCACTCTAATTGGACTTCCAGCACCACTACTTCTCTGTGTTACCTTCTCTTTCATTATTCCATAATGATATGTGTTGTTTTATCCTGTGGCCAGTTCTCATTTCTCATCTTGCTTGATCAATTGCCCAACATATGACATAGTTGATCATTTATTCTCTTTGAAACACTTTCTTCACTTTGTTTCTTGGATATCATACTCTCTTGTTTTTCTCCTTCAGTGGCCTTTCCTCTCAGTCTGCTCCTTCCTATCCCACTGGACTCCTGATGTTAGAGCATCTCTAAGATAGATCTTTGGTCAACTTCTTGATCTATATTAGTCCTTTGGTGATCCCATCAAATTTCATGGTTTTGAAAACCAAGTCAATAGCAGAAAACTCCTTAATTATAAACACAGATCTTTCTGCTGAATCGTGGACAAAAAACACAACAGCCTTCTCAGCATCTCTATTTGGGTATCTAATATATACCTCAACCTTAACATGTCTAGTGAGGAATCACGTTATTCCCACTCAAATATTCTATGCTGTCAGCCTTCCTTACCTCAATTAATGATACCTGGTGCTTCCAGTTTCCTCAAACCGAGATCCCTGAAGTCACCCTTAGATCCTCTCTTCTTCTCACACTTCACATCTAATATCAGCAAATCTTTTTGCCTTTATCTTCAGAGCCTCCTAACTGTTCTTCCTGTTGCCATTCTTGTCCTCTGTAATGAATTCTCAACATACAAGCCACAGTAATCTTAATAAAACAGATTATATCACATTGCAACTCTGGTCAAAACATTCCAATAGTGTTTCATCTATTGGCAACTGCACGTGTTTTTGGTCACAATATGGATGCTAAAGATGATTCTGGTGAGAGCTCATAAAAAAAAGAGGAGAGCTATACAGAAAGCTTCTAGCATTTCAGAGAATACATGTATCATCATGAACAGATACTAGTAGAAATATGAACATTAAGAGGGGTCTGGTGAGGTATCAGATGGAAATTAGTAACATGTTATTAAAAACTGGAGAAGAGGCTATCCTTGTGATAAAGTGGCAAAGAATGTGACTGAATTGTGATTTATTGTTTTGTGGAAGGAAGAATTTATAAGCTATAAAGTTGGATATTTAGCGAGAAGTTTCTAAGTAAAGTGTTGAAGGTGTGCCTAGGTTCTCCTTGCTAGTTATACTAAAATGTAAAAGGAAAAGGATGAAATGAAGAAGAAAGTATTAAGTAAAAAGGAACCAGACTTAAAAATTTGAAAAATTCTCAGCCTACCTGTATTGTGGAAAAAGGAGAAAATGTGTTCTGGAAAGAACACTAAGGATGTGGTTGGATAGACACTTCATAAAGTGATTTCCCAGGGATTTCATCAGCCATCTCAGAAGTCAAGATGGGACAATAAAGCTAAGCAGCTATCAATCTGTCTTATCCCAAAGAAAAGGGAACTTAAAGCTTGGGAAATCTTCATGGCTGTCACACCCTCCATAGGCCCAGAGCATACACACCCAGAGGGCAATGCTGTTCTCTCCTATTTCAGTGGGAAAGGTAACCTCCTGGGTTTTAGTGGACCAGGATAACACTGAAAAGAACCAGGGGGTAGGGCCCTCTCAAAGAGCTGCGGGGATGAAACAGAAGCCTAGGGTTATGGGGGTGACATTGCAACACCAGCAGGCCCAGATGGCAGAGCATACAGTCACAGAGGATCATTCTCAAGCGTTAAGATCTAATAAATTTTATTAGATCTTAGGACTTGCTTGAGACCTGTTACCCTTTTCTTTTTTCCAATTTATTTCTTTTGGAATGAGAGTGCCTATGCCTGTCTCACTGCTGTTTTTTGTAAACATGTTATTTATCTGGTTTCACAAATTCACAGCTAGAGAAATTTTGCCTCAGGATGAACCATACCTGGAGTTTTACCAACACCCGATTAGATTATATTTAGATGAGACTTTAGACTTGGAATTGATGCTGAAATGGATTCAGATTTGTAGGCAGTTGGGATAGGGCGGATGTATTTTGCATGTGTGAAGGACATAAACATTTCTACGTAATATTTGAAAATTATTAGTAAGAGTAGGGCACTTATTTTACACTGTGTTTGTTTATTCATCTGTTATAAACTTGCTAATAAACAGCAATCACATGCCTTGTTGCCAATCTTCCCAACCACCGTGAATGCTGCTAGGTGGATTAATTAGTAAGAACAGATGTAATGCAGTTCTAAGAGATCGGCTGGCCATGGTCCAGGGGCTGGCCTCACAGTACCATATAAGCAAAGTACATATTCATATGTAGACACCATCCAATTTATGTTCACATGTGGAATCACAGAGATGGCTTTATCCTCTTTTTGAATATCACTTTCAATGATAATAACACACTAGCACAGTTTTAGAGATAATTGGAATGTTGTGTTTAGCTAGAGTTTTCATTGCAAGCTCATTACAGTTTGCAAACAATATTTACAATTCTCATGTTTCTTTTTGTAAAATGCTTAACTACTTGCCTGCTGTAATGTATAATAGGAGAACTGAAATCTGTGTGCACCTGGTTATTTAAATGACAAATTTTATTCATGTTCTCAGTAATAGGCATTGGAAAGGCAAACAGAAATTAAGTGGTTAATGAAAAAATAATGACTATAGAAAATTTGCTTTTGCAAACCTCTCAAGCTCTCATTATTGAAATAAAAATGATTAAAAATGATTTCTAAACAATAAACGGATTATAGTCTCCTATCTTTTTTTTTCCAGTAATTTTGCATATGAAATATCTGCCACCCATTTACCATGAAATTTCCATTATTATTTTTTACATTAAGAAAGCTGTGATTCAAGAATCTCAATTTGGGGATGGACAATAAATAATAATAAGATATGTCATGAAAAATCATGGCACCAAGTCTTGGCTATCCCCATTTATTCCTGGCCTAATCTTTTTAATAATCAAGTTTTGTGTGTGTATGTGTCTGGCCAAGAAAATATAACAAAGATGGTATTGAAATTTTTGAGGAATGCATTATAAAATATTCACAAATCTAACTCCTGAAGCTAAGCACCATTGAAATTAAAAAAAAAAAAAATTTTTTTTCTTAGAGTTCTCTCTTTCATACTGCAGTTGAAAAAGCTATGATTTGGGGCTTAACAGGGCCAGAGTAAAGCCCTATGGTAATAAAGATTTTTAATACCATAATATAAGAAGTACCAAGTGAATATGTAGCTCTATGTAATGTAAAAAAAAAAAAAAAAAAAAAAAAAAAAAAAATTCAGCAGGTATGTTTTTCACCTAAGCTATAGCTTCATGTGTCAGAGGTATATTAAACTGACTTTAAAAACTGTTTTAATATAAATGATAGTTTTTATATTTATGAAGAACTTATTTTTCCCACAACTATGGTAAGCAATTTCTCCATATTATCCCATTTTTATCCTCACAATAATCCTACTTAAGTGGTATTCCTATTACCCCTATTGAATAGATTTTTTAAAGATGAGTAGTTAAGTAATCTGCCAAAGTATGAGACAGGTACATATCAGAGCTGGGCTTATATTTAGATGTCTTTCGGCACTTAAAATCTTTTTATAATTAATCACCATTGAATAATTGCAGTATACCACACAAATTTAAGTACCACGCAGGTATACCCATCTATTTTTTGAAATAAAAACTTCTATGAGAGTTTGAAGAGTTTGAAGAGCTAGCATAGAAAGCACATAACATTGAATTTGCGTAATTTGGCACCAAAATATGGCTAGTAAATACTTTCAATTTAAAATGAGAACTTTGAACATTTGTGGACAGAAAAAATTGAACATTTTCTGTAATAAGTAACAAAATATAAATCAGTCAAAAAACAATAACAACAAAAGTCCTGTAAAAAGACTGACCAGTAGTGGATAGAAATAGAAATAACAATGGGCAAAAATAAAAATAAGGACAGTGATACTACACTACAAATCTAATGATTTAATCAATTTCATGTGCAAAGGAACTTAATAGAAATCTTTCATGTTTAACTGCTATGATGCTTTAATGTGATTCCTATGCTATGCTATAGATCTAGGTCAAGTTTATGCTTTCTCTTAGAATTACAAAATATAGAGTAACAAATGATTTCAAAATTTCCTAAATCATTTCAACCGAAAAACCTAGCCGAGTATTGAAAATACATTTCTGAAATTTAGTTGGGGATAAATCAGATATGCCATTTGTCTTTATAAGGTTTATTCTTACTCCCCACCTGAGTAACTTGCACAGTATAGAAGCTCATCTGTAACTAAGAGGAAAACAACTGGTACTATTAGGGAGCCCTGAGATTTTCGAGGAGGTTTTATTTTTCTATTTTCATAAATAAAAAAAATATAAAGAAATGAGATTGGTTGTATATCATAACTTGTTATGCTCTATCCAAACATTTCATATATGTACCAGAAAATATCTATGAGATCTTGGTCCTTCATATACAAAATTTCAAATAACATCATGCAGCTTTTTACCAGGAAAAGTAAACCTTGCCCCCATGAATACCAGTTCCAAACCCCCAAAAGTTAAAACTCTAGAAAGAAAAGAACTGTGAAGTAATCTAAAATAGAAACTTGAATCTAATCAAAGGAGAAGAAATTTTCAAACTTTCTAAAATTTCTTACTTTCAATTCTTATTATTTACTTTAGATTTTTCAAGTTCTGTTTTGAAGACTGCTTTAGGCCTCCTATCATCAGGCCCTTATGGTGGAGATAAAAACAAATATTTTTAATTCCTACTAAAGGGTGAGAATTAGGTGATTTAAATATATTACTTACTTCCCATAATTATTGTTTCAGGTGATTTCCCCCCCCCCCCCATTTTACAGGTCAGGAAACAGCCTGAGAAGAAAGTTTAGGGAGCCAGTCAGCCACAACAGGTTCATATTTGCAGGCATATTCCACATATATGCATCAAGACTCTTTATTATAATTTCTATTGTGGCTGCATAATTTTTGTATAAACAAGAGAATGTACTTCATTTGCTTTGAATCCAAGGTAATACTAGTTCTTAACTTCTAAAAGCATTAAAGTGAAAATTGAATAGATCTTTTGCATAATTACTTTCCCCAACTCCTAGTTACATAATGTTATTTCAGAAAAAGAGAACAATAGGGGGAAATGAAAGATTTTTCAGAGTGGTAGACATCCACAAAGGATGCATGCATGATTTTTTTTTTTGCCCCAGAGAGTAAATTACCTAAAGCTTTTAAATCAATGGATATCAAATTGGCTCAGGCAAAAATGACAACAACAATACCCATCTATCTGTAGTTTGTTTTCTATATATGGCAATTTGTCACTGGCTAGCAAAACCTAATAAGACTGTGTGTATGTGGTTTTTGCCATTTATATGATTAGATCCTTAACAGCATTGTGATTGAAGAGCATCCCTTTAAAGATCTCCACCTACTGCTTATTAAACATACATCTCCATGTGTGCGAAAGCAGCAGCAGCAGCAGGGGGACTGACAAGATAAGTGATGGCTACACAGGAAAGAAAAATGGCGATGCCTCCATTCATTGTTTGTTTCCAATTTATTGGTGTTGCAGAAGTGTGTGGGCCCTTGTGGCAAGTTGTGCTTTTCTGAGGTTTTGATTAACCTGTATCATCACACTTCCCCCCATCATCACTGCAGTTAAGTAAATATATATAATAGGCATTGTCTTGTCTCTAGAAATTTATTGCCATTGATATTCAGCTAGCTATCTTACTTACCTTACTTTTCAAAGAGTGATTTAGGTGTCACCCCATGGTACAACAAAAGTAGACAAAGTTGCCATAATCATTCATTTATTTGCAACATATTTCTTGTGCATCATCTAATTCTCAGGCTCTGTCCTAAGCATTAGAGTTATGAAGATAAATGAAATATAATTTCCACGCCCTTGCAATGTTATGAATTCAGATAATAAAAAAAATACTACTTAAACATCCAAAAATCTAAAAAACTATTCTCTTTATTAAAAATATCCATAGCAATAATTGATAAAAATAAATTTTTCTATTAACTATTCTCTGAGTTTATAGTTACATCACTGTTATATATGGCATATAGCTCTCTACTGACAGAAAGCTAATTATGTCCAACTTGGTACTGAGAAGTTGTGTGTGTGTGTGTGTGTGTGTGTGTGTGTGTGTGTGTGTGTGTGTAGATGCTCAACTCTTTAAAACAACTCCAATGTGGCTTGGGTTATAGATACAAATGTAACACATATGATTTTTCAAAGTTTTTTATTCTCTTGTGATCCTAAGACATTTGTGTTTAGGAAGAATTGCTTTGAGCAAGTCAAGGGAAAATACAAAAGAAAATATGGTTCTATATGAAGGGATACTAAAACCATCTCAGACAAAAGCAAGCATCTATAAAAAAATTTTCCAAAAGGTTTTATTGTCAGTGAACTGTGATAATTGATCTAAATGAAGATGATTTTAACTCATGAGCTGCTTTATGTTAGAGGAAACAATATGTTTTCATTTATTCAGGCTAGCAATCTGCATCATTAATGGTTACTAGAACTCTGACTTAATTGGCAATGGCAGACAGAGAAGCAGATTTTGGAGACGGAAAAAGTCTCCTACAATGAGCTTCAGCTTTCCTTTGTTTTCTAGGGTCTAATAGTGACTGTCCTATTTATTTTAAATTAAAAAGAAACCATTCCTGATGATACTGCAATGATATTTTTAAAATTGTAGTTTTTCTTCTACACAGAGAATGGAATTAATGGCATGGTGTGCTTCCCCTCCACAATCTCTGGTATACATTGGAGCCACTCACCTTATAGTCCCACAATTTTCCAGTCAAGTAATCTAATCATCCCCATGGATAGAAGTCGATCAGTATTAAAACTGTATGCAAAGTATAATATTTGAATGCATTAAAAGCTTTTTAATAAGTTTACTGAAATAGCAATATTGTATAAGACTTGTAAAATTGTTAACCTTTGTTTGTGAAGGTATGTATTTCTCAAATTTGCTTTTCTATAAAAATGACATTCTTAGGCCTAAATGGTGTTTTTAACAAGAGGTACAATAGCACAAATTTCTACTGTAGGCTCTGAGAAGCACTTTTATAGGGACTCCAGTTGTGAACTGAAGGAGTTGGCACAAGAAATAGATCATAGTTACCCCCTTAAATCTTTCAGGGAACTGTACCATCTGTGAAGAAATACTGAAGGCAAATTCCATTTTAATAATTACTTATTATCTCTTAGGCACTGTGCCATGTATTATTTATTTTCATAGCAACCTTTAAGAGAATATTATCACCATTTATTAATGAAGAAATTAAAGTTCAGAAAATTCAAGTTCCTTATCTCAGATGACAGAGCTAGCTGATTTCTTTATAACTGGAATACTTTTGTGTGGGTGGCTTTTTTTTTTTTTTTTTTTTTTTTTTTTTTTTTTGTCATTCAGATCTGAGCACCAATGTCACCTCCTTGGAGAGGCCTTCCCTGATCATTTTATTAAATAGTAGCTGTGGACCCTCTGCCCAAGTCAGTGGCTATCTCATTGTTTCATTTTATTTTTTAATATACTTAAGATTTGAAATATCTTTGTATGTATGTATGTATGTATGTATGTATGTATGTGTGTATATATATATGTATGTATGTATGTATCTATTACCTTTTATCCATCATCCATCATCTTTCTATTTATTTGTGTGTGATCTTTCTCCTTTCTAACCCTGACACTAGAATATAAGCCTGCAAAAAGAGAACTTTTCAGTTTGTTTGTTGTCATTTCTCAGCCTTTTGAAAAGTGTCTGACACTTAGTAGTTGCTAAATTAATATTAATTGAATAATATATGCATGAACAACTAAATGAATAAAAATGATAGAGCCAACATTCAAATCCAGGTCATTTGATTCAATACCCAATGTTCTTTTTACTATGCCATGTTGCTTGAAGATAATCTAAATCAGAGGATTACAGTCAATGTCTCTGTTCCTTGCATCTACAAAGGAAAGAAATCCCTAGCCCATTGTGCTATGGTAGAATCTGTCCTGGGCACGGGCCGCCTCCTCTTTTCCTACTTATTGGCTTCAATTTCTGTTTATGTTAGTCAGTGATCTCTGATAAATTGGATTATACTTAGAGGTTGTAAAAGGCTTAACCTATTCCTCTTTCTAGGAATTCAGCTCCTTTTCCACTATCAGTCCACACTACCCTTCTGTCCTTAATTTGCTTTTTACTCAAATTGAATTTCAAAGTGCGTCAATAGGTCAATTCTTTCCAAACACTCTAATTCCCTCACCCCAATTATCCTTCCTCATCTAGGAAACTCAGAAAACACATAAAATCAAGTATTTGCCAACCTATCTGCTGGCTGGTATGAATTCAAATTCATGACCACAAAACTCAAATGAGAACTCAATAACATGTGCAATCCAAATCACTTCCTTAGCATGCTGGCTTTCCTATGCTGAACAATTTCATTTCTCCTCTTCCCTTATATCTCCTTTACGGCTCCCTTTTCTTTCCTCCCTCTCCCCGCCATTTCACTCTCTTAGTGGAAAACTTGTAGGAAATCTATTCTCCTTTTTAGCGCCAAATGCATCAATTAATTTGCATCTGTAACCACACTCCATGCCTTCCTGACTTTTACCATGCATAAAATATTCTTAACTCTATCAAAGACCCTTCAAATTGTGTCTGCATTGCACCCATTATGGCTTCTCAAAAGCTTTGCTTTTCAAATTATTCTTGTTTTATCAACAGTATCATTTTTTATGTTCTGGAGAGTCATCTTTTGTTATCTCCTATAATGACAAAAACTGTCTGGAACCCCTTCATTTAGCCTCCATCCTTTTATATATGCCTCCACAGAAAACCAACAACTCTCTCCTTAATCTACTCCAATTAGATTTTTAATTCCACCTCTCGAGTAGAGACTCACATCAAAAGGTTATCAATGGGTTCCGGGCAGACTTGGGGTGTGCCACCCCACTCGTCTTAGAGAAAGCACCTGCTGTGCCCCTGCCAGCGGGTTGCGGTGAGCAGCTTCAGCTTCTTCATAGTTGGCATCAGCTACAGAGACATGCCCGTTCCAAACAGCAGACACTCAATGACTGGGAAAGTTAGGAATATAAAGTCTCAGTCATTTGCCAATATGCGATGATTCTGGTGTCTATTTTAGCTCTAGAACTTCCCTACCAGGTTGGCCAAAGTGCTGTGAGACATTTTTTTTTTTTTTTTTTTTTTTTTGCAGTTTGACATCTTCCTCTGCTAAGTCCTGTTTCTCTTCTCCTTCCTTTCACAGATATTATTCCCTAATAAACACCTTACACACCAAACTCAGGATCTGCTCCCGGAGAACCCAACCTGTGACAGTCAGTACCAGAAGGGATTTGAGAAGGCAGGCTTTAAGATACTGTTTGGTTTCGGGGCCCGAATCACATGCCAACAGGCAGGCAATGACAACGCATTACTAGTAGCAGGGAACACACAACCCATTACTAGTAGCAGGGGACACAGAAGGTACCTTGGACAAAGTGGCCATACAACTAAAACTTTACCTTTAGTAATTTTGTAGAGTAGGAGTATATGTGGAGAGGAGGGCATATGTTAGTAGCTAATGTCACTGCTATTGTTGAAATGCATGTAGAAAACATGCGGTATAAGAAGAACAGGATTAGATGACGATGGCTAAACACCACTGGTGCTCTACAGCCATGTAGCCTAATACAGTAATCACTAGCATGTGTGGCTATTATATACTTAAAATCTAGCTAGTCCAATCTGAGATGTATTTTATGTATAAAAATCATACCAGATTATAAAGACTCACCACCAAAAAGGAAAATATCTCATTAAATTTTTATGCTGATTACATGTTGGAAATATATCTTAGATATAGTGTATTAAATAAAATATATTGTAGTTTCACCTGCTTTATTTTGTTTTATTTAGTTTTACTTTTTGAAATGTAACTACCAGAAGTATTTTAAAGTGTATATGTGGCTTGCATTATATCTCTATTGTACAATACTGCTCTACTGGGAAAAAAAAGAAAAACAGTTGAGATTGAATAATAGGCAATTAAAAACTAGATGTGGGACTTTTTGTTTTTATACAAAGAAACTAGCATCTTCTCCACAGGAAGGTTAGAGAAAGCTGAAGGCCCAATTCTGGATTCAATTGTCAATTTGTACAAATAAGAAAGAAGTTTAAACACCAACTAGGGTCAAGGTCAGGATGGAGACATCTGGGTACATGCTGCTAAAAATTATAATTCCCTAAACTTTCTGAGTTTTGTGAGTTTGTATTAGGGTCTACCCACCATACTGAGAGCTTGCACCTGCTTCCAGCCCTATTAGAAGACAGTATAAATTCCTCTCTCATTCAAGGCAATATGTACTCATCTCAGGACCTGCCTTCCCCTCACCACCAGGTATTAGGCCTAAAACTATGACAAAGTCATGGTATACCCCTGGTGGGATGAGGTGATATATGCCCAAAAGAGCTTCCAGCCCCAGCAAACATGTACTAATTGGGGTTGAGTAACTGCATGTGGGACTGGATTACAAGAGTGGTTATTCAAGGGGTTGGAACGTAAAACTGAATAGTGGTATTGACTTGGGTGTATCTTCTCAAGTTAGAGACTAGCAAGGACCCTCTCCAGAAAATTTTGTGAACTCCCTTCATGGGAAAAGGGATAGCACACAGTTAGCAAAACTGAAAGGCCAGAATTGCCATGTCAGGCTCTGAAGGAACTGGGCAGAAGGCTCAGGCAAATGCTGAAATGAGTATTCAGGGTAGAGCTGGAAAACTCAGTAAACGATTATGCTCCACATAAGGCCACAGGACATACCATTTTATTAAGGCCATAAAAATGTGTTAAAGGGATGACACCAGCATCAGTTAAAAGTTCAGTAGAGGCTCTCTGGACAGAACCAGAGGTGAAGAGTGTTAACAAATTGTCACCCACTGATATCAACACAGGTAATAGGAACCCAAGACAATAGAGGCTAAGTGGCAGTACTTAACTACCATTACCCAAGAGGATTGCATTTTTTTGTAATGAATGAAATATCAGAGTGGCCACCAAGAAGTCTGACCCACAGATAGTTATAAAGATGCTAACAGAACACAGCATCCTTAGGAGTGCAGTAGATAAGCTGCCAATAGAAGTGCTACTCAATTTGTACCAGCAAAAAACTCAAGGTTGGATGGCCAGGAGGATGAAGATGGCCATACTGATAAAAATTCATGAACCCTTGGCTAGTTTCCAGAGCTGAGGTACTTTTTAAACAAATGACCCATTCGTTGAAGTTGTAATAAAGTTCATAGGGAGAAGATTCTCACAATTATATGATGAATATACATGGTAATGACTCCTCCAGTTCTTCCCCCAAAAGAGTATGGCCATTCATGTGGGGAAAGAAAATACCCAGGTATTTTAACAACTGTTGGACACATGGTTGGAGTTGATGTTTATATCCAGAAACCATCATTTTGGTCTTATTAGAGTGAGGACATATAGGGTCAGATGATAAATGAATAAATGCAGTCACGGTCAATGTTTATATATATATATATATATATATATATATATATATATATATATATATATATATATATATATCCATTAATGGTATATCCACTAATTATCATTTTCTGGTCCTCGAATGGCACTTAGAAGTGATAAAACACTTCTGTTGGATCTTTGGCCACTTGGATAATAGCTATAATCCTGAGTAAGTCCAAGTGAAAGCCCTAGAATACATTCCCTTCACCTCCTAGTCAAGAGGAAATCAAGAACATTGTTGAATCCTGAGAGTGGAGAAGAGGTTAGAGATTAGTACTGCCTTTATGGATCTAAAGGATACAAGGGTCTTCTCATAACAACACTATTTAATTCACTAGTCTGAGTCTGAGAGAAACAAGATAGATCCTAAAAGATAACTCCAAGTTTAATCCAATAATAGTCTCTTTGCAGCTGCCATGCTAGATGTGATAAATTTACTAGAGCAGATCAACATGGCCTCAGGAACTTGGTGTGAAGCCATTATTCTGGAACACACATTCTTTTCTGTCTCAATCAGAAAAGAAAAAAGAAACAGTTCACATTCACATAGATTGAACAACAACATTAATTTACAGTTTTGCCCCTAGAGCTATGTTAATTCTTCTACCCTCTGCTATAATATAGTCTGAAGAGATCTGGACCATCTGGACAACTCATGATATTTCACATTAATCCATTACGTAGATGATATTATATTGATCATGCCAGATAAGCAAGAGGTAAGCTGGTATACTGGAAGTCTTGCTAGAAGCAAGAGGTAAGCTGGTATACTGGAAGTCTTACCTCTTGCAAGAGGTAAGCTGGTATACTGGAAGTCTTGTAAGAGATAAATTTGCAAAGGTAAAGGGCCTGCCATGTCCAAAACAATTTAAGAGGTTCTAAGTAAAGGGCAAATTATTGTATCTTGCACCAAGTAGCACAAAGAAGGAAGCACAATGTCCTAGTGGATCTTTAGGTTCTAAAATGGAACATATTCTATACCTAAAAATTGCTGAAACACACAAAAATATGACACTAATTTGAGTAAAGCCCAGGGCAGAAGAGGGCTCTGCAGTGGGTCTAGGCTAAGGTACTACAGCTCCACCACTTGGATCATAAAATCTGGTGGACCCTGTGGTGGTAGAGCCACCAGTGGTGGGAAAGAAAATACTGTGTGGAAATTGTGACAATCTCCAGTAGGGGAATCATAACACATGGCCCTGGAATTCTGAAGGAATACCATGCCATTTGTAGAGGAAGAATTATATGCATTTTTGGGGAAAAAAAAAAAATCTCTTGGTGTGCTACCTGGATCCTGGTAGAGATAAAGAAGCTGATTGCGGGACACCATGTGATGACTGTCAGAAATTACATGATCATGAGTTTGGTCTCTTAAGATCCACCAAGTACTAGGGATTGTTGCTGGATCCCTCCCTGCAACCAACAAAAGATGAAAGTAGTACATTTGGGATGGAGCATGAGCAGAACAAGAAGACACAAGCAAGATACATAGGCAGATATTTCAGAACCCCATGGAACCCAACACTAGTGTAACAGCATCCCTTTCCCATCCCAATTCTAGGGCATGTGAGATGAGATATGACCAATTTATAGAAGGGGAAATAGTTCTAATTTGGTTTACAGAAGTTTTGTCTTTCTATGTAAGTCAAAAATATACAACAGATGCACCATAGACTTAGTGTACTCAGGGCACCCATAAAAAATAGTAGTGAGAGAAAATTCTCTCACTGAGTAGGGGCCTCAAGCAGTGCAACAGGTTATCTACTTTGTGTGGAAAGAGAAGTGTCCCAAAAGGTGGGTAAGAGGTGGCCTATGAAAATGGCCTGAAGGTAAAAGATTGAGATACTACAGATGAGGACTAATGAGGCAGAGGCATGTAGATGGCCCTATAGGAGTGGGCACACCGTGATATCTTTGCTATCACCTATTAAAATCCCCTAGAGAACACTCATAATGGAAGAAGTACTACACAACCGAGTAGATAAAATGACTCCTGTGTCATTGGCTACATAAGTGCTAGCACAATGGACATATAAATAAAGCAGTCATAATGACAAATATAAATATTATACATGGATCCAACAGCATCAGCTCTCACTTATCAGGGCGGATCTAGCAGCAGTTGCTGCCAAGGGTCCAGTTTCCCACACTAGAGACCAGTGGCACCACTTCTTGAGGATACTAGCCACTTAATAACAAGTTGACTACATTGTTTCCCATGCATCCTGGAAAGACCACTGCTTTGTTCTCATAGGAAAAGGCATCCATTTCTCATATTGGTTTGCCTTTCTTGCCTTTAGAGCCTTAGCTAGACCCACTATCAACAGCTCACAGTTTGTTTGAGCCAGCAGCATGGAACCTTTCTGAAAAGAGTTCCCCTTTCATAGTAAAGAAAGTGCATGAGTGGATCCATGACCACTGAATGTGTGCTTGTATCACATACTTCACTCGGACTGCTGATCTTATGTGCTAGAATAGCCTGATGAAGGCACAGCTGAAGTGTCAAGGTGAAGACACTATTCTGACAGGAGGGGATGCCATTCTTCAGTACCCAGAATATGCATTGAATCAAAGACTTTTATATGTACTGTGGCACTGGCTGGAAGAATACACAAGTCCAGGAATCAAGGAGTGGAATCATTCTGATCCTATTCTAGCTCTATGTAGACATGACAGTGCTCCTTGACTACTGGGTCAGAGTCCTCAGATTTTAGGCTCAAGTATCCCAGTAACGAAGATGCTTCTCTCCAAAATCCAGATTTCTGCATCATTTCTTACCCCAAATTCAACAGTTTTTTACAGGATGATGATAGTGAGTACATACATTGTCTTCTGAAGAAAACCAAATTCCCATTCAATAGGGTCAATCTTGTTCCCAAATCTGAACAAGATGACCACATATTATTCCTAAATTGAGTATACTTTACTTCAAGGTGGTCATTTAACCTTATTATATCCTTTCTATCATTCTGGGTAGAAGCAATTGTGATAGGAAACAGAAGTTAGTAGTAAATAAACTTTAAGTTTAGGGAATATTCAGTTTTCTATGTAAAGAAGATTACACACTTTACATTTCCAGGATGATTCTTGAAGCCAAATCTTATAGGAAAAAAACTTGAGGGCTTTTATATATTTTATCCTCCATCCTCTACACATTTTTTCTACTTCCCAGTATCTCAGACCTGAGCTTATACTGTATAAAAAGGTTCCCTAAATTTCAAGAAACTTACAGCTTCACACCAGAGCTTCCAGTCAGTGTTTTGTTTCTCCTTCCATATTTCCAGAATTTTTATTTCCTTAGGAAAATTCTGTACAGATAAAGTGTTGGGAAACACTAGCAATGATAGCAGATTTACCACCTGCCCATTTACTGCCTGCAGATTTATGGCCAATGCAGCCTATTTTGCCATCTGGGTCAAAGTCATATTTTCACTGGAAATATTTTGGAAAGTTATTGCTGGCATTTTTTACATGCAGGTGGTGATTATACAGGTTTTATGGCACTTTCATAACTGTGCATCTGACTGAAGTGCACAGAAGCTGATCTTTTGTGAATGTCTACAGAATCGTTTGATGAAATGGAAAGCACTCTATTCATTACATTTAACAGCATAGGAGGGACTCCTTTAACATATAATGTAATCCCAGAAAGGGGCCTTGCTATCTTCCTGGTTGTTTCAGAGGTATAGATTATGACTACTCTGGGATATCAGGGCCAGTGTCATCTGTACAAAGAGTTTCAGAGTTGGTGGAGGTTATCTGTCCAGAAAAGCACTGAAACTAGTTAATTTTGACGTTTGGCCTTTGCCATTTTCTCACCTTCACTTTTTTATTATTGAAAAAAAAATGTTGCGATCTGTTTGGCATATACTTTATAGTTGTCTCATTTGTAAATGTAAGAAGAGGGTGATAATGGAAACTACATACTTTTTCAAATTAAAGTATAATTTACATGTATAAATCTTAAGTGTTCCAAACAATGAATTTTGGCATTGTATACTTTTGTACAACAATCACCTAAAGAAAGATATAAAATATTTCCATGACCCCAGAAAATTTATTATGCCCTTTTCCAATCCCCTTTTCCAGGGGATAGCCCTGGCCCCTTCGCATACAGAAAAAGCAATAACTTACTAGCTTTGTTATCAGAAATTAGTTCTCTCTGGTCTTGTACTTCATATAAATAAAATTATCTAGTTTCTTTTGCTCGCTACAATGACTATAAGATTTGGCCACGTTGCATTTAGCATTAATTTGTCTTTTTTATTATTCCTCAGTAGCATTCTGATACATAAATATACCACACTCTATCATCTACTCTCCTGTTTATGAATATTTTGGTTATTTTTACCTTTTGACTTATATAAGCTAGGCTGTTATGAATATTTATATAGAAGTCTTTTGTGGACATATATTTTCATTTCTCTTGGGTACATGTCTAAGTATGGAATTTTTGAAACATTGAGTAGATGCATTTTTAACTTTATAAGAAACTGCCAAACAGTTCTTCAAAATGGTGGTACCATTTTATACTCCCACAAGAAGTTCTAGTTGCTCCAAATCTTTGTCAACACTTGGTCTTATCAGTGTTTTTATCTTAGTCATTCTAGTGGCATGAAATAGCATTTCATTATTATTTTAATTTGCATTTCCTAGATGACTAGTGAGGCTGAGCTTCTTCTCATATGTAAACGATATAGAACTTGGACATGGTTTAAATCCCCTTCAGAAAACAATCTATTTACAGATTCTTTCCTTGTTTTCCTTTTATAACTCACCTATATAGCTTTTAAAAACAACACATGCTGTAATCCCACTTATATACATTTTAATTCAGAAGATCTGGCATAAATCTTAGAAATATAAGACCATTTTGAAAATGAACTACTGGATTATGTTTCAGGCATCTGACAAAAAAAATTTATATCACTAATCTGTTTATTAGATCATTAAAAAAGAACATAAAGCAAAAATTAAGAGCATAAACTTTAAAATAAAATAAAGAAGACTAGATATCGGATCCTAGTTTCCACTTACCATCTATGTAATTTGAGGCAAGTTACATAATCTCTCTAAATCTCAAGTTCTTCATGTACGAATTGTGGGTAATTATAATACTTACCTCATAGGGTTGTGAAAAGGATCAAATGTGATGACATGTAAAATGGTTACCATTTCGGCAAACTCATAATAAACACCCAATATACATTAGCAGAAAGGAGAAAAAATGTGAAAATATTTTGAAGAAGCTAAACAAATCAGAGAACCTAATGTCAGTCTCTTGATATACCCTTTTTACTATTCCTGTTTAACCTAACCATAAACATCAGATAATATTCCAGAAAACTCTTTTTTACTTCACCTTTCTTTCACCTATAGCATTTTTGTAGATTAAAATGCACCAGATTTTGGCATTCTCTGTTTCTCTAAGCTTCATATGTAATGAGTGATAAAAGGTGTGCTTCTGTCAAACTCTTTGCATTACCAGTACAAGGTCTTGTTGATGACCTCTGTTTTTCTACTGCATCTCCCTATTTACATCTGATGTGCCAAACTAAATTATTGGTTCTTGTTTCTGGATTCTCAGCTCTCTTTCCCTTCCCTTTATACATTAAATGAAAATATATAATCAAGCATGCTCTCTCTCTCTTTTTTAATCTATGTATCTGTATATATCCATTCCATTAACACTCCCATAATGATATTTTTAATTATCAGCAAACAGTGTTCCTTTCCTACCACAACAACCATGATTCTACCTAAAAATCACTTCATTCACTAAATTTATTCTCTCTTTTTTAATGAAAACATCTGTTTTATACATTTGAGATTCCGCTTCTGGCTTTTTGTTTGTTCGCTTTGTTTTGTTTCGGTTTGTAAATCAGCTGTAGCTTCTGTGAAAAATAGATGAAGAAAATCTCATCAAAATGGAGTCAGGAAGCCACGAAGGGAGAGCTCTCATGCATTATCACTTGTCCCAGGTTACATAACCAGCCAGAGAAGGAAGATTCTTTCCCTGCTTGCCTCAGCAACAGCTGCCACCTTCTGCTCAGTGCCTGGTAAGAAACCACCAAAACCCAAACTTTTGTTCCCCACCAATAAGCCCCTGTTCAATACAATCCTTCCCAATTTCCTCCAATAAAAGCTGAGTTCCCTTTTATCTCTTTGGACTTGCCTATGGATTGACATAGTTTGTATCCCCCAAATTGCAATATCTCTGCTATTCCCAAATCAATTCACTTGCTGCTCAAATAACCTTTTGCTGTTTAATTTTTAAGGCTGACACTTCCTATTTAAATGGGGCCTTCCATCCCTTATCTGAATAATCTGTAATCAAAATGACATACATTTTCTAAAAGTAGGCATAAATACATTTTCATTTCCTTATGATTATATGTGAGCCTGTGGAAGTAAGAAAGAAATTTTTTTTTTCCCACTTTTCTCGGTGAAAAGGAATATGTAATGTCTTGGTTTTAACCTCATAAGGGAGATGCCTATTATTCATTTTCATTAATAGTACACAGCGTCCACCCCCCCCACCAAAAAAATTATCTTGGAGTTATAAAAATTTCCTGCTTATTGATGAGGGGGGTTACCTACAGAGCTATATTTCTACAATATAAAAATAAAATAACTCTATGAAATAATTTTAATGAATTAGTGAGACATAGGGACAATAATAAAGGTAAAAAGAACATCCATTAAACTAAATGGAGATTTGCTCATAGATTACATTTTGTTAATAATGACACTCAACATTCCTTCAGTGAAGAAAGGTGAAAACAACTAATTTTTATTTGTAGATTCTTTAACATGTTACTGCTTTTAAGCTTACACTTTTTCTCAGAGCAGGTTTTACTACTCGCTTGCCCCCTTTGACAGTGGGTTCCAAAAATATGAGACTAACAATGAAATCCATCTTGGTAAGACTGCTCGGTAAATATCCAGTAATTATATTAAAAAAAATAAGGAAGGTTTTATTTTTGTTTTCTATTTTATTTATTCAAAAAATGTAGCAAAGAGTAAAAGGAAAAGTTTTCCTCTGAGAAATACGTAAAGCTTTTTACTACTAAGAGAAACAATTCCAACTTTACCTTTGATGGGTAAAGTTTGATAGGCTGCTGAAAATTCTCACAAAAATGCCTAGCTTTCCATTTTCCAAGTAAATTGAAGGGTCTACATCTCTTACCAACAGTTATTTTGTCATATAACCCTGTTCAATCAATGGAAAGGCTGAAAGACTGTAGATAATCATCCTTCAGTTTTTTATGCCATCAATTTTTTCCTACAGTTTGTGACTCAGTGTTTTCATGGTAAATGCCAACAGAGAGAGAGAAAGAGAGAGGGAGGAAGGGAGGGAGAGTAGAGAGAGAGATCGAGAGGCAGAAAGGGGGGGGGGAGAGAGAGAGAGAGAGAGAGAGAGAGAGAGAGAGAGAGAGAGAGAGAGAGAGAAATGATTAGCACCAGTACTTGCTGAAGCTCATATTTAAATATTTTTCATTACTATTCTCAATATATCATCCAGAAAACACAGAAAGTAAAAACAAACAAATGGCAACACAGAGCTCTTCTCATAAACATTTTTTTCCCTTAGAGTTAACTATCTAAAGATAAAACGAACAACACAGCATTCTTGTTTTTCTAAAACTATGTCCCTTCTTAAATCAGAATTGTTATGTTGCTATACCAAGAGATAAATATGCATTAAAAATAAACACACACCAGCATAGCATCCTCAAGATTTTTCTCTGTATCTAAGTTGACTCAGATAATACAAATTCCATATCACCTATAAAACAAATACAAACAAACAAACAAACAAATAAATAACAAGACGTGAAACCAAAAAGGTCACATCGAAAGTTCAGCAAATATATACTCCATTTTGTACAATTTCTATAAGAATTTAATAAATCCTACCTATCACATCTATAGTCTCAGAATCAGATAAATGGCAGTGATTGCTTTTAAAGAAGGAGGAATATTCAAATTACAGAATTATGCCATTATAATACCATGCAATAAGCACTAAAATAAAGATATGGACTAAATATTTCGAGGTAATTGGAATGGAATAAATAATTGGTTGTTACTCCTCAGTATTATAAATCTTTACCTCTCTGACTCTCCAACCAGACTAAATTTCAGAGTCAGATTTGTGTGCGCGCCTGTGTACGTGAGACTAAATTTCAAAGCAAGATTGTGTGTGTGAGGCCAAGGTGTTTAATTCACTTCTCTGCTTATTGTTTGTACTCAATAAATATATTTTAAAAAATTCTTTAGCCATGAATTAGTTCTATTTTCACCCCTTCCTAGGGAAAGCAGGGATAAATATAGAAAACAAAGAAAAAGAAAATCATAAAGAGAAAAGAGCAGTTGTATTTTGGATCCCCAAGGGAACAACTCAGAAATACACCCTGTTGCTGTTACATAGGCTTTTGACCTTTTCTTTTTCTCTCACTACAAAAGATGGGTTTCCTTTTCTTTCCTTTTTTTTTTCTTTTCTTTTTTCTTTTTCTTTTTCCCAAATATTCACCTAGATAATCCACACAGCTTCCCACAATTCCACTCTGCCTTTTTACCCTTCTAATGAGTATGTTGGTCAAGTCTGTGGGATACAAGTCCACATTGCTTCGTTTTCCCCAGTAACCTAGGCCTACTGCTATCAGAGACCAAATTCTTGAGTTTCTAACTTTCTAGCAAAGTCCACCTGCTGTCCAGCACTCCACAGGAGCTACTGTTTGTTCTGATTCTGTGTCATTATTTATTGCCTGCAGTGTGAGTTGTGCTCCTTCAAGGGAAAAAAAAAAAAAAAAAGATTTGGCTCATGTTTGCTTCCCAATCAATGCACAATAAATACTACTGACAGCTGACTGATATGAGGAGGCTGAAGCCTCAGAGACAAGGGGCTACGTGCGTGTTTCAGGGCAGGTTCCATTTGCAGAAAGAAAGGATGCGAACACAATTATATTTGGAAATTGAATAACATCAGTATAGTTTAGCCCTCCTCTCTCATCTCACAGTCTATTGCTATAATCTGAAGTCGGAATTCAAATTAAGTTGGAAACAAGCCTTCAATGTACTTCTTGATTGAAAAATTAAAAAAAAAAAAAATTCTGCAGTTTGGAAGATACAGGAGTTTGTCTGGATTTGGCTATTATATAAAATCAAACTGAAATCAATCAGAATTAAATTCTCAAAGGTTTTGTTGTTGTTGTATCATAAGTTTCTTTTAGTTTCTTTTCTAAGAAAAAATTAAACTAAAATCATCATTTCTTCTGTGGTTGAACAGATATTGAATCCAGCATATCTCTGGCATCACCAACCAGTAAGTAAGACTCTGTTACATTTCCAGCAATACTCCAAATCTCAATGCAATAAGCTCCTATCAACTTGATGAGGCAGACAGCTTGTCTTTTTCAGAGATACCATACTCCAATTATTTCTGGCAGGGAGTTCTGATATATAATCAGAGCTTCTGCTAACAGCTCTGTAATACCTCAGCTCTGGATTCTAAGGTTCCAAACACCTTTTTGGTCTCGTGATCATTGTAGTCTGACTCAAAATTATGTGTTCATCTTCACCAAAGAGTAATAACCAATATATTATGGCCCAAATGTTCTCCCAAAAGTCTTGTGTTAAAATCCTAACCTTTGATGTGATGATATTAAAAGGTGGGGCCTTTGGAAGATAAAATTAAGTCCTCGCAAATGGAATTAGTACCTTTACATGAAGAGTCAGAAAAGAGCTTGCCTCCTCTCTCTCCTTTTCCTTTATATGGGAAAGTTTGAAATGCCATTCTATTAGATTAGTTCTCTACTTTATCCCATATTGCTACTCCCTCTCTGAGACACTACAAAGTTTACCTCTTAGTTGTTATAATTCAGCCATTCACTCACCAAGTATTCCCTTAGTATTCACTGTGTGAAGAACACTATGTGTTATGGAAAACATAATTATATAAGCCAAATTTTCTGCCTTTAAGATCACACCATAGCTTCAGGGGAAAATTGTGTACCATTAGCATCCTCTGGATCTAAGGAGTTTTAGAGATATCTTAATCTTTAACAGGTTAAATTTAACATTAGGAAGCATTTCCAAAGACTGACTCTGTATTTCTCAAAGTAGCCTTAAGCCTGAGCTCATTACATAGACTAATGAAAAAAAAAGACATACCCTAGCCTTTTTTGATTTGATAGGTCTATATGTAAAGATGTAAACAGAAAATCAGTATTCTGTAATTTAGGACAATGTTTTAGCTCAGCTAGTTGTTAGTGTGATAGAGAATCCTGTCCTCTAGACGTTTAAACATTCAAATTATCCAGTTCTCAGTTACTGGCACCATGCTAGACACTACCAAAGGGACAAAGGACTAATGACATATGGTTTCTGTCCCTGAGGAACTTTTGGGAAAAAAAAACAGATTGTTTGAAATCATGAAAGCATCTTCATCCTGGGATACGTGTGTTAGTTACTACATTCCTCATCTTTAGATACCTGGAAGATTGCTAAACTTCTCTTCTGGTTTAGAGTCAAGCATTTAGAGAAGAGAGGGATTTATTAAATGCTCTGACAAGTTTTCAACAAGAACATACTATGAGTCAAATGCTTCTGGGCACATGGGGCTACAGAGCTGAACAAAAAGACTGCTTTCTATCTTCAGAGGGCTCATTATTGAGTGTGAGACACACAATCATGGGAGTAGGCAATTATAGCACATTGTGATAGATGCTGCTCCAGGGTACTGATGGGTGCTGTGGAAGCACAGAGGATGTGAGTATAGGCTGAAACTGTTAGAGAAGACATTGGGAGAAATTAACTTGTGTTGGACACTAAAGACATTAGTAGGATTTTTATAAGAAAGAAGATACTGAGGAAATTTGGGATTGGAAGAAAAACACAAAAAGCAATGAGTCAGGAATGAGCATGCCTAATTGTGTGGTGCCCATGAGGTATGGTAGGACAAGTGGGAGCCCTGGTTTGAAGGGAGTAAGATGTGTCAGTTGGAATGTGTTTATAAAATGCTAAGAGGGAACCACTCTAGGTTATTGAATAGGGAATGACAGAAGGAAAGTAGGATTGATATAAATACACATGATGAATTACAGATGGTAGAGGCTAGAATGAAAAAACATCAACTGGGCATCCTTGCAACAATCACAAGCCTAGGTTACTATGGTGGTAATGGGAAAGGAGAAGAGGGCAGAAGCTGAAAGACAGTTCAAAGAAAGAAATGACGGGATCCTGTGGCAGACTGAATACTAGGTTTGAATGAGAGGAAAGAGTAAAAGATCGTCTGGAAGAGGGTGATACCAGTGCCAGAATCAACATAGCCCTACAAACTGACAACCAGATGATCAAAGTGACATACCGCTTGTGCCATATGTTGAAAGCTCTTTATTAGAGATAAAAAAGCTGAAAGGAAAGTTGTCTCTAGATTTTCTTGCTCAGGAGTATATGGATAAATGATTAACTTTACAAAAAAAAAAAAAAAAAAAGAAAAAGAAAAAAGTCTCTAAGGCCTCTAAGGCAGTAGCTGATGTGACCTCATGTGTCAAACCAAATTAAAGGCCAACAGAGTGAGAGTCAGTTCTGATGTATATACAATTTGAAACTGCAAATAGACATCACATTCTCTTTGTGAAGTTTCATCCAGGTCACCTATAAACTATAATAAAACATCAAATGACAATACTTGGTAGGCCTTGAATGAAGATTTGTTGAACTGGACCGAGGATAAGGGTATTAACAACAAGCCAGCGGGGAGCAGGTCTAACTCTTTAACACTGCACACCATGCAAGCAGAGTGGAGAAAGAACAGCTTTAATAAATCATAAAGGCACCACCCGTAAGGCAAAATGGGATGGCCACTTCTAAAACTCAGGTGCTACATGCATTGCAATGACTACATGGAGAATTTCTGTCAGGGAAGGCTATCATAACTGGAATTTGTTTCTTCCTCCATTCTACTTAAATGGCTGGCTTAGACTGAGTCACCTGACTACAAACAACATGTTAAAACATATAGTGTTATTAAATAACTGGGTATCTAGATATTTGTGAACTAAAAGTAGAAAGAATCAATCATTCCTTGGGCTCTGCGATCACGCTGATGCATGGAGATAAATGCATCACAAAAAAAAGATCCAGAGATGTAATACAGAGGAATGTATTTTCATTATTTCAACTAATAAGGAAAAAAATCTGTTTTCCTTGACATAGGCTACTATTTTTGAGATCATCAGAAAACACAATTCTTTTTTTTTTTATTATGGACTCATTCACAATATATAAATATAACTCAAATAGAGTAGAAATATTTTTTAACCTGAAAAAAAATGCTCCTTACACTTAGCAGTGACAAGTGTTGGGACTTTTCTTTGAAATAAGAAAATAAAAAAGATCTTGTTAAAATACTGAGTCAGATCCTATTGTCTTCTTTGGGCAAATACCATTAACTCCTATCAGCTGTTCCTTCCAAGAAGTTAGAAAGATAAAATTATACAGTGCGAGAGATAAAGAAAATATATTTCTCAATGGTTGGCCAAGTCTAGAATTTGTTACAGAGAGAATATTTCTGATAGAAACCGTGTTTTTACAAGCTGAGGAAATGGAGAAGAAAACAAAGCTGTATACAAAATAAATGCAAATGTCATTTTGAGTTGGTGACTATAGTATGCTGGTACTTGATGTGATTCTGTATTCTGTCTCTGGCAATATATAAAGTTGAGTCAATCATTTAGTATTTGATTTGGGTTTATGGCTATAGTAGACCTGATGTGATAAACCAGTTGTGCCAAATTTATACTGTGTTCTCTACAGAGTGGGTTGAAAAAATGTGGTTCCAAGTCCCATTCTTAATACACTTAATTATTTTGACAAACTGTCTTAGAACTTCATGTGTGTTTCCCTTTAGCTCCATAGCATTCTTGCTATAGTAAAAGACTAGGGTATTTCCAGTGAGTCTGCATCCTTATGAATAACTCTCCCTGTTCTACCTAAATTATTACGCTTAGAGTTCTTTCTAAAATCAGATTCTTTTTAAATTAATTGCATAATAATGCCAAGCTCGGGGCCTAGCATACAGCAAGCCCTTAATAAATATTTGTTGAATAAATAAACGAGTCTTGGATTTGGCCTATCTATTAATAATGTTAACCAAATAATTGAGCTTGTGTTGGAATGTGAAGCCAACTCTATGGATTTTGGAATTTGCTTCATAAAACTTGCCTTGATTAATGGTTTAAAATTTTGGATTGGGAGTAAGGAGAAATTTGTATCTAGATTTCATTAAAACTGTCAATTATATATAACTTGTTTCCTTCTGAGCAGGACAAGACCTGGGCATAAGTCATACACCTCAAGAGTAAAAATTGGATTCATCACTACTATGTTACTATGACAGAGCTTGATTATCTCCAAAATGTGAATGATACCTACAAAAGAGGGCTGTTTTTTAAGATTTTAGGAGATAACACATATATATCACTTATCTACTGCTGCATAAAAAATACACAAAACTTTGTGACATTTATTTTTACCCATAAGTTTATAAAACAGCTGGGCAATTCTGCTGATTTTGGACAGGCTTGGCTGGTTTCAGTGAGGCTTTATTAGGCCTTTGCCTGGTAGTTGGTTAGCTGTCAGCTAGGGCAATGAGGGTAACTGGGCCATGTTTTTCCATCAACATTTTCTCAGGATATGGCAGAGGTTCAAGAGAGAGGACAAATAAATTCCCTCAGTCTTTTTGAAACCAAAACTCAGAACTAACATAATGTTGCTTTTGCCACATTCTACTGGTCCAAACAAGTCACTAGGGCAGCCAAGATTCAAGGAATAGGAAAATAGATTCTATCTTTTAATGGGAAGAGTTGAAAGGCACATTGCAAAGGTCAAAGACAGACTAGACGGTTGAGAACTGTGATCATTTTGCAGTCAACCATAGCATAAAAAATTGTTACCAGAGTACCTGCATGCATGTGTTCAATAAATACCATTTATTATTATTTTTAACTTACAATCTATGCTTCCTTGTTAGCTTTTTTCTTTCACCCTCAACTTACTCCTTTTTTGTGTGCTATTCCATGTTTCTAACAACAGGATGATTAACCATTAGTCTCCCAACTTAACGACTTCAAGAAGTAATTACAGGATAACCTATAGCCACAAGGGATGGCTTTTTAAATTTTCTTTAATACTCTAGTTTCTGAATCTTTTATTCACTGTTAGAGTCAAGAGAGGCATTAATGGCATTATGGTTACAATAGTCTTAGAATTAGACTACTTTGTTTTGAATCATGACTGCCAATTTGTACCTATGTGATCCTGTACTAGTTAATCTCTGTATTTCAATTTTCTTATCTCTAAAATGGAGTTACTGAGTTATCAGAAATTTAAAAATATATCCGTGTAAATACATACATACATCATGCATGCATGCATGCATATACATACATACATACATACATATATATATATATATACATATATATATATATAATTTATGTGTGGTATAGTGACCTTGTGTGTGTGTGTCTGTGTATTACATTTAATTAATATATTCTAGCAAGGTATAAAATCAAAAGTTTGGCTTCTCAGATAATTAGCAGAGCAAGGCAAAACTAGTGCTGGGTGCTGAAGAGGCCCATTCATTTTCTCACGTTGCCCCTCCTAATCTCTGATTATGTACCACGTGTTACAGATGTTTGAGTTCAAACCAAATAGACAAAATCCATTAATGTTAAATCTGCATGTGCTATTTTGAAGGAAATTCTAGGAATGTAATCAGAGTTTATTTTTCCTCTTTTAAATTATGTATTTTTCTTATTTGTTGTTCACAAAGCTCTTTTTTCTACTTTAATTTTCTTGAAAACTCTACTTTATGAGGCCATAGATAAGGATGAATCTATGCAATTATATAGTAATTATATATAATATATATATATTAATAACATAAGAAACTTTGAGAAATTAATCTTCCTCAAGAGGAGTAAAATACAACATTAACCAAAATAATTTAAGTCAATACTTTTAGCACAGGCAGAGTTTGAGAAAACAATGCAAGCTGACGAAGCATCATTTCTTCTGGTGTATATTAAGACTATCTAAGAAAAAATTGGGACTACAGAGATACAATTTAAAAAAAGAAAGAAAATTCTTATTTGAAAGTTTAATCTAAACAATGTTATATCTATATTTTGCCAACATTTTAATATACATTAATATCAGTATTTTAATATATATTACCCCTTGCTATTTTTAAACAAAGAACGAGAAATAAAATCTACCAAGTGCCTGATTTCATCTGTCATACATTATTACCCTCCACCATACTTCTGAGAAAAGGAATATGGCCAAATTAGACCTGATAAATTTCCTGCAGAGGTATAAAGCTGTATATAGCAACAAATTTAAGAAAGAAAGAAAAGAAGGAAGAGGGGCAGAGAATGAGAAATACAGGACCAAAAATGTACCTCATTATATTCATGAGGTAAAATTTGAATCATGCCAAATTTATCTCTGTATTAGTACGCTAAATAAAAAGCTGATTGATTGATCTAGTGTTTTCTCGGTCAAGCAGACTCCTCCTCTAGTTTCCCATCCTCCACCAATACTAGCCTACGCACAAGCAACTCTATGATCACCAATTCAAAAGGGCCTCAGTGACAGGGCTTTGGAATTGCTTATGGGTGTATCTGATAAAAATAATAGAAATAATACCAACAGTTATTTATAGAAAGGCTTCTATAGATATATATCTGACACTCACTATTCTAGGCATGTTATTTATATCATCCTTATTCCTCACAATAGTCTAGCAAAGTAGATATTATTCCAAATTAACAAGAAGAGAGATTCGAAGTTGGCCAGCTAATAAGAGTATGACCTGAATTCTAATACAGGTTTCTTTTATCCCAGACCTTATGTTCTTACATATAAAAATACTTGAACATGAACATTATATTTCTTTTCATTCTTTTTTTTACTTGAAATACATTCATTCTTTATCTTTCCCAGAACATCCACTCATATTTGTTTGTCCTCTTGTTAATACTTGCCTCAGTCTCTGTATCTTTTAATAATGAACCCCAATTAAACAGAACACACTACTTGCCCTATAGTAAATAAAAAGTTCATAACCTTATGTTTTTTAACTGAAGTGTTCTTTTAATATTCCTGAATATAAAGCTATAATCACCCCTCCATTGGCACAGCCTTAATTAACATCACGTTAAAGCAGTAGAGCAAGGTTCATGAAATTGATATGAAGTTATTGTTAATCATTCACAATTAGGTAATTATCTAATTAGAAAAATACAAAAAAAATCTAGTTCTCTTATTCTTTTTCAAGATAAATCAATAAGAAGCACATTTTACAAGTAAAATGAGTTTGGATTTTTCTTTATGTTCTAAATATATTAATATCAGAAAAGGCCATTAAATAAGACTGATAGGGTTTAATTTTCTACATGTTTATAATCCTTGGATAATAACCCATTTGTTCACATTACATGAAGTAAGAAATTATTTTATTTTTTTCAGTGTATGGTCTAGTTTTTTTTTTTATCCAAAATAGATATATGCTATATATATATATATATATATATATATATATATATATATATACTTTGTAAAAGTTATACAGAAAAATCCTAAGTATGATTTTGAGAAAAAAAATGGTTATTTTACAAGAAAATGAATATGCATGACACAATAAGAGAGAGGTTAGATATCAAGGAGGAAATAGCAATGTTCCATTTACCACATTGGAAAGTGCATTATAAGTTATTTTTTAAATATAACCATACAAGGAAGTACAACATTCTATGTACTTTGGGGAATATGTACTCTTTTGGAAGTTAGTTATCACACTATGAATGGAATCTTTTCTACAGAAAAAATGTATTTAGGTATATATACAAAATCATTAAGGGGAAATTATTATTCATGCCAAATAAAGAACTACTAGTTTTGATGAAGGTAAAATCACTGATATGTTAGGGTACTCGGAATACTGTTGGGAAATACTAAAGTCATAATGGAAGGCTATATCTAGCTTATTAATGGCCTAATGGGAAAAATAAAGGCATATTGTGAGTCTTTGACAGTGAGTGTGAAGAATTTTGTTTCATTCAGAGTAGTCTTGAACTCTAGTCTGTTAAACATCTTCATAAACGATCTGTAGTTGGTTGTTAATGACATTAATTAAATTCTCAGTTGGAAGAGGATATTAAGCAATGAGCTATCATATAATAGTACAAAAAGCCTAGAAAAAGTGGCCTGAAATTAATCAAATGAGATTTAATCTTAAATTGCAAAGGCCAGTATTTGATTAAAAAATAGATCCAATAAAAGTTGAAGTAAAATTAAAAATTGGTTTCAATAAAGAGATATTTCCAATAGTTAATATAAAGTTGATTTGATATACTGTAATGGGCTTTGACAAAATGCAAGCTAATTTTTTAAAAGAAATGAATATGAACTCTTCACTAATCATCACCTAAAAAATTCCAATGGCTGGCTGATCACATTGGAAAAGTTGAAATGTTTAGGGATAATTTGGACTATAACAGGACCTTTATGATCATCAGGACAAACTATTTAGCAGAAAGAATTCAGGTCCCACAAAGAATTTTGGAAAAAAAAAGACTAAAAAGATGAAAAGACATCATATTGTTAAAATTTCCCATGAAGTTCTTCAAAGAAACCAAACTTTCCTAAAGGAAACAATCAAAATTAAAATCATGGAAAACAGAATCAAGATAGACAAAAAGTATAGCTTATATAAAGAGATACAATTTTGACTGTGGTAAAATAGGCTGCTCCTTCATTAAGAGAACTGGTCATATAATTTGCAAATATTCCAGAAGATTTTATTTTACTGAGGACATTTAAACTCTTCTCCATAATAAAACCTTCACCTTTATTTATGCAAAGATTCGAGTATGTTTTTGGAGAAAACATATTCACAAAGGTTCTTCAAAGTGCTTCTTTTTCAAGTCTTAGAGTCTTCACATTGTTATTCGTTGAAGAAGATGCTGAAACTCTAGTTACATAATTACAACTTTACAAAATGAGTCCTCTATTTTGAGGTTCTTAGGGGCGATTTCTTCTTACTAGTTTTAAAATAATGGCAACAGAACATAGCTGCAGGTGACGATGTAAAACAGATACCAAACAAGAATGTAATAAGGCTTTTCTATTTTTAGCAAATGTGATTATATGCATTATCTCCAGAGCAGATTTCTTCTTTTCTGTAAATATAATTCCTGGAAAAGCTTGCTTTATGGGAGGACTATAGAAGTGGGGTCATTTGAGCTTCTCTTTCATACTCGATATAAGCAAATCAGGAAACATTATGCATCAACATCTGTAGGATTTTGCACAGTGTAAAATATCAATCAATTGCTGCAAACATGTTTAAAATTTTGCGATCACAAATATGTTCAGAATTATCATGTCACTAGACTATGTTAAACATCAGTATTTTTATATGTTCCACAGTAAATATTTTATGATTTTCAGAATTTAAAGAACAGTGAAAAAAAAATGTCTAATGAGTACATTCACTTTTTTATTGGAGTCCATTCAAGAGACTGGGTCCTTTTTCAATGACATTAGTATGTTTCTGTGGCTTTTCAGGTATAAAACAAAAGCTCTAACTATTCTTTCTCCCCTGTTACATTTAAAAATAATCTAGTATGTCTCATTTAATTTTTAATTTAAAAAATGTAAACCTCACTCTTACAAATAGGTTATGATACTTACAATAATCATAACCTAAAAAATCCCAGTTACTGAATGACCACATTAGGGCATTTGGAATGCTGTAGATAGAATTGTGCCACAATGAAACCCCTCTAATGGTTAATTTTATGTGTCAACTTGGCTGGGTCATAGATTCCAGCTATTTGGTCAAACATTGTTCTGCATGTTTCACTGAGGGTCTTTTGGAATGAGATTAACATTTCAATTGGTGGACTCTGAGAAAAGCAGACTGCTCTTCACAATGTGGATGAACTCCATCTAATCAGTAGATGGTTTCAATACAACAAAAGACTGATGGCCTTTGGCAAGAGGAATTCTGCCAGCAGATGGCCTTCAGACTTGAACTGCAACATAAACTTTCATCTGACTCTCCAGACTGCTGACCAATCACATGGATCTGAAATTTGCCAGCAGATTTCTTAAATCTCTGTATAAATAGTACAGTTGAATAATACAGGGGTGGAGGATGTTAGGGGCACTGACCACCCATGCAGCTAGAAATCCATATATAATTTAAGTTGGCTCTCTGTATATGGAGATTCCCGATGCAGGTTTGAACCGCAAGGGTCCACTCATACTCAGAAAATTCCCATATGAGTGGACCCACATAGTTTAAACCTGTGTTGTTCAAGGGTCAACTATGTATATATCCTTCTGGTTCTGTTTATCTAAACTCTGGATAATACAACATGCATGACTATCAGGTACTGACTTAATAGAAGAGAAAGGGGTTTCATGAAAAAGCCTTAGCAAAGATCATGTAAAATATAAATGTTTCCAAATTGTGCATTAAAATGTTAACTTCAAGTATGAATTTAAATTTAAAACTTTGTTTTCAGAAAAAAATGGGGCCCTTATGGGGAAAAGAGTATAAACACTTTCTATAATTTCAGTATCCAAGAATTAGCTCTTTAAATAGATACTAGATTTAAAAGACTGAGACAGACAAACAGTTGCCTGTGTCTAGCAACAATGATACCGCCCATTCACTCTCTTTTACAGACATGTCTGTACATATCTTTGCCCCCTAGGACAATACACTATCATGACTCAATATAATGGGTACCCATCCTGCCATCACAATGATGGATGGTTAGGTAACTTCACAAACCCTCAGGTTCCTCATCCATAGAATAGGAATAACAATATCTACTTCACAGGGTTAATATGAGGATCACATATGCAATGCTCTTCACTTCTTTCCAGGAGGCTACAGATAAGTACTGTGTATGTTCTGAAGATTCTTCCAGAGCCCAGTAGGTGTCTGATTTTAACAAAATAAAAACTCTTAAGAAATTTCTCTACAATTTTTGATTCTTGCTTTTAGCCTCCTTAAGGAGCAACAATGGTATCTTATATACATTGCAACCCATCCCACAGATCACCTGGTTCAGTGTTTTTTAATCTGGTCAACTAGTAACTAAAGATAATAGCTACCAATTATTGTGTGTTAATGATATACTAGGATTATTTTTTAAGAATTCTCATAAAATTCCTTCAAAGCAGTTACTATTTTTCCCCATTTTCAAGATGAGAAAGCCAAGGCCCTGGGAGTAGTAGCTCTGGTGATCACACACAGCTACTTAACAGTGGAGTCAGCGTTTAATTCAGGTCTGAATCAAAACTCTGCTCACTGTGCTTTGCAACTTGCTGTCACTGCCTATTAGATGATTGGTAATAGGCATTTGTTAGTTCCAGAATCACATGGGAAGTTGCCATTGATCACAATATTCTGTCCTTTTATTTTCTTTTTATGCTGCTTGATGCTCTGGCTCTGTCACACTTTGGGAGCTAGAAGTCTGACTGTTATGGCTTGTTAGACAGTGGAACAGAGGGAAAAAAGGTTATGAAAGCATCTTCCCTGGTGATTCTTTTGAAAGGAAAATACACTATATATTGAGGTTAATTTTTAGATTCATCATGCTTGGACAAGATACAAACTCATCATAAACAGCATCTATCTCTCAAATGCTTCTTTCCAGGAGGCTACAGATAAGTACTGTGTATGTTCTGAAGATTCTTCCAGAGCCCTAGGTGTCTGATTTTAACAAAATAAAAACTCTTAAGAAATTTCTCTACAATTTTTGAAGATGTTTTTCATTATACATAATAAATACTATACTGATATACATGGGAGAGATGTTTTCATCCATGCTGTTAAACATGTCTTTCACCTTTTCATGGAGCACTTTCTGCATGCATTTTTACTGCAGTGGTATCAGTGGTTTCATGTAAAAAGAAACTTGAAATATTAGTCTAGTTCTAAATATTAGTTGTAGTATAGAGAGTAAAGCATTTAATTTCTAAGATGTGCCTAACAAATTTATCATTAAATTGCCATCATTATCCTATATCTTAACTCAGGAAACTGTTATGAAGTTTATAGATTAATTTTTTTTGTAACCAATAGACTCATTATTCTCAAATACAAAATTTTGTTACCAAGTTAACTATAAAATGACGCTATTATCATTTGTGAGATAGATGATTATAGCACTTTCCCAAATCTCCCCAATCCATGGTAATATTGCAATTTTTTTAAACTGAACTTCTTTAGGCAATATTTCTGCCTTTTTGATTTTGTAAAATTATTTTACATTTTTAAGGGAAAGTAATCATGGCATTGCCTCAAGTGTCACATCAGGTACATCCAAATGGCAAATGAATGTCATTATAGTACCCATTAGGGAACTCACTTTGATTAAAGAGGACATCCATGCCCAAGGACAGCTGCTGTCATCAGTTTCCAGACTAAAGCACCAACCTGTGTGTGGCACGGGAGTGGGGAAGAGCTTTTACTATATGTTAGAAATCCAGACTCTAATTTTTGAGGGAAATAGACAAAAATATAGAAATAGAGCATTAAATGGAAAAGTAAATCAATAAAAACAACACAAAAAACTTGCAATTTGTTTGGGGAGATTTAAATAAATCTATTTCCCATTAGGCTGTAAGAAAATAGAGATTGGGGGTACTAACTCCTAAACCCTGAAATGGAAGCCAACAGGGTGATTTTAGTAGTTACATACTGATAGAGGCAAGTCTACAAGCCAAGGGTTGGTCAAAAGCCAGTTTTGTAGCCTGTTCCTAGTGTTAAAAATGCTTTCTCTCAGGATGAAATTAAAGTCACATACTGTTATTATAGGGAACAGTTGGTAACAATCAGGACTAGATAAACAATTGTAAATAATTCTAAAGACCAGAAGAAAAGAAAGTAGTCTTATCAGCCAGACCCAAAGCCAAGTCTAAAGCAGACTTTTGAATATAAGTTTTAGTTCAGCATTTGAAAAACTGAAATTGGTCTATTTTTATACCACATTGTTTTTCTAATTGAAAAGACAAGCAAGGCACATGAGATGCATTATCTATTAGGAACAGAATCCCTCCATTAATTCAATATTCTAGTGAAACCTTCACATGCCTAATTGACAGGAAATGTAAAATTTAAAATTTGTGGACATGATAGCCTGCACTTACTGCACTGGGGATATTTAACAGCTCTCTCCCTACATTTGCTTCAGTTTCCCCAGAAAGCCAGGCTATCATTCTTTTAATTGAACTGGGGAGGGAAAAAAAAAAGAGAAGATGTCAGACCTTTCTCACTGATGAGTGTCACATCCAATTGCCACCCTTACCAGAGGGAATGAAACTAGGTTAAGGGGACAGGTTTCGCATTTTTAAAAATTACCTGCTATATATTTTTTTTTCCCAAATGTCAGGTGGCGGCCTCTATTAGAGGTATACCATTAATCAAACTAATGAGAACTATGGATGTAACCATTCCTTAACAAAGACATAATGCCTCAATGGAGAAAGGAGAAGAATGGAAGAGTTTATAAAGTAGGCCTTTCCTCATGAACACTTGGGCTTGAGTTACACCATATTGTACAAATCAGGGCCTCCTGATCCCTGCAACAGTTTCATGTTCTTTAAAAGAGAGCATTATATAATTGAGTCGAAATCAGTTTTGCCTATGGTTAAGAAAAATAAAATCACACTTGCTTTGCAATGATGAGGCATTTCAAAATCCTTAATGATCTCTGTCTTATTGGTGATCTTTCATGTTTTGAAGAGAGTGCTAAAGAGAGAAGTATTTTTAGGGAAATATGATCCTATAATCAATGGTAACATGGGGGTTATTCTTGATTCTTTTTACTTCTCTAAACTACTCTGAGTTATTCTGCCTACTGTTAAATCTAGACTTGCAGGAATGGCATACAAATCAGGATTTTATGCCTTCAGTTCTTGATAAGGAATAAAATGCTTCTCATAACTTTCCAACAGTTCAGCCTAATAGGAGAAAGCAGCAAACAGTTGGGAAATAAAAGCAGTGAGGAAAGTCAGAACACTAACAGGTGGGGACTGGCCTTGGCCAATCTGTGAACAGAAACTGTCTTGACCAACTAGATGTTTTGATGAATATCTTTGAACAGGTAGTCTTGCCAAAGGTGGAAACCCATGATATGCCCAAGAAACTGCATTTCTATCTACAAGAGTTCACATTTTCAGAGATTATTTTTCAGTTTTTGAGGTTTTAGAAATGTTTATTAAAAAGTTTACTTACAATTTACTTGAATTAAACTAAAGTTGATCATATCAATTGGTTTTTAGTAAAGTTAGGAACAATATAAATAATTCTTTTCAAACCAATTACTGAAATTACTAAATTTTCATAATAAATAATGATTTACATTATTTTAATTGCAGAGTATGCAGTTATGACAGATTTCCTGTGTTAATGCCTATATAACTGTATGGTCAGAGAAAGTAGCGTATTATTTCTTATAATGAATTACATAGATTTTTATGTCTGTGCAAGACATATTTCATGGTATAGAAAATCATATTGTGAACAAATAAAGAAGCAGAAAGAAGGGTAAAAAAAATAAGAGTAAAGATAAAGAAGTCCTACCTAATGGACTCCATGAAGAATTTGTTCTCTAACCCAAGGGAAACAAGCCCTATCACTTTCTTCACAATACCACTAAAATTAAGTAATAACAAAACAGAGTGATAATAAATAATAATATCAGGAACATGGACAATGGACTAATGGTTACCAGAGGGTAAGGAGTCAGGGAGGAGGGAAGGGGTAGACAGGATAGAGGGGGTCAAATATAGGGCGTTAAGGGAGAGTGAAGTGGGTAAAGGGGAACAAATATATGGTAGCTGAAGGAAACAGGACTCTGGATGGTAATCACACAATTGAATATATAGCTGTCAAATTATGATGTACACCTGAAAATTATATAATTCTATTAACCAATGTTACCCCAATAAATTAAAAAATAATAATAAAAATAAATAAATAATATCTATTGATCACTTACTTTGTTACGCCTTATTCTAAACATTTAACATTCAACTCAACTTTCACAATAATGCTATAAATAGGTAATGTTATTTTCCCCATTTTTAAATAAATGAGGAAGCTGAAGCAGAAAGTGATTCAGCTGACCCAATTCACACAGCAAAAGAACTACAGAGCCAGATTCAAACAATGTAGTTTGATCCTAGGCCTGTGCTCTTACTCTCTCCGCTACAGATCTGGTTCTCAGAAACGTTCCCATCTTCTCTGCTCTAAGGTTGTCCTTAGAATTTAGGTAAATAAAGGGCAAGCTTCCCATCTCAGCTAAACAAAATTCTTCTCATAGTGAAGTGTGTAAATCTGATTGCTTTTCTTAACATCAAGTACAAAGAAGTCACATCTATCTAATGTAACAAGAACGCTTAACTACTTGTATATGATTATTTCCATTGGTTTTCAGTGGACACGAGCACACACACACCCTAGTTGGGTTATGGAAATAAAGGATTACTGATATGTTTTCTAGAGCATGTTTTCTGAGAGAGGAAAGGTGAGCAAAGAATCAAGTTAAGTTATTGACCACTTCCTGCCTTTTCTACCTCTTTCATCCCACAACGAAGAGGAATTTTGCAATGCTATATATAATACTCTCTAATAGCACAAACATTCAAATATCTCACCTAACATTTTCTCATTAGGCTATACTCTACTCTCAAAAAAGAATTCCACTTTATTTATCTTTCCATTTTACTATTTCTTTTCACCAGTACTGGTGAAGCGAAACCTCTCATTCCTCAGTATAAACTGTTTGATCTAAGTCACTGCAGATTCCAAATCAATAACAACAATGTTAAAAATATCTTACTACACTGGGGAATGAGGCTCATTATGTCTCCTCTGGTATCCTGAGATTGACTATTTGGACTGTTACTGAGAATTTCTTAATTGTAGTGCAAACTAAACTCCTACACAGCTCTATTACAAACATCCTCTGCCATACAAATCAGAATTTCTGTTAAATGAATCTGTATATATTAGTGCCTATAAGTTATTTTTAACATAATTTATTTGGAAGCAGAGTAATGTGAAATTATTTCTAAATATTTATGCTTCTGATTTCATAATGCTTTCTTCATGTTAACACAGCAAAGAGAGCAATGAAGTGGGAAAAAAATTTGGCATCATGTCATGCATTCGTTCAGAAGTTCTAATTAAACTATAGGATATCTAGAGAATGTAATCTAGTTATTATCTTTATAGTTACCTATAAAGATCTCAACACTGGTCTTAGTAAATTTCCTCAGTAAACTATACTTAAAAATAAGCTCATTTCTGAAGGACTCCAGGATGAGATTTCCCTGAGTGCTAAGGATATAGTTTAAAGTCACTTTTGATTCACAGTTTAGGAGAGGGTAGTCTCTTGGACTATATGACACCAGCCTATCTGTATTTATCTTAGCCAATCTTGTATTTCAAGATGAGTGTGTTTCCTGTGGGCCTTTGAAAGTGCTGAGTTAGGCTATTTGAGTAGAGAAGGGAGTTTTCCTAACAGATAGCTTTGGCTATCTACATGACAGCAAAGGGATATTTTGGCAGGAAATTACCCAACACAGCAGGATACTCTGGTTTGAACAAAATGTTTTTATGCAATGTGTTACCAGGGGAATTGGTTTACATGTTGACACTACCGCCCACATATAGGCCCTGGTTTATTTCCTGACCAAATGAGGTTTTCCAACAAATATTTTAGAAATACATCCTAGATCTATTTTTAAATAATTTAATAAAAGGTTTTGATGGCTTATACTGAACCAAGATTTTTAAGCACTGTCAACAAGAGGTGTGATGAAAAATACAGATAAAATTTCTTTTAAACAGCATATTTTTAATTATAATTTGTACTACATTCAGACATAGTATACTCTCTATAAGAATATGAACAAAACCTAGTAATTTATATATTTATAATTTCATTCAACACAATTTTATAAAGTTCCAAGTCTAAGCAAGGGGCTGTGCATGATCACTACATGTTGACCTTGTTTAGTAAAAGTGTTAAGATCTGTATGCACCTTTTAACACATGGGAGATGAGAGAAATACAGTTAAAGTAATATGGGAGTTCAGTGGAGAATGAGATTACTGCTGGTGAAGGGGAACAAGGAAATCAGTATAGGAAAAATGGCATTTGAGCTAGCTTTTAAAATAAGCTTTCTTTCCTAAATAAATAAATAAGTATTCTTTCCTCATTTATTCAATTTTCTATTTATTCAGTATAGAATAAAGTTTAATAAAACAGGAGCCTCTAGATTTAAATTGTGTAGATTCATATTTTGGCTCTATTAACAATTTTGTGACTCTACACAAGTCATATGACTCATTTCGCTCATTTGTAAAATGAAGATAAAATTAGTTCCTTTCCCACAGGGTTCTTGGGAGGACATGTATCCTTATTCTGCTTGTATCTGGAAAACAGCACAGCAAAGTGTAAAGAGCATAGGCTTTGGAATCAGATGATGCTGTATTTTAATTATGAAATTAACAATTACTACTATGTAGCTACTACTAAACTTTTCAGTGCTCTGTAACAACTTTTTAATCTTTTAAATGGGTATAGTAATGCATACTTCACTGAGGTGTTGTAGGGAGTAAATACCAAGCATAATACCCATAAAACATCTGCAAATGTCAATGTTAGATAATAATAATAATAATAATAAGAGATGGCATTGGAAAGAGAATCCAGGACTCAATTTTGAAGGGCCTTGCAATGCAAACAACATTAACTGGTCTAATACTATTCAGATCAGATTTCATAAGCCAGCATCTTGCCTTCCATATCCAACAAGAGGTGTATACAAAAACTACACATAAAGATAATTTATATGTATATATGTGTGTGTGTGTGTGTGTGCGTGCGTGTGTGTATTTGAAAAAAAAAAAAACTCTGTATTCCAATAGAAAACTATCAGCAGAAGTAAGTTCTTTCTGTTCTTATTTGGAGCCGATGTATGCCAGCATCTCTATTACTCCCTATTATTTTACTTCTACCCACTTCACTTATTTTGTTAACTACCTGGTCCCTTTAAGCACTTGAGTTTGTGACTTTTATGTACAATGGGCCACTACTGGTTGTATTTTTAAGAGAGTGGTTTGTACAGGTATTTTCAGGAATATTATATCTCTACAATTTCAAGATGTGATTAGAGAAGAAACAAGATTGAAGGAAAATAAGCAGAATGTTTTCAGTAGTGATGAGAGATAAATGTCAGGTTAATGCAGAAATAGTCAGAAAAGCATTGCTGTGAAAGTTATTCCAAAGGTATAATCAAGAGGACTTTAATAACTGATCGAGGGCAAAAAAGGAGAAAAAAAAAAAGATTAGTGTTACTAAAGGATGGTTGGTGTATTTACTAGAAATGAGATTAACTGGAGTATGACTAGAGATTACAGATATTTCAATTGGGGTGTAGTACTGATTTAGATATTTAAGGAAATATTCGTTATCGTGAGTCATAGTAAAGATTTACACTCAGAAATATTTTCAGATCCTAAACAATGACAATAACTGCGAACTTTTAGGGCAAAGTTGGAATTGCATCTATTCATATAATCTCAGAGTTTGGCCAAGAGTATAAACTAAGTAAATGTTTATTAAACTAAATTATAGGGAATATGTATAGATTTTTATTAATCTTTAGAATATTGAAATAGTTTCACAGATCCTACTCATAATTTTTCTACAATTAAAAGATAATTTGCCATTTTAAAATCTACAGCATAATAAATTCTTAGATACAACTGTAATTTTGTTAATTGTTCCATGTGAAGTGATGACATACAGGAATTTAATGTAACTTTGCCAAATGAATGATAATTATACAAGTTCTGAGCTATGGTTAGGAGTCCATTAAAACATGCGTTGTCAAAATTTCCATAGAGACAATTATGTCATGTATAATAGAGTAGAATTCCACCAAACTGTTTCTTTGTCTTGAGAATGCCATGAGCTATGTAGCACACTAGAGATTTAATTCATTCAGAGTAGCTGAAACGAGGCAGAAATGAGAAGTTTGCACTAGAGAAAATTGAGGGCTAACTGTAAAGACATATCTTGACTCTCTTTGGTTCATTCTCTGTGCCTCTGAATTTACAAGCTTTCTGTTAACAGCCAGATCCAAAAAAGGTTCAAGAGACAGAGGAAGAAAGGAGACAGAGAAATAAAGGAGACTTCTATTGCCATAAACCAACATCTTTTTTACAAAAAAAATACCAAAAATTGTCTGTACTATCTTTGGGAGAAGATTAAATTTGTGAGGCAGTACCCATGTGGTTGTTAGCATTGCTGGATATCTCATATAAATGTGTTCAGTTCACAGAAAAATGGAGCAGTCATAAAATGTGCAAAATGAATTGCTAAATTTGAGAAGAGATTGGTGGTTTTTAGACCTCAGTGTAAAGGGCATAAATAGTTTCCAATTGATGCTGTTGATTCTGTGTTCTGGTCTGTTGAGGATTTGATGTTTACTGAGAATGCTTTCTCTGAAAAGTTAATCTAATATTATATCTCTTGCTCTTTGTGTGTTTTACTCATTCTGCTTTGCTCATTTCTTATCAATCTGAAAAACTCCTATTCATCCATTAAAACCCGTCTCAGGACCAACGTCCTCTTTGAAATTTCCCTTAATCCATTCCTTCAAAATTAATGGGTAGCTTTTCACATACCTCTATTTCTACATTTAAAATCACGCTGACTAAAAATTAATTTCCCTGTGAGCTCAATAAGTGCTTCCTCTAAATATGAGCTCTCATATTTCAGACACTGGTTATGTTTATCTCCATATTTCTAGAATCTGGAATACAGTAAGTTCTCAATAAATGTATGCTGAGTAAATGAGTTAATAAATAAAAGTGTATTTTCTATACCCCAAATATCTAACACAGAAGCTGGTATTTAGAAGAGATTTAATAAAAATGGATTCATCCTAATGCCATAAATCAACTGGTCAGTCAGGAGATAATGAGAATTATAATCTCAGGTATCAAAAGAAGAGTTGTAACAGCCAATGTCCCTTGGAACTGAGACCTAAGCAATCGTGGGATAGTACAACAGTACAAGGTCAATTATAAAAGTCTTTGAATTTACCCTTTTCTTGACCTATGAGTTTTGGTTCCTGAATTTAAGTTCTTCCACATTCTTATTGTTAACTACTCCCCAGTGAATATCACATTTAGGCAAGTAGAGGTTCTATAAATCACTTTCATTGCCCAAAGTCCCTTTCTAAAAATGTAACTCTGTTGTATATTTCCCCACATGCAGTCTGTCAGGTCAAACTGCAACTCGTTTCATTTTCTTTCAATAAACTCAAATCCCTGACCTGCCAAGTTTCTTGTAAGGAAACGTGGCAATTAGAAGGCAAAACAACTTTTATTCAATCGATAACTATTTGCTGACAAATAATGTTTGTATAATCTCTGGTTTTCCCTGATGGACCTTGAGGAAACTTCATTTTTTTTCTCCACTAGTGAGGTTATTTGGAAGACCCTTAATAATATATATATTTTCTTAAAAAGGAATAAATGAATCTGGGGGCTCCCTCAGTCCTAGGAGAAAAACAGTAGATTTATGAAGCAGAAATAGCCAACTCAACTCTGGAAGAATCTGCCATAGTCATTTAACCTCTAGAAGAAATATAAAAAGTCCTTTATAGGGTATATATATATATATATATATTTAAGATACACACACACACATACACACACAGATATATACACACACACACACATATATATATATATATATTGACATTTAGAAGATGTTGAAAAGTATTTTTTTTTTAAAAGTTTAATATGATACTTAGAATGTATTAAGGACAATAAGCTTATTATTTTGATTGTGTTTTATATCTTCATGGCACAGTAAACATAGCTTTGAATTATGCATCATAACAGTCTTAAAATTAATAATGTTCTCCTAAGTTTGCATACTTTAGTAGGTATACTCTTCTTTAAGGTACTCAAAGTATTTTGGAGGACATAGGTAATATTTATGATATCATGAAAAAAATCATTGTTTTAAAAGATAATTGGGGTGACAATAGGTGAAATTAATTTTATTAGAAAAATGGCTGAGTTTACCAAAATACATTCCATATGTCTCATTGGAAGTTTCATTCCTAAAGATATAATTATGGACCATGATTCCAGTAGGAAAATATCATTTATTCTAGTCTCCAGCCATATCACACAACCCTTATTTATACCTGCCCGCAAAGATGTCTTTTTACAATTCTGTGTCTTGACATGCTGCATTTGGTACATTTCTATATTTTTTATGGTAGTCCATACAAATCCTTCTGTCTGAGAGTAGGGATGGGACAGAAAAAGGCAGATATTTACAAAGTGTCTGTATTCGTTATACTAAGGTAAAAATAATGAGTAAGAAATGTGCATATTTTTAGGGAGGACTTTGTCTAGTGAAAAGACAGTTATTTACCCAATTGGGTGCCTTGCCAGGTAATATACATATGAAGAGACACAAGTTCAAGAGAGCCATCCATACAGTATTGAGGGATCACAAGGGGAAAACTCTGTTTGAGGAGGTGACATCAGTGAAAACTTCATGAAAGAGGGAATTATTCTATGAGGAAGCCCATGATTCCATATAGAACGTTGCACCATTAACAAACATGAATTCTCTACACTATGCCAGATACAGTGACTAGTAAGATTTAGTTCTTTGTTTAAAGGAACTCTCAGTCTAATGTATCTCACAATATGGAAGCAGAAAGGTTATACATCTAACAATGTTTGGCTTAGGCAGGAGAATGCAAAGAAAGGCTTCTAATAGAAAGTATAGTGATAGTGAGGGAAACAGAATTCCAGACTTTTTACAAAAACCATCCATCTATCCATCCATTTATCCTTTTGTTCATTTTCATATTTATTATCTACCAGCTTGCTTTGGAGTCAAAAAAGCTAGATTTCCTTTATCATTCCTATATTGCACTTAGGCAAGTATCTCAGACTTACGTTTCTTCATCTGAAAATTGGAAAGAGCAAATGAGCTTAGTACAGGGTGGCTTGTAAACAGGAAAGTGTAGTAAAAATGGTAATGGTTAGTAATTCCCTCCAATTCTGGATAATGATGAAAGTCCAATGTTGTTTTGAAAACAATATAGAATCCATTGATGTGGCAAAAGTCACTTGAAAATATCACTTGTTAGAACAACAGCAACAAGAAAACTGGGTTGAAATCCTGGTTCCAAAACTCTTTGTCACTCAATTTTTCTGAGCCATATTTTCTCACCTGAAAAATATTCTGATCCACAAACCTTCCTGGTTTTGTGAGAGGATGTATATAAAAATGCTTTATGAATTATTAAGCTCTATAGAAATACACAGTGTTGTTATTTATGTTGTTATTTATCTCTTGGCTGTGATAAATTAATTCTATCTAGCTTGGTTTCAATAAATATACATTTTCCTTTTATTTTGAATATTCTATAAATTCTATGCAGCCCTATAATTTCTAGAGATTCTAATTAATGGGATGATTTTTTTCTTAAAGTCTTGCTGCAGAAAGTCTTTCTTCTTTCTTTCCTTGTAAAGCTAAAGAATCTTACAAGACTTCCTTTCCCTCAGAATATTCTCTAGGGCATTGAATTTGGCAGGCTTAACTTCTGCCTTCAATTCTATAACACCAAGTATTGTAATTTGGCTTTCACTGTCTACTACCCTAATTTCCATTTTTCTAAACATATTTTTCCTAGTGTTCTGCTGAAGTGGTGATCATCAATGGTCATCCTGCAGCAACACACACACATTTCTAACAAGTTGATCCTCCAGGTCAAGGTCAACAGCCTAGAGAGCTACTATTCAGATGTCCTTCTCAAACACTTATCCAAGGCTCACAATGAGCATGCTCTTTTTTTTTTTTTTTTTTTGATTTTTAATATTCCTTTCTAAAACTCAGGACTCTATTGCTCAGACTACAGTTTCCAGCTTTTCTTGCAGGTAAATTTTAAAAGCCATGATGGCTTTTACATTAGATTAAACAGGCTACCTGCAGAGCAATGCATTTGTGTAACCATGTCTGAACTCATGGTGTAAAACATGAACTTCATGGATTTTAATGGGAAATTGTTACAGTGAAACCTTGCTAATTTATGTTAGCAATGAAGAGTCTTATTTTAAATTGCCAAATTTCTCAGTGATAATTAAAAAAAAATAAAGGAAAGAGAATCTAAAGTAACTTAGCTGATATTTTTCTCCTATTTCAGACTGTCTGCATGTTCACATGGGACATTCAAATCACAGTCTCCTTGTGGAAAACAAATGAACAAACAAAAACATTTTAAAATCTTAATTAGTAAACACCTTATGGCTAGCCTAGCAGATGTATATGGAAGAATAGTTATATAACCCACATATACTTTCATGAAAGAAATTATATTATATTCCATTTCAAAATGGCATCATTTTATTTCCCTAACCTAAATAAATGTGACACAATTGTAAATAGGATCTCAATTATTATCATTGTTATTTTTTTTAACCACCCCACTCTTATTTTCCAAGCCAACCTCTTCTCATGCTTGGTTCCTTACAATATTTACTAGAAGTTCTCCCTGTTGTGGTCTTGTTTCCCATCAGTGTGCTCTCAATTCAGCAGCCAGAGAAAATCCTGCTAAAATGTAAGTCAGATGTCACTTGGTCAAAACTCTCCAAAGGCTTCCCAATTCACTCAGAATATTAACTGAAGGACTTGTGATAGCCTACAAAGCCTTACATAATTACCGTCTGCCCTAGTACTTGATCTCCTACCTCTCCTTCCTTTATTCACTCTACTCCAGCAACGTTGGCCTTTCTGCTATTCCTAAAATATTCCAAGCACTCTCCTATCTCAGGCCCTGTGAACTTGGCAACTGTCCCAAACTAGTATGTTTTTTTTTTTCCTTAAAGCTACAAGACTTTCTCTCTCACCATTTCAGTGCTTTACACAGATGTTACCTTCTTAGTAACTCGTGTTCTCACCACTCTGTCTAAAACACGCCCTGTTCTTCTTCCCCTTTCTGGATTTACTTTTGTCCATACTACTTACTAGACTAATTCAGAGGTCCGTAGACATCTTCTTTAAAAGGACAGATGTAGGTCAGATAGTCTTTGTTGTAACTACTTTATGCTGGTATTGCAGCACAAAGAATAGCTATAGATAATAGGTAACTGAAAGAGCATGACTGTGTTCTAATAAAACTCATTTACAAAAGGAGGGGGGAGGGCAGATTTGACTTACAGGTCAGAATTTGCTAACCCTCAATATAACATATATTTTACTTATTTTATCTATCACTTGTTTCTTGCCACAATTTGGATATAAACTCCATTAGGACACAGGGTTAGTTCACTGCTCTACCACCACTGTCACGATAGTACCTGGAACATAGGTGACACTTAATAAATTGATTGTTCAACAGATATTTTTCATTTATCCATCTAATTCTCAAGGTAACAACTCAATGTTTTAAATGAGGACAGTAGAAGAGGAGGGCCTCTCTCTATATACCCCTGCTCCTACTTCTCCTGGAAAACAATCCAAGGACCATCTGCCATACTCACAATGATTAATAAAGGAGGGAGAGTTGCCAATAGTGTGTTTCCAGATCCCTACTGCTCTGCAAATTCTTGCAATATGCTTGGGCATTCCCTTCCAAATTCTGTCAATCCAGGTCAAATATGACCCTGTTATCCTTATGGCTCCACCAGGAAGCTCATAGCCCTAGGATACCCCATGTGTGGCTGGGGTAGAGTGATAGAATTTTAATTCACTCAAACTATCCAGGAATGGGTAATTAGTGAAAGACAATAGACTTTTGCTTTCTTTCCTTTTAACCTCGCTTCTGAAAACATGACTTTTTAAGTCTCTTAGAAGGTAGATCATTGCACTGCACAACCATTCTTTTTATTACTATGTCTTTATAGTGATTTCTTCAGCAGCCCATTCACAACCTTCTCCTGGTAGATCTTGTGGACCATCTGATATTATTTAAGCATGGCAGCAGGTGGTTTTAGAATGCTTTATGTTTCAAGAAATTACAATTCAAATTTACTGTATGGCTATCTTAGAGTAACTCTTTAACATCACTGTTTACTTAAAATAGTGTTTTTTTAAATCACATTTTAGAATGTAGATTATCACAAGATACAATGAAGGACAGTAAGACTTACTAGAATGTACTGTGTACAAAACAATGACCGCGATTTGCGAGAATAGAAAAGTACCAAAAACAAAACGATATGAATCTTCAATCCCATTCTTCTGTAACTTTGGGAGTATAACCTTTTAGAGTTATATTTTTAGATGTTTAAATTTCACATGTCTCTTATGTACAGATGAAGGAAGTGAGCACCAGAAAAGATAAGCAATCTTGCAAGTCATAAAGAATTCTGTGGTTGGGAATGGGGAACATATGGGCATGAAAAACTGGAGAATATTTTTATGGAATAGCATATCTGCACAATCAAATTAAAGGAGAGTAACTGGACACCCGACAAAACCAAGAACAAGAAGAGGCCACAGAGAGGAAAGTTACTAGTTTCTATTAAAAACAAAGAAGTTACTTTCTTTAACATTGGTATTTTTTCATCTTACCATAGGAAAACATGATTGGGGGATCTGTGTCTTGAGAAACCACATAGCATAGTTCTTCAGATCACAGACTCTGGAGCCAGTAGCCTGGCTTTGAATCATAGTTTCAATAGCTGTATGATCTTGGACAAGTTCCTTAATCTCTTTGTGGCTCAGCTTTCCCAACTCTAAGTGAGGATAATAATAGAACTACTTCCTAGGGCTACAGTGAGAATTAAATGTAAAACACTTAGAAGAGTGCCTGACATACAATAAAGTATTATTATAATCCAAGGTGGGGGGAGGGGAGGGAGGAAGGTAGGGGAGGGACTGCACGGTTTCTTGGGAGTGTTCAGAGTGCTTATGTACTTTTTTTCCCTAGCGGCAGTTTTGGTCCTCTCCATTGAAGATGCTGGGAATACTGAAGTGCCCACATGCAGTGAAAATAGTTGAGACAGGAATCCGATTTCTGGGCCCCAAATTCAGTTATCTGTAAACATATTTCCTTCCCATGCTGCTCCTTCAACACCAGCAAGAGCAGGAAAAATAGATCAGTCTGCATCTTTAGCCATGGCTTCATTCTCACAATATAGTAAATAATGAGAAAGAGATAACTTTGCTAAGAAAGATGGCTAACCTTTATAAATAGACTGGTTATTTACAAGCATAAAATGAAATTAATTTTGGATTATTACAGGGGAGACATGAGTAAACTACAGTTATTAGGGCATAATGTAGTCACATTAATTCAAGTTAGTGAGTAATTATCACCGCATTTTTCTCCTTAACCATTTAAGAGGTCTGACTCAGCAGAGTTGAACTGAATGAAATAAATTTCACTCCATGAAAAGTGAAAGCATGTATTTAGATAAGTAGTCTCTGCCAGGACATCATTTATAAAAATCATACCAGATTTTCTAGGGCATGTTATAGGTTTTATACACATAGAGGTGACAACCCCAAAAAGTAAATTAGTTACTTAAGGCAAAAGACAGAACATATTTTAATATTTTAGAGATTTTTTTTCATTCATGTTTGTATTTTCCTTGAGTTATGTGCAATTCATAATATTAGCTTAATTTTTTCAACATGAATAATAATAAGCTCTTTTGAATCTTTATTATATTCAGGTCCTCTACCAATCATTTAAAAAAATCATTTCTTTAATCTTCACAATACCCCTGCCAAATGTATTAGATAAGGAACAAAAAAAAAAAAAGATTAAGGACACAGCCAGAAAAGGGCAAAACAGGGAATTAAATCTAGATGTGCTGATTTTATACCTCACTCTCCTAACGCTTCACGTTACAAAGCTATGCTTAAGTTCCCATTTTATTTCTCTTTCTCATGTGCCATAATTTGCCCATTTAAAAAAATTAGCATGAGATAACTCCTTCCCTCACTCTCTTCTCCTAGATGTCTCATACTCAAAAGTTCTGGCCCAGTGATTTTACAAAAACATCTCGATCTGCTTCCTGAGGTAAATCTTGGCATTTACCTCATAGATTCCTCTGCTCTGTACTTCTATTAAAAGTGCAGTAGCTTTCCATCCACTCTACTCTGTGTACTTTCCTTTATATTTTAGATTATATTGCACTGAAAATAATCTATTGACATATCTGGGTGCTTCTCAAAACAGGGGTGTGTCTTTATTCATCTCTAGGCACTCAGTAGCTAGCACAATGCTGGGAACATAATATACCCTGAAAAGATGTGTTCAAATACATAGGTAATTGAATGAGAGATGACTGGTTATACTCCTTTGTTTGTTCACTTTTCAATTAGAGTTCCTACACATGTTTATTAAGTTCCCAAAGCAGATGGCTCCTCTTCAATAAGGAATTGAAAGTGCGGTTCTTCCAGAGTACCCTCAGGGAGTCTAACTGACTGGTCTGGCACCTAACCAAAGTGATGATTATACATAATGAACAGGAAGACTGTCCATTATTAATAGGACATTAAAATATCATTTCTTAATAATTACTACTAATCACTTTATAAATGTTAGCTTATTCAATCCTCCCCACATTTTGAGATATCTATTTTCATGCTTTTATAGATGAGAAAACTGATACTCAGCAAAGTAAGTCAAAGTCACACACAGTAGAGCTCAGACACCATTCATATCTCTGTGACTGACAAGAAAGTTTGTTCATGTGACACTAAATTATATTTTGGTTTCTTCCTCAGTTTTGGTAGACAGCATTCACCGGTGGACTACCCACACTATTGCCAGGGAGCTATAGTAGCAAAAGGTCAGCTGGGTCCATGGGTTCCAGAGTATAATTTGCAATTATTGAGACTGTACAGCTTATGTCTCTTGGAGGACACAAGCATGTAGGTCTTGGTTACAGATGCACCTTGAAAGGGAGATTTTTGTACCGTTCCTCACTTTATCCCTATAGCTGTTGTGTCATGGCCTGAATTTTCTAGCAGTGGTTACAGTTTAAACTTAAGAATAATATCTGTATAATTTACTGGCTTTCACTACAATTTGATTACACCTAAAAATTAGAAGGTCATCAGAGAAAAACAAGAAAATAAATTTCTCTGTGAGGGAATTGTGACTAAAGTAATTTTTCCTGATACATTGATTAATGTTGTATAGTAGGTAAAAAAGTGGCAGATGGCATTTTTTATATCCTTAATTTATTGACACAAGTGCCCTCCAGCCTCCAAAGAACCTTCATCTGACAGAAATTAAACAAAATTTCAAAGAAAAGGGCAACACAAGACAGGAGTTATTTCCAGTGCTGAACTAGAACAGGAACCACAACAATAAACAGAAAAATACCTCCTACAAAGCACACAATAAATAAAACATCAAAAGGACAAACAGAAGAACTCAATTAAAGTAGAAAAGTTTCAGTCTTCCCCTGAAGGAAATAAACATTATTATTTATTATTTATATCCTGCTCTAGGAGCACATGGCTTTATATCCTAGGTTGAATATCATACAAGAAAAAAAAAAAAAGTGTCCTGTAGGACTTCTGATTTAGGGACACATTAAGAACAGGAGGAACACAGGCTATTCCTATGAAGAAAAACAATATACTAAAAACAGTTCACTTTTTAGAGAAGAGAATTTCTAGTAGGTTTTTCAAAAAAAAGTTCAAGATCAGATATGATTTGAATGATTGCTTTAAAAGCATAACATGGGGAATGAAAAATGAAAAGTGGTAAGACAGATAAAATGGTCAGAACTTTCCAGTGGTCATTTCCTGATTACCCTTCTTCCTTATTTTTGGCCTTGGTCTCCTGGGAGATCAGATCTAAAATGTTTTTTTTTTTTTTTTTTTTTTTTTTTTTAGCCATGCCTGGAAGTTCAATATATGGAGTGCCTCCAACAGTTTTATACGGATCTAATCCTCTGTATAAAAATCTTAGGTGTAAAATATCTTAAGTGGTTCCTGTTTTCTGTACTGAATAAATACATATACATCTTAAAGATGTTAGGAATGATACCATTACATTCTATTGTTCTTTTGTGTTGAAAGTATTATTTTTTAAATGCCAACATTCAAAACATAACACCATTTTCCTAAGTCAGATTTGAAATACTTTCATTTTCTAGCATATGAGCATATGCACAAAAAAAGGCTGCAAACAGAAGCCTTTCCTCTTACTTAAAGAAACGGATGATGAGGAGAGAAAAGAGGCAAGTTAAGTAGCAATAGTAGTCTTTCCTGAGTTAAAAGAAATCTATTTGAATAATTTAAAAAATCTCTAATTGAATAATTAAAAAAATGAGAAGAACAGTAAAATATCTCCTAACTAGACTATTAGTGGTTATTAGACAAAGAAATTTTGGCTTCAGAGATAGTGTTGGAATTGTTTTTGACATGCTGTTCCACAACATATCATATTCATCCATTATAATGTCAGTAAGAATAGGCTAATCAAATAATAATGAAGAGCAGACACTTTCCCAACCATTTAATTCCTTTAATATTTCAATATTCAAAAAAATGATAAAAGGCCATAGCTATTGTGAATAATGTAAGCTGCACTTTAAATAATGACACAAACATCTGACCCTACTGAGTTTTGCACACTTTAATTAAAATGACTAAAATATTAAATCGGTTTATCAAAATTTTCTTTCAGTATTTTGACCCTTTAATATACTGTGCTGTTTAGTAACGCACACCAATGTTAAGGTAGTTTATAGACTCACCTTAAGAGGACAGAGTTACTTTTATTTTAGCATGTGGTTTATTTTATGGTCAAGAAATAATATTTATGAGGGAAAATTTAATATATTGTAACAAACATAGTATATTTTATAAATAAATTTGGTGAGATGCTCTTTGGATGCAGTGTCAGGAGATCAGTAAACGTTCTATACTTAAAATTATGAATTTGGCAAATCACTTAATCTTTCTGAACTGCAGTTTCCATCTCTGAAAAATGAAATACACCTTATTCCTTTTTTATTGTTATGATTAAATGAGTCTGTGTAAATGAATGTTATTCGTGAGGCATAAAGATCATACAAATGATAAGTACCAGTTTTATTGCGCTTTGGAAAGAGAAAATGCTAAAATGATAGGTACATTATTGTTATCCTAAAAAGATTTAAATCTACTGAAATTTAAGATGGAATTAACCTAAATTGTTTGACTATCATGTCATATAAAGCATGATGGAGAAAGTAGGGTTGTTTAATTTAGAGAAAGAAATACTAAAGAGGTACTTAATAGCTATTTTAAAATATTTAAAAGTTGATAAAAATAGAATAAAAGGTAGTGTCTTTTGTTTTTTCATATGGTTAAATTAAATAATTCAATTGTCAGAGTTCTGTATAGATATTAAAATGAAATGATCGTGTTGGTTCCTGTAAGTTTTCTTTTAGAAAGATGATTTCTATCTGAAACTCAGGGTCAAGGATAAAGATACGACTATAGCAACACTGAAAAAGATTGAAAAGGTTCAAATAACCAAATGTATGGGCAAGGATGAGAAGAGAATTTAGAAATAATTAAAGTGCTTAGACTCCCTTCTAAAGCAATGATGGTAAAGTCCAACCTGAAATAGATTTTTAAGCAGAGGAGTGTCAAATTAGGAAGTAGTAGTGAGGAAAGCAAAGTTTTGAGTTATAAAAAGAATTTTGCTTGATTTGGAGAATCCAAATTTGTGTTTATGAGTTTATCATTGCCAATAAATAATTTAGTAAGTGTAAAGTACATGTGGGCCACATTAGTCTTACAATGAGAAATTGGTAGAGGTAAGTGGCAAAATTAGTGACACCAAAGACAGATACCATAGAAATTCAGTAAGGAGAGGACATTGAAGCTGAGAAACTGAGGACAGAATTCATGGATTTGGTGAATTAACTTGGCCTTCAAATTATAAAAGGCTATCAGTGTTTGAGCACAACTGTTTGCCAGAGAGGGGAAGATCTAAAATTTTGAAGGGCTTTGTCCAATTTGGGGGCCTCTCTGTAAGAAAAAAAAAAAACAAAATCAGAACAAAATTCAGACAAAAATGAATTATAAATTTTTAAAACCTGACAAATGTTTGACATATCCAAAATCCAGAAAAAAAATAGTATTTTTATTAGTTGATATCTGACTCAGCTCTAGAAAAACTTTTTATGCAAAACGACTAGATATTTTTTCTTCTTAATGACAATAACTTTGTAATACCATTTTCTATAGAGAGAAGAAAAAGTTTATTTCCAATTTTCCCTCAGCAATAGGTTTGATTTTATTACTATCTGTATAAGTTTGATTTTATTACTATCTGTAAAGGTTTGATTTTCTTACTATCAGTTTAAGAAAATGTATTTTAGACTACAAGTTTAATGGTTTCATACTAAAATATTTTAGAATATATGGAAAAATCTCTATTGATTTTATATCAGATATGATCTGTTTGATATCAAGTCCTTGCTCCTTGAATTGAGGACATCATTAAACAAATTGTGATCAATATCCTCTTTTTGTTGGTACAGATAAGTTTACATTATCTTTGTCGATGTCATTTCATGTTTAATCAGCAAGAAATTTAAACCTTTTCCCAATATATATTTTGTAATCCATTGCTCCTCCTACTTAGTAGGAGTATTCTGGAAGATATTCTCATGGGAGTAACTAAAAATATGTAGTAAACACATAAGATATATCCTATTCTACCTCAATCAAATGAATCTCCAAATCAATGTTCATTTGGGTGACTACTCCACTGTCTCCGACACAAGGAAAAATGTAGAAATATGCAGTGGTCTAACCAATTTAGGTAAAACACCTTATCTTTACAAGTTGTGTGTGTGTGTGTGTGTGTGTGTGTGTGTGTGTGTGTGTGTATACACATACACACAGTCCCTTCCAGGGCCTCAGAAGCTGCTCGTGTAAAAGAGGACTTCTGAAGCTCAATTTTTACTAGTTTCTTGGAAAATCCACTTTGTTGCCAAGCAATGTTGTAGGTACTTTCTTATATTATCTGAGCCGTATCAAACCATTCCTAGTTCAGTGAAAGCTGTATCCTATTTCTGAAACACATTTCTACTCTTTCCTCCCACTTTTGCCTTCACTTTGCACTCCTCCATTTCTCTCCCAATACCCGTACATGCGTATACATGCTCGCTCGTCTCTCTATCTCTCTCTCTCTCTCTCTCTCTCTCTCTCTCTCTCTCACACACACACACACACACACACACACACACACACACACACACTGGAGGGCAGTTCTTTTGCCTGGTTTATTCCTCCTCATCCTTTCTGTTTTAGCACAGACATCGATTTTTCTCATAATTTATATCCTTGGTCAGTTTTTTCCTTTCTACAAAGGCAAGATCCTTTTGTGTGTTGTTTATAGATTAATATTTAGTATTACGTGGAATTCTTAGATTCAAATAATGGTTAAGTAAATATCTGCTGAATGAGTAAATAGATGAAAGAATTCTAGATGAAATTAGGTAAACTAGTTATTCAAGTCAATTGATACAAATCCTCAAAATCATGATTTTATGTATACACATATATGTAAAAATATAGATATATAGACATAGAGACAAAGGGAAACTGATGTAGATATTACAAGAAAAATGAATAATTGTAATTGAAAAAAATTGAGGAAAAAGTCCTAGAGTATAGCACCATAGTTTAAATCTTACTGGAAAATGTAGCAGGCAAAATTGATTACCTTACCAAAATTCTGGAAGACAGACAGTCCATACGGGTAATGCAATTACCCTTACATTTATTTGGTGTGATGTATATAGATTGCTAAATAATGATGGCAGTGCTGTACAAGGTTTATTATTTTCAGGTAGCAGGTTAGCAGTGGCTAAAAGGGTAGGTAGAGTATAGGTTGGAACTTTTCCCAGATAATATTTGTATAGATGAAGATTAAAACATAAAAAAAGAAAGGAATATATATTCAAGTTGTAAGAATATAATAGCTCTAAAAATATTTTTGGTTTCCTCTTTCCTCCCTTCCACTTAATAACACAAGGACTATTGGCATTTTTCCAACAATCTATGATATATAACAGTAGTCTTGTATATATTAATGGACTCCCCAAACATGTTTGGATAGTTTTTGTGAAGTATTTGTCATAAACTGAGTATTCTCAATGTATCGGCATTACAATACGACACTTGCTTTAAACATTTTCAGAACGTAATATCTACAGACCTACTACAAAAGGTTACAATGTAAAATATTATTTTAAGTATGAGGAATTTAAATAGTTCATGCATAATTACATTGGAGTGTTATATAATTAACAGTTAAAGGAAGGTTCAACGGGTTCTTCCCTGGACTTTGGTAAAGAGCAGATACCAGTTTTAATGAATCATCTATCAGTGGTAAAAGAAAAACATCTTAAAATTTGGTAATTGGATGAAGATTGTATATCTAAATGGCCTAAATTAAATGCATATCTTATTTGTATCATTATTAAAGCTTTGTTGGGGGAGACAGAAATTAAGTATAGCTGCCTGATACTTTTACCTGATACAAAATACCAGATTTTGTATTGTATCATCATAAAGATTAGGTAATAATTTTACTATTATTCATTCTGTTACACTTGTGAAATTATGTTGGCTTAGAGCTAGGTTGAAAAACTAGAGGCCTGTGAATGTGACTATTATCTGGCTCTATAAGTGCCTTTTTATTCATTCAAATCGGTGTGCTCAAATTTGAGTTCATATCACACTTGTGATGTTTTTTAATGAATGTGCTAACCTGAAGGGGTGAATGTTCAAAACACTGTGGAGGCAACATTCACGCAAAAAGCAATAAACTAACAGATTTTGTATGTGCCTCACCTAAGCAGGGTCTTGAAAATTCACCCTGAAGCCTGGAATACTTTGTAAGAATCTCAGCTTTCATACGAACACCTGGGGATAAGAGCTGTGAGAAGCAAGTCTAAAAGAAGTTAAACTCTATTGCAGAACTGCATTAAGCAGAAGAGCTGTACAGTTTTCCTGTCTTAGAGCTTTTTCTCTATTGTGTGTCAAGAATATCAAGTACTCTACTATTTATCATCGATGTTTCAGTGACTTGGGATTGTGGAGTATATCTTGTAAAGTGCTACTTATATAGGCTTATGAAAGTAGTGACATATTATACTGAGACATGAAAAAACACAGCTCTAGGAATAGACTCAGAAATGAGTGATCTAGTCATTTTTGGAGGTCTTATCTAACTCTTAGATTTCTAAAATTCCAGTAGTTCTTCAGACTCTAAACTGATACAACAGTATTCCTAGTGAACTACAATGGTTTGAGATAATTTTACCTTGTCAGGGTGCCTCTAATGGAACCATTTTAAATATCATAAGAAAAGTACAAATAAGAATGACTAACAGGACCACACACTTTTTAATGTGGTGTTTTTGTTGTTGTGGCTGCTTAATGTTTATTCCAAGCCAAAATGCATATTAAGAAGCCCTGTCAGTTAGACACACTTTCATACCTTGTAGTCAGCCATATAACAGTACGCTGGCATTTAACGTGTGACTAGTTAAATTGATTTGTACTAGAAAAATAAGAACCTAACAGACTTTGAAACCTTTAATGAAAGCTTTAAATCACATTACATTCTTTCCTGGCAATAAAAGAGTTTTCATTCGGATTCAGATGTATGGTTTTTTATTTGTTTTATAAAACTTTATTTTATATACTACCCACAGAGGGTTCTTGTTTTTATTAGGTTTCATTCATGAATTGAATTTTCCATTAACTTGAGCTCTAATGATCTATTTACTTTCGAGAATAGAAAGATACCAATTTATCCTATTCTGAAAAGAATTGTGTGAAGTATTAATCACAGCAGATCCTTTAATATTGTTTGCTTCAGATCAAACATTTTCCATGGCACCAACCTTGGATTTTCAGTCTATGAAATCTATACACTTAGTACTCTGGCCAACTAAATAATATAATGGAAATAAAAAATAAATTGTGGCAATCACAGAATTGATGAAAAACTATAGCATATTAAGTGTTAAAAAGTTTCTAATCAATGTTATGATAATTATACAACTAAATATTGCCTAAAAGTTGCTTTGAGGAAGTGTGACATATAGAAAGACAATGATGCTTCCTACTGGGTACACTTAAGGGGTAGATTGCAATTTTCTGAGATAGTTTTAATACATTCTGCTAAATTAACTACTTGCATTTTTAAGCTCTATGGTTCTCCAAGACATGTTTTTATGGATTATCCTAACAACTAAACTAGTACTGTTGTGCAATAGACATTAGAGCTGTTCACCAGATATTTCTGTAACAAGCTAGTTACAAGGGCACCCAGGTAGTATATTGAACAGAGGGAAGTATTTTAGCAGAAGTGATATGTGTCACTTCCTGGTTGGTTGGAGACCCTCTAAAACATTCTTTCTTTTCCTTCAGCATAGTAAAACATGTGTGATGGTGGGTGCTGTTTCCTTGGATCTCTCAGTGTCTATGATGACCAAAGCACCTTTATTTACAACAGATATAGAATAACCCAAAATATAAAACTTGGTTAATTTAAGCTGCTGAATATTAGAGGTATTAACATATTGCATTGTAATTTATTTAGCCCATTCTGACATATATAGGCTGTATCCCATTTAAATTTCAGTAACATATTTCTGGCTACATTGCTGAGAAAGGCAGTTTGTGTGGAACCTGGAATAAATGTAGGCAACAAGTGATAGTATCTAAGATTTTAATGGTGCAATAAACCAACACTATATTTAGCACTAATTTTTATGTTTTTCTAATGTAGACATTGTTGCCTCTTTTTTTTTTCTATTTCATTTCTTCTTTATCTTTCTTTCTGAAAATGCTATAAGAGGTAAGTGAAAGCTGGTTATCATTGATCTTCACCAATGAATGTTTCACACTCAAAGACAAAATGAACTGCATTTTATGACTCAAGCATACTTTTTCTTGCTATGCCTCTCAATTCTTATGTATTACTAAAGATATAGAAAAAAACATAGGGTATTTTGAGGTTTTTGTTTAATTTTAAAGCTAGTTTTTTTTTTTCTACTTCTATAGAATGATATCTATGTTTGTAAAGTAATTTGAGCTTTGGATGTGAAAAAAACATTAAATATAGAAATAAATATATGAAATATATTAAACCCATAGCAAAACATTTCTAAGATTTGCTTTGCAGTGTGGAGTAGCTAAAATATCTGTTGACAAAAGAAATAACTAAAAATTTTAAAAGGAGAAATTTTATTATAGCATGAGTTAGTGGAAATGTTTTGGAATAAAAACATTAAATCCCTGATACAGAACTCTCTCACTATATAACCCTGCATCAATTAATTAACACATATGAAATTTTTTCCTTCTTTTTAAAATATAGAAAAATGACATCTATCTTACTAACTCATATGACAGTTATGTGAAATTAACATAATGTTTTTAAAGATATTGTGTATATTCCGAATAATCTATACATATGTAAGCAAATATTTTCATACTTTATTTTCTTAATAACTTTTTCTAGTTTTTCCCTTAATCTTCTCATGTTCTGCCCCTAACCAATGGAAAAATATAAGTAGAATATGATGGGTAGTGCCACCAGTGAGTCAAGCTGTAGTGGGTGTTACTATAATAGTTCATATTCATCTTTGCTAAGGTTGAAAATGTGCATTTAGTGTGGTTGAATAGTTCACATCAAAACAAAATCTCATCTGTATGACAGAAACTCTGTTGTGTTGGGCTTTGAACATAATCCAAGATACTCAAGACAGTAGCAAAATTAGGCAATTGGAAAAATCAGAGTAAAAAAAGGCATTTTTCATGCTTATTTGCTTCAAAGGATGCTCTGATTTTGTTAATTGCCTCAAAGAGTGCTTCGATTTGCTATTTTCTGCAAACAGTATTCTAATCTAGTTTATCCTCTGAGTTGCAGCTGTGTTCAAGTATCCTAATAGATTTGGCAAATGCTGAACTATTCTTCTGCAATTAATTCACTTCGTTCTTCATGTGAAATGATTTACACCTATTTAGAACTAAATTGGAAGCCATTCCACTATTGCTTATGAAGTCATTAAGATAGCTTTTAGATGACATTAATTTTCACTTAGTACCTTTCATCTAAGGATCTCAAAGCACACTGTGAAAAGACATTATTTAATGGAGGAAAATAAAATAATTGAACACGGAATTCAAGAATGATTGTGAAAGTAGAGAGTAAAAGTTTATCCTTATTTTTTAGTATAAAACAGTTATGGTGCTTATTATCTTTATGTTCTATAATTATAAATTTCTCATATTCTCTCCCTGTCTGCTTGGTTTGTGGGTCTCCATTTTCTTTAACTATACCTTTGGTGGCCAATTCATATTTACAAGTCAACATTATCTGATTCTTCTGCCTTAGAGTGTATCTTCTCCATTATTACAGCCTGCCTTTTAAATATGCCAACCTAATATTATAATTAATGTGCTCTGAGAAATATTGAAAGGATGTGAATTGTTTATATTGGAATGGGTGAAGCTGCCGGGTCTGCTTCTTATGAGTGCTAATTTCCTAGAGGCCCAAGTTAAAAGGTGGCCAACACTATGAAACAGGTCTTCATTCATTATCATAACATCACAAATTAATTTTCTGCAGATACTATCGAGGAAACTTTAGTTTCCACAGCATTTATTTTCTATATAAAATATACTTTTATTAAATCACAGATAAATATGAACAAATTGGTATGCCTTAAATATTTCTTTAAAATGACAATATAATAGATAACATTTTGTAATGTTTGAGAAAAATAAATCCTAGACCCAATTTGTCATCCTCCTCTCTGTTGTGTTTACTTGCTTTAATTGTGCTAGAAAGCAGGTCTCTAATAAAAAAATCTTCTTAAACTAAAACTCATAACTTGGTTACAGAATAACCGTGTTTCTCTCTGTAAAAACAGATTTCTGGTTATTCTGAGTCTTTGGAATTTAACCAATTCATGCTATCAATAATAGCAGTTACAGCTGAGAAGAATGTCAATTGATTTTAACAAGGCTGCTGAAGATCAATAAAAACTTTTCATATGAATAGAAAAGGTGCAGCCCAGTGCTAGAGATTACAGGTGGGTGAGCAGATGTAGTAGGATAGATTTAAGTCCCTACTTTGCTCTTGTAAGCAGGCATCACTGTGCAGGTTGTAGTCTTGGTTTTACATCCTTGAGACTTAGAGACATCTGTATTTTGGAGCATTAAGTTTACCTACTGGAAACACCAAGAACCAAGATTTTAAAGGAGGACCTATCCAAACAGCTAATTAGGGCTCTTCTCTGGAAAATAACTTTCTCTTTCTCTCTCTCTCTCTCTCTTCTCTCTCTCTCTCTCTCTCTCTCTCTCTCTCTCTCTCTATATATATATATATATATATATATATATATATATATATATTTTTTTTTTTTAAACACCTACAGCACCTGGTATTCTAGGTGGTTTCCCATCCAAGTACTAACCAGGCCTGACCCTTCTTAGCTTCCGAGATCAGATGAAATTGTGCATGCTCAGGGTGGCATGGCTGTAGACTCTCAATTTTGTTAAGCTAACGAAAGTAACAAGAAGTTCTGGCTTCTTTGTGGGGGCATCCTTAAGCATTTTTTAACATACTGACCCTAAAAAAAAAAAATCTTGCATATAATATAGGTTTTTTTCCTTTTTACAAGTGCCATTCTGTTCTATACAGTTATGAGTCTATGACTCTAAGGCAGCAATGTGAGAAACATAAATCAGTTCCCTATCCACTGCTGAATTATAATAAATATTGAAGTCATTTCAGAAGATGGAGCATAGACAACAGTGGTTAAGGACGATCTTAGGAGAAAGTGGAACTTGAATTAGAACTTAAAGGGCATTTCTCTATTATTTTATTTTTTATATTTTGTAGAGATAACTCATTCATTAATATCTAGCAATCTGAGGATCCTAGATGTGCCTGAAAATTATGTGGAAAAAACAATAGGAATGAGGAATTTATTCCAGTTAGAAGGGAAAGCTCATAAATCTGAATTGCCTGAGCATAAGTAGTATGTGAAGGAGTGAAAAAAAAAATAAAATTGTTATAGGTCATAGTTTCATATTAGAACGTTTTGGGCTTATCATGTAATCAATAAGAAATAAAGCATTGCTTTTAAACTAAACTACTCTAATAGAGGAAGGATGAGCAATTAAATGAAATCGATCACACCTCTACTTTAGAATACTCGTATTACTTGTATTTTGGATGTCAGGCTAGAATAAGAGACTCAGAGAAAGTTTTCCCTGCAGGGAGATTCTTGCAATAGTCCAAAAAAGAGATAAGGGACTACAGCAGTAATAGTAAGAATGGAAATATATAAAACTCTAGTAACAATGAATGTGCAGATTAAGGGGTAGAATGTGAGGGTGGCAAGTTATAAAAGGACCAAATTACTTTTAAAGCAGTGCTAAGCATGAATAGCAAGAGACAAACAAAGGTTTCTGAGAGTAAGCAAGAGAGGCAGCTCCACCAGGAGAAAAATCCTTCAAGGAACCAGAAAGAGCCACATATGACCTTAGAAGGAGTAAATATAATAAACAACAGGGACTATATTAGTTTGATAGGGCTGCCAAACCAAGTACACAAAGTGGATAACAACAGAAATTAACTTTCTCACAGTTCTGGAGGGTAGAATTTAGAGATCAAGGTTTGGTTTCTTTTGAGGCTTCTTTCTTGGCTTGTAGATGAGCATCTTCTATCTCTGTTCTTCACATGGACCTTCCTCTGTGCTTGTGCCTGTCCTAATTATCTTTTCTAAGGACACAAGGCATATGGGATTAGGGTCCACCCTTCTGATGCCATTTAACCTTAATTATCTCTTTAAAGATCCTATTTCCAAATATAGGCCATACCTCATTTTATTGCACTAAGCTTGTCTGCAACAAGTGTTGCAACAGGTGTTGCATTTTTTTACAAATAGAAGGCAAGTTCCTCCATCAGCAAAAACAAATTCCTTAATTGGGATATTCGCTTTTTCACGGTGGTCTGGAACTGAACCTGCAATATCTCTGAAGTATGCCTGTTACTCACTTTTTTGCAGTGGTCTGGAACAGAGGACACAATATCTCACAACTGCACAGTTACATTCTGATGTACTGGGAGTTAGGACTTCAATACTCAAATTTTGTTGGAGTGGAGGGACACAATTCACTGTTAATAGCCAAGAAAGTAGAATAGGTAAAAGAGTGAAATTTTCTGTGGTGTTGGTTTAATATTTATACTAATATATATTACTTTTTAAAAAATAAAACAAAAAAAAAATGGGAATTATTTGCCACGGCAGATGGTCCATATATAAAGTGAAGGTTCTAATGAGCAGCTTCAGCTATAAAACTGATTTCTTAGTCCTTGATGAAGGTAGTCTTATGTTTTATATTATAACTTAAGGGAAAAAACAAAATATACCATGACCTATCAATCTTTGAACTTTAGACTTCATAAAGAGATGTCAGGGTAATAATTTACTGTTTTGGTCTTCCTGACTCATATTAGAAATGACTCCAAAATCATCTTCTGATAATAATTTCAAATAATAGAATAAGTCTACTCTTACTATTTTATTTTTGTTTGGCAGGTGGAGAGTAAAGAAATAGTTGAGTGATTTTGAAATTAAGAAATAATCTTAAATCTATTCTAGCCAATTTCAGTAGTCAATGTATTCTTTAACATTTTAAAATTATTAGAATATATAAATCTATATTTGCTTCCCAGATAAAATTGTTTAGCAAAGATTATCCATCTCTGAATAAAGTGCTTTCATTATGCTTCCCACCAGTGGTTCTCACACTTTGGCATAAATTAGAATCACCTGGAGTGCTTGTTAAAACACAGATTTCTGGGTCCCACCCTGAGATTCTTATTCTTAGTTTAGGGTAGAGACTGAAAATTTACATTTTTAATAAGTTCTGAGTATTGCTGATACTGCTGGTCCAAGGACCATTCTGTGAAAACCTCTGCTCTACAGTAATGTTTTTAATTATAAAATCAAACTATGCCATTTTACTTTGAGTAAGTACATTCCATTATAAAAATATATAGTTTTAATTAAATAAATTTTATTTAAGTAACCATTACGAATGATGAGAAATTGGTGGAAATAATTAAATGCATGGTATCTAAGAGAATGTGAAATTAATTGCTGCTACTGACACCAAGAACCGATTCAAGAGATTAATAACTCTAAGAAGGGAAGCAGTGTGTATTTAAAATATTTCTTGCTTGACCATGTGTCACCTTGGTTTTAGCTACATTAGTGTAAGGACAAAAAAAAGAATATAGATCAATATCATAACTATCAGTGTAATAATCCTCTATTAAGAGAGATAACTGGGTCAATGAAATTAATGTCTCAATTACCAGATAGCAATGTATGAGATTTAGAACACAATGCTGAAAGCTTAAAAACAGCAATAACATATGCACATCCTATATATTAGCCATCAAATAAACTATAAAAAATGTAACGACAATGAGTGGTGAGAGGTACCTTTTTTTTTTCTTGTTGCCCTGAAATTGAGGCTAAGGATCATCTTGAGGATAAAAAGGATGTTCCTTCCTACCCCTATTCATCAACATAATAAGAGGACTGAAAGGAAATAGGTTGTCAGCCTTTAGGGAGTTAATACCTAAAACAATTTTTCGTAAAAACTATCCTTTCCTTTAAGAAGACAAGATTTATCAGCAAGTTGGCTCAAGCCTAGCTATTTTTAGAAAGGCCAATCCACCACAAGAGACATTTATGAAAATGTGGACTTTACTGATGCCTCTTATAATGACACTATGGGTGGAGAGATAATTAAATGCATAATAATTATTGCACAACCCCCCTTGCTAAGAGTTTATTAAGATCCCTAAACATACAAAAAGTTCTACTTTACAAAGTTTTGAAGAATTTCTTCTTTCCTGTGAAAAATATCTTAGCATAACTTTTTTGCTCTTTCTTATACATTTCACAAAAACTTTAGAATGCCGTTTTAACACAAAATTCACAACATTTTTGGGGACAATGTAATTTTTCCTGTCTTCAGATGGAGTATAAAATGAACTTTCAAATTTTTTTGCAATTAAAAATATTTTATTGAGAGACAAAGTATAAAAAGGCTAAAATTCTATTTTCTTTTCTGGTGGTCTAATTTAGAAACATTAACCCAAGTAATGTAAACCTCAGTGAAAAATTACTTCCAGATTGTCCTCTATATTTGTGAGTCTGTTTTTGATTAGTTTGTTCTTTTTGTTTCTTAGATTCTGCGTATAAGTAAATCCTATGGTATTTATCTTTCTCTGTCTGACTTATTTCACTCAGCATAATAACCTCGAGGTCCACCTATGTTGTTCCAAATGGTAGGATTTCATTTTTTTAATGGCTGAGTAATATTCCATTGTATATATGAACCATAACTTCTTTAACAATCTGGTTTAACAATCTGGCCAGAGGGGAGGGGGGCTGGGGAGCTGGAAGAGAGCAGTGATGGGTTAAAGAAGTACGAATTAGTAGTTGAAGATGGTCACGGGGATGGGGAGCACAGCATAGAGAATGCAGCTAGCATTAATGTAACGGCAAAGTGTAGAGCCAGAGGAGAGGAAGAGCAATCAGGGGAATTGTTTTATAAATTAAACAATTTCTGACCAGTATCTAGCCAATGAAACTAATAATAAAATTAAATTAAAAAAGAAAGTTACTTCGACACTTGCTTTAGAAATTGAAGCTTTCATATGAGTTCTATAGAAAGATATATCTTCATAGCAGCCAAAGATGTTAACTTTAGCATGTCTTGTCTTGAGATATTTCAAGATTATCAAGATAGTTAATAATAAAATATACTTCCTCTCCGGTAGTTATTTTAGAAGTATATAATTTTAACTTTAAACTTTAGAGTTTCGTAATGGAGATATATTTAAGGTCTTGTGTTTCAAAACAACCTCAGGTATCAAGGTGGAAATCTTTGAGAATATATGTTCATAATAAAAAATTAATTTTATATACAGACTCATAATCTTTCATCTTTTTACCAATATCTTTCCTAACAAAATGTTCTTATTGTTCACATTTCAAAGAATGGCTGCATTTTGGAGTGCATTTTCTACCATCCCCTAAGGTTAATAAAATTATAACTTTAATTCATTTAAAAATATATTTCTAGAGATAAAAATGTCACCAATTGCTCTAACACAGCCTTTAAAAACATATGCAGAACAAAGATTCTTGCCGATTTTTTTTTATGTTTGTTTGTGTCCTCTGTTCAGATTTAAGACCTTTTGTTTTAGATGAATTATTACTTTTTGCAAACATTTATTTTTTTAAACTCCTGTGAAATGAGCTTCAAGCACTTTAATACAGATAGAAAACCTTATAGATTCAATGAAGCTTTTAAAAATATTCTTCTGCCCTCTGGTAAAATATTATTTTGTAGCTTCCTACCAAGATAACCTACTGCCTTCAATTCTGGCTGTATGCATAAATATTTTTCTTCTTCCTACCCATAAATGCATTACCTCAAGAAAAAAAAATTAAGGGCATTGGACAAAGCTCTATGCTTATTGCTGCTAGCATTTTCCTTAACACCTCACATCGTCTTACAACAATAAAGAATAAATAGGGAATGGGATTGATGTTTAATTATTAATATTGATGAATATTTAGATTAGATTTCCAACTGAAATTAAAATTTCTTGGAGTTCTGTGAGAATGATAGGCAATATGTCCAGTAAATATAATAACAATGGCAAATACTCAGAATAGCAAAAGAAGGGTAGTACTTTCTTATATAAAAAATTTATTTTATGGACTCACCTTCCCTTGGTGTCTCACCCATACTTTTTGACTATAAAGGATTCTCAGGAGAGTTTGGGTCATTTAGAATCCTCCTTATGGTGCAGCATATTTCAAGCTTCAAGGAAATTTCTACTTTAACAATTATATAGATAATAAATATTCAGATGTTTTATAAAAAGCTTTGTTTGGGACAATAAAGTTCTGATGCAGAAAGGCCTCAGGAAAGAAAGGAGGATAAGAAAGAGGATGATTAGAAAAGTAAACTATCTGCTTTACAGAAAATTCAACTTTTAATAAGAATACTATTGAATTTCTTTCTTACATTCTGGTGACATCACCAACTCTTCTGGCACTTGCATTCAACTTCCCTGAAGAGTCTTAAATCTGACTCTAAAATATATCATAACTGTTAATTTTTTGGCAAGGTTCATCTCAATTAGGCCTTTGCACAGATTTCTACATTTACATATTTCTAACTTGTTATTATGCATGTGAATTTTAAAATATACAGACTGAGTATAAAGCTGTAAACAAATCATTTTAAACAAAGATTCTGCAAGGTACATGTGTTTTCTCAATTCATTTTCATTTGATTATTGGCTATTAAATTTGAAGAGATAAGTTTTTACTATAAAAAATATGTGAGAAAGAAGATTGGTTCACATGTTTCTTGACTGTAATGAGTATCATGTGACATCCCTCCATGGAAAAATGTGGCAGACCACAAGCGAGTTCCCAACTGAATTATTTCAGTACTAATATGTTCTTTTTGAAAGTCCTTCCCCTTCACTCAACTGCTTTTCACTTGTAGTTTTAAAGGTATGCACTTAATCTTGCTATTTCAGCTATATCTGTATACTGTCGAAAAGCAGCCAGTTCTTAGAATGGCTGATAAACTAGTTGACCTCTGTAATCTACATTTTAGAGAATTACATTTCGGCTGCAGATATTTCCAAACGTAGAAAATTAATCTGTAGCCGACAGATGTTTTCATATTAATATAGCTTGGGAATATTCCCTTCCAAACATGTGGCCTTCCTGTGGAATTCAAGAGTGCTGTTATCTCACTCTCTTTGGCTCTTGGATTCTAAAGCATGACACCAAGACAGACTGTCGTCTAAATAAAAAGATGCAAACCCTGCTGCATAGTTAAAGGATGCAATTTAAATCTGTTGACTTTCATATTTGTTCCTTTCCATTTAATCCGTTAGTCACATAACTACTGATAAAATTTTCCTAAGTCCTGTGGAAGGCACTGTGAGTTGCTTATATCAAAACTCAGAGTCAGTATAAACCTTGGCAGAAGATTTCATACTATTTGGGCCTTTTATAGCATCTTAGGGAATTATTTTTCCCCTAAGGGCTTTATTATTAACGGGAGCTGTCCACATGCTTTGAGAGAAGAATGGACTTCCTCAATTAGAAGACCTTTCAAGAGAGTTAACAGAGAATTTATTTTTTCATTTAGGGAAGAGAATGTTTCCCATAAGAACACTGAATCTTTCATGGCTGACTTACTTGCAAACACAATGTGTAAAATTTTTAGTTCCTTTAAAATTAAACAAACACTGTGAAATTTAATAAGGCTAAAAAGAGACCTATGTTTAGTATCTCTGTTTTCTCACTCCCCCCCCCACCAGCATTGGTGAAAACAGATTATCAGCTCCACACACTAAAAACAACAACAACAACAACAACAAAAAATCTTCTTCAGGAAATAGAAAAAAATGTTGAGCACTTACCAAGTATTCACTTTCAGTGATTCACAATCTAGATCTGAAGGAAGTTACAGGAACACTTTACTTTTGGCTACCATTTACTAACGATATGATTATGAATTTATTTTTGCCTTCCTTTTGCAGTTCTGTTATTTCATTTGAAAGCCATATTACCTACTTTGCAAAGCTATAAATATTGCAGAAATTTCATCTAAAATATTTAGCATATAGTAGGTACTTAACTGGATGCTATGTAACTCTTAAATGCCAAAATATTAACTCAATTCAATATATGTTTAGTTAAAAAGTATAATTTCAGCTTTGTTGCTTTTTGGCCTTTGAACATCAATCCTTCTAGACCTTAGTGTCTTCTATATATAAAGTGGTACTTCAGGAAATGTAAATCACACCCATTAACTCATCTCATCAATGCCGCTACTATAAGATTTATCCATTACAAAAATATATTCCTTAATTATACTCTATTCAGAACATAAAACCACCACTTTGATTTTATAATGTTATATGTTACATACAATAATAACTATGATAACTTCCTCTTAATTAAAATATCTGATTAAATAATCATTATATACATTAAACTTCTACTGTCATTTGTTATGATGTCATGTTGCCTAATTTTGGAATTTTTGTTAAATAAATAGAAAAATCAAAAGGCTGATCTTTTCATTCAACTAGAAGTTATATACGGATAATCAACATAGAAATCTGACTATTTGATAAGCTTCCCAGAAAAGAAAGAGTTTGTCTAGCATAGTGATAATTACAGGTTATTACACTGAAATATAGTTTCAGTGAAACAAAAGAGATATTTTTCCTAAAGTTAAAATTGACTCAACTTGACATCCACACATGACACAAATCATTTGTTATTATTGTTAGAAACAACAATGATGTAAATTAGATAAAGTTTCTGAAAAGAGTAAACAGAAGAGTTAACAACAGTGTAATTAAAATTATTTTCTTAACTCTCTTTAGTATTATGACTCTTCAGTGTTCTTAACCATGTCTTTATACTTTGCGCAAATTAACAAAATCAAGTGGTTCAGTTTCTCCATGGGACCCCTTAAAGTCTATTGCAAGTGATTCCATTCTTTCCCCCCTTATTCTATATCTTTTTGATATAGTCTTTAATTAACTATTGTTTCCTCCACCTTGGTGGAGAGCAGCTTCTTTCTTGCTTTTCATTATGTTGGTTCTTTCTTTTGTTTCAAGAGTGATATTTCATCTCATTTCATGAGAGAGGGGGGTATAAAAATCGTTCATAGAATCTCTTGTTCTACAAGTCATTTAATATTCACTCACACTCACACATACAGACTCACCTACAGTCTAAATTCATACTGTAATTTATCACCATACATGTGAATCATTTGAATATGGGCACATTTGATCAATTAGTTTATAAAATTTTTTATTTGATAAATCAACCAAACAGATCAACAAATGATTGAAATCACAGAATTTGAAAATTGAAAGCTATCTAAAAAATTATCTAGATCTAACTCAAGTTTTATGTTCCTCTCTCCTATAAAGGCTTGAATTTCTAACTCTTCATCTATGGTGTATGAAAACTTGTACTTAGCCTGCAAAAAAATTGAGAACTAGATAATATATTCACCCCTTTTGTAAAACAAGTACAACAAATACAAATTATATTTTAAAAAGTAATGGTTGATCAGAATGAAACTGGAAGACATATCAGCAGGCAATCATATCAATGACTCAAAGCAATTGACTGGTTGTTCATTTAAATTCATACGGAGAAAGGCTGGGCCTGTCCTTGATCTTACTTCTTCTTATAAACATTTTTTTTTTCCCTATGTATTTGAGCTAGGAATGTGAAAGAATCTGAACAATTTACTGAGCGCTCCTCTTTGACAAGCTAAGACCAGTGTCAAGTGCTTTCTTAATCTTATTCATAAACCTCAATGGCTCTTGAATCCTTCTGACTTGGCCAGAATGGAGTTAAACTGTAAAGAGTGAGTTTATCTTAGTACAGATACTGGTAGTTTTGGTCTAACATCTCTCTGCCTGGGTTATTCTAAGGATGTCACAGAATAATGAGCACAGTAAACAATTAGTATCATCTAAGAAACAGCCCTCAAATAGTCAGTGGCATCTGTTTTAGCTCTAGCTCTAAAGCTAATAATAGGGCTCTCGAAGGTACTTTCCTTTTCAGCTTCAAGTCTAATTACACTTCCTGCATTTCAAACCAGCGAGGTACTTACAGAGAGGGAGAACACTCACATTATTTTATAGTAGAACAAATTAAGAAACCCTGTGTAAGTGGGCAGGATGCCAACTCGCACTTCTCCCAGAAGACCTAACGCACTTAGCAATGCTACTTGCAGGATTTCTACTTGTTTAAAATATTTTTTAAATTTTTTTATTATGAGGAAAAAATTTTCATGTTAGCTCTTTTTTTAAATTTCTGTAGTAAAACACAAAATTATCAATGTAATTATAATAAGATGATCTGGATAAATAAAAAAAATAAAATTTACATATAAAAGCTAAAATATGCAATAAAATCTCCAAACTTCCTAGAAAATGGTTCACAAGCAATTAATTAATCACACTGAAAATAATTTCTTAATAGGCACAGAAAAACTAGTGAATAGAGCTGTATTCAATATTGCAGAGAATAATTTTTTCTTAATTATACACAGCATTATTATGATTTATTCAACTGGCTGGTAAATATTATATGTTTCTCTGTAAATTTTTATCTGTTCTAGGTTCACCTAAGTAGTTTTTATAGCAAAATAAATGACTATATCCAGCATGAAAATTTATACATTTTTCACAGAAATATCTTTATATCATAAAATGAGTAAGATATAGACATGATTTTAATAAATAGGCAGAAGAGTTAGTTAAAAAGATTTATACATAAAATGCTAATTAAATCTTGAAGTGAAGTTTCTATATCAAAAGAAGACAGCTTTTTCACTTATGCACTTCTGGGAAAAGACTATCAACCATTAATAGTCCTTATGACAAGCTTAAACTCTAATGTTTGCAAGCTTTCAAAGGAGTTGCTAATAATACACAAAGGAACAAGAGGTGTTGAAAAATTGTATTAAAGGGCTTACACTCATCCAAGGAAGTTAACTGAAGTTGCAACCTGCTAAACATGTTCTCCCTTGAGAATTATAATTTTTAGCTATGACCTAATAAAAATAGTAAAGGAAAATGTTAGTGTGTAACAGTAATAACTTAAGAACAGTAAGATCTAAAATTCATATTGCATTTTTCTTTCATAGTGTTAAACTCATGGTTATCATATATTATAATGTGTCTTCTTGACCTCGGATTATACTAAGTTGTCTGTGTAGACTATGTACTTAGTCAAGGCTTATGGAATAAATAAAGGAAGGAAAGGACAGATAGAAACAGAAATTGGAGGTAGGATATAAAAATTAGGCCTTAGTTTTTCACATCTAAGTTATTTGTTTTAGGTGGAAGACACCGTCACTTTTTAACATCAGTCAGCTTCTGTAATAGTAAGATAGGTAGTATGAGGTACGCTTAAGTTTATTTCTATATCAATCGCCCACTCCCCAACTTGCCTTAAACAGAGAAAAATATTTTCCGTGAGGATAAATCAAATATAACACTATTTGAGAGGTATTTATTACATTTATTATATTTAACAGTTTTCTAAAATAGGGAAGAAATACTAAAATGTGAGGAGCAAAGAGTAGTGTCTACTAATGTTGTCACTTAGTTATTTTGTATTGACCAGTGCTAAGAACAAGATTCCATTTGGAATTCAAAATATTGACTTATTTATTTAACTAATAACTTAACAACTTTTAAAAATTTAAGTCTGTTTTTTTTTTCTTTCTTTCTTTCTTTCTTCTTCCCCTTACTCTCAACCAACTCACAAGATCAGGGACAAATATCTAGTTCTGTCTCTTGGATTAGGTTTTATTTTTTCTTTTAATTACCCTTCTTTTTGTTTAATCGCATGGTTTTTGCTCCCCAATATTCTTCTTTATTGCATAGTAATAAGAAATATAAGTTCTCTTGAAAAGTCAGGTGGAAACAAATCTTCACGTGAAATTCTTACAGGCTAATTTCTCTCAATCCACACCCTAAACCCCAATCACATGTCCTTTGTTGCTGTAATCTGGCTGCAATGGTTACTATCAGAGACCACCAGCAGGGCTCAAATTTGGGAAAGGCCACACAATTACACTCCATGAGAATGACAAGCACATATCTAAATAGTCTGACAGTCCCATGATTTTTCATTTTGCCACTCTTCCAGAGTAGAGGTTAGCCTACATACTCTATTGTTTTTAATTCTAAACTGTCTCTGAATAGACATAGAAACTAATTTAGAATAGGGAAAGCACACAAGATCTTTTGGTATTTTCTTGAGTGCTACAATAAGTTCAAACCAAAACATCCTTGATAGTCAAGAATAAGAGGAGGTATATTCAAACAGTAATGGGGGCTCCTTGAAGCATCCTTCTAGAATTAGTGACAATGAGAATATTTTCCATCTATTGAGCCATGTACTGAGCACTATACTAAGCGCTTTGAATGCATAATATCATTTCCCTTTAAAACAACACTACTATGTATGAATTACTAGTTTACAATAATGAAGACCAAACAAGTTAAGTAACTGTTGCAATACTTCTTGATATTCAACCAGCACTAGAGGACCCTGATTACTAAAGTTAGCTAACTTGTTAAATACAAATACCTTTTACCTAATAACATCTGAAGTCCTTTAATATGTTTTATTTAAAAAAAAAAAGAAAAAAGAAAGAAAAACAAAAGGTAAAGAAATAAAAAAAAAAAGTACACTAGAAGAAAATCATATGATTTACTAAAATATATAAGAAATGTCTATAAATAGTCTCCAGGCACACCCATGGCATGATTTTGGAGTTAACTGCCATTGTACTCAGCAGGACATTTTGGAAGCCTTTGGATAGGAGCGACTTGGGTAACAGGTATGTTAGGTTTCACTTTAGTTCTAATATTTCCTACTTATATGCCTCAATTTTTCCAAGTTTTGTCATTATTGTTATCATTATCATCTTGCCTTAATGACTGCTTACTAGGTACAGTGCTTCCCTTTTTGTATATTATCTTATTTTATTCTCACAATAGTCTTTTTAAGTGGATTATTATTTTTTTGTTCTTATTAAGAGATATGTAAATGCTACAAATGTCACACTTGTGTGTACAATTTGATAGCTTTTGGTATATTCACAAAATGATGCAACTATCACCATATTTTGATCACTCCCCGCAAAGAAATGTCAGACTCATTAGCATTCACTCCCCGTTTCGCCCTCCTTCCAGCTTCTGGAACTGCCAATTTATTTTTTTTAACTTTATAGATTTGCTTATTCTAAACATTTCATATACATGGAATCATAAATAATGTGGTCTTTCTTGTCTGGCTTCTTTCACTTAGTATAATGTTTTAAGATTCAACCGTATTATAGCATAACAGTACATTATTCCTTTCTGCGGCAGAATAATATTCCATTCTATGCATGTATCATATTTTTTAATTTTTATCACTTAATGAGCATTTGGGTCATTTTCTCTTTTTGGCTATTCTGTTATCAATAATATTGTTAAGAATTTTTTTTTTTTTATGTGGACATGTTTTTGTTTCTATTGCATATATACCTGGGAGTAGAATCGATGGGTCAATGATGACTACTTAATTTTTTAAGAAATGGCCACACATTTTTTCACAACAGCTACTCCATTTTACAGTACCACTAGCAGTATATAAGTGTTTCATTTTTCTCTACAATCTTGCCAATATTTGTTATCGATAATCATTTTTGTTATAACCATTTTAGTGTGTGTCAAGTGTTATTTTATTGTTATTTTCTTTGCATTTTCTTATTGAGGAATAATGTTAAACATATTGTCATATGCTTATTGTCTATTTGTATATTTTCTTTGGAGAAATATCTATTTGAATTCTTTGACCACTTCCCAACTGGGTTCTAATTTTCTTGTTGATTTGTAAGTTTTTATATAATTTAGATACTAGTGTCATATGTGATACATAATTTGCAAATATTTTCTCCCATTCTGTGGTTGTTTCACTTTCTTGAGGGGATCCTTTGAAACATAAACATTTTAAATTTTGATTAAGTCCAATTTATTTTTTTTCCTTTGAAGGTCTGTTTTTGGTGCCATATCTAAGAAACCATTGCCTACCTTAAGGTCCTGAAGATGTATGTTTTCTTGTAATAATTTTGTATCCCTTACCTTAAAGTTTTAAACCCACTTTGAAATACTTTTTTGTATATTACTTGAGTAGCGGTCCAACTTCATTTTTTTGCATGAAGATATTCAGTTGTTTAACTACCTTTTGTTGAAAAGACTATTATTTCCCCATTGCACTGTCTTTCCATTTTTATCAAAAAATCAATTCTGTTTTAACACAAGGGTTTATTTCTGTATTCTTAATTTAAATTATTATCTCCATTTGAGAAATGAGAAAATCTTGGTATAAAGAGATTAAATACCTAGCCAAAGATGACAACCAAATTGGTTGAACTGACTCCAAATGCTGTGTCTTTAAACACTGTATTCTGAGAACATGTTACAGGTATAATCTGTACTGATTTGTACTTGACTGATTCTCTTTTTAATCTTTTAATTGATAAAAGAATTTCTGAGTATTTTTTTCTGATTGGATTTAAGGTATTGACATCACTGTAGATTGACATCACTTAAAGAATTACTTCCCCTGTTTTCCATTTCAAAACATGTGTAAATGCAAGAACATCAATCCCAACCCCCCATACACAGCCCAGCATGAATATCTAGTAAGGACTAAACTCAACACTTCAGCACAGAAGTCAGATAAGCCAGGACAAGAGGCAATGTTCTACATTGGATTTAAAATTAAAGGATACCTTTCAGATCCCAGCTGTGCAGTTAGTTAATTGCCTGTCCCTTGATAAATTCCTCAACTGCTTTTTGTAAACTTTTTTCCTGCAAAAGGAGAAGTCTGAAATATCTAAAATCCTTTGTATATTTATAACCCTAGATTGAGAGGTGTTGCTCAGGGTTGGTTACAAACAAAGCTTGTGAGTTTACTTTTAGCATTTATGCAAAAAGAAGAGAAAAGCATACGAGCCCTATAATCTTAAAGGTATTAACTCATACTTTAAAACACTGAGTGGATTTACTATCTACTGTGAAAACTTGTCAGTGGTATAAAACTCAATGTAATTCTATCCTAAAGGTCATTTTAAAAAAAAACCCAAAACTTTAGGGTTTATTTGGTTTTTTTTAGCCCGAATTTGGTCAATCTTCATGGTACTAGACCCTTGTAAAAATTTTGAAGAGATCTAACCTACAATTATAGGTTTCACTGTATATTCATCTAATAATTTTGATCAATACTGAATTTTAAAGAAGATGATACGCAGCATATTTATGAATCCGGGGAAGAGAATCGTTTCCAATTTAAAAATTTTAAGATGATAGTTTTGGCTTCTTCAAAAAGTCAATAGAAGGGTTTGGCTTAAGGGTAGTATTTTTTTTTTTTTTAAGTTTGCAACTGTCAAAGTTACTAGTGTTACATAGTTAACAAAAGAAGAAGACTCAGTAACTACAAGTCTGAGTCTGTAAACAGTACATAATTTATCTTTCTTCTCAAATTTGGCTAAAGGCACTCAATAGCATTTTGAAGTCAGTCTGGTTGGTGTTTATCTCAGTCATTAGGGAAACTAATATGTTCTTTTTCATTGGTATGGCTGTGTCTTTTTATTTTCTCTTTTTAATACATTTTAATCCTATCTAAGAAAAATTTACCCTATAAAATGTTTACAGACACCAAAATCCACAGGTTTTAATAATAATAATAATAATAATAAACCTGCTATACAGTTTGCTTGCTTTATTTCATGTTTAAATAAAAATTGGAAGTTTAAAACATATCTTGCTATAATTGATTTCTAAAAATTTTGCTAAGGTAAAAAGAGCAATCTTTTAGATATATGCCTAGGATGACCATGAAAAAGTTGTCTGTAAAGGTAAAATTCTGTGGGGAAGTCATTTTTAAAACCTCTTTTAAAAAACTGAAACTAAACCATTTTCTCCTGTATTGATGCCTGCTAAACAGTTGAATAAAGGGATTTGTCATTGATTTCTGAACTACGTACATAGGTATATGAGAGTTCTGAATATAGACTCAGACCCTGAGAAGGGTTTAGTTTTGGGTCAGTATTGACTTCTGAATTTCGGAGTATGAAAAATGATCCAAGACAAAGTGAATAGGAAGATAACACAAGCAAGGCAATCTATGGCGTCTAGACTGAAGATAGAATGAACAAAGATTCTTGGATACTATACCAGGGCAATAACGTTGGAAAAAGAAGGTAGGAATTTGAGCCTGAGATTCCTTGAGCTGGAATATTATTATTATGGAAAAGAAGAAATACCGAGGAATAAACCGTTAAAAGAAAAATATACTAAGACCTCCGATTCCATGAAGTGGTTAAAGAATTATACAATTGCATTTTGGCTTTGCAGTATCTACATATAGCCTCATTTACCCAAATTAAAACCAATATTTATGATTATAATTAAATATGATATAATTTTATTTGTAGAAACATTTTTGATTGGTGTTGGAATGTCTTTAATGCAAGGTCATGTTACTCATAGTTAAAACCACTCTACTCCATGAAATCATTTTATTCCTTCTCACAGCAGATTTGTCTGAAATTTCTATATTTCTTTCCTTTTTAGTTTCCTCCAGATTTCATCAAACATATATTGTTTTCTGTCAGTACCATTGGCCAACAGTCCCCTCTCTCTCTGGTGCTAATTCTTCCCTGGCCTTGAAGCTCTCCTTATGTCCTTCCAATAGGATATTTATTGGAGTACTTACCTGAGGTCTCTCCAAAGGGCTACAGAGAAAGCATGGCTAGTGAAGGAAATAAACCTTACCAGTACATTCAATGCTTAAGTAGTTTTTCAATTCTCTGCTGACAACCAAGTATTACAGTATGATCTTGAGTGTGAAATCCTGCTTAAGGAAAGTCCTATGTAGTTTCTTTTAACTGATATATGGGGATTTCCTTATAGGGTAAATGGGAGGGGATCAAGAACTCTTATGAGATGCTACAGTGGAGTTAAACCAAATTTAATCACAGTGAAGTATTATACCTTATGAACTAGAGGTTTAGAAGTATAATAACCTGTGTTTCTCCTTATTAGCCTCTGTTTAGTATTTGCACAAGTCATTCCTTATCCCAGTCATGCAAATAAGCACATTACTTATTGTTATGAATTAAAATTATTTATTACATTCACTTTATTATATTGAATTGTCCAATTATTTTTGAGGCCATTTAACAATGTAAAAATTCATAAGCATATTTATCTAGTTTTTTGAAACAGAAATAGTTCATTTTCATTTAATAATATTCAAATCATCTTAATTGCCTTCACTGATACATGTAATGTTTTGAATCTTAATAATTAGAGTTATTTAACTTGCAGAGTAGCCAACTATGTACTGGAAAATGAGGGCAGGGCTCCAATTAATGTGAGAAAAGAATATTTGCATGTTTTAATAACTTTTAAGAGGAAACATAAGATTTAAGCGGTAACCACAATTATAGAAGCTAAAGATGGAAAGCACACTTATTTGTTTAACTTATTTCTCATATGTACAGAATTATTCTACATAAATTGTAGGTGTTTTGTTTAATTAATATTGATTTGTCCTGGGAAAGATACATTGAAATGAAGAGACTCTGAAACAGAGAAACAAGATCTGTTACCAGGCTATAGTTGTGTTTAGGGATAAAACAGAGAATAGGGAAAGAAAATATATAATCACCATCATAATCATTATCACTATGCAGTATTAATGTGTTTAAAATATTTCCTAATTAATCTTCATAAGATAGATAAATGAATGATTTGAACACAGATCCATCTGATCTTTAATTTGTTTAAATTAAATTTATTGGGGTGACATTGGTTAATAAAATTATGTAGGTTTCAAGAGTATTGTTCAATAATACATCATATGGATAATACATTGTGTGTTCACCACCCAAAGTTAAGTTTCCTTCCGTCACCTTATAGTTGATTCCCCCTATTTACCTGCCTGCTCCCTCCCCACTGTTACTCTGGTAACCACTAAACTGGTGTCTTTGTCCATGAGTCTCTGTTTGCTTTATTCATGTGTTGCTTTCAGTTTATATCCTACATATGAATGAAATCATATGGTTCTCAAATTTTTCTGTCTGACTTATTTCATTTAGCATGATTATCTCAAGATCCATCCATGTTATTGCAAATAGTAGTATTTCATCTTTTCTTATAATTGTGTAATATTCCATTGTATGTATGTACCACATGTTTATTCAATCAACTATCGAAGGGCATTTAACCATAACATCACAACAATTGGAAAGAAAATATAACAAACATGTTGTTTATTTTTCTTTAAAAATTATAAATATTTATATTGTTAATTGCATGTCCATGAAAATTAAGGAAGTAAAGGTCTTCTTACTCTTATTTCACAGAATTAGAAATTGAAAGAGGCAGGCATGAAAGCACACAAAAGTTTAAGTATCTAATGGTAATGACAAGATTGGATATCACTGCCCTAGAGCCCATTTCCTAGTACCCATTTACTAGATGATAAAATATGAGTGCAGTATATGATCGGTGCACTTTTAAATTTAATAAATTCTGAAGAATCCAAAGACATGCAATCATCAAGCCTTGTTTAATAGAAGATCATTTTTAAGCTTGTGAATTTTATTGTCTCCCTCAATCGAAAAAAAAAAAAAAGGCTAGAAATTAAGAACACTTGAAAAATTTTCCCATAACAATTATTTTTAAAACATATTTTAGTTCATCTTAATTCACAAGATATTCAGAATCACTTATTCTTATGAGAAACTGAAACCTTAGTTATTATATTGGTACCAACTGTGCTCTATGTGATATTTGTTTGCTCAGAAAATGCCAATTTTTTTCTGCTTAGAAATTCAGTGTTATTTAGGATGCACCCAATTTTTTAATTCACATTTAAAATAAACACCGTGTTACCTGTTTTTTTAACCTTATACATACATCTATTACATCAGAACTTAAATTTTTCCTTTTCATGCTCAAACGCAATATTTGTAAGGTCATCACCATTACAGTGGTAATTTAAAAATATGTATTGATAACTACTCTACTGAAAATATGTAATTTGTAAATTATTTTAACAAATAAATGCCTATTACATATGTAAAATATGAGCAGAAGATGTTATTGCTAATTCTAAAATATACTTTCAAGTATATATTAAATTATAAAAGTCATTTTGAGAGTGAGCTTCATTTGTAGATTTTCATTTGTTCTTGTGATAATAACTTAGCAATGTTATTGAAACAGGAAAATAATTTGAGGCTAGAATATACTAATGAATTATTGAAATACCATGATTAATCCTCTTTTATTAATTTCCCATTTTTAGTTTTTATCTATCTATGAAATTTACTTCTGTGAAGCATAGGGATTTTTAGACCAAATAAAAATAAAGAAACATCATCCAAAATATGTAAGCCTCCAAGAGACCCTCACTGAAAGATCAGAAAACTGTCTTCATATTACTATCACTTAAGCCCACATTCACCTTTGTACATTAGTAGAAGCATTCTTGACTTTGGATAAGACTGTGATTATATCTAAACATTTTTTTATGTCTGCTCATATCTTTAGTATGTTTACTAAATAAGAAATAAATTTTATTTAGCTTAAAATGAAAGCTAAATAAAATTAAAGCAGAAATTAAAGCAGGAATTTTATATTTAATGTGATTTTTATACACTTCACTTTATAAAATATTAACCAAACTTGACAAAAGATTTTTATGTGATGATAGCATTTCAACTACGATATTTAATTTGTCAGATATTATTAGTTTTAAATCAGTCAAAGAGCAGCATCGTGACCTCAATCTTTCATCTAGAGATGTCTTGAAAGTTCCATGACTTAGGTGATATATTTAATCATATGACAAGAGTGATCATCTATGGATTTTGGTATGTATCCAAATACATTCCTGTTACATGTTTTCTCTCTTTCATGAAGAGATTATATAAATATATATAATTATAATCATTTTCCTTTCCTGTAAGCAGGCAGATATATAATAAGCATGCTATTGTTTATTGACTTTAATGTTAGTGTGCAGAAAAAAAGTTCTGGCTTTAAAATTTGTATCAGTCTTATTTGTTCATTTAATAACAATTGATTTATTACTTTGCTTCCCTATTTATATGACACAAGAGCTTATAGTGATGACTTCATGTCATCATTCTGTTATGTATTATATTAAAATCCTTTAGTCTATCTTTTATCTACCAAAAATGAAATCCAGTACGAAGCAGTGCCTTAGGGAACAAAAGCAATTGTGATGCCATTGCTAAGGACAGAAACTGTATTTATGAGCATTATATGAAGAGAGAAGAGGGCTTGGGCATGTGTATTAATAATATGATTTCAAATAGATACAACTTACTAAAATTTGCATTATCGATGAAGAAATTGTATCACAAATTATAAAATAGCATAATTAATAACTTTTATGTGCCAATCCTGCAAAATCAGACAGAATTGTTTGATAATTGTTATAGTCTCTAAAAAATAATCAATTTTGTTTTATGGTACTACATAACACTATCATTCTTAGATAAAAGATAGCACATGGTAGACATGAAAGTCTAATAAAGTAATATAAACTTAATGTACTAGCAATGTTCCTTAAACTTTGAACACTGGCATTCAAGATTTATCTCTATGTCTCCTTTAATATAGGACTTGGCAAGACTGGCAGTCTCTTCTTAAAAAGAGAAGTAATGTCTGTCTCTATAAAGGTGGCTAGGAACAAATTTAACTTTAGAGTTTGTCTAAGCAATCCTTACACAATTGCCTGTTTCTGCAAGCAAACTCTCTAAAAAATGGTCACATTTAATAGAACTACTCATTTGGCATCCACCCACTCAATCTGGTGTCCAGAAAGAACTCAAAATGTAGATGACAGTGACATCTGGCAATTTTAATATTAATATACACATTTGCACAGAAGAACAAAGTTGTGTGATCCCACAATCTTGGGTATGACATGGATTCTAGTACATGTCATACACAAGATGGCAGCTTGTGCGCGAGTCATTGCCACATACAAAGCTTCCAATACAGATACAGTAATTCAATCTATCTCTAATACAGCTTTTGAATGAATGCTATAGCCGCCAGCTTAACTATCTGCATAATTAGAATGCTCTCAAAAAACCGTGAACTATTTTTCTTCTTTAATCAGGGCATTTTTGTACAATCTTTCCCCACCCCCCCCCAACCCTGATTTTGTAACTCTGTCTTAATAAAAATATTTGATTCATCTTGGCTCATGGCTCAAAAAAAAAAAAAAAAAAAAGATATTTGATCCAATATTTTGGATGAAATATTTGAAAAAGTACTCAAAGTGTCATTTATAATGTTATTCTTTGATTCAGGTTTTCAGTTTGGTTTTAAATGCTTACTTGTACGCAAACACAAAATGAGCTTAATTTTTTTCTTTCTTTAAAACCTATGTTTAGATATAGCTCATTTATTTTAAAATCATAATTTTTTGAAGAAATGTTTTGAAAAAAAAAAATGTAAAATCCCCATTGAATATCTTTAGACAAATGCTTTTATTTACATTTATATATTATTCATACCAAACAAATTCATTATGTAGTTAAAATTTCCCTCTTATTCAGAATCTAATTCTTGGAACAATGTGAATATAATCAATAAAAAATAAAAATAATGATGATTATTTATTAAAATGAAACAATATGAGGCCCACTGGTCACTAATCAGTCCTTTAGGCTCTTGATGGGGCAGATAGAGTAAAACTTAGCTTCTGAATTTAACAATAGTTTGAGATAATCTCTCTGATGTATGAAGAATTAGAAAGTTAACCAAAAAAGAATATGTCAAAACAGGATCCACTAGTAATTGCTTTCCAAAGAAATGAAACCACATATAAGAGCTTTAACACATTATCCTCATGGACAAATAGGAGAGGAACATTAAAAACACTTATAATTTACTAAAATGACACTTTGGAGGCTCTCTAGAAATATATGGCCAATTAACTCTTTAGCTCTGCCAAAATAAAACCAACAAACTAAACACCAAAATAGAGTATAAGGTGAAGTGTACATTTTGCATCCTGATAACTTGAATTTCAGAAGGCATTTGTAGAGCTAAACCTAGCCTCTATCTCTTAGCTATACCTAACTCTTACCTAGCCCTAAGAAGCAAATAGGAAATACAAGCTTTAGGAAGTCAGTTGGAAATCAGGAAAACTCTCCTTTTATTTTCACCTCTAGGATTTTCTTGCTTTAATTGCCATTGCTACCAATCCACTAGTTAACTTTCATTGGCTCTAGGGAAAAAAAATGATATAGGTCAATCATTTTGTCTTGGCTCTTGATTGTCATAGTCCTCTTTCTATCTGCATGTGACTTCATATGAAAAATTTGAAACTGAAGCATTGATCAATATTTACATAAGAATATGCCATTTCTAATTTTACACAGATTAAACCCATGGCCCAAAGAGAGTACTTGTTAGGGGGAGAATTTGAAAGAATCACTGCATCTCTTATATAGAACATACCTTTGAGTATTCTCTATCACAGCTTTCATCCTGATTTAATGCAAACATTTCCAAAAGTTTAAATACAATTACAAGTCTGAAGTATGACAAGGTTTTATCCAAACATGTACCAATTTTAGCAAATGCACTACAGTTGAAGAACTTCAGAGAAGGAGAAGAGCAGTAGGGAAAGGACCTAACATGAATGTCACATACTTCATGTGTGACAAAACCCAGTCAGATATTTAAGAGTTTTAAAGACTTCAGAACCCATATAACATCCTCAGAAGGATGACAACTCACCTCAAAAGTTTAAAGAAAGGAGAAGTCCTCCAACTAGTAATAAAACAGATTTTAAACTTAGGTCTACCTAACTCCTTGTTACTTTATGAGCTACCAAAAACATTCAACTCCAATGGGTCTTAGCACCCTTATCTGTAAATTGAGACAACTAATTTCTAAAATTTCCATATATAAAATATATTAAGTCCGTGTAATCAATTGTCACAGTTATTAATCACTTCAAACAGAATTTTTGGATTGTTTCTATTTTCTTCCTTTTCTAAAACCTAAAAAAAAAATGAGCCAACTTATCTTCCCTTATTTCTGAAATCCATATATATATAGTATAATGTTTAACACTGTTGACAAAAGGTATATCATTTGGACCACTCAGGTTTTTAAACATGCAACTCTCGATAGTATTATTTGAAGTTTAAGGTCTCTTGCTGCTATGATACTTGGAGAATTCCCTTTCCATTGCTTGCGAAGCTTTCAAAACAATTAAGTCTATGCTGCAGTGTCCTGGCATAATCCTAAAGATGAAAGACACAGTGATCAATTCACAGAGAGTAGGCTTTAGAGAAGGCATTGCTTCATCCTGCCATGTACAGGGCACATCAATAGAAGTCCATTTGAAATGGCTGGTGGTTTTCTTTCATAAAATATTCCAAAAATTGGGCAAAATAAGACTGGAAATGAAAGAATATGAAGAAACTAGGCATCATTCTGAAAATCCAATTTTATATTTCTTCGAAGGTATTTTAATGTTTCTGCTGTTTTTTGCCCATGATTACTTTGTTATTGTTTGATATTATCAAACCACTTCCGAATTCAAAAACAAAAATAAATAAATAAATAAATAGATAGATAGATAGATAGATAGATAAATAAATAAATAAATATCTTGCTCTTTTGTTCTGAGCTAGGACAAGATGATAACAGTGGCTGACATTAGTGAGTTAATTCTTTAAACAAAACTGACATCCCACTCAAGTACCCACAATTTAAAAGAATAATGAATTGTCAGTTTTAAGTGGAAAGGAGTTTTCATGTGATTTTAGAAGTCTTTTGAATATTTATTTTGTTCTACTTTATATAAACTTGTATAAAATTTATCTTGTTAGTTCCAAGTGTACATCTCTCTTGGCCAGATTTGGAAAATTGTGAAAATAGACTTCACAAACATTATGAATACTGAATCAATATATTAATATTAAGGAGGCGTTTGAAAGATTTATCAACCAGAAAAAGAGCAAATATTAAACGTGTTTAATCAAAGTCATCAATTGTAGTTATGCATTGACTTTATAAATATTATACAGATTTACTTAAGTATGTTACAGATTCAGTCAAGTCTATCATATGACTAGATTTGTACAGAAAAAAAAAATAAAATAAATAATAAAAGCGACAGATGGAGTAGGACAGAGCATCTGGGATTTATTTTTTTTAAGTTTTTTCTTTATCACTGATTTTTAAAAGTAACTCCATAAAATCAGACATTATAATTCATCCAAGTGATAGTCAATGATGATTATCATTCATTCAACAATATTTAACAAGTATCTATTGGAGGTCAGACCACATGCAAAAATGCTGATGACAAAGTTTAAATAAGATATCATCTCAACCTTTAAGACTGAGAAGAGAGTGGATAAATAGGAAAACAAACAACTAAAATCAAAGTGTAAACATTTAAATGCTGGCATGATTTAGAAAGGCTCTTAGTCCAAGCAAGTTTTAGAGGTGTGTGGGTAGTGAAATGAAATACCTGGATACCTATTAGGTACCACAAACCCTCAAAGAAAAGCATGATTATCCTCATTTTGCAGATGATTAAGCCAACCCTGACTGATTATATAACTTGAAATTGTTTGCTAAAGGTAACAATGTTAACGGTGGTAGAGTGGGAATAGGAGTCAAGGTAATTTGACTGGAAAATCCATTCTTTTTCTGTTTTACAGGTCTGTGCACAATTCTAGTCAATTAATAAGTGAAATTGCATTTGAAGTTACATTCGATTTATTTGACAAAATCCTAAGCTTCTGGAGTAGATTAAGTGACCATGTCTAATGCTAGTCTAGAGCCTTGGCTTTAAGTCAACATTTCCTGTAGAGCTTTAAAAAAATATATCCAAGTATCAGTACCACTCGAGTAAGAGAAATATCATCATATTGGTTTTCTTTTATTGAAATCCTTCTCTAGATGATATGACTAGTCAGGAGGTAGATGACATCCTTTAAAGACATGGCTCTGCTATTTACTATTTCTTTGACCTGTAGAGAGAAACTCGACTTTCCAGCATTTCAAGTTTCAAATTCACAAAATGGGAATAAGGATACCTATTCATTGGTACATAGGGAATTGTTAGTAACGCAAAGATAATGAATGCAAAGCACTTTTACCTATAAGCATGAATAAAGCTAAGGAATGGACTCTAAGCTCCATGAGAACAGGGATTGTTTTGGGGAAATAAATACCTGAAGAAATCAAAGCTAAGAAGTACAAGCCAAAATGATATGAAAATTTGGTAGCAAATATGGAGCTAGGATCTTTGTCTCTTAAGTATAGTCTCTTTCTAATACACTACTGTTTTCAAAACTAAAAAAGTATATTTGGAGTGAAATGAAAAGGTTTAGTGACAAGTAAATTTGGTAAAAGCTAAATTGAAAAAAAATAAAGTATAAATTCTGTAATCAGTCTTTAATTTGAACCTGGCTCTGATATTTCCTATTGGTGTTATTTTGTATAATTTGCTAAAACTACATGTGCTCCTCCCCAATTTCCTTATTCATAAAATAAACATAATTACAATATTTACATTGTATTGCCATTTGGGTATATTAAATATAAGCTAATAGATATTAAGCATTTAGCATGGTGTCTGGCATATATTTATTACTCAAATAGACACAACTGATGTATTACTTGTTTGCAGCCACTGCAACGAATTACCAGGAACTCTGTGGCTTAAGACAGCAAGAAACTTAGCTTACAGTTCTGTAGGTTAGCAGTCCCAAACTGGTCTTATAGGGCTGAAATCAAGGTTTGCATTCCTTTCTGGAAGCTCTAGAAATAAATGCATTTCTCTGCCTTTTCCAACTTTTAGGGCTGCTCACGTTCATCAGATCATGGCCCCTTTCTCCATCTTCAAAGCTTGGTCAGTCCTTCTCACATCACATCATTTTTACCTCATTTTCTATCACTGTCTTCTACTCACATGGACCCTTGTAAGTACATGGAGCCTACCAGATAATCTAGGACACTCTATTTTAAGTTCGGCTAATAAGCAATCTTAATCACATCTGCAAACTTAATTCACAGGCTCCAGGGATTAGAAGATGAACATTTTGGAGGCCATTATTTTGACTACCACAGATGCCTTAATTAAAAAAATATTGCTTTTAAAGTATCCTATATACATTTATCATGTGTATATTTCTGAAGAGAGTATAGTATTCAGTTTCTAAGCTTATTTGAGACTCATTTATCGCAGATCATTTTGAAACTACTGCTCCAAAGAATACACTAAAGAAATGATGTAGTCAACCACACTCCATCCAATTATCTGTTAATAATAAACTATTTTTTGTATATGAATGTATGTATACATTTCATTTATACACAGAAATTTACTACTAGAGGGAATAATTTCATGTATTGTGTAATATTTCTCAATTTTGCTCTTTAAAATATTTTTCTCTTTTTTTCTGATATATCTTTAATAACAATTATAATTGATATACGTGATTCAGGGCATTTCCCTGGAGGAAATCTTTATCAGTTTGAACAGGTTTAAAGGTATACACTAGACCCCAATTTCATACATTTCTAGCCTCATATATTTACTAAAACCTGGAAGCTATCTATTTCTACATTACATTTTCTATACTTGTTTAGAATGGAAAAAAAAAAGAAAGAAAGAAAGAAAGAATCCTGTATGATGTCACTTGTGAATTCACAAAATTTTCTGCGATATTCCCATGTTGTTCTTATTTTTAGAATTCTCAGTCTTAGCGATTAGATTTTGAAAGATGGGACATTATGTTAAAACTGAAAGAAGACCTAATGCCAAATGACATCCCTTCATCAACTGATTAGAATTTTTTTCTATTCATTTTACCCTGATTTCATTTCTAATTATTTTCTTTCTAGTTGTTCAGCACTTTTTAATCTTTTATAACAAAGGAGTGGATGTTACATACACACAAAAGAAAAAAATAGAGCTGCGATTTCTGAATTTCATTATTTTACAGTCATTAACACATGGTTGTAAACTCTAGCAACACAAAGTGTTTGTGCTGAAGAAAAGGGAAAAAAGAAAAAAAAAACCTGATAACTAAGTATACCCTTTGGTGTATGAAAGACAAACAATTTTTTTCCCTGCATGTCTCTAATCCCACAGTGGTATAAGCTTCTCTGAGAAGAATAGATCACAGTATCAACATCCTCTGCCATTAACATAACAAATGCTAAATCTGAAACAAAGACTTCTAATTTCAACAATGTGAGAAGATTGTGAGATATTTCTGGCCCAGGAGACCACAGCTTATGGTCAACCTAAGATATAATACTGAAAACCAAACCTGAGTGAGAATTAAACTCTTGTTGAACCAAATCCCTAATGCTATCTGTATTCTATAAGAAGACACTGGCAGGGCACTCATGAATGGACATTGGGGCCAGTCTCACCACAGACAGACTTCATCCATCCTTTACTTCAATGATCAAAATTTAGGTGACTGTTACATTAATGCATGATCAACTTTATTCTTTTTGTTTTTTTTTTCTTCCACCTATATTTACAGAAGAGATAAATGAGGTACAGCATTCTTTTTCTGCAAATGGATAAAAGAAACTGAAAGTATAACTTGCTTCTGGATTTCTAAAGGCACGACAACAAAGTTATAAAATTTCTGTAGGCTACCTCTCAGGAGACAGTGAGAACATAAAGAATAATATTTATAAAGAAATCTGACAATTTAAAAATAACGACAAAAAGAAACAAAGCCAAACATATCAAATAGGCATATAGTTTTTCTCCATTAATCAGAATTTTTGGAAACTCATGAAAGCAAATCTATGGAGGTGCAGGATCTTTATATATTAAGTAAGCATGTATTTGTAAAATACTATACTGTGGTTCTGTGCTCCCTTTCCCCCTTTAGCGTCTCAAGAGTATGGGCCATCTGCTGATAACATAGGTACAAGTCCAGGCAATGAAAATCAGATGTTTTAAAGTATTATCATTCATCTGATCATCCCACTTTTCATATGATTTTCAAGTTTAATGCTATCACTGGGTGCTGTCACTCCCATTTACCATTAAATGTAAAACCACTCTGTCCTTCTTATAGAAATATAAAGGTGTTAGTTTATTCTTTCCATAATTTTATGTAAGCATCCAAGTACTACAGTACTGCAGTACTCAATCTTATGGAAGGTAAGGTTCTTCCTTGAGAATAATTTTTACATAGTCTCCCAATGAGAAGTAAAAGTTGGGAACTATCACAGTTAATGTAGTGTCCCTCTCTCTATTTCTTTTTATGTCATAATATCAAAAAAGTAAGGGACCAATTTTGCTTTCTTTGAGTAGTTCCATATAGAGACCCATGCTGCCATCATTTTACTATAAATAAATCAGTGCCTATTATTACCTATTTAACAAGGGGATTTATTTGCTCTTGTGTTCTTATTTTGGCTATTGGTGATGACTACCATTTTGTATATAAAAATCTTTTGGCTACTATTAAGTATTTTCTCTTCCTTTTGTTGACACCAAAAGTTTTCCCAACAATATGGTCTGTAATCAGTGTGTCATTACAAAAGTTAGAGACCACACAGTAAAATCTATTTTTTAAATTGCTTTGTTTGTTGTGATGAGAGATAATTTGTCTAAAACAAAAAAGTTGGCAAAAATCTCATCACTTCAAATAAACGAAGTGGCTGGGTGGCATTTAAAAATATTTGGATTTGACAAGAAGCCTTTTTGTTACTACTGAGTTGAAAATTGGCTTGGCATATGTATTTTTTTTTTAAATGTTGTGCTATTATCTTCTGCCAAAAAAAAAAAAAAAAAGAATAGTAAGTTAGGAACAGGCAGCTAATATTTATATAAATGCTGTTTAATACATTTATTAAATAAGAAGTTAGAGTGACAAAGAAGAGAAGAAACTGAAGAGTTGAAATGAATCACTAATCTATTCAATTACTATAAACACATACAAAGTGTTTAAAAGACTTCTATTACAAATAGTAATAATAGCATCATTTATTGAGTACTGACTCTGCATCTAGTACTTAACATCTTTTAATTCTTAAAGTAATTTCGTACCATTGCCCTGACAGGAAAGGCCAACAACCTTGTATTCTCTTGATTGAGCAAGGAAGTGGGATCTACAGTTTCTTAAAAGGTTTACCCACCGGCTGCCCTTTCTCTCTCCATACTGTGCTGGCCACAGGACTTTGGCTTACCCCAGAAGTAAGCTGCCTATGTGATTTTCCTACTGCCATACATGTCCCCAGAAGGTGCAAACCCAGACTGCTCACTGGCGCCTGAGATGGCTCTGACGCAGCTTAGGAAGAATCGCATCCTGTCTGACTGTCCTCCTGCTTTGCAGGATGATGGGGAGAAACCTGAGGTGGGGGGGGGGGGGGGTTGTGGGTGGAGGTGGAGCAAAGGTGGGGGGGGCTGGCTCAGCCCTGTGCTGGCATTTCTCTTTCTTTTGTCCTATTCTAATGTTAAGTCATTTGGCAAAGATCGAATTTGAATAATTGCTGCTAATCTTTCTCTGTGTTTAGTTTTAGAGTAACACTTTAGCCCTTTCCACTATATAAGTCCATGTAATGGAATCATAATTCTGGAGACTCCATTTCTGCAAAGCATGGTTTTATTATATGACTCATATCAGTTATGACAGAGTAAGTAAATTAAGTATGCAAATATTTATTAATTATAAATAAAAGCATATTGCCTATCCTTATGTGGTTTACATTTTAGCCTAACACAGATATATTAACCTAAAATAGACTATGATAGAAGGGTGGGAAGGGTCAAAGATGTCTCAGAGAAGGGCTGATTAATTCTACTTAGAGGGAAGAAAAAAAGTTCAAGGAAAAACAAAAATATAGGGAAGCGAAAAACCAGAATTCTTTAGGGAGACAGCAAAATGTTCAGTACACCCATAGAGTAAGGATGGACAAAGACTAGAAAAGAGAGGCAGGATTGTGGCATTGGGGGAGGCAAGCAGTGAGGAGTTCATTTGCCATGTTATAATTTTACAAGTCAGATAAAGTACAAAGTGAAAAGCATAATGAGTCTTATTCAAAACAAAGTGTCCTCTACTCTTCCTTACTAACCACTAAGATAGTGAAAACCAAATTGGTGGCAAGTTCCAGATGGTATGGAGATCCCTAAAAAAATACCCATTCAGCATGACACACTGAAAATATAAAGAAGACATGTAGAACAATCAGGTCAAAAATACCAAAACCCCGAGATTTTTCAACCCCAAATACACTGTATTCTTTCCATTAGATAGACTTTTCCAAATGATAGGCTTAGTGTTTTTTATTCAGCTAAACTGCAAAACTTTCGGTCGAGCTCAAGCAAAGGGTTCCAAGGGACTGTATGTAATGGGCCATTGATAGGATCCGGGAAAGAGAGAAAGGTAGAAGTTGATGTAACATTTTCTTCTCGGTATTTCATGTGTATTCATATGCCCCCTACATCTCAAGCCATGTCAATGTTCTTGATGTTATGTGCTAGAGAGGACAGAAGCCACACTTGGCAGAGTGCACTATGTGGCACTTGGTACCTATGGCTACTCATAAATATCACTGTGGTGATGATATGGAATGTTAAGAACTACAGTGGGACAAGGGACAAGGAAAGAACTGAAAATTTATGGAGCATATTAAATCAAACTGGTATATTTAGTTATCTTTGAACAGTAATATAATATTTTAATAATAAGTAGAACAAATAACTCCTATTCTTTCAGAGGTGATGAACCAGAAGGCTGACTCTTTCACTTATCTTACAGGAACAAAACAGGAGATAATGGCTCTTCCTATTTGATTAACTCCATCTTTTAAGCCTATGAATTCAAAGGGTTCAGGGACTCATACATTCCTTCCCTTTGATCTCGATAAGGCCGCACCAATTTTTTAACTACATTGAAATGCAGAAAGTATTCCTACCATATTTTGGCTGCAGCCAAAGTGGATAACAAACCACACTTCAGAAAGCACGGATTGAGTTAGGTTGCCTTTAAGGGAGACCTCACTGCTGTGCACTGCGAAGTTAAAAGAGGAACATATCATACTGTCAAAGATAAGTGGGCTGTGTGAACTGCAAGCTCAAAAGCCTCACAGTAATCCCAACCACATGCCAACTCTCAGAAAGTGGGGCAGTGTCTCCTTTGGAGATGGGAAGAAAAAAAACACTTCAAGTATGCAAAGCCGGCAATTCTACATGAGGATAGATGAGCCGTGGAATGTTTTCTGCCTTCAAATAATTGTTCAAATGTTCTGCAAGGTGTTTTTATTAGCTAAATAAATACCTTTGAGGGCAATTTTTATTTGTCTAGCGCAGACTTAAAGTAACCATTTTCAGGAGACTTCAGGAGGTCAGAAACTTTGAGAGTAAATTTATGCTACTTTGAAAAATACACATAGCTTTTTCTGTTAAAAATACTCATTTTAAAAGAAAGTATGGTATGCTACACCTAACCAAATGAACAAACAACAACAACAACAACAATAAAACAAGTATGTAAACCTAAAAATTTGAATTTTCTCTTTTGTGCTGCTATTCTGACATTTCACTCTTGGTCACTCAAACCCCAATTCACCAACACATTCAAAACCTGATTCATTTCACTTCATTTCATGGTTTACTCAGAATGGATTATATAACAGGCAAAGATTGAAAGTCAAGTTTATCAATTAAAACCCACGGCAATGATCTATCTCTTAAACCAGGGTAACTGACTCCCTTGTGGCTTAATCCACATGGAATTCTTCTAGACGGAGTGATTTTAACAGAAATCAGTAATATTATAAGATTTCAAAGAAACAAAAATACTATTTAGATTTCTTATAATTTATAAATTAAAGTGCTCACATTCACACACACAAAAAAATCTCTACATTCACAAAAAAAATCTCTACTTTCACAGGGTTCCTTCCATTTCTATAGTATCCAAACTAGTTCTCAGAATTCACTGAAGTGTGGGCTATCACAATACTTTTCCAACTGGATTTTCTTTCTCAAGTCCCTACATCAAAATTTTAAAGACGTGTTATTCTACTTCTACTCCCCTCATTTAACTGAACTTATGCTAGTCCAAAAAGAAACAAATTGAATCACTAATTCATGAAGGTATATTATCTCACACACTATTTCAAGAGGACAGCCTCAGAATAATGCTAGATAGTGTTCAACAGAGTTATTACAGAAATTCATCAGTTAAACAATAAGGCCTTTTGTGGGTAAGTGTTGATAGATGTTACCAAGTTCTCCATTTGTTGACCTTCTTTTCTGGGCTTCTTAATGAAAATGCCTTAACTTGTTTTAGTGTCAGGGACTTCAAGAATAGGATAAAAATGATAATCACTATTCCTAGGGGAAAATATCTAAAATGTACCAAATTTTACATATACTCCATGGATTTTATTTATGGTTAAAGAATCTCTCAATGTAGTCATGTTACCTTGTTTTATCTATTGTAATAGCTTTTCTTTAGAGTAAAAATGTTCCTTAATAAAGAAAGAAACGAGTCATACCACTTCAGCCAAGGAAGGCTGTGTCAGAATTTGAGGAAATTTGTTATTTAAAAATCTCAAACATATTTTGTCAATCTTGTCAGTCGTTCTTTTTTTCTTTATATATGTCAGACTGTGTTTCCGCCATTGCCAACTGCCAAGAGGATGGAACTGGATGAATAACTCTAAAGTTTCCATATGATGACACTCATAACTGCTGCTCGGCTTCCTGTGGCAGCTTCTTAATCTGAGGAAGCTCCCAGCCAAGGCTCCCCGGGGCTTCCTGCTTAAACTCTCTGCAGCTGCTCCTTTCGGCAATGAATGACTCCAGTCAGCAATGGAGCCCAGCAATTACAGCCTCCCACAGCTGCTCCCCGAGAGTCCCATTGCTTCTCACATGCTCAAACAACCTCCAACAGCATCTTGATGTCTCAGGAGCTGCACATTTGAGCATTTCTTTGTCAGCACCACTTCAAAAGGACATCATGTGGTAACATTCTAATGGAGCCATTCCCCCAATCTAAAGAGCTGGTCCCATTCCAAAACTGCCAATCCCCCAACCCTCGTTAGATTTTATGGAACAAGACCATGTGACGTCACACTTCTGACTACTGCTTCAGCACCTTCTGGGTCTTGAAGTAGCTTGTCATTCATCCATGAATGATCTATTATGCACATTAAGAGTAACCTCTAAGCAGTTTCCTATGGCAAACATCAGTCTCTGTCCTTGTAATCAAGCCTCAAGCCCCTCTCCTTACCAACTACTTCACTCCAAAGGTTGAGTATGATCCTTTATAAAAGGAGGACAAATTCCTTTTTATGTACCAGATATATATATATATATGTCCTAGCCTCTAACTAACTTTTGGTCACTCATTTGCCTTATGTTCACATTGCCCTACTGGTAAGAGAGAAAAGAGAATCCTTATTGTGAATCTTTGTTTTCCTAATACCAACAACAATGCTTAGCAAAAGACAAATGCTTAAAGAATGTGCCTAGGTTGCATCCAAATTAGTCTTCAAAGTCAGGTAACTGGTTTACTGGAGAAGAGTTCCAAATTGCTTTTCATTTGTTTCCCTACAAGGCACAGGTGCAGCTTTAAAAATCAAGGCCCAGAATATTGCTGGACAGCTACTAGTTCCCAGGGTAAATATACTACCACTCTGTTATTTTTCTTAAAGTTACCACTTGTGTGGATAACAAAAGACTGCCATTTCCACTCATGCATTGTGTATGTGGAGCTCTAATATTCATTAAAGATACAACTGAAATGTTAATGATAATTGCACTCAAAAAGATAATAAAGAGAGGTCCAAGGCTCATATAAATTTTAGCATTTAATGGTTATGCATACTTTTATATTTTCTCCCTAATTTATTTTACTTTCTGATAATTAGGAAAATCTGAGATCCCAAAATATGTGTTATTAATTTCAAAATTTGTTTTAAAATTTTTTTATACTCAGGAATAAGATATATACTTTTCCAGAATGTAAAGAGGTAATTACCATTATATGAAATGGTTATCTATGCAGAAGATAGACCTAAAACATACATTTGGTAGGTATTTGCAAGTAGGAAACACTTAATAATTTTAGAGGGAAAAAAAAAACTGTATCTGTCAGGAATGAATCAGAAAAATAAAAACCAATCTAAATATTTCAAAAAAAAAGGGGGTGGGGGTAATACAGGGAGTAATTAATATAAGTAATGAAGGGCTAGGAAGCAAAAGCATTTGAAAATGAGGAAATTCAGATATGTGTAACAAGTAGCCACTAATACTCTTACAAGTAGGTATCTTTACCAGAGCCCAGAGGCTGGGACTGTTCATCAGGAACTAGACTCACAGCATGCATCTGCCCTATGTCATTGGGATAATGGGCTGGTCAGCAGAAGCTAGAGTCAAGGAGGAAAAAGGCAAGAGACATTGCCTTTGTTAACGAGGAAGTTGAAAATTGCCTGACTTCCCCATCCTCCTGCCATCCCCTCCGATTGGGACAATCCTGCCAAAAACCAGAAAATATAGCAGCCTGGGAACACAACCGTGGGAATTAGCCAGCCCCGTGTTAAAAAGCACAGCAAAAGAGGTACAAAGAATGGCTCTGAGATCAAATAGGCAAAAATAATTTCCACTATACTTTTTCCTTAATTTTAGGTAGCAATTAGTTTTCTAAAAGAAAAGTAGAATTCTTTCCAATTATTGTAGCTGAAAACCTTAACACTGATATAAATTTCTTATATCTTTTCACAGGAATTTTTCCACAGGAAGAACAAGTAATTAACTTTATTAATATTTTACAATTAACTTTATTATTTATATTCTTAAATAGAAATCACTTGGACTCAACAAAGTAAATGTCAATTGTATCCTAATTCAAATAGAGAAAGAGGAAAGAATCTATCTGTACATTATTAGCTCACTGGAAAAGGAATGATGATAACATCAATTGCGTACCTAATCTAAATCAGACACTTGGAGAAATTTCTCATATACCTAATTGTTTTTTTTTTCTTTTTTAAAATTTTCACAGCAATACAGAGTTGGGTATTATTTTTTACTTCTCAGAGAATGAAAATGAGTGTTAAAGAGATTAAGACAGTTAACTAAGTTCATATTCCTTATAAATATCAGAGCTGGAAGTCATCTGAGGCCAATCTAATGTCTATGTCACACTAAACTACTTAGGATAACATTAGTTTCAAAGAAAGAAATAGCCCACACCATTATTAAATGAGAAAAAAAATCCGAATCTTTCTGATCATTGGCTAGTTTGTACGCCTAAGGGACTTCATTCATATATTAAATATTTATCTATTACTTATTAAATATTTATTTTATCCCCAATTATATGTTGACCCTTGTTCTAGTCACTGAACAGGGCAGTAAGATAGATAAGATCCATATTTATGTAGAACTTGTCACAACCTGCCATGCTGGAGGATTAAAGCATGTGTCTATCTTTCCTACTAGTTCAATGGTTCTCATTCTGGCATGATTTTTACCCCAGGAAACACTGAACAATGTCTGGAGATATTTTGGGATGTGACAATCAGGGAATGCTACTAGTGTCTTCGGTATTAAGTGCAGTGTTTTAAATCCAATCAGGTGATCACAAAATATAAACTGGGTGATTTATAAACAACGAACATTAATTTCTTGCAATTCTGGCACCTGGGAAGACCAAGATCATGGTACATGCAGATTCTGCGTCTGGTGAAAACCCACTTCCTAATCACCATTTTTCACTGTTACAACTCACATGGAGAGAAGGAAGAGGGATTTCTGTGGGGTCTCTTTTATAAGAGCACCAATCCCATGGATGAAGCCTCCACCTTCATGACCTAAGCACCTCCCAAAGGCCCTACCTTCTAATACCATTACATTTGGCATCAGGTTTCTACATAGGTATTTTGGGGGAGGGGCAAGGGTCCACAAATATTCAACCTATAGCAGCCGCAGATGTTCCTAAACATTCCACAATATACAGGACATTTCCTGCTCTCCTACCACATGCATACATAATAATTATATGGTTCAAAATGTCAGTTGTGCCAAGATTGAGAAATACACTGCCCAAGGTGTATATAGAGATATCTTTACTTGTGAGTGTGTGTGTGTTAGTTTTCTATTTGCTCCCATAAATTACTTTAAAATCAGTGGCTTAAAACAACACAAATTTATCCTACAGTTCTATAGGTTAGATGTCCAATATAAGATCTCGGTGAAAATTAAGCTATTACCAGGGCTGTGTTCGCTTCTGGAGTTTCTAGGAGAGCATACATTTCCTTACCATTTCACCTTTTTAGGGTACCCACATTCCTTGGCTCATGATCCCCTTCCTCTATATTTAAAGCCAGCAATGGTGGGTTGAGTCCTTTTTGCATCACATCACTCTGACCCACTTCCATAGTCATATCTCCCTGTCATCTTCCACCTCTCTCTTCCACTGTTAATCACCCTTGTGATTTCATTGGGCCCATCTGGATAATCCAAGATGATATCCCAGTGTTAAGATTAGATGAATTACAATCTTAATCTTCCTTTACTATGTAACCTAACATACAGACATGTTCCAGAGGTTAAATGTGGTCATCTTTAGGGACGATTATTGCACTTATCACAAGGAGGAATATATGTACAACTTTTAGTAAAGTTATTTGCACAGATAGGTATTAAATTAAAGTAAGACTACACAAGAATTGTTTGAATTAAACTGAATTGTCTTAGATATCCTTTTAAATTGGACTACCCTTAAACAAAAGGTTCATAAGTACAGCAAAAGCAATATTCATGCCTTGCCTAATTCTATACTAAAAAAGAGTTCTAAAATCTATCCCTCCTTATGTCTTCGACATGACATTTTAACATGTGTCCATCCACAGACTTGCTGAAATTAAAACCTGAAAGAATGAGTGAAACATGTGTGAGGAATTTCTAATAGTGCTATTTTTGACCTTTTAAAATATTAACCTCTCACTTAGATTTGGCATTAGAAACTCTTGGTTATAATCTTTGTAGCTAAGATTGTCTCCTACAAAGCATTTGTTGTTGTTGTTGTTGTTGTTTTTGTTGTTTTCCCTCAAAATTACATTGCTAGAAGAAAAATATTTCTTTGGTAAAAATGTTGGTATCTCATTTATTTTTTTTCACTGCAGCATGCAATCACTATTCTGCATTTCTGAAAACATGGGGATTAGCAGAAGATAAGGATGCTATGACCTGAAATGAAAATAAGCAACTTAAGTCATGAATGCCTAACTAATCCTTTTAATTTAAAATTTTTCCTGTTTATGTCAGCATCCCTGGTGTTATACCCTAAAGATAGCATCAATACATTAAGTCACAGCTTAAGCAAAGTGAATGGCATGAAGCCAGGGAAGAAAAAGTACAGAAATATGTATAGCCAATAAATCTCTATAGAGTCTCTAGTATTTTAGGTCACTTTCCTGAATTTCTGGGAGTCAACAAGCATTAAGACCCAGTCCTTAATCTCAAGGAGTTCACTGGGATTTTTATTTGGACTCTATGCATAGATTTAGGGGGTATGACCATTCAACTCACATAATGAAATTTGTAAAATGTTAGGGGTATATATATTCTTCTATAGGCCAGGTCTACAGGTTTCATCAGATTTTCAAATGGGTTCATGACCACCAAATGTTTAAGAACCGCTGGTCTAGATGCAAACTAATAATCAGGGTTAGAAAGCCCTGACAGCTAAGTGCAAGTACATGGTCTTCTTTTTCTGAGTCTCTCTGCTACTCTCTCTAGATAACTAGAAGATGCCAAAGGAATGAGAAGTGAAGTGGTGTGGGACAGATAGACATTGGGCATAAAGTCACTCTAATTCTGCAAATTAAACTTTGCCACCAATCTTAATTATGTCCATTTTCCTCTTGGTACTACACATAATTAATTTTTATTATTCTGCTATAAATCATAAGATAAACAATTATCATTAGCAGATTCAAATTTTCTCCTCTGCTAAATTTTATCTTTGTCCTACATAAAGATTACAAGGGGCATGTGATTAAGAATTTAGTTAATGAAAACACAAAATCTTAATTGCCTTGGTAGTAATTTCTTAACTATAATCATAATTTGGAGAAAAAAAAACAGTAAAATAATTTTATAGTTCAAATCTTACTGCAATGACTTCCAAGGAGAAGTCACATTATTTCACTAGACTTAGATTTTACTTACAGGGTTTCTCAAAATAAGTGGGCCAGCTAAAGCTTGGTAATCTTTTATTTATAGAGAGATTTTCATACTGATAGTGTACATTGCTTTGGGATTTGACACTTATTACTCACAAAGTTATTTTCCTTGTTTTCTGGAAAAAAATAAAGATACTCTAAGATAAGCAACAAATATTACTATTTGAAAATGGCAATACACAAAATAAAACTCAGAATCACTGCCAAGAAAATAAAACTGTGACCAGTCTAAGCTTTGAGATACTTATCAAACTGTGCTTCGAGAACTAAAATAAATATTCATTAGTCATTGAAGGGATTTTTAAAGGGCAGCAAATTTTGCTTAAAGAGTAATTACTTCAAAATATTTTCAAACTGTATTTAAAATATTCTTACCAATATCAGAAATACTGCTTTACTCAGTCTCTAAATGAGTGACAAATATCGTTCTTCCTCAGATATCATTTTATTTAACATTTGCCACTATGATTCAAAACTTAAAACTTGAAGAGCAGAACAAGGTAGGACAGTTTCTCCTCAGCACTATGGCCACAAACTATACACCTCTTTGATCTCACTGTCCCTCATCGGCCACCCCTTAAAAAATAATACAACTCATGAACAGATCAGAGGAACTAAAGTAGAGCCTTCCTTGCTGGCACAGTTCACTAGTTAGCAAAGATGCTTATTCAAATTTTAATATTGTTCCCCTCCCTGTGACCAACTCACCAGGGTCAGCTAAAGTTTCCACGAAAGTTCCTCCTAGAGGACAAAGGGATGACTCACATGAAAGCCAATAGTGTGCAATATCTGTCAATAGTATTTTTCTTGCTCTTTCCTTCCTCTATTTCATTTGTAAGTAATAGCATATTGGAAGTTTATAAGAAAATAACAACTTATTCAGTCCTTCTGTATATAGTAGACAGTACATTATAGGTTTTTGCATAGTTTTGGTGTACAGTACTATTCTAATATGAGATCTTATATTAGACTGTATATGAAACTTTATGTACAGATTTTTGGTTAGAAAATCAGGATTACTACAGCATAATGATTATATGTGTGTGTGTGTGTGTGTGTGTGTGTGTGTGTACAGAAAAAATCTTTTTCAATAAAAATACTATTCATTAAATTCTACTTTCTCTTCCTGCTACTGCTTTTATCTCAATTGCAGAAAAATAATGGTCTACAACCTTCTAAAACTAGAATTTGAAAAGGCAACAATATCTAGAAGTGAAGAAAAATGTCTATTCTGAAAGAAGTGCCAATATTAAAATGAAAACTTCACAAAAAATTAGCTCAATTAACCTTATTTCTTATGGATCTTAGTAGCTAAACCAATAACTTAATTGATGTCAATGCTCTCAGATAAAAGTGAGGTAATAGTTTCCTAGAAGCTGTCCTGACACAACTGCTACATAATCATAGAATTCTAGCCAGACAGGAATGTCTGAAAACAATGGCAACAACAAAAACCTAAATAGCCTCCTGAAATATGCGTTAATTCTGAAAATTATTATAAAATTCTTCACCAGTTAAAAAAGCCTATCCCATGTAAGTTCAGGTGAGTGGACCAGTATTTCTCTGTGAAAGTAAGCCTGGGGGGAATAACTTCACTGAAGTCTAGATCACAAATGATACCCAATTTTTCCTAAGTTTCACAATTAGCCATAATTGTTACAAACCGTTTAGATACCAGACAGTTATTTTTCAGTATTTCAATAACACTACCTTATATATTTCAACAGATTAAATGTTTCCCATTGGATAAAGCACCTGGGGAATACAATGACAGTCCTATTACCTAATGAGGCATATACTCTAAAATGCTTATCTTATTTTCTCCTTAAATTACAAATTTGGATATTTCAGAATAGAAGAAATAGAAAAATAGAGTATGTAGGTTTGGTTCCAATGTTACTACTGCATCATTATGGGGAAATCTGTAAGGACTAATACAATCTTATTTATATCCTATAAACTACTGAATTGGGTTTTGACCCACTGATCAGCATTTGGGTATTGTTTAGTCTGTGTGAGCTTGGTATATTTTAGTTCTCATTAAAGTAGAGTAAGCAAAGAATTATTTATAGTAGCATAGATAAGAAATTCCTGCAGAGGGAATGAGAATGAGAATTGTACACCCTTATCCATGCAATTTTTATCTCAATTATTTGATATCACTTATAACCTAATTTTAGAAAGTAAATTATGTTTTCTTATAAGCAAATAACATATAGGTATCATCACATAGAAGGTGATCTCTGTTATCTAGTTAATGCAATGCAGATATAGATCATATAAAAAATGAAATCACTTTTGGGAAGTATTCTTAATTTTTTCCTGACACAAAACAAAAACTGTGTTTGTAGATACAGAGAATAGATTGGTGGTTGTCAGAGGTGAAAGGAGGAGAGATGGATGAAAGGGGTTAAAAGGTACAAACTTCCAGCTATAAAATAAACAAATCATGGAAGTGTAAACTATAGCATCGTGACTGTTGGAGGAGATCATCTAGAGAGCATGATGACAGGTTGACCCTTGAGCTGGACCCAGGCAATCTGAGGGTTCTTACCCCTCCTTCATCCTTGGAAAGTAGGTTCTGCCCACTTTTCATATACTAGGAGCTGTGGAAAGAACTCCGACTAGAGAGTAAGGTGTTGTTGAGACTATCTAGACTGAATATGTTACTAAAGCCCATCAAGGGCTCTACATAAGCATTTAAGATTCTAGAAGGCAGGTGTGGAGACTTACTCATTTGTGGTTGCCCAAGACAAGTCTTATGTGTCTTATGTGTCTTATGTGTCTTACTTCTTAAGCCTGCCACCTACCATTCTGGAGTAGTCTGCTTCTTTCTTGGGTCTCTTTTCCCCCCACGTACCAAGGCCAGTTTCAGATTCTACCAGGGGACCTCTCATGGTTTAGAACCAATAGTGACTATAGTTAATCATGTTCTATATATTTGATAGCTGCTAAGAGAGTAAATATTCTCATCACAAGAAAAAAAAGCTATAATTATGTATGGTGATAGATGTTAATCAGACTTATTATGGTGACCATTTCAATACACACACACACACACACACACACATATACATACACACACACACACACATATATATAAAATCATTATGCTGTATACTTGAAACTAATATGCCAATTATATCTCAATAAAAAATAAATACTTAAGAGAGAATATACTTTATAACTTATTCTACCTTATAGGTATTATAAAAGCAAAAGGTTATTTGGTTGAGATAATGAAATAGCATATGTTAAAGAATAATTTTTGTTTAGGTAGCTTAGTATTTGTTTCCATGTTAAACATATTAAGGATATATGTATTGTGTCTTTATTATTTTTTGTGTGTTTTAAAGCATGTCCAAAACTCCCACAGGTATAAAAGAAAACAGAATGTGAGCCAGTCTGAGGGCCTGTCCTGAGCCATCATCGCTTTTAGGCAATGCCTATTTTGACATCTATGAGCTCTGTAAAACTTTTCCTAGTGCAGATAATTTTTCTTCGGTTTCATTTTATAGCTCATTGAAAAGTTTGAAATATTTACAGTTGCAGAACAATGATTTGACTTTTATAATGCATGTGGTATTTGACATGCTTTTTTGACCATTATAGCTTTTTTCCCCCTTTTAGATCTTTAGAGGAAAGCAGGTCTATGTCTCGTGATGCTGTTATTGCCCTTCGGCTTGACTTGGAGCAGAAGCATAGTGTCTTTCTGTTCCAGTATGTACCTTGTCAAGGTTTTAGTGTTCATAAGAAGGATGTTAACATTAGCTTAAGATGTACTGGTCTTAAAGAATATGGCTCTATACTAGTAGTCACAGAGAATAATTGCTCTCCAGATATTCATTGATAAGTATAATTTTGAAACATCTCTACCTAAATTCCTATTCAAAGACCCATTGAGAAAAATAATATTTGTGAAAATTTGATACAGGAAGGGTAGGCTCTAAAATTTACTCACAGATTAAGCAATAATCGAAAATCTCTCTCCCCGTTATTGAACTACCCTGTTGAATTTATTTTTAGATTTTTAATTAATTTTTTAGAATTTTCCTGCACTTCAGGTTATAGAAAGGAGTTATAAGGAACAATCCTATGAATGAGTGCTGTGAGTACCATATGTTTACTGTTAAGATGTTTCTTTCAGCTCACTGTGATATTCTGAGATGATTCAGCAGGAATGCTTCTCCATTCTGAGTAACAGGATCAGGGTAGCAAGAAATATGTTTTAATCCTATAGACCATGAAATGAATAACTGATCCTTTTTCTCTTTCTGTGTTGGCTGCTAGAATACATAGAACTAAAGTTTTTACCAAGCCTTAAAAATATAAAGAAATCATGTCATGGATTTTATGATCTAACCTCAACTCTCATTGTATCCCACTCCTTACCATATAGTTTGTTTGCTTTGGATTTCTTCTGTTTATCTTGGTTCACTAAATATTTCTTTATAAACCACTTTAAATCCTTTCCAATATAAAACAAAATGCTGAAAATAAATGGTGTTCAAATGTGTTGTCTTTCCACTTTACAAAGCCTTCCTCAAAACAATGAGTCAACCAGAGGCAAGGATCAAACCTTGTCAAAGTTGAGGATCTTTGGGAAACAAACAAAATGAGGTTTACAGTGCAAAATATTTATCAGGAAATATCCTTGTGATAAATCTCTAGAGAAGGAAGAAGAATAATTCAGGGATGAACAAAGCGAGAAGTTAAGTTGCAGTACACACTGACCAAAAGTCTCAGCTGCTCTGGAGCCAAATGGCCCATTAGAGTTATCCTTCTTTGGGCTGTAAGGGAAAAAACTTAAATTTCTTGCATCAATCAGTCATCAGATGTTGGTTGTTCTAGGTGAACCCTGACTTTGGGCAAGGTGGCTCTCTAAAGCTAAGGCTGTCTTTGAAAGTGCTGACCACCCAATGCTGTCTGCTGATGACACTTCACAAGCCCATCCTTGGAAAAGGAAGTATAACACCCAATCAATTACAAATATTCTAGGTAAGTCCATACCCTGAAGAAATTAGAATACCCTAGGTAAATTAAATACCTTTGAGAAGTTATTTTGGTTATAGAGTTGTATGCTAGTCAAATCTCCTTCTACTTTATCTAAGAAAACTTAGAGCATATCCCCCGAAAGGGTACAAGTTGAGTGATAAACATTCCACATAAATCCATATATTGTGTGGGTGTATGCATCTTAAAATGACATATATTTATTATTTCACTTTCTGTCCAGGCAAATTTTAGTTGGGTCCTATGTTCATAGTCTCACAAGACTGCAAACAAGGTGTTGGCTGAGGTTTTTGTGTATATGTTTAGTTATTGTACAACATCAGTATCTGTACACAACCTAGACTTTAAACATGGACTCAAAGTAGAATCTAGCCTTAATATATATTTAAATGAAATCATTTACATTTCATGCTTCCTGTCATTACACTATTATAATAAGAATCTCTGGTTTCATAACAAGTATTCTTGCCTCGTACATTTCTATACTCATGAACAGGAAAAATTGTTCTTAGTAAATCTTACACCACATAATTTGAAACTGAAAAATTAGGTAACTTGATTTATCAGCATTATATTATGCATAGGTAACATTCTTACCAAGTCTATTAACCAGTTTCCACCCCCTTAAAGCAAAACTCCAACTTACAAAATTCTTTAAATTCCATGACTACATACACTGACTGTTCTGCTCATTTGATGAAAGAAAAACATGGAAATAAAGCATCCTTGCAGAGTAGATACTAGGTTCTACTATGCAAAACATTAGTTTGGTTGGTACTCAATATAGTATTACACAAGTATTATGGAATATTTTTCATTTTTTATCTTAAATAGCATTTTTTTTCCTTTCCAATCAAATGCAAATAATCACAGTAGATATTGTTTCATCTGTCTTTTTGGTTTTGACTGGCAAAGACCTTAGGATCTCAACAGAATCCTCATTTTTTAAGTGAGAAAACTAGAATTTAGAGACACTTGATAATTATTCTTTTCATGAAGAAAAATCAAGATTGGAATCCAGGTTTTCAACTCCTACTCCAGTGTTTTTTTTCTCCCTAATTACTCCATTCATTGATATTAATAGCTCTAAGAAAGCAAAAGCACCAACAAATTTCTCATGCAATGTCTGCATTGGCAAGATATCCCTTTTATTATCCACTTTCTAAAATAATTTTATTTTTAAGTAGCTCTTTTGAGTACATAGTTGCAACAATTAAAGATGAGCTTTGTTTTTGCCAGCCAATGTTTGTTTGACATCAGTGATTAACAGTCTCCTTTCGCTTGCTAAGTTTCTTTATCTTGGTGAATAAAGGCTTAACAAATTGTTAAGCAAAGAACACACACTTCAAAATTATCCAGACACACCTGAGCATCAGACAACCTAACGAATTTAGAGACTGAAAAGATGAGCACATCAGTTTATTTTTGTTCATTGAGAGGAAATGTAGCTTAAGTGGGGTTGACTTTTTATGACATTTATTTAGTTCTTGAATTGACTGACAAGCCTATTAATGTATTCCCTGAACTTTATTAATGTAATTGGAAAACTGCTCACATGTCAATCAACTTCTAATAAGTAATTATGTTCATAAATACTGTAAAATTATTAGCTTTTAATTTGACCTAACTGCATACTTTCAAAACAGTAATAGACATTTTCTTTTTCTAGAGGAACAAAATATTATACTGATAAAACATTCAGTAAGTTCATTCCTAAAATGCATTTCCTGAAACTGTGCTCAAAAGTTCACCATCATCAGATGGCCAGCAAAAAAAAAAAAAAAAAAAAAAAAAAAAAAAAAGAGTGCCAGACTAAGGCATGTAAGAGCTTTAAAAATGTGTACAGTATTAACCAATTTATGTCATGTAAAGTTATAAAGAGATCCTATGAAAAATAAACATGTGCCTGGACAAGGATTATATATCTATAGTCTGGTTTAAAAATATGGGTTTAACATGGAACAAGAGAGAATGAAAAAAAAAAAAAAGAATGAGGATATAGATAGTGTCTTGAAATATACCATTGAAACCTATAAGAAACAAAAAGATTATATCTCAAGTCACTCAGATATATTATTGCCCTAGTGTACTTTTACTCATGTAATAAAAATCTTTTGTAGTCTCTGAGCTAGACACTTATATCAAAGGGCACTGAAACAAGAGAATAGGATTAGGCTTGGATAACAAAAGAAATGTGTTCCTGATTCATAATCTCATGTCATTTCTAAAGCTGGACAAACTCCTGCCCTTTGGAATCTCTGGATAATCTCTAAATAAAGATGGAATTTGATAAAAACTACTATATTCTCATATGCTTTTAAATAAGGGATATTATATAGTCTGAAATGATCTGCAATAAGAACCATTGAGGAAATGCACTGATTTATTCTTGAATTTCTACTTTCCTTCTTAAAGTTAGTTGTTTAATTAATAAGTTCAATCTTTATTACAAAGTTAAACTATTTACTGATAATTAAAGCTGTGTTTCAATTCAGGTTTATTTCATGTAAAGAAATAAAGCTCAGCTAATAAAATAATAGATTAACAATTTTTTTCCAGATGTAAGCCATGTACCTAAATTAATACTTAGTGTTAAGCATTGGTAGGGTAAACTCAGAGATAATACAAATAACTTGCTTACTCAGCATTCATGTTAAGAATAAAACATGCATTCACTGGCACCACATTATCATATAATTTGGTATTAATTTTACTTAGAAATGCTGCAATGTCATTTTGAGTTCTACAGCATAATATTCCTATACAACCAACACATTATTAATCTAAAAAGTATGAGGAAATAATGTAAAAGGGCAAAAATGCACATTTTCCATTCTATTAGCATTATAACTGCATTTTTCTTGAAAAGTATTTGTATTTGGGATAAATATGCTCTTACATTTTAGTGTGCAAGAAAAATAATATAATTTGATGATTCTGTTTGTATCTGGAGACTATAATTTAGCTAGTATGATTTATAACTACCAAAAGAACATCAAAGTATAAAGCATTGTGTAACATATTTTTCAATTACTCTACATTTAAATAAAGTATTTCTAGAAGGCTGCTTCTTTTCATTGTGATTTGAACCTAAGTAAACAGAAGTTAAATTGAAACAGAGTTTTACAAAAGTGGAGGGCAACTTCTAAAGAGTTACTGTCCATATTTCAAAAAGTTCTAATATTTTAATGTAGCCATGATTGGTTATCAAATATTTATTTTAATGTATTAATCATGGGTTCTAGAACATTTACTGAGGGTGACTTGAAGGAAGATACAAAGTGTAACATATATGAAAAATCATAATACGGTATTAATGGATAATTTTTGATTTTGGTAATGGGGATTTATAAAGAACAACTTCGGAGATTATATGACTATAATAGCCATTACATTTAATGTATTCTAGGAACATAAATCTCTGAAAACAATGACAACATATCTTTCAACATTGTCAGTTATTTCTGAGTCATTTCAATATCTAAATAGTGAACATTTCTAAGCATAGTACTTCACAATATAGCAATTATGGAAATACATACATACCTTGCACAGTTAGATGCACCTGCATTGTTCTCGGTGTGTGTTGAGTCTGAACAGAACACGTGTATGGGCCATCATCTGTTACATCTACATTCTGTATCTGGAGGCTGTAGTCCCTTTTATTCAATGTTGAAATTGAAACTCGAGGATCCACTGACCACTTATCACCTCCCGCAAAAATAATACTTGACCGGTTCAGCCAGGCACCCTTTGAAGCTCCATCTTCCAAATAACACCTACAAATTACCAGAGACAGAACACTATTAATCAAAATGAAAATGAGAGACATTATCTTTGTTTTGACTGTATTTCCATATGCTGAATTAGAGCACTTCATCAAATGCAACTATCAGACATAAATGCAGGAGACATGAACACACTGGCACCTTTCATTCCCAGTACAAATGCGAAACAACACCTGCATACAGTTTTGTTTTGTTTTGTTGTTTTGTGTTATTTGTCCTTTAGGAGTGTGTGTGTGTATGTGTGTTTTAATTCAAACCCAGTCAAAATCTTTCTTTTTCATTCTATCAGAATGAAAAGTAAATTTAAATAAGGTTAAATTAGTTCAAATAATTTTCAACATTAAAACACATTTCTCTTTGAAAGTATAAGAAGTAAGAAAGGTCTGAGTCATCCTCGTTCTATCCAATCCAATTCTGAATATGATGTACCAGATGCAGAAAGCATATAATAGTACCACACACATGTTTATTTTTAAATTACCTGCATTGGCAGAGTGGTAAGCCTGTATACACTGAAGCCATAAACTTCATATTACTGATAATATTGCTGTTTTAATTAGATGTAGCAATTTTAATATAATATCTTTAGTAGAAAATTCTCACTGTCTTTTCAATAAACTCACCAACAGTATTTCCAGGAAGCATTCTTTTATCCAATAAACATTTATAAAGCATGTACTATTTATGGATTCAAAATGGTATTGTCCTTGCTCTCCAAAATTTTGGCTAGTATAGTTAAGTAAAGAATATAACCAAGCAATTCAGTTAATACTTAAAAAACAAAATTATTAAATCAGGCTACATGTTCATGAGAGACAAAAGAGAGATATTTGACTCAAAAAAGGTGTTAGGTGTAGAAAAAGGCTTTTTGGAATAGGAAATACCTGAAACAAAGTGGTGGGGAGTAGAAGACATTGCATTCTGGACAGAGATGCTATATGTGGGCAACCCTGGGGAAAGGTGAGAGAGAGAATCAGGGATTTCAAGGAAGTACAAATAAGTAAGAGATATAAAGGAAGGATGAGAGATGAAACTGGAAAGATACACTGGAGACAGATGATGATGGCAAGCACGATGACAGTAGATTTTAAGGTCAAATTTGAAGCCATTTATTCAAAGTCGTATTCTATTCACAAAATTCAAAATATAGCTTTGTATCTAACAGAAGTTAGGCACATCAAGGTTTAGAACAGAAGGCTCTGGTCATATGTCAGTGATTTTGCTGAGGCATGGAATTCTGTGTTTCATCTTGAAAACGTTCTGATACAAATTAAAGACTGGTTCTTTCAAATGAGTACAAAGCACAGCCACAGAATGAAAATACACATACACCGAAATAGTTTGACAGCATTTCCAAAGAACACCTTGGGGGATTGAACACAGTGTTTGAGATTGCTACAAAATTGCAAGCTGAATGCAACAGGGTAGGCTGCTGTCAACTGTATGAAACTAATCAGTGAGTGAAAAAATAAGGAACAAGGTACATTGCAGAATCTAATTTGCAGTCAGTTTCAGCATCTACAGAATTCAAACTAGTAGAAGTCATAAAGGTCATTGTTAATTGAAAAGCTTTTCCTTAGGTACTTAATGAAGAAAATAAAACCCACTTTAATGACATAATTAAATAATTATAGTATATTGTCATTTTCAATAATATGCAAAAAGAAGATAGATTGAGGAGGTGTATTTCCGATTTCACAATATCACATATTTACTGGTATAGGATAGAACACTGAAATACTACCGCTAGGATTGTGACAATTCCAATGTTTGTATTTACTATCTGGCTTCATCAAGTATTTATTGTGTGACCTCTGCATTTATGGCCTTCACGTGTGATCCTATCTGGTGCTTATAACAACCCCATGAAGTATGGATTGCTATGCCCAATTCATCACTAGAAAATAACTGGGATGTTCAGGTTTATATGACTTGCCCAAGCCACACTATGAGTGGGTAACAAAGTTGAATTAATAATCAAGTCTTATATTTCTACATTCAATGTCCTTTCCACCATAATGCTGATCAAAGACTTTTAAAATAGGTTTCAGAAATGAGAAGATGATTAGAATGATGCAGAAATTACTGCAAGTAATTTCTTATTTACTGAATGTGACCAACTACTTAACCTATCTTACTCCAAAGGGAGCAGAAAATTAATTATTAATGGATATTTTACCATGAAAGTCTGATTTTGAACCCTCTGCCTTGCATTTCTCTTTCCCTAGGGGCAGCAGCAGCTTTACCCTTATGGTGGTGGGGGTGGGGGACAGTTAGAGGACCACAGAGATTAACTAGCTTTTAGACACTAGAGCTTTCATAGACCTGATCTGGGTTATAACTCCTAGTCTTAACATAAGCACCATTCCTCTATTCTGGCATGTCAAGGACCATCCTAGAAGAATAGAAGTTAACTTCTACACTGTGAAAATAAAGAAAAGGGTCCTCTATGTCTCCTTGGCTTAGATAACTATATTTTATGATTGTTATTGGTCCCAACACAAAGCTTTTAGAGACATGCATTAGAAAGATCCTTAAATGGCATTCAGAAAAACAAGCAAACAAAATCTTTGTGTTTTTTGTTTTTTGTTGTTGTTGTTTTGTTTTGTTTTTGTCTCACTTCCTTGGATTGCTGTAGAATTATTCTCAAATTACACTACTGATTAGAAATTAAATAACTAAAATTACCACATACAGAATTTTACAACTTGGGAATGGCAAAGCTGAGGCATGGCTTTCTATTTTATAAAAATCCTAACATACTTATACAGAGTACATATAGTTGTAATGCCAACTATGAGACAATTACATAAAATATATGAAATAGACCAAACACACACATACGATTTCTTAAGAATGAGGACTGTTTTCTACCTCTCTACCTCCATATTCACCTTATTATTTGTTTGTTTGTTTTTTGTTTGTTTTTATTACAAAGAGATACTGCCTGACATGTGTAAGCAATCTGAGTAAGTACGGATGGAACTGAGTTCAGCCAGCAAAGTAGTAGGTGTGGGGCAGAGAAGGGCTGGGCTCATAACTATTTGAAAAAAGAAAGAACTACAACATTTAACTCTATACTTCAGGAACAAAGTGGCTAGGTGCTTTACATTGATCCTCCTCTAACCCTATGAGACAGATCCTATTTTCATTTTATCAATGAAGAAATGAGGGGACTGGGAGATTGTATCTTGAATAAAATCAGCTGGTCTGAATTCTTAATCATGGTGACAGATTATGCTATGCATTCTTAGAGTCAGAAAGCAGCTAGGGTAAGGTGTACTTCCTGCTCAGGATGGAGGAATTCGTGTGTGAGGGAGAGGTTAGTAAAGTAAGGACAGTGAGGTCATTAATGGGGGCAAGATGAAGCAACAATTCCAGGGTTGCAAATGCAGATCTTTTTTTTTTTTTTCTGGACTTCAAAATTGAACATTTTTAGAGCTTGTGTGCTATAGACAATAGAATAATCTGAATAAAAATGTTCAGTAATGAATATATCTTTTAATTGAGTACAGCATGAATTTTCTTGAAAGTTTTTTTTTTAAATCTGCTAGACTATCTACTTTATAGGGAGATGAGTGAAGCAGTTCCAAAAATACACTTTTCAGCATAAACTGTATTAACACTATGACCAATATCATGACAAATACTTAAATTTTCAGTCAGTCATCTGGATGTTTTGTATACCTAGTTTCAAGCATCTGGTTGTTGAAAATATATAGAAAATAGACTCTTTCATTTTGTTTTACCCAAACTTAAAATAATTAATATTTAAGGTAGCTAATGTTTTACCCAGACTTAAGATAGTTAGTATTTTTCTAGTAAAAATTGCATTTACTTCTGAACTCTTTTAAGGAGATCTTTTATAAATGACATTACCACACATTAGGCAGATCCCTATTTAGTAGGGGGTAAGTCCTATTTGGTGATCTGCTAGTCGATCAAACTGATGTCGGAATAATTCTAACTGATTCTGTGATACTCTCCTGTGGTGATTAAATATGAAAGCTGGATATCAGAGAGTTAAGTGAAAATTAGCACATTTCAGTCATTCATTATTTTTTTAAAGCTCTATTAGAGAAAAAAAAAGCCTATGGCTGCTGAGGAATTATTTTTCCCCCCCTTTCCTATCTCTAATTCCCTGTAACACTTTCCAAAAAAATAACGTAAGCCTTAGCACCATTACAAGTACCCCACATGGCAGGGTTTACTCAGCTTTATAAAAAAGACCAGCTTTTCTCGAGATATGTTGATTAATGAAAGTTCCTACTAAAGGTACTGATTAATAAAACAAGAAAAGTGCAATTTCCCTTGGATTCAAAACGAAATCATGTGAAAATGGTATTCCTGTGGAGGGATTGGCTAGCTACCTTTGCAGCTGTCCGCTTATATCGTTTAATCCGGCAACGTTCTTCGTATAAATTTTACAGGAGAACTTTCAAAAGAATACGGTGGGTGGGGGGGGGGGACAATGTAGAACGCCAACTAGAACCTCATCTGCAATCTGCAGAGAAAGAGAGTTTTGATTCCTGGATTCCAGGCCAAAACAAAGTAAGGGAATTAAAGCGGAGAATAACTGAAACAGAATTCTATGCCTCTCTCACTGGTCTTGTTTGTAAGTCATCTCTTCTTAATGTCTTTCATGGCCAGTTATTCACTAGATATAGTAGATATAGAGATAGATATATGCACACATATATCATTATATGTAAATTTTATTATGTTACATATAATATTTGCCAGATAGTAATATCATTATGATATTATGCTTTTTTGCAACTTTTAAGTTCTATTTTACTACTAATGATGGCAAAAAACTACTCTGGGGCAGAACTCTCTCTCTCTCTCTCTCTTTCTTTCTCTCCTCTTTCTTCTCTCTTTTCTTTCTCTTCTCTCATTTCTTTCTCTTCTTTCTCTCGTTTTCTCTCTCTCTCTCTCTCTCTCTTCCTTCTCTCTCTCTCTTTATTCTTTTTCTTTCTTTTTTTAGGCAAGGCAACCCTTGGTTGAACTCACAGATTGCAAGAACCTTGTCATCTAACAATCTCTTATCTTTTTTTTTTTTTTTTTAAATGTATGCCTATAGCACCTGGTCTTCCTAAGTGGTCTCCCATCCAAGTACTAACCAGGTCCGACCTCACTTAGCTTCTGAGATCAGACAGGACTGGGCTTGTTCAGGATAGCATGGCCATAGACAGAAACTATTCTTATGATCTTTCTATTTTGGCAGGTGTAGGATGTACAAGGTTTTGTTAAGAGACATCCACACAATCAACAATTTGTCCAAAAAGCCTCAGTTATTTAATGAAGTACTCATGCCTAATAGATAATAGGAATTATATTTTTAAAAGGTATTTACATAAAAAATGCACTTCTCCAGGTAACAGTTAAATACTACTGTGTAGATAATAATATACTAACATTATTATTTGCCAGATACTATTGTAAGTACATTACATATATTTCTCATTTAATCTTCACAACAACCCTTTGAGATATGTACTGACAAGTACTATCATCATACCCATTGTACAGAGAAGAAAGTGAGGTATAGAGAGGTTAGCTAACTTACAGATGACTTTCTTATTGAAATTTGTAATGAGTCCGAATGACTTCATTATGGAATAATTGCATTAAACATCCATGCATAAGTACCTAAATAATATTCATAACTTTTAATCTTTAATGCACAATTTAAATTCTTTAAGTCTGCTTCCCCCCCCCAAATTTATAATACAACATTTTCTTTCTTTTTTTAATTAAGTTTATAGGTTAATACAATTATAAAATTTTCAGGTGTACATTATAATCCAATATTTTCAATGCCTAGAAAATCATTAAATTTTGTTTTCGGATTAAACACTAAGTTTCAAACATTAAAATCACTTATTTGAATTTGTAATTGAACCATGTTTTTCCATAATAAAACAAATTGCTTTACCTTCTTTTTTTTTTATTGACTCATTTAAGTCAAATTTCCATGTAAACATAAACATTTGTGTTTAGAAAGGTCAATGCCAAGGAATTTTTACATTTTTAGGGTGCTTTAATACATTATTTGTAAATCATTCAACATATGAACTAACATTTATTAAGTAAAATAAGCATGGATTGAGTGAAAGAGAGCCTGTACTTTATAACTAAAGAAAACAGGAAAGTCTGAATGGCAAAATAACTTTATTTTCAGCCTGTTACTGTAATCTAATTAATTATCATCACATTGTCCTGATTATAATAATAAATTTCATTTGCTGAATGATGACCATAGGTTAAGAGGTATAGAAAATACTTTACTATATGAAACATATGATCTAACTTAACACTCACAAAAATATTTTGGGAAGTAGGTAGATCTTATCTTCACATTAATAATGGCACATGCATGAATAAAGGCTCAGTAAATGAGACAGAGAATGTAAAAAGGAAGAGGTGTTGCGTATTTAAGAAGTTAGTTTAGGACTAGCTTGGTTGAAATGACTTTAATCATGAATCAAATTGTAAATTTGTCATTTCTACTTTTGAGTTTTTGAATTCAGCTAAACCAGCTTGCTTTCTCCCACATGGATTTGAATGTGAGAGATCTGGAAGGGCTTCAAGATTTCTGTTAACTAGCAGGTGCTCTGAACCGCTGTGGGGAGAATTCTGTCTGTAGTGCTGTCTCCCTGGCAGATGCTTCCTAAAGACGTTGGACTTTCACCTCAGGAGCTATAAAGGGAGTGAACACTACATTCAAAATGCATGCGGGCGATGTTTAAAATAACCGTATCACAGAAGGAGAATGCAGTCAGGCCCAGAGAAGTGACTGAAATAAAGCTCTAAGCTCCAGGTAAACATCTCTATTCTGTCCTCTTGGGGAGAGAGCCAGGTACAGATACCTTGCTCTCAAAACAAGGGGGGAAAAAAACAACATGGAATTCTGTACTAAAAACATCAGCAACTCTACTCCCTTACATCAACATCTTTGTGTTTAAGTAATTTAGAAAGTATTCTATTTGCATATAAATACAGACCATAAAATAAAAAAGCATACATGGATATACAGAAAAGTTCTAAACTCATTTGTTTTGGCAAACTAATTAAGTGCATGCCTCTTTACAGCATCACTGAATACAGATATTTAAAAAAACAAAAAAACTAAAGGAATTATTCTCTATCTCTCATCTCTTGTCTCTATATGCTTATGCTGATCTTTAAACTTTATGCTGGTCACTGCTGAATTTCTTTTCTTTCATTTTTTTCTAATAAAAAGTATTCTGAGCACAAGTTTTATTTTATGAAAAAATGGCTACATAGCACAATTAAAGCCAGACTTGCAATCATTAACTAAAGTAGCCATTAATCCATATTTATCTGTTCTCTTATGAGAAAGTTGACTAAACCATATTTCATATATGAGCTATGCTTGAAAATATAAATTAGGGAATGTACCCCAGAGGGAAATAAAAAGAAAAAGATGTAGTTTTTTTTTTTACATGTGATTCCTGCAAACAAATTTAAACTGACTATATTTTCTCTAAAGATGTTAAAAGTTAAAAATAGTCTCAAATTTAAGTCTTTGATAGATTACATGGACAATTTATTTGTCTTTAAGAGGTGGCATAGTGTAGTGATTACAGTTAATATTGGAGTTTAAATATTAGCTTCCTTATATACTATCCCTGGCACCAGGTTCATCAATTTACCATAGTTTTCTCCCCTCTAAAATGGGATTAATAAAACTATTGATCTGACAAGATTGGTACAAAAATTAAATTAGTTTAACATGTCCAGGATGCCATCAGGTATTCCGTAAGTGTGCAATTAAAGGTAACTATCACTGACCTACCTTCCTATGATCGACTGAGCTTAAAAAAAAACAAAACAAACTACCACCACCACCAATGACAAAAAAAAAAAAAAAAGTTGTGCTATAAAATATAAATGAAAGAAGAAAAAAGAGGCTCTTTTTGTTTCCCTGCATTGTCATAGCACAGGGTTAGTTCACAGAAAGAATTTTGCAGATAAATGAGTCATTCCTTAAAGTAGTTCTCTTATTTTACCCTCTTTGAACTTCCAGAAAAGCATTTTTCTTTATAAGTTACATAAATATCTAATCATTATGTCGTACTCGTGAAGCTAATATTGTAGTCACAATGATAATTACAAAAATTAAAAAATTACCTCTAACTTAAACCAAAAAAATTATATTGAGACTCAAACTTAAGTTAGGAAACCAACCCCTTGGTTTACTTACAATTTTGGGGAACAGGTAACTCAAGGTCTATTAAAGTTTTAGTTTCTTATTTGCAAAATGGAGATAGCACCACCTGTACTAAGTAAATCCTATTTCAGAATAAGATCAAATGCGACTGTGCATGGGAGATGAATTTATAAAATTATGAGGCAAAATATAAGTGTAATATTTTATAATTAATATAAGGTTTTATGAGTTAATTTTTTTCATAACTCTAGGACAAGGTTATGAATCTCTGTTTGGAGATTACATGAGCAAAGTGATCTTCCCAAGCTCAATGTGATAAAATAAAAGGTTAGTAATTTTTTTTTTTTGCTTTTATGGTTCATATAATGACTTTCTATATTATATAAACTCTTACTTTTTAAAATCACCACCTAAAATTATTATCATAAGCGAAGTTCTTTGCAAAACCTATAATTTCTGATTATTGTAAATATGGCTCTTTAAAAATAAATCCATTAATTTTCACTTTCATAAATGTGTCCAAGGAAATCTAAATAATATAGCGCTTTGATATTTATTATCATCCACTTAAACCAAATGAACAAATTTTACTTTCAAAGAAATGGTACGTTGTTTTCTCTTTTCTCCCCAAACTCATATTTCCATCCTACTTATGCCAAATAAAATTTCTCATCTTAATTAAAAAAAAAATTTAAGACTTTTATTGATAACTTATTTTCTCTGCAATAAGACTAAATATATCAATTGCTATAAAAATTCTTGCGACTGTAAGAATTTAAGTGTAAACAATATTCTGAAGTTATTTTTATAATTATTAATAGTACATAATTGATCAAATTATATATATCATGTATTTTGATAAATATTTTTAAGCATATTTTTACTTCATGTAGTTTATACTGAATTAATGAGGTGATTTTCTAGATACATGGACAAACTTTCTTGTTCAAGTAAGTATATATTATTTGCTTACATTTCAAGGTCTAGAGTCAATTCTGAGAAACCTAATTTACTTAAATTAAGCTATGGGAATGGAAGGAGTCCTGTTATAGGGTTGCCTCTCAAATCTTTAACTCCATTAGAATGATGTAAGTGCAGTAATCTATCACCAAAAATCATTCCTAATGCCCTATCAGTTTATAACTTTATTATATCTTCCTATAGATGTGTTGAAAGCAATTTGGAAACATTTATTGTCTCAATATCGACACTAATACTGCAAATTTTTTCATTAACTGAAAGTTTTACATTTTAGGCTATGCTCCATAATATGATTTTCCAGAGATTTTGTGAATGATGATTGTGAAAGGAGGTACAAGCTGAAACCAATCCAACCAGGCAGATCACTTTTAGAAAAGAATACATATTTAAAATTTATATATATAATGAAATTTATACATATAAAATTTTAATATAATTAAAATTTAAGAAAAATTTTAAAAACTATCTGCTCCTGAACAAGCCTTGGAAAGTCATCGTATACCTTACAGGTATTTATATAACAGTTTAAAACTTTTTGATACCTGGAATGCTATTTTTGTATACTTTTCTATTGTTCATCTATATAACTTCTTACTTAAACTATCAGCATATTTGCCTGTAATTTTTCTCCTTTTTAACCTTCATCTTCAATCTACCTAGAGGTAAGGAAAACAGAAGACTAAATTTATGTGAGAATTACTGGAACATTAGCTTACAGATTAATGGTAGTGCCTCAAAGACATAATTTATTCAAAATATGTACTTTTTAAAATATAGTTGCTTTTAACAGTATTTTCATTTCCTTCTGTATTAAGTCTATATTTAAAGCTTTTGGAAACCTGTTTAAAAAAATCTTGGATGAGTCAGTTTGTATTACAATTGTCCATGTATCAGTAAATTAAAAAATATTTACCTTATCACTTAAAGCTAATAATAGCATTTTAATTTTGCTAAAGACCATGTTTACTCAATATATAAACACAGTTGAAATTTTAAGCCAATACCCATGTACTTTAAATGTTTATTTTTAAACATATGTCTTGGTAGTCTTTTATTTCCTCCTGAGAGATCTAAAATATACTTATTTTTTCTCTATGATCAACAGTAGCAATTTTGTTATTGTTAAATCTTTGTTATGTCAAGAGCTGTGTGTGTGTGCATGTGATAGAGAGAGGGAGAGAGAGACATCTGATGCAAAACTGGACAAGAAGTGAAAATGAATATAATTACAAGAATAGTAAAGGATGGAAAATTTTAATATATAACCAACATTTAATTTACATTAATTATATCTGAGCTCTTTCCTACAGAAAGTACCAATATCTCCCCCAATAGTAATGCATCTTTTGTTAGAGGATCCATCCAGCAGTAGTCTCTAGTGGACAGCTGGACCTGTCATATCTCAGTGCCTGACTGGCTGAGGAAAGAAATTACCTCCAAGGGATGTAAAATTCCACTGTGATTTATGAAAAACTGAAATTTCAGCCATGAATTTCTGGCTGGACATCCACTTACTAGGTTGATGCTTATTTTTCTATCTCCATGCCTGAATTCTCAAGGTCAGGATTCTGTGATATTAGTCAATACTTCCATGAGTCACTCTAAAAAGTTAACCAGAAGAGTAAAGAAGAAAGTCATCACTATAACATTCTCTAAGAACTGTGAACTGAAATCTGGGGAAATGTTGGTGTGCTTTCTCCAAGGATAATTGAACCCTGAATTCAGAAAAACATGACATTGAATCAGAATTTTTCCCGACACTAGCCTTAGACATTTGTGGACTATTTAATTTTTTTGTCTTCATATTTGATTTTTTAAAATAAAGATAGCAATATATCCTTGGGAGGGCTATTTTGAGGATTAACTGAAATGTCCCGGGTGACAAACCTAAGTGCCAAAACTAGATATCATTATTTTGGAAAACTCTCCCTGACATCTCTATTCCATGACCCTGCTTTAATAAACCTCACATAAAGCCTGCGTTCCCCTTAGCACATTAACTATTTTGCTTCATTACTCCATACTATAAAATTGCTTGTTTAATCATTTATCGATAGCTCTAAATTGTAAAGGACCCTAGTTGCTGGGGTCATATTTATTATGATGCCCAGAAACAACTGCAATGTCTGTCACGTAGTTAGTGCTTAAAAAAATTTGTGTCTGTGTGTTTGTGTGTGTGCCTTTCAAATACTGTGAGACCTATAAAGTACTGTGACAATGGTGTATAAAATTACAAACTGCTAGAAAGAAGAATAGGATGGTAATAGGTCAAGGTAAGTTTAGTACAGAGGTAGCATTGACATTCACCTTACTCCCATTGTACTTTAAATTTTTGCTCCTGGTTATCCTTAACTAAAGTACACATAAAAGTTTCTGGGTTTCCTCCATTGTTCAAAATGAAATACATCATTTAGAAAAAATAGGTGTAATTGTTATAAAATAATTTACTATAAAACTAATTTAGTGAAAGTCTAGCTTTGATGCCCTAAAAGTAGAACAAACCACAATTTGTCTCAGAAAAACAAATGAAAGCCACTCATAGTGGTATTTTCTCTCCTAAATTTCCAAAACATGTGAGAAAACTCAGGGGCTAGTTTAAATAGATAAAGAATGGGTGAGGAAGAGTCATAAAGAAAACTGCCTTAATAAATGAACAAAGATATTAAATATGGTAAAACCTTACTCATTTGGTTTTAAATAGATTGGATTATAATATTTTTAGGTTTTTAAAATTTTATTTATTCATGGTTAAATATTATCAATATTTATATCATTTAGTTCAAAGTTTCTACTTTATGACAGTATCATTCATTTTCTAGCAAAAGATAAATTTGTCATTAACTGTCCTCAAATTTATCTGCATTTTTTGCTGAATACACTAGTTAGTACTTTTAGCATAATTTGTAGCTAACAGTACATACTTCAGGAACATAATTAAACATATAAATTTATGGTAATAATAAATTAGAGAGGAAAAGGAGGAAGAATGGAAAATTAAATGCTATTTTTAAATTAAAAATATAAGATAGAGCACTCCTAATATTTTAAGCATTATTACATTTGAATTTATTTTTTTCACTTGAAATATTTTCTTTCTAAAGACTGTTTTACTCTTGAGCTGGTTTCCGATGTAAGGAACTCCTTACCATTTACTCCATAATTCTCTACCTTAGCCATTAATCTCTCACGTGAAGCTGTCAAAATCTTTTATGAAAATCGAAGTGTACTATATCCACTTTTCTTATCTTCCACAGTGCATTATTTTCAAGCAGCCCAGCAAGTTAGTTAAGCACAAACTGCCTTGTAAAAATCATGTTAGAAATATAGCCATGCTTCCCTCAGCTTTTATTCTGTTACCAGTATTTCACAATTGTCTTTGCAATCAATACCAAACACATGGGGCTATTGTTTCCTGGCTTGCTTCTATCCTGAGCTCCTTAATTCATGACTCACTTCTGATTCAAAAGGATTTCATGGATGCTGTACTATATAGGCACAAGCATCTTTTTCTCTTTCTGTAATTGGCCTCTCTAATTACGCGCCCTTGAAAGAAGGTATCATATTGTTTCTTTGTTTTCTCTAAAGCATTAGTCCATCATATGTATTTTTTCAGGATTTCAAATCAACACTGTATAGTTCTTCGACAGTATACTACATTTTTCATGTACTTAGTACAAGAGAAAAAAAAGATGAATTATAAAATAAATATGACTTTACAGAGAGCTAATAGGCTTTAAAGTGGCATTTTATTGAGTTACAAGTAAATGAATGGATTAAATTTCCTTTCAAATACGCACTGGTCCAATAATTAAAGGAAACCATTTTTGGCAAAGAATACTTTTGATTTTGCCAAACCCCAAATTGTCTCACAAATAATGAGAAACATTTGTCTTTCATCTTTAATAATGGCTGAAAGTCATCATTATCTAACGAATACGCAGCGACTCTTGTGAAATGAATTGGTCATCACAATCAACTATTAATGGACAGGCAACTATAGCAAGCAAATCACCAACAGTACCATGAATTAAACTCTACTATGTATTTAAACCAGGTGAAACTGAGATATACCTGTCTCATCACAATGAGAAATAACTATACTTCAAAATGAATTCAACACTGTTATTTTGACATAGAGTTTGAGTTAATTCTCATTTCAATTCCCTCAACAAAATTTCTTTTGAATTCTGATTATGCAAGAATACTAGAAAATTAAAACAAAATTAAAAAAAAACATTTTTCTTACTTTAATTAACCTTACAATCAAGAATGAAGGATACGTAAAATATTTACGCCATAATAGATATGATAGAAATGTCATGAGACATAATTGTTTATAGAACTCCAAGAAGATAGAGAACCTATATCACTGCCTTAGAAGAATCAGGAAAACTACCTAGAAAACTTGGGATGTGAGATGGTTCTTTATAGATAGGAATCAATTAGAAAGTTAGAAAGGAGGGATGAGTAAGAGCTGTCAACAGAACAGTTCTCAGGAGGGGAGAAGAGAATCAAAGGTAAAGAGGTACCAAAGAGGGAGTAGGATAGAATGCAATCTGATATATTAAACAGGCATGTACGAGAGAAATGAGGAATAAGTTTCCAAAATTCATCTGGAGGTGAATAAGAGATGATTTCAAATGTGAATTTGTGGATTTGGGAACAATTTCAGTAGACAATAAAGATGTTTTTGAGTAGATAAAGGATATTCTTGAAAAAGTTTGGGAGGAGGGCTCTTTTGAATATATCTTATGAACTGGATAATAAGTTGATTTCACATATACTATGTGATGTCATTTTCATAATAACTGTCTGAAATATATATTATTTCTTTTATATACTGAAAAAAATCTTCAGATCTATTAATAATTTTCCCAAGATAGGAGAATCAGAAAGCAGCAGTACTTGTATTTATTCATTAATTCATTCATTTATTCACTAAATCATTCATTTATCCAATCACTATTTTCACCAACACACTATTGAGCTCCCTAATTATTTTAGCACTGCCCTATTAGCTAGAGATGCTGAGTTAGAAACATATGGTCCCATAAATTCTAGAAATTTCCAGAACAGTAAGAAGACATATGGGTAAATAAATCATAAAGATATGCTGTGATAGGTAATATAATGTAGGTAGCTAAAAAGCCCAAAAAGAGAATAAAAGAGGAAAAGCATAAGTCCTCCCTGTGCAGTCTGAATTGAAGAGAGAATACTTAAAACAAGCAGACTATTCAATTAGAAGTTTTTATGTTAGCCATAGGTCATGACTATTCTGTCAACAGGAAATTCAAAGACGATAGTTGGAAGAGTCATGGTCAGGGTAGGACTGTTAGTCTTGAAAGAGATGAAGGTACAAAACAGGTGTGAAGTCTTGAAAGAGATGAAGGTACAAAACAGATGTGAACAGATAGCATTTCCAATTGTTTGAACTTCGATATCTGGAAAAATCCAAGTATATCTAAATCTGGAGAAATTAGAGGACTTGGTTTGAGGTTTAGAAATAATAATTACTTTCTTTTAGCATATTGTATTTGAGGCACAAGTAACATTACCAGGAGGAGATGGTCAACAAGTGATCATAAATGCAGTCATCAGTAAAGAGACATATATGGAAATTATTCACAATAAATGTTCATACTATAGAATATTAGGAATAAAAAGGAGTTTGAAGAACAGAAACTTGGAGATCTCACATATTTTGATATTGATAACAGTAGGAACAACATTTGAACATGAAAAACAAGAAACGCTTTAACAAGAAGGGGTGTCCTTAAGTGTCTAACACTATACAGAAGTCAAAAAGAAACTGAAAACATGCCATTAATTAGAGGATTATTTCTCAGTTACTACTGAGAATAGTTTCAGTAAAGTGATGACGATATAAGGATGCAAACGTTTTAAAAGGTTTCATTAGAGAGAAGGAATATCAACAGAAAACTAATTTTATCGGTGCTCAATTGAACTCTTATAAGAACTAGATTCATGTAAAATTAAAACTTTTGATAGCTTTCCTAATCTTCCTCCCTTTTAATTTCATTGCATTTTAATATCTCTAAGTATTCTTCCTTTAACTTACTATTTATATACAGCAAACTTTAATTAGAGATAAAACTGATAAATTAGATGATCATGAGAATCCCAGACCTGTAGTCTTTGAAATTGTAAATCACAATCTCCCTACTTAGTCATTGTTGAGTTGGCAAGCACCATTCATTGGCCAAAAATTTTATTTTAAAAATTTTATTCAAAATTTTTCTTTAGCCAACTAACACTTTTCTACTAAAGTTTCTTTAGATGTAATCAATATTTCTGTCCTTAAGATAATATAATCACTGGATCTTTTATTTCCATTTCATTTAACTTATTTCGATAATTGTAAATGTGTAGATGCAGGACATCATCCGACATCATGTATTACTCACTTAAGACCTTATAAAAGAATAATGTTTATATCATTTATTTCCTGCTTATCATTACATTTTCAATTAGTGTGTATGGAGGGTTATTTTTAGTCCTTAACTTGCATGGGCCCAATGACCCAGTAACAGAATGGCAAATAGTATTGTGCAGAAAGTAATTCTTTTATGCAATAGTGAATAAATTCTCAAATGTTGATATTGTTCTTTTCCTAACTTACAGATATAAATAGTAGTGAACTCAGGGCTTCAGGATCCTCTGAGATGACAGATTTCAAGTGCCCTGAAGGCAGTCTTGAAAAGCAAAGTTCAAGCAGGCCACCCTTTCAGAACAAAGAAAGAAAAAGTAGAATGCCTCTATTCATTATATTCTTATCTTTATTAACCTTCAAATTGTTTGTTTGCTTACGTGTTGGTAATACAAGATAGAGTCCAACTCCTTACTCTTCCCAATGTACCACTGTTGGTCATTTGTGATTTGCTCTAGACCAGTCTTCTGCTTTAATATTAAATAGATACATTTTATTAGTTTTTTTTTGTATTTTTGAATTCACTTTTTCCAAGAGTATAGCACTGAGAATCATTAATGTTTTCTAAAATAGTCAAACCTCAGTTGTAGGTTGCCAGTGGCACAGATTATGATATACACCTTTGAAGCCAGTCTCTTTCATACGTTTGTGGATAAGACAATGAAATTTAGTTTCCTCAGAACTTTCAGCCTGGTTTAGTTAAATATGCTGTTGCTGAGGAAAGACTGAGCTTATAAACAAATCATACTTCTATGTGGAGACTTATGTTCACACGTTGTCTATACAGAACATTTGCTCTGTCTTAAAAATGACGATGTGCTGAAGACAGTGTTAAAACGGATATATTCAATTTCTTTTCATTTGATTGTTCTAGTAAACCAGGTATGTCTCAAGAATATAAGTAAATATTTTAAGAAGGTAGAGAAAATAGTTTGGGCAACCAAATATACTCCAACAAATTGATTTTTTTTGGTATATTTCAACATGAAACACAGCTTTAATATGTAAACTTGATTACTAACTTCTTGAGTTCAAGGATTTTCTTGCTGCCAATAGATTCAGAGCCTTGCACAGTGTCTGACATCTAACAGCTGCTCAACAATTATTGATTAGATAAATTATTAATTGAATAAATCATCTTTCAGCCTAATCATTAATAACAATTTACAAATATATCATATCAATGTTTATTAAAAGGTAGCAACAAAATCATCAACCCAAAGAAAAAATGGCGATATAGCATTCTTTTACAAAACTAAATTCTCACCTTTCAATTTACTCTTTTAAATATTGTTAAAGCTGCAGGTGGTATGGTGGTGTGAGAACTTTTTCCATACATGATACAAAAAATGAGAAATAAGAAACTTAAGATTGATTAGTAAAAATTTATTATTAAAGTCAAAATAAGAAATGGCAATCGATGTTTTTAACACTGATACTTTAAAAGTTATATAACGTTTGTGGGCTTTTTTGTCAATACATGCCAGTCATATCAGCAGGAGATATTTCTATTTTACTTTCTGTGAATTTTAATGGGCATGTAAATATACTTGGTCTAAATCTTAAATGTGGAGTATGTAGGATTCCTGGTAATATAACCTAGTATAAAGGGCTCAAAGGTAGAATCTGAAGACCTAGACTTTAGTTTTTATTCCACTGCCAACTATTTGTTATTCGGGACTTAGTCTGTGTAGATTCAGGTTGCCTTATCTGTGAAGTGAGATTCGTATTTTCCAAAGTGGGTTCCATAGACTACTTTTTTGAGAGGCTAACAGGCACCTTTCCAAAATGTAGTTCTGTGTGCAGATAAATGAATTAAAATACTCACACTTCCTTACTGCAGACATCCTCAGAGCATATAGTATATTATTGTCCATGAGGGTTCTCCAAGAGAGAGAGAATACATAGGTATTCCCAAACTGATTTATCTCTGAACACCATGTCCAAGATTAATCTTGAAGAATTAGTGTTTCACAGAGGTAAAAAGGAAGACAAACTGAAAACCATGCCTGTATCACAGTGCATACTTCAGTAAGTTTCACTTTGTCCACTCTGGCTCATTTAGAGACTTAAGTCTATAGAGCAGACGACTACATGCCAGTAGCTATAGTACTAGAATTAAATTTAAGAGTAAGCATGATATCATCTGGTGTTTGCTCTATTTAGGTAATCAGAAGCTGTAAAATTCAGTTTATAAGCACCAAAGTTACATCAAACCAATTCTAGACAGAAAATTAGTTCACTCTTTATGAAAATGAATTAAGCAAAAATATATAATTGGTATTTTTATGGATAAATACAAATCAATATAATGACTCATGATCTTTAAATATGACATTTTTTGAAAATTTATAGCAAGAGAATGCTTATGTTTCTGCTGTTGAGAATAAAGCATATACTAATTAAGTTCTTTTGTAAAACATTGTCTTACTATGTGACCAAAATATTACTCAATAATGACTCAAATAATAATCACATTAATGTGTTAATTGTGGAACCAGTTAAACATATCTATTTCATTGGTAAAATTGTTTAACATAATCCAAATTTCTATATGAATAAACACTTATTGCTGGCAAGTCAATAAAAATAAAAATAAATTGTAATTAACTCTACTAAGTACAAGGGGAGACACAGTGAACAAGACAAAAGTTCCTGCTGGCAGAAAACTTACGGAATATCCTCAGCAAATTACCACCATGCTACCCACTTTTATTTGATTAATTGTCCTTAAATTCTATTTTGATTATGTAAGTTCAATTTAATTTAATATGTTTAATACCACCAAAAAACTCTTCATTGCTCATGGAATCAAGACCAAAGGCATTATCCTGGAATCAAAGATACTTTACGTCAATGCACCCCTATATTCATGGCAGCACAATTTTCAACAGCCAAGATATAGAAATAACCTAAATGTACATCAACAGATGATTGAATAAAAAAGTTATGGTTCATTTATACTCAGTCATTAAAAAAAATGAAATCCTACCATTTGCAATGACATACATGTACCTAGACGTTATTATGCTGAATGAAAATAAGACAGAGGAAGATAAATACCATATGATTTTACTTATATCCAGAATCTAAGGAACAAAAAGAACAAACTAATCAAAAACAGACTCACAGCTATAGAGGACAGTCTGGGGAGAGCCAGAAGGGAGTGGGGCTGAGGGAATGGGGTGAAGGTTAAAGAAGTACAAATTAGTAGTTGATGGATGGTTATGGGGATGGGGAGCATGGCAGAGAATGAAGTTAGCATTAATGTAATGGCTGGGTGGAGAGCCACAGGAGAGAAAGAGCAATTAGAGAGATCATTTTATAAACTATATAAATGTCCAACCAATATACTATACTTGAAACTAATAAAATGAAATTTAAAAAAAATCCTTGTACAAAAACTGCTAACTTAAGAACACTATGATTTCCAATCAGACAATTAGAAACTAGAGTTGGATTTCCTTGTGTACTTACTGCACACTTATTAGATTCCTTATCCTACCAAATCTAATATTTTCCTAATAGAAAGTGAATAAGGTCAAACTGGAAACAAACAAGCAAACATACAAAAATTTATTTCTACTTCCCAGACATTTCTCTTTCAATCTTCAACATAACCATTGTGTCACAGTCGACATGGTCCTTTTCTCTTTCACAAATAATTTTATTACAGAGCCATTAATGATAAATTTGTCAGAAATGTCCTCTATCTCATTTTAGAACCTCATCTATCCTTTAATGTCAATTACAAATTTCCTCCTTAAAGGTCTCTCTTATCATTCTACATAAATAGTTCTCACTAAAGTGTATGCAATTAGCATAGGTCATGAAGGACCTTTTTAAAAAATTTTCCTATTTGCCCATATCTCCTGAGTATTTCCATCATACACACAAAAAAAGGTGAGATGAAATTCAATGCCTCTAGCCTTCTCTTTCTCCTGCATTTGCCCTGTTAGTAAGTACATCACTTCCCTTAGCATCTACATCTTCCCATTTTCTAACCCCTTTCACTAAAACAGGTGAGAACAGATTTTAGAATGTATGTTTATACACATCAGTACATTAACTAGACTTTTGCATGTTTAAACTCAATTTTTAACTAGCGATTAGAAATTTTGTCTTATCATAAAAGAATCCAGGTAAAAACTATGAACCAAAGGAGATAAAGAACTAAAAAGAGGCTTTCTCGTAGTCCAGGAAATCACACTACTCCCAAGACTGACTCTGAATATAATACTAATTCATTATTTTCAAAATTTTGATGATTACTCTACTTAGTCTCAAAAATTTCAGGGGCGTCAACTCAGGGAATATCTCCCTTTAGTTTTAATCTATAGCTAATTACAATTAACAAGATCTAATTAAAATTTTAGACCAACTGCAATTGAAAAATAAATTTTTAAAAATTTTTAAAAAGATGAAGTCCTCAGTCTTAATGTTGTCATCTTCCTTAGCTCCTCCCAGGTAGGTTATAGTAATTCTTTATTGATATTGTCTTAGTACTTTTTGTTTCTACCATTATAATCTCATTCATTATGTCAATGCAAAGGACAAATGACAGCTGATTTCCCCCCTCTGGGTGATCTAATTCACTTTCACTGTCCATTATCAGTTTTATAACATGATGATTCCCAGATCTATATAACTAGCCAACATCTCTCCCTTGAATTTCATACCTTTGAAGACAAGTATCCACATCTCAGACTGAGTTTGTTTAAAATCAAACTAGTCATTGCTCCATATCCTATATCTCTTCCTATTTTGTATTATTTTTTCAAAGTGGTACCATTATCCACCCTATCAAACAATACTTTCTTTCCCCCCGCCCCCCGCTCTGGTACACACCGAAATAAATAAGAAACTGCAATCAATCTCAACTTTTTAAATATCTTTGTTTCCCAACACATCTTCGACAGTGTTTCTTACTAGTTGGAGAAATATGTTAGGGAAGTTCTTTTACGAACACTCATACAAAGTGTTTTAAATACTAATGTATTTTTCTGGTTGTCATAGTACTTCTAAATCTCATACTTATTTCTCCATATATAATTCTTATTTTAATTATTTTCATGGCAAAAGTCCTTTAAGTCACTAATACTTATTTTCAACTGACACTTTGTGATTTGAAAATCTTTACACTTATTAAAACATTTTCCCAATATGTTCCACAGACAATTTTAATAAATAAGAACTCAAAACACTAGCATCACCAAGAGATGAAAATTCAGTCCAGATTATATTACATTATATACTTTCGATATCAGCTATGACAAAAAAAAATTGTACATCATAGAAATGATAACAATGTACATTCACATAGACATTTCTCTATCTTCCAACTCTCAAATTAATAACTTTCATAGGCAGGCACTAAGGCAAGTATGTATTAATGCTGAGAGGTATTAGAAAATGACATTAGTCTTCATGTATGATAGGTACACCCTTTTAGATTAACAAAATGGAATTTAAAACATTTTCCAAACATACTCTATAGAACATTTTTGTTTATGTAAATATTGAAGAAATTTCATACCTCTCCTTCAAATTAACTTAGTGACATTTGCTTACCATCTCCTATGTAGAAGATATTGTGCTTGCCCTATGAAACAGCTTTTGAACCTGGCCTTCTAATTGTCTTATTATAAATAATGTTGCTAGTTTCTTTGTGCTTTGTCGTATATTCTATGGTCTAAGTTAGAAGACAGCATTTGTTAATAAACTAGATCCTTTAAAGAAATGCTTACTGCCACACAAATTTGAATCTGATAAAATGCCACTACATATAATTTTATAAGGGTTTTATACTGACTAGAAAATTGTCATGGCATAAAATGGAAATGTAAGTTTCCTTTATTTCCTATTAAAGTTGAATTTTTAATGGCCAGAACAGATTCTCAAATTAATTATTTTACTGTTATTAGGCTTTCATTTCTTGCGTCTATCCCAAACTCTGTCCAGTATTCCCATGAACATTAGTGGCTCATTAGGAGGCTCAGAGCTAATCTACAGGGCTAAACATTTGTTCCATCATTAAGGTCTGCTTTTCCCAGACTGAGAAATAAGCAGAAATCTAATTTTGGTTAATTTTATTGCTTAGGTCATAGTAGTAAATTCAACTCATTCTGGAAACAGCTCATAAAATTACCTTTTATTAAAATGAACTATATGTTTTGTTGAAATGCAAAAATGTTCCCATGGAGACGAAATTCCTTAAATGCCAGAATACAAAATAAAATGATGCTTATTTTCCTTAGGTATCATTTAGTACAATATTAAATCCGTGGTTTATATAGTTTGATGACCCCTAACTCTTCCATAAACAAATTATAATAATGCCCATATATCAGACTTTTGTCAAAGGCACACAGGGGAAAATTTTATCACATTCTCATTTTGCCTAGGCAATTCCCTAGTAATATTTTAGGCTGAGAAAAGCATTACTAACTTATAGCTCTAGACTGAATGTTTATGTCTCCCTAAAATTCATATATTGAAATCTAATTCTCCTGTGATGTTATTAGAAGGTGGAGGCTTTGGGAGATGGGTTAGTGCCCTTATAATAGAGGCCTTAAAGAGCTTACTCATCTCATCTGCCATGTGAGGACACAGCAAAAATATGACTGTCTATGAACCAGGAAGTAGACCCTCAACAGACACAAAATATGCCAATGCCTTGAACTTGGACTTCTCAGTTTCCAAATTGTGAGAAGAAAATTTCTGGGGTTTCTTTTGTTGTTGTTGTTTTGTTTTGTTCTGTTTTGTTTTTATAAGGAACCCAGTCTATGGTATTATTGTTATAATATCCCAAAGGAAATAAGTCTCTAATGAAGTCCACCAATTTGAACTAACCATTAGCAGAAGGTTATGCTTAAATGCAGCAAATGTCCATTATTTAGGACATTCATCCCCAAAGTTTGTATCTGATATCAAGTTAGACATTTCCTCTTCTTATCTCTTGAGGTAAAATGATAAAATCAACTCTAATGCATGTTCTATTGAAGATTATTTGTCCCTGGATTGAGAGGGAGAGCTACAAAGTGAAATTCTATGTTTATAGATGACACGAATTTTGTTCACTGTGTAAAATATCAAGAAAATAAGGCTAAAAAATCTGAGGCATTCTTGTGAGAAGTGACTTTAGAGTCAGTAGATGTGAGATCCAACCCCTAGATTTGCTTACTATTTCTAGTCACTAACTCCCCCAGAACATCAGGTTTCTCAGCTGTAATATCAAGATTACAAATTCACTGACCACACAGGTGGTAGTGAGGGTTAAATTAGATGATGTGATGGGTGTAAAAATCATTAAGCCTTATGAGTCACAGTGGCAATCATGGGAATCAAAAGTCCAGAGTTCAAATTTTAGGTCTGTCACGTATTAATTATGTCATCTTGGGTGCTCACTTCATTTCTCATTTCTTCCATTTATACTTGTGCAATATTTCAATATTAACAATGAGCTTTGGAGCTGTATGATCAAATGAAGTGATACTTTTAAAAATACTTGGTAAACTATAAAGAACTTTGCAAAGGTATTATCCTTATAAATATAACGTGGATAACAGCAGAGATTCGGAGTCAGACATTCCTAGGTTAGAACCCCATTTTGCCACCTATTAGTTATGTTAGTTGAGAAAGTGGGTGCTCCAATTTTTTTCACTTGTTAAATTGGAATAATAACTCTGACATCAGTTTTTAAAATCATTAATGAAATAATTTCAAATTTGGGGGCAATATCTAAATATGCTATTTTATTAATATTAACCTCTTAAGAAGTTCTTGGGAACAGGGGAAAATGACAGACAAACACAATTGTTGACAAGTACAAAGTAATGCTTTCATGAAAAGAAAAAAAAGCAGTCTTAAAAAATGATGAATGCCAAAATGTCAGATAAAACAAAAAGAAAAGGATGTATTACTGCAACCTATTTCCTGAAGACAACAGTCTATGTGCTCTTGTCAACACTAAAGGTCAATACATTTGTGAGCATCATTTAAAAGGTTATTGGAAACAAATCAGAAAACATGATTTCTTTTTGGTTTTATACAGATATGTCAGAAATGATGATAAAGGGAAGTGTATAATTATTGTGACAAAAATCCACAGCATTTGCTTTTGCATATTCTTCCTTTAAAAATGATTTCTTCCCTTATTTAGCTACCATTTTACTTGTTCTCAAGTAAAATGAGCATAAACGAACATTTACAAAGGAAATTAAACCCTCTTGATCTAGCATGGTCAGTGGTCAGATTGTATAAGTGGGGAATTAGCCTGCAATCATTGGTATATATAATATCACTTTATAATGAAAATCTGTCCTGGTTGGATCTATCCTTTAGAAATTAAGAAGCACCTATCTCTTGTACAATGGTATATTAAAGTATATCTTATTATTGCATTTAAACATGCTAATTTAGAATAAAATATGTCTCCCATTAATTTCCCTCAAAGAATACACTGTTTAAAAAAAAAATCCTGATCTTTTACTTTATTCCTTCTAAATTTCCAAGTATTTTTCTGTAATTATACAGTTTCTTCTCCTTATTCTCACTTAAAAAATAAGTCATATTAATGACAATTGTTCTTAACCTTTGATGGATATCAAAAGCACCTTTGTAACATTTTAAACAAAAATATGCTAAGTATTTGCTTTAAAAATCATTAATGCCCATAATTTTTTAAAAAATCATAAAAGTAGCCACTTCTTATTTTAAAACCCCAGTACCTCTCCCTCAAGGAATTGTTAATTATTTCTTACATGCCTTTACAGAAATTACATAAATGAGAATGCTTTTTTATACCTGTATCTATTTAAAATTTTAAACATAAATATTATCCTATACATAAAATACTATAAGTTGCTTATATTTATAATATATCTAAAATATCTTTTTATAATTCATACATATAGACACATTCTCTAAGTTCTTGAAGCTTTACCCACAGTTTATAGGAGAGTTCCTAGATGATTCATTAATCAGAGTGAGGGATGTACTAAAAAGAAAGCAGTCTACTAGCTCTGAGAGGTCATGAATAGTCCTTCTGTTTTACAGAGAAAATGCAGAGCACTGTTAACTTTCATGTCTTTCATGTAGAGTTTGGTTGGTTACCTCTGAGAAGATGTTTTGCTAATCCAATGCTGTAATAAACAGACTTGGAATGTTAACAGCATAAGGGTAGCTGAAGGATAAATTCATAGAAGTGGAATTACTGGGTCGGAAGCTTTGTGAATCTTCAAGTCTGCCAGTGTTATGTAAGTTAATACTCCTCCCATCCCTGTGTTGGTGAGAATATTTTATATATTTTTTATGAATATTTGTAGTGAATACATATATATGTATATATATACGAGAGAGAGAGAAGGAGAAAGGGAGGGAGGGAGAAAAGGAGAGTGAGAGAATGCACTGAAAACCAACAAAATTAGAACTTCTATGACTGAGTCTGAAGATTTATATAAGGAATCCTTTGATATTCACAGGGCATCACTTCCAGGACCTTCATGGATATCAATATCAAGTCTTTTATATAAAATAGCATAGATTTTTATATGGCCCACATACATCCCCTCATATACTTTAAATCATCTGTACATTATCTATAGACCTACTATAATGTAAATGCTATGTAAATAGTTGTTATTCTGTATTGTTTAGGGAATATTGACAAGAAAAAATAAAAATCTGTGCACATTCAGTACAGATGCAACCATCACACAGGCCTAACTAAATAGAACATGTCAGCATAACATTTTATTTTTTACCCTGAACATTTTTGATCCATGGTTAGTTGAATTCGTGATTTCAAAAAGCTAAGATTTTTGTCTTAAGAGATCTTAAATAATACTGACTAATCGTATTTAGTAATCACTTCCTTTTTTTTTTGACTCATGCTAGATTTGTTACACAAACACTACTTGTGAAAATTTAACACCAGAATTTGTAATACAGTAAACAGAAATTGAGATCCACAAAATGACATTTTATATACCTCTCTGGTGACATATACAGCCATGTTGCTCAGGAATTATGGTTACACATTATGTCAGCCTCCATTCTAAAATCAGATTATTAGAACATCAACAAGATGAAAGGTAGTATTCCCTTCTCTCCTCAAAATATATCTTGAATTGAAAGTTCAAGTTGTACAAAGGTTACGCTTAAAAAGTTTAAAATGTGACCAATCATAGTGCCTTACCAATTCCATTTAAATTTTCTTCACCTTCCTCATATTACTTGTGGCAGATTGTATTTTCCAAAGATGGCAACAACAAGTCACCCCCAGCTATTCGGTTCTTCTCAGCTAAGACCCCAGACATTTCCAAGCAGACATAAACCAATAGAAAACATAATTCTTAGAATCTGTTGGCAAATTAAAATGGTTGTTATTTTATGTCACTATGTTTGGAGTGGTTTGTTATGTAGTAATAAATAACCACAACACCAAAAGACTATTTTACATTTGTAAATGTTAGAAAATATATTTACCTATTGCATATACATATAACCATATGAAAACCAAATAAAGCGTGTGTAGTGATTAGGAGTTTGTATAAAAGGGTTCCATGTTCAGCCTGAAGAAATACTGGATACAATGGACATTTCGGACACTATTATCTACTCAGTTGTCCTAGACGGTTATAAATATTTGGCCTAAATCAAACATGGTAATTCTATTCCCTAGGCTATTTATTGGTTTATCAGTAGGCTTATATCCAAGTTCTGGCTAATGAAACCAGACTCAGACCCAATGGAAGGATTCTGGAAAATATTTTCTTTACTGATAAAAAAAATCAAGAGGCTACACAAAAGTTATTTGCTGATGTTCTCATCATTACATCACTATGTAGTCACTCCCTTTGTGGTTTTAAAATTTGGCAGATAAACTATTTCAGAGCTTCCAAAACTAATTTATTTGTAGAAGTGCTCCAATCTCAGTATTTTTTTTTTTTTTTTGGAGAGACTTGTGGTATGAAAAATATTTTTGAGGGAAAGTGTTTTGGAGTCTCTTTCTTAGCTCATCTTAGACCTAGGATCTCTGCTTTGAATGAAAGTTTGGTGAGGATCACAGTGATGTGCTTTATTTGTTCATGGAAAAAGGTTAAAGAAAATCTAGGTGTCCATTTATCCATTCTCTCTTATAATTTTGGATTTTACATATCATTTCCTATCTTAGAATGTTATGGTTCATTTTGATTAAGAAAATATTAACTTTCTAATAGAAGCCAATAGGATAGATTAAAATTTATAAAGTTACATTTGGGAAATAAATATTGAGCTCACATCTAAATCATCTGGAAAATATTTTGGGAGGTTAATGTTTCTTTCCCTCTTAGACATCAGCTTAATTTGATCCTGGTGATAAAAATAAAAAGAAACTAATTTTCATGTAGCACGTTTAGAGAGCACGAGGTTATAACTATGTCAATGTTTTCCTAGGTTTGTGTAGTATGCATGCCATGTCATCAAAATGGTCAATCTAGAAATAATTACGTTATTGCAACTGTTAATTCATTCATTAATTTAATAACCATGTGCAAAATATTGATGTAGAATGCTAATAACTATGCCATTAAAAGTTCAATAATTCCTCATTAATTCAACTAATATTTGCTATTAGTAATAATGTTCCAGACTCAAAATTTAAAACTATATCTCTGATTTTATTTAGTTTAAAAATAACTTCACATCATGATTCTTAGCACTTCATCAAATATAGACCCCTCTCGTTTCATTACAGTATAGATAACTCTTCAAATGACAGCTCGTTGATCTGACAAATTCATTCATATTAAGGTTTTAAACATTAACTAATTAACACATGTCCTTTGTCCAAAGCAACTATTTTCTTTTGATATGAACGTGGATCGAAAATGTCCTAAGTATTAAAATTTCACATACCATAGCAAAAAAGTGGAATAAGCCCTAGGATTCCTTCACAGTATATGGCTGCTTATGTTGCCCATACATATTTGACCTATATTCTCATTTTCTTTTGTCTACTGATGTTTGCCCTCTATAGAATTCCTCAAAAGCAGATTTTCCTATATATGGTTTGACAAGTATATTTGCAAATGATAAACTTCTAATTGTTACTAACTTATATAAAAGAATCAAATGGCATTTTCAAGAGTTAAAGAGTATAAAATATCTCACATACTGAGTTTTCAGTGAAACAAAAACATCATTTGTAGTATGCTGATAATCAACCATGCCTCAATCACATCAGCAGGCAAGTCAAAAATTCCTGCAGGTGATGACAGCCAATGCAGATGGTAACTTCTCCCCTCTGATTTTCTGCTCTGTGGCAGAGAAACGATATTAAAGGAGTTAAAAAGCAACATACGGGTTGAGACCATAGAAAAGTGGTTGATCATGCCTAAAGGACAAGAAAATAATCAGCTTTTAAAATGCTTCATAATACTTAACATGCTCACAAGTTGGAAGAAGGGTGCAACTCGATTTTATTATAATTTCACATTCAGGATGCTAAATCTGGGCTCCACCAGCTGGGTTGTTAATACAGGTCAAGGAATAATTAGCTGCATTTGTTTCAGTTTTAGAAAACCTAAATGAGCTCTGAATATGTTCAAGACTAAGAAAGAAAGAAAGATTTCTTCACTGATGTAATAGGTTCTGACAAAAACATGAGAGCAGAGAGCAGAGGATTATTACACTAAGATGCACTTATGAAAAAATAATGAATGGAGAACAGATATTATACTTGCAAAATTCAAATAAATGCCACAAATCTGTAATAAATAGATTATGACAGTGGGAAAAGTTCATGCTGGGTGTTCCTACTCATAGTAAGCAGGCAGGAAAAAAATAGAGCAATTCAATCCGACCATCATCGAGAGGCACTAATAATTTTTCTTTGGTGGTATTCCGAGACAATGGTACATTTAAATTTTATATCACCACAGGCCTTTGTAGGGAAGGAGAAATTGTAAGCTTGAATTTTAAAGAAATATGATCCTGTCCTACTTGGAAATCTTTTAACAACATGGACAAGTTGAATAGCTAAAGATTATACATTATTATAATTTTTAAATGTAGAGTTTTATCTCAAAGCAAATTCATCTGTCATTGTAACTATACATGTAATAAATGAAGAGTATTTCCATGTAATCAACAACTCTGGCTTGGTAAATTCTAAAAGAGACAGAAAATAAAAGTAAATTAAATTAAAATAAATGAATGTATTTAGGGGATAGTACTAGCCATTATTTCTTCTCCATTTCCATGTTTTACTTGAAAATAATCCATGGGTACTACATTTGTTCATAAAGTAGATGAAACAAATATCTGGTGGTATAGTATATTATTTTCTTAAAAAAAAAAAAAAACATATGATGGAGAAGTAATTGCACAGACTTATGCCCAAAGCTTATATGCAGTGTTCTTCATATTACACAGTAATTTTTGTTTTTTACTCAGATTCATGTGAAGTGGGAAACCATTTTGTAATAATGTATAGTGATTCGTCACATAGAAAACTTAAAAAATAGCCTGACTGCACTTCATTGTAACTATTGAGAACTGCATCCAGAAATCCAAGAGAATTTCTCAGATTGTCATGTTCTAAACAAGTATGCTTTAAAGAATATCACTTTCACTCTTCAGCCTACTAACAAATCACTTCAACTATCTGTTCTTTCTAACAACTCTGAAACTTTATTAATTTTCCCTGTAGAAATTCAATTTTTATAAGAAAATGTACAAATTGTACTAGAAAGAGAGAAAAAAAAGGGAAGTTTAACAAGTCTTTCGTGTCAATCCTCTGCTACAGCAAAAACTTCCAAAGGGATGCATTCATCAGTCAGACTCACCCAATGACATACACAACGGTGAATTGAAGTGGTAAACAATAGATTCTGAATTTGATATGAAAAATGAAGAAGTAATAAAAGGATTTTGTGGTATTAGATTTGTTGTCAGTGAATGAGTTAAAGCCATTGTACATTTGTTCTCAATATGGGTATTTATTTAATATTTATTGAGTATCTATGGTGGATAGTTTTAGATACTGGATATACATTATGTTTATGTGAACAGAACACATAAAAATCTTACAAAACTGACATTCGGTTTGCAAATTCCTAATTTTCATTAGATGGGGAATAATCACTACTGTGCTTAACAATGCTATTAGGAAGATTTACCAAATTTTGCATAGAAAAACTTGTACAAAGTGAACTGGGAAATAAAAATGAATGATCTAAAGATTTTTTTTTTCAGAAAGGCAGATTTTCCCTCTATAAATCTGATCTGTTATTGTCTAATTGGAAGCATCTAGGTTGCATTATGCATAAATTTGCATTTTAGATCTATAGACGCTTGACATAATGGCAAACATTTTGGAGGAGGTAAGAAATTGATCAGAGGCCCTGTTTTGGGTGGTAATGTTTTTCTCATGAAAAACTGCTTTCTGAACTGCATATATCATGAGGTTTCAAAATGGTGCACTCTGCCATAGCAGGAGGGGAAAGTGGCTTCCTGGTAAATGTTTTGAATGAATTCCAAATGACAATTACTATGCAGGGTGGACTGTAGCTCAGATATCACGCATCTAATAGTGCAGGTGGTATGTATGTACCATCATGTTCTAACAACCGACATTCCTCCAATGAAATACTATTATATAGCATTTCACTGTCTCTGTTGTCATGTGGTTGGAGAACTTTAGAAGAAGCATATAGTCAAAGTTATGTTTTGTACAAATGCAGGATACAGCCTGGGCCATGGCCAAGCAACTAACTCAGTCACCGTTTCAGTCATGACTGTCCTATTATGAAAATCATTACTTGCTTTCATACTTTTCTCTGTATTTCAACACTTGCCATTGAAGTGGGGGCAAATGGAATAAAACAAGTGAATATCCAGTCTGAATTCTTAGAGGATGATTAAGAAGTTCTAGACTCATGAAGAAAGAGCAGAAATAAATGAAACTACAGACACATTGTTTGACAGTCAGCTGCTTGTTGGAAGCCCAGATGTGCTTCTTTCTTAAGGAAGAGTGGACCAAAAAGTCAGCATAAGCCTTTTTGGAACAAGATGAAGACACTGAGTCATAAACCGCTAGGCAGTTTTCTGCTTCTGCTTTATCCCATGCATAAAGATATTCTTCCTTCAATTTTTCATGAATTGCCTTCATTTATTCTTTCAACATACATTTAAGTGTCAGTCAGTATATTGAAGATGCAGCTGAGAATACACAATTGTGGGGCTTGTTCTCACAAACCCATAGACCATTAAACAAGCGATCATAGCACGCTTAATGGGTTAGGGTAAATTCTGTTTAGATGGTTATGGGAGCTCATAGCAGATTCACCAAACCTACATTAGGTTGTCAGCCGAACAGAAGTGTCAAAGTGAGACCAGAAAAATAGGAAGAAGAAGAAGAAGAAGAAAAAAAGAGTGGCTGAAAGTGTTCTAGGTAAAGGGGACAATATGGAAAAAAGCTTGAAGGATTGGATGGGTAGTGCATGAATATTAGAGGGGGAGGAATAAACATGAGCTGAAAGAGAAAGTAGGGGCCAGATCCTGACAGAATCTAAATATTACTTCAAAGAATGTAGTCTTCATTCTAAAATTAATAGGAATGAAGAAACAAAGTTTTAAACAGAGTAATGGCATAATTTGGGTTTTCGAAATATCTAAATTTAAGTGATGCTGCTCTGTGCCACATGGCTTGGGCATTCTTACATGTAAAAGAAAGAGAACATCTACCCAGAGAATTAGAATGGTTATTAAATAAATGTGTACCAAGCACAGTCTCTGGCACAATTGCACACATTTAAGGGAACAGACTCTGGAATATGTTTATGTTTAAATGGAGCCTCCAGCTCCAACTGGAGTGCAGTGATTGTCTCCTCTTCCCAACTCAATTCCACTCAGAACTTCAGAAAATAATCTTATTTGGAAATATTCTTTGCAGCTGTAATTACTTAAGAATCTTATAGATAAAATCCTCTGGAATTTGATGCATTGAGGGTGGCAGGGGAAGGTTGAAGAGTAGGGAGGAATAAATCCAATAACTGGTGTCCTTATTAGGAAAGGAGAGAACAAAAAGAAACACAGAGAAGCGCCTGTAAAAGAGGAGGCAGAGGTTAGAGTTACTCCCAGGAATGCCTCCTTCTACTAAAACCTAGAAGAGGCAAGAAAGGGTTCTTTCCCAGAGCCTTCAGAGGTAATTTGGCCCTGTCAGCATTTAGATTTTGGACTTCTAGTCTCCAGAACTCTGCTAGAATAATAATTTTTTTTTCAAGAAATCCAGTTTGTGGTACTTTGTTACAGCACTCTTAAGAAACAAATATAACCATGTACTCATGACATGCTCTTGAGTAAGCTACACAACTGTCTCATTTCCTTCTTTGGAAAGCTGAGGTGCTAATACATAATTTACAGGGTTGTTAAGTGAATTATATAAGATTATACATGTGACATATTTAGAGCAGTACTTTGTTTGACACAGACTAAATAATTACTGTTCTTATAACTATTATGAAAATACTAGGTAGATAATAAAACAAAAATATTTCAAATATTTTGATTTGTAAAACATCACAATCAAATTGATAATTACTTTATAATTTTGTTCAATTATCCATGTCACTCTGCATGTTATTTCATGTTAAAATATTTTACTATTGTCAAATGCTATATAAATTTTTCAGTCTTTAATCACAATATAGTTGTGAATATAGAAAAATTCAAACTCTATCCTTAAAGTTGCATATTTCATGTTTATCAGAATATTTTCCAAAGCATCTGTTAACACTTAGTCCGTTCCTCCCTGAATACAGTTTTCCTCTCTTCATGTAGGAACAACATTGACCCAACATTCTTTCTTTAAGAAGGTACTCACGATTCAATATAATTCTCTCAAGATTGTTTGAAGGAAAATAATAATGCTAGAAATGAACTATCCATTGCAGTATAATTTATCGTGAAGTGTTGCATACCATTATCTGAAAAACATGCACTGTAGTAATCATTTGGAGTAGTGATAACACATAATTGTATGCTAGTCATAAATTATAGGTGAATGGCAGTTTCAACTAATGAGTGCCAAATAGCAGTGCAGGCACTGTAGTGATTAGAGAAGATGTGGTTATGAATTCATTTATTACTGGTATATTACAAAGCTTTTCACATTAGAAATGGCAGTTACATAAAAAGACACTATGCTGAAATGCATATCTACAACAAAAAGTATCTAAAGGTGTGTGTGTGTGTGTGTGTGTTGTGGTGTGTGTGTGTGTGTGTGGGGAGAGAGAGAGAGAGAGAGAGAGAGAGAGAGAGAGAGAGGTTAAGAAGAGATGAATGAAAAGCAGAAAGAAACTAAGAACAAAATAAATCCTTCTGCTTATCTAACCTTTCTTCAAAAATACTTTTGTCAAATTAAATTCATTTTAAATCACTTTAGGAAAAACTTGAGTATATCCAACTTCAATTATATTTTTTCTCTCCTTTTACATCTTAAATTATATTTGTGTTGTTTATCTGATATGTGAAAAAGGTCTCTCTCCCTGGCTGATAATATTAATATTGGCCTCTCTAGAGAAGATTTTAAAACCATACAAAACAGCTACAGTTTTATTCCCTGCCCCAACTGTATATTCAACTAGACCCTATTTATGCTTGAGATGTTATGAAATTTCTATCCATTTTGATACAGCAGAACTCAAAGTTAATTTATGAGATAGAAATGATATAACTGATTTCAGTAATAATATTTCTTCCTCCCCAGTTGATTCTTTACATTAAAATATGTTGTATACTATATTTTTACTTTTTGGTTGGAAATAGAAACATAATAAACACGTTTTTAAATTGTAAGACTAAATAATGGTGTTTTCCCTAAAGTCTCATCTGAAGTTATTATAAGATGCACTGGCAGAGGTGAGTGAACAGATACATACACACTGAAAAATATAGTGAAGTGGAAGTTTTTAAAATATAAATCATAATTTTCTCTCAAGTTATAACAGAATGAGAAAATACACAAAGTTACCATTTTAATTATTCTTCTTTGCCTACTTTTGTCTATAGTCCTTACACTGTTTCTTATAAACTACCTTTCTATTAGATTTCTCTGAATAGGTTTCATTATTATTTGGACAAAGATAAATAGGTACGTGCCAAAAATAAAATGCAATTTTTTTCTGGGAAAGCTTCTATCTGTAAAAATTAACTTTAAAATTTCTTTTCAATAAATCAATTGTTGGCACAAAAGCTATCATATTGTTAAGGTTTTTTCTTGAAAGTACTTCTTAAAATCCTTCTTTTTAATTAAAATAAAATTTAAGTGTATTCTCTTTTGGTTAATTTAATATTCTCTTGCTCAAAAATATAAAAAGTAACTTCCAGTCTCCAGTGCTGCATTTAAAGAGTTTAGAAGTCATCATACCATTATAACAATGAGTAAAAAGCTAAACAGACTAAAAAATCAACAACTCATATCTGGGAGAAGTGAGGACACAGGGAAAACCACTGCCCCAAAGAGTATAGACAGAGAAATACCAAGAGTCATGGTTTATAGGAGCAGAAACTTGTGAGCGAAAACCACTGTAGAAGTGGAAAAACCTGACCTGCAATTGACAATGTGCTAGAAGCTCAGCGTGGACAAGTCTGAGAGTTAAAAATTTCCGAAGTATCCAGCCACAGGGCGATCCCCATCCCTTTTTGAGCTTTGTCTTCAGGACCCCAACTATATTCTCATAGTAAAATTGGAGGGGAAAAAAATGTGCTTCTGTTAGGGGGAGAAGGAAAGGAACAATGCTGGAATTCATTAGAGCACTGCTGCACTTCATAACAGCATCTGCCTTCAGAAGAAATGATTTAATCAGAGTCCAACCAGCTGGGGTTTTATTAAAGTCTAACTGACCTGGGGGAAGGGAAACACCAAACTCCACCAGCCCCAGGCTTCCACAGAGGAGAGGGAAAATACCCATATTCCACCTGCTCTAGGCTTTCCTGTGGGAAAAGGTAAATACTCAACTCCTTTCTCAACTTTAGATATTCAGTTCCACCTAATTTGAGGGGTGGGGTCAGTGAGACACTGGGAAGCACTTGCAAAATTCAAAGTCCAGAGGCATAGGCTCACTAAAAAACTGAGGCCTAATCATAGGACTATAAAACACTCCCCTGCCCCATATGCCACCACCATATTACTAAAAGCCTACTTAGAGGAGTTTCTTTTCCCTAGTTTATGATGTCTGTCTACCAAGAAAAAAAAAAAAACTATAAAAAATACTAAAAGGAAAAACACACACACACACTTTGAAGAGAAAGAGCAAGCATTAGACCCACATATGGCACGAATATAGGAACTATCAAAAAGGGAATTTAAAACAATGATTAATATGATTAATATGCTCAGGGTTCTAATGGATAGAGAGTATTCTGGAACAGATGGGCAATATAAGCAGAGAGATGGACATCCTAAAGAAGAACCAAAAAAATACTACAGATACAAAAAAAAAAAAAAGTGACAGAAATAAAAAAAATACCATTGATGAGTTCATTAATAGACTAAATACATCTGAGGAAACAGTCTCTGAAACAATCTCTTGAAAGTATTTAGATAGAACCCTCCTAGACTGAAAAACAAAAGGCACAAAACTGATAAAAATAGGGTATAGGTTATGAATGTCTGGGGAAAGGAGTATATAGGAAATCTCTGGACATTTCTCTCAGTTCTTCTGGGAATCTATAACTTACGGCCAGAGGGGAGGGGTGTTGGGAGCTGGGTAAAGAGTTAAAGAAGTAAAAATTAGTAGTTGATACATGGTCACTGGGATGGGGAGCAAGGCATAGGGAATGCAATTAGCATTTATGTAATAGTTAGGGGAGAACCAGAGGAGAGAAAGAACAATTAGGGGATCATTTGATAAACTACATAAATGTCTAACCAATGTACTGTACACTTGAAACTAATAATAAAATTAAATTTAAAAAAATAACAAAAAATAAAAATAATAAAAGTCTTGAGGGAGGGTTTTGGAACTAGCACTGGAATTAGTTTATCACTATATTTTTCTTGAAAAAAATTCAGTACCCTGTCTAATGGATTTATTTTAAGGCCAGATGTTTATGACTTTTATGAAAAGTAACATGTTTTTATCTACTTATTTTTTAAAGAGGAATAAAAATAAACTAACTTAAATAATACTAATAAAAATAACTTTTAAAAGTCAAAAATACTATAGTACTTTAATTTGTTTTTAAATATTTTCCTATCTATAAACTGATTGGATATAGTTTCCTTTGTAATTTTTACGTGTAATAGTTTCGTGTCTCTAGCTTTACTCTGTCTATATTAATGCATCTTGTCTCTTATAAGCTCCTTGAAAGTAGGGACTATGTCTCATTTATCTTTGTATTATTCACAGTTTTAATACAGTATCCTGAATAGGTGTTCTATAAATATTTATAAAACAAACCATTTAATATACAATTAACACAGAACAAATAGAGCTTTGGCAAAATTTAGCATTTCAAGGAAAGAATCCAGTATCTTCTCTACACTGCCCAACTGGTTGGGATGATGATCTTAAAATTTTAAACATGTTTATCTAATTACAAAATAAAAGCATGGGAGAATATAAATATTTATGTCATACCATGACATATACTAAAAATTAGAAATTAAGTTATTTTAAATGGCTCAATAAAAATTCAAATATTAATAACATGTCTTAAGCACTATAATATTGTTATAAGTATATTTTACTGACCACTTTTAGTGTCTAGACATGGTAAGAAGAACTTTACATTATCTTATTTAATTTTAAACACAATTTCATGAGATAGGAACTAGAACCATCCCAATCAAAGGCCTATTTATAGGCAGGTCACTTGAGATAAACAGGGAAGATTTGACAGACAGAAGAGGAGGAGGCAAGTAATAATGGAGACAGAAATTGGCAAGATGCTTCTACAAGCCAAGAAATACCTAGAGACACCAAGAGCTGGGAGAGGCAAGGGACAAAATCTGCCTTAGAGCCTTGGGACAAAGCATGGCCTACGGCACCTTCATTTTGGACTTTTGGCTTCCAGGCTATGAGCAAATAAATTTGTTGTTATAAACTGCCAAGTTTAAAAACTAATACAGATTTTAATTTTAGTGCAGAAACCAGCAGGATTTTTAATCTACCATGCAGAACAGATAGGACAAAGCATATTATTTCAAACATTTATCTTAAGCAATGTTTGAAAATTACTTGCGGAAAAAGGTACGATCTTTATCTTTTTTTTCCCATTACGCAGAAAAATAAATATCACCGGAGATGATAAAATGGCAAATTTGTGCTAAAATATAGATGAAACAGTTTACATCTTTATTTGGAAGGATATGCATAGAACATAAAAACAGGGTATTAGAAACTAAAAAGATGTTCCAAATGGACTGCCGGGCTCCAGGGCTGAAGCACTGCCTATTGTTTCTGGTGCCTACACGGTTGATAGGATTTCTTTTTCTCTCCTTTCTTTCTTTCTTTTTCTTTTCTTCCTCCCTTTTTCCTCTTTCTCTTCCCCCCTCACTCCCTTCTTTCCTTCACTCCTTTCTTTCCTTTCCTTCTTTTTTTGAGCAACTTGGCAACCCATTCCCATGTTCATGCTGTATTTCCATCAGTTCATTCATTGTGCAAAATAAATTTTAACAGAGGCATTTAGTTTTTTACAGAATGCAGTCAAGGAAGTAGATTACTTAGCAAAGCTGTCATCTCCACTCACCTAGAGTTCTTTATCTTCTTACTGTAGATACTCACACCACTGCCTCAGTAATCCACAAACATTAACCACATGACCTCAGGATATTCAGCACTATTGATTCTGACATGCTGATTTTCTCTATAAAATTGCTCACTATCTGTTTTGACATTAATAATAGGTCAGCCAGATTAGATTAGGCCCTAATTAATAACATGTATTCTTATCTGAGTAAATAAAATGAATAAAATAATCATGCTTCTATACTTTGAGGATATTAAATGAAGTTCTATACAGTTTTTAAACTGCATTATTAGTTTTTTTCTTTGAACTTTTTATAGATTATTAAACTATTTTAACAATTGACTTATTCAATATAAAATATTCCACAATTATGATGTGTAAAATTGTACTTATTAGTTTTGAACTGAGCGCTAATAAAATAATCATTCATAACTAATAAAAGTGATAATCATATTTCTTGATATGCTAGTAATATTTAAAAATTAAGGACAAGATGTTTTTGAAACTTATACAATTAATAACTTTCATTTTAAATTAGCCTGTTTTATATCTGATATTTTAATTATTTTTGCAACTGTCTACATCTGAATTCAGCTGTTCAGCATCCGTGATTAGAATCTTTTGCTTATTCTATAAATAAAACAGAATAATACAGGTGATCTATCAAAATGTGTATACCTTAATCATGATGTTCCACCACCTTTATTCAAGTCCCACTAAAATTAATGGAAGCTTTAATTAGCTCAAGAATAACACAAGACTGGGAATAGGTATTTTCCCCTTGTGTCAACGTTTCTTTCCTTGACATACTTAAATGTTCAGTTTGGTGCTCACAGAAGCCTTCATGCTAATAGGAGCCTAGTGGAAAAGCCTAACTTTAAGAGAAGACATATCAACTCTTTTTTTTCAATCACTGTTCTCAATTCCAGAAATAATTATTTTCTACTACATAGATGTTGAATCACTCATTGAGCAAGCATTACAAATTTCAAAGGGGAATTCATACTTTGCCTAAGAATCGCATAAAGAAGGATTTCAAATGTATTCCTATGACAAGGCAGAATATAGTCAACATAATTTTAGAAGTAGAAAAAGCAGTGTAAGCTTACTTTTTGGGAGCTGCGGGGGCATGATAGTGGTATGTTCTTTCTGGCACATTCCTTCTTATTACTTTTGCCTTCTTATATTTATTTTTCCGTTCTTCACAGTCCTCTGAAAGTGTGCCTAATATGCTAAGGCTATGTCTTAGGACCTTAAAAACATTGCAATTTAAAGAAGTACAGATAATTAAAATAAGAAGTGTGTGAGATAAGAGCATTATGAAATTAACCTGAACCTCTGTTATTTCTGTCAACTGTTCTTTTGTCCCATTTCTCATGCAAAATTTAGAAGAAATCAGTAGTATTTTTCAAGTGAGGTCTGACACTCCTTTTGCAGGAGTTCCTAAATCTGTACGATGATATCAACACAGGCATGATGTAATATTAGATAAGTGTCAGCCATCTTCATTAAAATATATTCTATGCAGAAGAAAATATGCCTGTCTCTGAACCTAATTTTTTTTCACTGTACTGGGATGAATCCTAATGAAAGATCCCTATTAGTCATGTGACTGAAGGCAAGTTCCTTCAGTTTTCTGTGGCTCCATTTCTTCTGTATAAAACTAAAACTTTAGTTGGAATAGATAATTTCCAAGACACCTTCCAGTTAAAACTTAATTATTAGATTTATTTTACCATACAGCTGAATTCACTTATCATTTTAGGAAAAGAATACCAATAAATTTAATCATCTGATATTCAGAAAGAGAGAACTAGTTATTTCTAGTTTCTTCTACCCAAAGGCATTGCTTCTGACTACCTTATTGGTCATCATCCTGCACAAAGCTTGACATACAATAGGTGCTCAACAAATATGTCCTTAACAAATAGAGTTACTATAAGTGTTCCAAAATGGGGCTCCATAATCACATTTGCTCATAAAATAAACAGCTTACATATAGGACTCATACATAAGCACAAAACCTAGAATAAATTAATCTAAAATTCCCCAAAGGAAAGTAATATTTTCATGCACTTTGTTTTCATTTTTGTTTCTTCTTCACTTCAAGAACTCACATTACTACATCATAACTTTGGAACACAGTTATGAGATTCCATCCAAATGTAGATCATTGATGCAAAGCGGATCCCATCAGCTTATGTAATATGTGCGTGAACCAAGAGATAAAAGAGTAATGAGGCAGGTGCCTTTGACAGTACTCTGAAATTTAGTGCTATTGCCTTATTTTATGTTTTACTGGAAGATTTCTTGTGAATATACATACTTGGAAGACATTGGATTCAGCCAGAGAGTTTCCATTCCATTACATTTTAACACCTGATAAGTGAATTTGATCGAGGGAAACTGGCTGGGGGCTATAAGATCTGGAAAATTTTTTCGAGTGATCAAGTGTAGACAATTATCTCTCAGTTTTGGGGAGTTAGTACAGTTATTTTTTTAAAGTTACTTTGAAAACAAAATGCTTTTTGAGTTTGTAAGTAAAACAAAAAAAAAATATTGTGCAAATTTATTTTTACAACTTGCTTTTTGTCTTGCACTAAGGCTTTTGGAGCAGAAATCTTTCCAAACATTTTAATCTCACTGCCTTCACCAGAAACATTTTAAGTAAAATGTCAGCAAGAAATAATATTTTCAATATATTCTTGAATGGATTTAATTGCAGAGATCACATAAATCATTTTAAAATAGCGAGACAACATTTAATCCAATAGTTTTGTTCCTTATTGTCTATTTCATCTTTTTGGAGATTTTAAAAAGACAAATTACATCTGGAAAATTTATATAATTGTAATAGAATATAGGTGCTATGCAGTATAAGAATAAAAGTAGGAAGTGCTTGCTTATTCCTGAATTTCAAATATTGTAATATTAAAGATTATTGCTATTCTTGAGATGAATTCAATGACTGAAGGGAATCTAGGTACCTTAAATATGGTCAAAGAGTATATCTCAAAATTAATTTTGTAACCACTTAAGAGACAATCTTTATTTTTTTAGCTATCTCTGTTTAATATTATATATATATAAATTGTATGTGTGTGTATATATATATGTATATACATATATATACATATATATATATATATATATCCAAAAAAAAAAAAAAGATCTCCAAGAAACAGAATAAAGAGAAAAGAAAAAAATAGAAGAAAGAAGATAGCTCCATCCTTAAAAGGTACTGTTCAATATTTAATTTCACTATCAGAATAAATCTCTTTGCAAGTAGTACCTCCTCACTTGCTGATGCTCTTGTTTCAAGTAAGATAGCACAGTTTTGAGGAATGAGTTACCAATAGCATAGTCCAAGCAAGCTGTCCATACTAAATTTACTGGTGATGAGCATTTCTCGAATTACTAACTCTACATTTCAAAGATGTTTTTAAGAGAGAACAAAATCTCTCTTATGTAATCTCTACAATTTAAGAAAATAGAACCCTTTTCCTCCACGTTCAAGGGTTGGTGTCTTGTAGTCTAGTATATGTTGAAGAAGAGTCCAACGTGGGTTGTACTGAACCCTGTCAACTATGTGATGTCTGAAAAAATATCTGTGATTCAGCAACAACCATAACTTAGTTTAAATAGACAAAATGTTTTGTCCTCTGAGTAAGTAAGAGTTAAATGTAAAAATTAAATAACATGGATTGCTCTCTTGATATATAAAAAGACCTTTCTTGTGCCATTATGCTAAAGTTTATTTCTCTATTTTCTTTATTTATTTTTGAGGTTCCAATGATGTATCCACATTTCTACTCTGGACTTTGTGACAATATAAAGATCACTGAAGATAAAACTAAATTATAGTCCAAAAATTATTACATAACAACTACCAAACTCAACCCAGGAAACTATTTCTACAACTTACAAAACCAAGTTGATACCTCCATCTGTGAAACATTACAGATGTTGTGAGAACCAAATCCGATGATCAATGTGAAAGCAATCTAAAAATTTCAAATGTTCCAGGTTGAATTACTCCCACAGTAATACTAAAGTGTCAATAAAGAATAATGCATAAGGACATCACAAATAAAAAGCAGACGTGACAATAGACGGGAGGAGACTTCTTAGCCAGTGAATGACTGGTTACATAAAGATGGAGATGGCTGCAAACTAATTCCTTATGAGCTCATGACCAAAAAAAAATGCAAGCCGATTTGAGCTATCAGACCTTAGAAGCATTAGAAAACCAGAGGCATCAGCTCATTTAGGAGGATGGAGCCGATTTAAAAATAATAATAATGATAATGGTTTAAATTTGGTATAACTTAGGTACTTCTCCAGCTTACACAGCCAGGGTAATTATACCAGAGACTCCAAAGTCCGACACCACATCCAAAAGTGGATGATAACACAGTAAAAGCAGAGGTAAAAACTAGTTTAAACAATAAAATGCACAGCTCTTCTCCCTGTACATCTACCAGAAAGATGGTAAACAGGTTCTCATTCTACTCCACAAAGAAGATAGAAAGTTTTTCTTTGAAGAAAATATTGGGTCATGTCCCAAAGGCATGCCAGAGATTTTGATATTGAAGCTTCCCCTACAAAAATGAATGGATTACACTTAATTCTTTCACAGTGAAGTCAACCTAGTGCTAAACACAGCTCTACCAGTTAGTCAGTTCCCTTGAAAGATATTAGGTACTGTCTAAAATGTTTACAGAGATATTTGGTTGATGCCAAGAGGTCTTTAAAATTTGATCCTGTCTAAAACATCCATAGAGATAGCTGATCCATAGTTAATAGAAATCCTTCTCTTCTGCAAGATTCAAACCCTGAGCCATCTGTCCAATTCCATGTGCCATTATTAGATAGGCTACCAAGTCAAGAAGGTTTATTTCTGGCAATACAGCCACACATAAGTATTGGACCGATAAAACATGATACTATTTTTTATGTATTAATTCTATAAACTCCAAGTAGTAATAAACTCTGTAGGCTATTTGAACTCAGAGATGCCTTCTTCTAAGTATGCATGGATGTTTTGGACAGGACCAAATATCAAAGACTATTAAGCGTGGATCAGATATGCTCATGGATGAAATGCCCAGTGAGGGATATGCGGTTTTAACTAATGCCGGCAGAAAACATAAGTCTCCTTCAAGAAAGATTCATTCAGTTTTATGAATATGTATGATGGAAGGTTTAATTCCAGAACTTAGAAGAACCTGAAAATCATTAACAGAACTTGATATTAGGAGAATTATTTGATATGCATGCAGTGAATGGAATTGAAGGAGGGGATGTAATTGAGACCGTTAAAAGGTATTTATGAAAGTATCATAACAGACCAGTGAAGAAAAACCAAGAAAAATTATGTAAGACATATAGGTGACAAACTGTATAAGGGTTAGTGGGAATACAATGTGAGAGATGCAGAAATGTCACTGTGGATCCAAAGTTTTGATTCTTGGTGTCCACAGAAGGCAGCACTATAAGAAGATTGTGGTTTTTGTCTGACGTTCTCAGCATCCCCAGAAAGTGAGAGAAATCATCTGCTGAGATGTGGGAGACTTTGAGAAGACAGAGGCTTTATGGGTCACAGTGAAAAAAAATGAAACTTGTCCTACACTTTATATTGATGATGTAAACTGTTTAAGGATTTTAAATATATACTTAGATTAGAATCATTTGACTCTCATTGGAAATAATAAATCATGTATAGTAGCATTGTATGAATTGTGGAGGTAACGATGTTTAATGACTTTTTTTTTTTTTGCATCTAATGATCAATGTCCCCAAAACAATTTGTTTCATTGTTAGTATCTGCTTTTTTTTCAATTTATAGAAGAAATAAGAATTTCAAGATATGTGAGTAAAAAAAATACAATAGTGAATAACAACCTAATTTTCATAAATGAAATCTTACTTTAGGCTTTACAAATTCAAACTAAAGTGCACCCATAAATACAGGCTTATTTTGAACCCTCAAACATACATGTTCAAATTAAACCATGTGCATTTACATGACTCTTTTTCACCTAAGCAACTTTCAGCATCACACACACAAAAAGCTTTCATTATCAGAGAAATGCAAATTAAAACTACAATGAGATATCACCTCGTACATGTCAGAATGACTATCATCAATAAATCAGAGAAAAAGTATTGACAAGGATGTGGAGACAAGGGAACCCTCACACACTGTTGGTGGGATTACAAATTGGTATAGCCGCTATGGAAAACATTCTGGAGGTTTCTCAAAAAATTAAAAATGGATATACCTTTTGACCTAGCAATTGCACTTCTGTGTATTAAAGAAAAGCAGAACAATAATTCAAAAAGATGTATGCACCCCTATGTTCATGGCAGCACAATTTACAATATCCAAGATATAGCAGCAATCTAAATGCCCATCAACAGACGATTGGATAAAGAAGTTATGGTTCATATATATAATAAAATATTACTCAACCATTAAAAAAATGAAATTCTACCATTTGCAATGACATGAATGGACCTAGAGGTTATTATGCTGAATGAAATAAGTCAGAGAAAGATAAATATCATATGATTTCACTTATACGTGAAATCTAAGTAATAAAAAGAACAAACTAATCAAAGACAGACTCACAAATATAGAGGACAACCTGGTGATGCCAGAGAGGAGGGGACTTAGGGGATGAGAAAAAGGAGTGAAGATTAAAGAAATACAAATTAGTAGTTAATACATGGTCATGGGGATGGGAAGCATGGCATAGAAAATACAGTCAGCATTAACATAATGGCTAGGTAGAGAGCTAGAGGAAAGAAAACGCAATTAGGAGGATCGTTTTATAAACTATATAAGTTTCTAAGCAACGTACTGTATACTTCAAACTAATAACAAAATACAATTTTTAAAAAATGTTTCATTAATTCTTACCAACTCCTGGCTCAAAAAGGGTAAGATTCCTTTACCCTGATATTTGGCATAGCACAGAAAACAAAACACCTTGAGGCCCATTCAGTTCAGCCAGCCTAGAATCCAGCTGCATTAATTTTAGTTCTACTCTTTCTTCAAAAAAGAAACAAGATTTCAAAACATCCTAGTCCTGTTCTCTGGTTGGTTTCGCAGTTTGATGAAGTTAACAACTGTATTATTTCCTTTAAACAATTCCACAATGCTTACTTCTTGGCAATGCATACAGCAGGGGTTCAATAAATGTTGACTGATTAACTTGGATCAGGCTCCAGTGTTTGGATATATTCAAAACTCAAGTGAATTCAGATATTCAGATAGAGGGACAAACAAAGCAAAATTATCTCATTAAACTGAGTTCAATTAGATAGTGCTTACCACAAAGATTAAGAAGGATATCAACAAGTACAAATGAATTCTAATTCAAAAAGTCTGTTTCTAAGAAGAGAAATCCTTGAAGGGATTAACACCCAAGATCAAGAAAATGGTGAGCTTCCTCATATTATCGCAGATACATTTTACATCACCTGTGCACAGTTCGGGGAATATTTATCTCAGAACAATCTTTGGTGTTCCCATGATTTTGCATCATTGTAGTTCTTATAAATTCTGTACATAAAACAAAACTCCTGCACATGCCAGCTGGATTTAATAAATTTAAAATAATATTTCCTTTAACCATAGCTAATAGTTTAGTTATAGAAAAAATGGCATGTATCATGAATATTTGTTAATCATTAAGATCACTTTGCAATTGAAACTATTTTGCCTATTAGAGGCAATAACCGAAAGAGCTATGAAAAAAATACTGAGTCAAAGTTAGACTTCAAATTATTAAAACTATTAATCATTATAAAAATAAACATAGCAATTTCACTTATACACACTATGAAGGTATGTAATTATACATAATGATAGCTGGAAAATGCATTTCTTTTCCCAGAGAAAATTTAGATTAAGTTGTTATTTTTTTTAATCTAGTGGCAAAAACAAATAAAATGTGATTTTTTAACTGACATAGCTTACTCCTTTGGACCTTGTAATGGAGGTCCATTTGCAGAGCAGAGTGTGATTCATCACCTTCCAAAAATTTCTACACTCTCCACAAGGGCTGAACTTCCATCAGTCTTATTTTAAGTACATAGAATCAAATTAAATATACTTCATGCCTCTCCAACTGCTCTTGTTAAGCCCTTAGAAGTTCAGACAGCTTTGTGGACAACTAGAGCCTCAGAAAGAAAAGACCTATAAAGACCAAATGATTGATTCTCATAACTGGAGGTAAGACAAAGGGATAGGCACATGTGCAAGTGGTTCACATCTCTTCACAAATATGGAGCCAGTTGATTCCAATAGTAAGTATGAATACAGATGAGGCACATTGGGCTAACTCTGTTTTTATTATAATTGATTAGTTTCATCTTCTTATCCATAACTTTAAAATGTACTCAACATATTTTTTTTCCACCAGAAATAACCAACTGTTCTTTAAAGTAATTGTGATTTAAAAAATTCATGAAATTCTGAGTCATAGAATCACAATGTCAAAGGAGTGTTGATGCTTTCATTAATCCAAGTATGATAAAATATGTCTCTTTGAGATATTTCGTGCCATTGTATTCTATGATATAAATTTAGTCTGAATAAAACTTTGAGAATTTAAAGTTTGTCCTTTCAGGTATCTCCCTGCCACATTTCGGTTCTTCTCTGTCTCCCTTTCTTTTCTTTTTATGCCCACCCAGGCCCATGTGATCCTAACTCCCACTTTCCACAATTTAGTCATTCCCTATTGCTACAATTCCCTTAGGGTTCTTCTGCTTAACAGAATAATTATTCTGTTGAAATGACTTTTAACATCCATTTTTTTTCCCATTTATAAAACTAACATATGTCCATTATGGAAAATTTGGAAACTATAGAGAAAAATAACAAAATTAAAATGTGTATAACATTATGCAGGCTCTGGAGTTAGATGACTTTTGTTGGACTCCTGGGAGCCTTAGACAAATAATTTAATCTCTCTTAACCTCAGTTGGATTGTCATATCTCAGAGCTGTGGTGAGAAATAATTAAAAAATGAATCCATGTAAAGTGAATATAAGAACATCTGCATGCAGTAAATGTCCCATTATTATTTTTTCAGAGAAATCCCTGATGTTCTAATAGCAACATAAATATTTTTCAATCACAAAATCATAATTTTAGGTCAGTCTTTACTGCTTTCTAGTTGTGTAAACTTAAGCTTTTTAATAATAATAATAATATAACAATAATAATAATAACAATAATAATAATAGGTAATTCATACAGAGTACTTACTATGAGCCAAGCATTTTTATATGCCTTTTACATGTATTATATATAATTAATTAATCCTCAAAGCAACCATAGGTGATATGTCCATTTTTCAGATGAGAAACCTGAGGCACAGAGAGGTTAATCACCCAAGATCACCAAGCTTGTAAGTGGCACCATATGTCAGAATTTGAACCAGGCAGTCTGTCTTCAGGATCTGGCTTTTGAACCTCTGCATCACACTGCATTAGTCTCTGTGAACCTCAGATGCTTCTTTAATATTATAAGAAAAATAATATCTTCCTCACAGGCAAAATCATAAATACAAAGCAACATAAATCATAATAATTTGGGAAGTATCACATATATTAAAGTATCGCATATGAAGATGGGCTGTATTTCCCTTGATTCTCTCCCTTCATTGTACCTTTCAAGTCATGAAAACATTTCCCCGCAATTCTATATAACAAAAATATTCAAAGTATCGTAGTACGTACTTTATGTGTTATACTTCGTTTAATCTTCATAGGGTTGTTGTATATGAGGAGACTGGATTGTAGAGAGATTAAATTACTTGCCCAAGGTTATACTACAGGTAAATCTCCAAATTGAGATTTAAGGTGGGCAACCTAGCAGTAGGCCCACATAACCACGTGTATTTTACAGTTTCCAGAAGAAATGGGAAGAGTATATTCATGCCCTAGGTTTTTTGTGAAATAGCTTGAAAATGTATGGACAAATATATTAAATTACACATACATATAGTTTTATGGTTTCTAGAAATGGTAACCATAGAGTAATAAATAGAAAAGAAGCAAAAGTACTTTACCTATTTGAATTCATTAAGAATTCCATTTTCTTTATATCAGTGGCTCCCCAAACTATCTACAAGATTAGGATACTTGATAGACTTGTTTATTCACTCTCTAATTGGTAGACAACCTGCATTGCTTCACCATACTTAGAAGTGTATTATACATGATGAAATCATTTTCTTCAACCACTAGGGTTTCTCATGTTTGAAATGAGGATAACTTCGCTCATGAGAAGAAAATTGGAAAAGAGAGCACTTGAAATACATTAGCCGAGAAAATATATATGAAAACACTATAAAAAGGAAAGGAAAGTGAAATCTTTAGTATACATGAAACTGAAAATGCTCATATATATTTATATTTATTTGTTTTCCAATCCTGTCTAGAAAGACATAGTTAACTAAGTTTGATTTCGGTGTGTGAGAATTCTATATGTAGTAGAGTAATTGTTTTTATCATTCCATAAAATAATTCTAAGCTACTAAAATTATTTAAACCTCTGAATCCAAGATATTCATTGTTAGCTTAAAATTGGGCTCCAGGCCTTCGTTACAGCTGGTCATTCATCTACCAGATACATTCAAAACAACAGTGCATTATGAGATTTTCAAAGAAACATTTGTCCTGGCTGAATGAATGTTTAAAAGCTTTCTCTTCAAGTTTTTTGTACCCTACAACTTGGTACCACTAAGATGCCCTGCCATCAATAGCCTAGCCATATGGACTGGCCTTCATCCTCTGCTTCTTCCCTAGTCCTATTTGCAAGTTTCCTGCTTTCCCATTGATCCTGCTCACACCCTCCACATCCCTTTTACTCTTTCCTCCAAGAACATATTCCTTAAAGGGATTCCAAATTCCAGAAATATGCAGAGACTCATAATATTGATCAATAGAATAAAATTCGTCTAGGAGGAAGACTGATGTCTCAAAATAGTTCTAAGTGTCTGGTCTTCCTGGGCTACCTATTATATGACGGACTCTCCCTTGACATCATGACCTATCATAGGTGGGTTTATTGGGCTGGACACATTTGAGATTATCAGAGCCCATTCTCATCAGTGTTTGAAGTGCTGCTTTCTAGCAATTCCCCTGTCAGAGATTACTCAGAGTCCTCCTGCCCTTTGACATTTCCCCAGTGCAAAGTTCTTGAGAGCAGAAAAGGCAATTTCATAGCAGGAAACTGCAGAAACTAAAGATCATTGTAATGATCTATGAAAGTCCAAAATTTTAATGTCTACCTTGATATTGATATTTTGAGGCAGAAACATTTAACTCAAGGGTTTGGAACTTTAAAAGCAGAATTTTAAGTGTTTGTGAGCAAGAGACTTCCTGAAAGGGATATTTCTTTGCTGTCTCCAGAATCAAGCTGCTTAGAAAGTAACTATCTTCTTGTTTTTTCAATAGGATGGCCTCATCAGCTACACTACAATTCCTAAAGAGTTAATGTCCAGTTATCTCCCAGACCTACTTAATCCTGTATGTTCTATTACCTTCATTTACTGAATCCAGATAAGAGAAACAAGATGTAGGAATAGCAAGTGATGAAAGAGCTACTTGAGTGTTTAAATCAAGGCCTGGTGTCAGCTTCATGTCTGTCACACAACAAAGAGATAAAGTGACAGGCAGGAGAGAGAGTGGAAAGCAACAGCTACCAGAAAGAAATATAAACCACTCACATGATAGTGATCTATGGAAAGGGTAGGCAAAGGGGGAGACAGTGCAGAAATAAGGCCAAATAATGTTGACCAAATAGTACACTGCTGAGTAAAGAAAGAAAGGGGCAAAAACAGAATACAGGACATTGACCTTCTCACTTTCTACTGCTGGAACATGAATGCACCTAGTGATGTTCAATGATCCAATTTATTTGACTGCGTGGCATAGAGTACTACAGAAGCACATTCCACACAGCATTTCAGCTACCAATAAGCAGCAGGAAAATAAACACCTCCGTTTGGGGCACAAAGAGGAAAATTACATCTATTCATGCCTAAGGGAACATCTCTAGATATTATTATGAATTGAAGAAATCAAGAAAAAAAATTTTTTATATAAAATCTCCCTTATTAAAGCCATTTATTTGAGTCTCTTCTTAGTTCATTTTCTATACAATTAACTCACTGCAAGGATGTGAATGTGTGTAAAATAAAATTGCCACATGGAATTTGAAAAAGTAGCCCTTTATAAAGGAGGTTTTGAGGGGCTATTATAAATCTCATTTGGAAATTCTTCCCCAGCTCTAAGTCTCTAATGAAGAAAGATACTGTTTCTTGTTCCCTAAGACCACTCAAGGGCTGCAGGCAAGTGTGCAGAGAAGGGGCATCTAACTCTTGTGTCCACTGCTCTGTTCACACCAAGAGGAGTTCATAGTACTGCTGACACTCCATGGCAGTCTACAGTGCACTAGTGTCATTTTGGTCACTAAATTCCCTAAGAGAGAAGAGTCCTCCCCTCTGAATAGGATGAAGGCCAAAGACGTTGAATAAAGGAGGGGGTGGGTAGTAAATTAGGTGTCATGGGGATGATACGAAGAGTAAGAGAAGAAAACATCCGAGGGAAAGAATAAAAACATGCTATGGTTTTATATAGCTTAATAAAGAGTAAAATGATGATGATGTAGGTGAACATACATAATTTGGTATGCAAAGAAAATCTACATATTTTGTCTCTTTCTCAAATTATCAGTGATATCTGAAATGGCATCTGTCATTTCTTTGTGTTAAGCACTCTGCTCTTTGGAGGTCCTCTTGACTATTTCTGAGTCTTGTCACATATATCAAGGAACTAATAGCCCAGTGTAAATTTATTTTGGAAACAGAATATTGGGGCTGGAAAGGTAAATGAGATAGAAGTGGCTGGTGTAGCATTAAAAACATGCTTCGTAAGGGAGTTTGAGTCCCTGAAATACACAGAACTGTGATTCTTTGTCCTATGGCTCTCATGGAGGAAGGCTTGAACATGTGGGATGGAGATTCATGATATCAAGGCATTGGGCTCCATCATGCTAAGTGGAAAAAATCTTTCTGTGCACCAGGGAAGATTTGAGGAGGTATACAAAACTAATAAGACATAAGATTGCTATTATAAAATCTGTTCATCTCAAGCATCCAAATTATGTTGTTTCTCTGGGACTACCAAGTGGCAAGCAGAGTAAAAACTACATGCCTGGGGGGTGGGGCGGGATCTGAAAGAGAAGTGTAAAATGAAAAGATGTGAAATGATGAAGACCTGTTTGCACAAATTTGCCTAACTGATCCTGCAGTAGTATACACAGAGGTGGTATGAGTCCCAAAGTACATGTAAACCTAAACACATGTTTACCAGCTGTCCTCTCTTCTCTCCCCACAGATGTTCAATGAACAAAATAAATTAGATCAACAGTTTTAAAATGCATCCAGTAACTGTGTGCCCAGGGAAAGAAGACAAGTGGCTATTTCAAAAGTTGATGTACCAGGTCAGAATACTCAATATATGATAAAAATTAATGAGCCAGTAAGTGATCCAGCTGCAGATCTGATCAATCCAGCAACTGCATTTTCTGTTGCCTAAGTAGAACAAATGAGTAATGGTGCTTATGGCATCAGCTTACATAACTGCAAATAGTATTAATGATTTTAATCTATCTTTAAAAATGACCCAAGTCCATTAAAAAAAAAAAAATCCTTCCAGTTTGCTTGTTCTATAAACTTTGGTAAGATAAAGCCTATGGCTCACCATAAATTGCATCATAAATACATTACTGAAATTGCTACTAATTATTTCTACTAAATTGTATCGGTCAGTATATTCCCCCAAAATTTAACCAACAGCCTCTATTTTTTTCATTTATAAAATATAAAGTGGAATATAGAAAACACTGGGATAATTTTCTATCATAGTTTTCTCATTTATGATTCTCTCAACCAAAATGTATCTAGATTTTCTCATTTACATACTATTGCAATTGTTTTCCACTCACTCGTCATATGTAAATCTTAATGTACTTCTAACTATCCTGGTTGTTTCCACTGAAACTTTTATCTCTAATATGTCTTAAAAATGAAATAAGTTGGACCATGTGCAACAAGGATCATTATTTGGTATAGAGTTGTTATGTTGTTTTACTATTAAAGGTTTTCCTTTTCTTTGTGCACAAAGCACTTTTGTTATTAACTATCGAAGTGCAGTAGAAAACTGTCTTCATTTTCTGCAGTACTGCTTTCTTCACAGAATCCAAATGGTTGCTATATATTGGTTTCAATAGCTGTATCTACAATGAGCAGGTCAGATTTATAAAAGTTGTTAATCTTACATAGAAAAGTTGAATTCCATCTGTCACAGCCACCTCACTCCTCAGAATGTTTCAAATTTGTGTAGAAATATATCAATAGTTTTGGTTTCTTCAACAACATTATTTAATATTGGTAAAAAAAACACTACTCTTTTCTATGGTATACATACCATTTTTATTCAGATTTTTGTAAGGGATAATTAAAATTGAGGATAATATATTTCAATACCCTTTCCATGATCCCATCCTCTCTTCACAATCAGAAGCAACTTAATATCTGATGTTAATATCAATTACAGTGTGTTGGAAAAATTGTGGGTTCTAGACATAAAATGCATGACAAGATATATATATATATGTAGATATATATATATATATTATATTTGATTTACATAATTTAGAATAACAGTGTGGGTTCCATCATTTATCACTGGAAATATGATGATAATTTAATGAAATTATAAACCATTTGTCTTTTAGAACAGTCCTGGTCTATTAAAGCCATAGATTATATTGCCAGTTTTGAGAAACGCATAATTTGAATTCTCTAGTATTATCTCTAATATCTCCTAATTTTCATCAAAAGACTTAACTAATCCCTGGGTCTCTGTTCTTGTCATTTTGTATTTTCTTTCTGAGAAAGCTCAACCCACAAACACATTAAAAGACTATTTCTTAAATAATAACTCTTATCATCTGTATCTCCAGGCACATATGCATAATTAATGACTAGAGATTCACAGACACACCAAATTCAATGTGTTCAAAAAGAATGATTTTTCCCTGTACCAATCCTGCTAGTTTCCTTGTAATCCCTCTCTTTGAAAATGATATCCTATAATCCAAGACTGAAACCTGAGTACTGTCCTAGATATCTATATCTTATTTATTCCCTGCCCTGCCTTTTACAAAATACAAATGCTTTGGCTGAGGTGGTCATAAATTCTTGTCTCGCTATTTTTAATCACTTCCTAGTTGACTTCCTTCCCTGCATTCTCCTTGCCCCAAAGTCTACCTTTTGATCTTCCATCAGAGTTATCTCACAAGTTGAAAATTTCCCCTCCTTCATCCCCATTATTACATAAAGAATCTCCTATTTTTAGAATCACATAGTTTAGCATCATCTGTCCCAATCTCAGCTCTTGCTACTACTCTTCCCTTTCGGCCCCTCCCACCAATAACAAACACACCCTTTGTTAAAGCCATAGAAAATACATTTATTTCCTAAGTAGGTCACATTGCATGCCTCTGTACCTTGGCTAAATGCTACTTCTTGGATGCTCTTACTTCTTCATCTAACAAGCATTAATTGGTCCATGGAGCTTCTACAATTTAGCTGTCACTCCACCGGGAACACCTTCTTGCTGTCTGCACTCTCATAGCAACTTATGTTTACTTCTATGGAAATGTATTTCTTTACATTGTCACTGATATTTATCTTTCTATTTAATCTATTAGATTGTAAGTTACTTGAGAACAAGAACCAAATACTACCAAACTTTATATCCCAAACCTAACATATTATAGGTCTTCATGGGATGTCAGTGAATGAACAAAGAAGTATAAGGCTTTATTAAATAAATAACATCATAGTCTATCTATTACTAATATAGATGACATGTGTCATTTTTGAAGAGTGCTATTAATGTTATATTATCATTTAGAATATATTTATACACATATAGGTATATTTACTGTAAAAACTGAATTACTAGAAATATTTTAGGAATAAATAAAAAAATACAAAATTGGAATTTAAATACAAATTACTATGACTCCAAATTTTGCACCAATAAAAATTTCTTAAATATTTGAAAGAATCACTGATACATTTTATTTTTTAAGATATCCATAGTTACATGTCTAGAATAGCACTGCCCAATAGAAATATAATGGAGCCACTGTTTATTTCCTGGATGGCTTCCTAGACTAAGTATTCTGAAGTCAATGAAGTCACCACATCTTGCAGACTTAAACTGGGTGCTTATTTCAGTGCTTAGTACCTAGAATCATGGTACTGCTCTGTGAATTTCCTTTTATGATAGTGTCAAAGTCCTACAGAGACAGAAGTCATCACAACTCATTTCTTTCACCCTTACCTTGAATTCCATAATAGCATCAGCAACTGACCCTTAACTTAACCCTTCCTGCTAGGCATCAATATGACAAAAGTTATAGCAGAATAGTACAGGCAGTGAGAAGTTCTTAAATCCTAAAATTATAAGAAGGAATAGCTTTCCTGCTTAAGGAATCCTCCAAAATAGCTTTCATTAAAAAAAAAACAAAAAACAAAAAAACAAAAAACCCAAAGACTACCTAAAGTCAAACATAATTCATGAGCTCAATGTATAAGTAACAAATCACAGAACTGTCTTTACCTGCAGAGAAAACCTTCAATGGTAGTAGCTGAGTCACATCTGAATCAGAAAATTTAAGAGCTGGTATCCATCCTTTGTTGGATATATATTAGAAGCTTCAATTGAATAACCTCCTTTGTGTTGTCAAGTTCAACTCTATTAGTGGAAAATCTGATGGTGTAAAACCTTTGTACAGTGTCCTGAAGGAAGAGCCTATAAAGGATATGTGGAGACACAATCCTATGCCTTTTGATTATGCCTTAAATAACATTGCTAGTGTACACATGCTGAGGGAGCCACTGTCAGAGAAAAAAAAAAACACTTGAAAAAATCAGGGTGGAGGCAAATATATCAGAGAAATACTTACGGGTTAAATACATATGGATCAAAAGAATAGTGGAAATTCTTATATTTTTAATCCTTGCTCATTATCATTTTCACTGTACTTAAGGACCAATTGGAATTAGTCCACTTAGAGTGTGTCACTACAGACCTTAAATACATCTTGATTCCTTTCCTCTGTCCTACTTCATCATTCAGGCCTCAATCATTGTGAAAGAACTGCTGAAAAGCTACAATCAGTGTTTTCTATGTGTGCATAATTATGGCAAGACAGCAAACTCATTTTATAATGCAACAGGCAAGCAATATTGTCTTTCTTGGATCATCCATCAGTCACTGCTGATAACTCAAAATTATTTTCTAGAACATTTATAAATAAAAATAATTGAACTTTTGTTTTTAATGGTATTCATAAAATTCTCCTTTACTATTTCTAGTATCCAGCTTGGTTAAAGATGTTAAATGATATGGAATTTTTTAGAGAATTAATTTATTTAAGCATTGGCGATATCTATGTATCTGTAAACTTTGTGCATTGCATAAGAATAACGATTAACTTGATAGGGAAAAAGTAATAATGCATATCACATTGGAAACTTCTTGGAGAATAAAGAAAAAAAAATTAGTTATATAGTCCCTTATATATTTTCTACAATATCTATATAGTGGGTGTATGATAAAAATTCAGTAGCAATGACAACCTTACAAAAATATGGGTGTATTTAAAAATCAAGCCAACTTTCTCAGACCTTATAAAACAAAATAACAGTACTTTGTATCTCCTTATGTAATAAATACATATAGTTGATTTTAATGATTAAAGGGACTCTGTAATAATTCCCCATGAATAGCAAGGTACAACTAAGTTTTGAGGGAGTCAAAATTTATATGCTGAGGAATACAGTGAAGAAATAAAATGGAGTCACTATAGTCAAACTGCTGTTACTAGATTCAAGTAGGTTGAGGCATGAGGAAACGATTCTATTGTTTTAAATAGCCTGGCAACTTAAATTTTTGAACTTTCCAGTTGTGTCAATGCTTAGAGATACATCAAAGCTCTAGATAACCCTCTTATTACCCTCTAAAGAACTAAGGAAAGAATGTTCAGGTATCTAAACCACCTGACACCCTTTATCCAGACCATCAGTCATCTAGACACTTACCATCTTGCACCAATCTGGAGGCTAAGAATGCAGAACTGTTCTTCTCAAGAATATCATTTTTACTATAAGAACTCAAGCTTTTTTATTTTTTTTTTTTGAGCACTCTGGGTATTGCCTAGTTGTCTGTAGTTTGAAAACAGTAAGACCTTTGAATAAATCTTCAGCATTAATTTCTAGCTGAAACCTCCAGATTCTTTTTGAGTTCCCTTGACCAAACAGATTTTCGACTGGTTGGGTGTTGGGGGTTAACCCTAGCATTGTTCAGGAGTCAACTGTATATATATTCACCCACTTGCAACCAAATATAGCTGTAAGAGTCACAGAATTATTTTTACTGAGACAAGTTAGAATCATGCTATCCTCATGAATTTCTTCTGCTTACTCATTTGTGCCTATTATTTCCTTGTTGTCATGTTTCAACCCTTTTCTAAAATCTCCAAAGATCTAATCAATTTCTTCATGTTTAATAGATGACTTCTCTTTGGATGCCACAGAAAAGATAAAAGTCATTAAGACGGATACTCTCATATTCTGTCTTTTTAACCATCTCAAAAATATTTCTAATTTTTTACTCAACTTTTCTTCCAGAGGTACAAGCCTCAGCTTCAGCCCTACTTTCTCAATGTATAATCTTGATCATATTCCTTCTCACCACTGAGAAATTTGTAATCTTTCATTCATAACAAGTTCCAAGTACTATGAAAGGATTGTGAGATGTAAAAATAAATAAGATGACCTTTGCTTTTCAAAGAGCTCATTTTCATTGTCATAAGCACCTCTCATTTTTGACTTTTGACTTTTGCATTCTGAGTAAAGTGTCTTTAAACTTACTAATGATCTCTGAATTTACTTCTTCCCAGGCTTTATTTTCTAGATCCTCTTTGAAACATGTTCCTTCTTTTATTTCCATAATATTGTATTTTCAAAAATTCTTCCTCTTTGCTCTCTTCACCTGTTTACTATAACCCATCAAAGGGAAGCGTGCCTCTTTTCTCTTTCTTTCAATTTATTTCTAGACAATGTGATTGCAAGGCATTAATGTCACATCTACTTGATGTCTCGTAAAACTAAATATCCTGCCCTTATTTCTATTCTCAGCTTCAGTTTTATAACTCAAACTACCTGTTGAATAATCTTTCATTATCTAAATTTGACATGGCTAAAATTGATGTTCTCATTTTGTCCCTAAAATTCTTTGGTTGTGAAGGGAAACAAAAGTTGTATTCCCAAAATATACCTCTTTGGCACAAGAATTATTTTTGAGTAATTATTTTCTAAGAAATAGTATATACAGGAGAAGCTCAAAAACTGAATAGAAGTTACCCTTTTGTAAGGGACATTTACATTTATAAGGGAAATCTGTTGGTATGGGTATCTTCCTCTGTAACAAAAAGAGGAAAATGACTAAATCTTTAGCAACTTATCAGTGAAGATGGCAAGGACCTAAATCTGCAAACAAACTTTTCCTAGTTTACCTTACTCTCCCTCAGCAGCCCCCCTCCCCAGCCTCCCATAACTTGCTGCCCAACCCTCCTCTCCTACAGGTTTTTATGGTCTCTAAATACCAACCAAATTATCCTAGTCATCCAGGCTCAAAACCTTGAAGTTATCCTGATTTCTATTCCACAAACCAGTTAGATAACAAATTTTGTTTTATTTTCCCATTATCTTTTGTATTTCAGGATCTCATCACTTTGTCCCTAGATTAATGTAAAATTCTTCCAACTGATTTTTTTTTACCTGTATTATCTTCTTTCATATTATGAATCATCTAGCTATTGACAGATTAATTTTGGAAGCCATCAATCAGGTGACTGAATTTAATAACCTTTTATGAATCCATGCAGCCAAACTATTTAATGGAATAAAATCCAAACTCCTTAGGTTGATATTCTAGATCAACTCTAGTTCACTTTTCCAAGTCTAAATTCCACTGCTACCTCCCCATTATTCTTCCTAATTATAGACACAATTGACCACTTTCTGCATTTCAAACTATAAACATTTTGTTTAAGGTCACGTCTCCAATTACAATGTAATGATGCCCTTTCCCCCAAGTATTCAAGTACAAATTTTATCCATTATTTAAACTTAAATGTCCTTTCCCAAAGAATTATCATTGAATTCATCTAATAATGCTGTTTGTAATTCCTAAATAGTGCTATCATTTTATAGCCTATAATATAGATCTTTGATATAAGTCCACTGTTCTCTCCTGTGAAATTCCTGAGGACAGACACCACATGATTTTTGTTTCTCCCTGAAAATCCATTATATATAATTATAATACATTAAGAATCCAATTAGATCTTTAAATTTACTTAGTTGAATTTTGTTCTTTGATAGAGGTATAGTTAACTGTTTTAGGTTTTGCATAACATAAATAAATCTTTCGTTAGTAAAAATTAACAATTTCGAAATGAATTCTTAATTTTCCCTAACCAAAAAGAAAATTCTCAGAAATTGTAGCTGTGAATGGTAAGGCTAAGAGGCTCTACAGAAAGGATAAAACACTAGGGCTTTTATTTTATTTACTTATTTACCTATTTAACTTCTCAATTACGTTGGTAAGCAAAAGTGATGTTTCAGGTGTAGAGCATAGTGATTACATGCTTATATAATCTCTCTGACCCTATTGCACTATTGGTGGAATTACAAATTGGTGCAGCCACTATGAAAAACACTATGAAGGATGCTCAAAAAATTAAAAATAAAACTACGTTATGACCAAGAAAAACACTAGGACCTTTAAATAGACAAACTGTGTTTGCATTTTAAATTTCCTAAATATCTGAGAACTCATCTATTAAGTAGGGCTAATTTTTACACCTATCTCAAAGGTTTTATGAAAATTAAACAAGATAATATGTATAGTTTTCCATCATTCTTGGAATGCAATTTAATAACTGATTTTTATTAATTTTATTTTTATTTATAATTTTATATGACTCCCCATTTTCTAGGCAGAATGGTATTTCAGTGAAAATAATTTCATGATATACCTATATGATAGGCCAGTTTATAGAAATCTAATTTCAAAGATTACGCCGGAATTATTTCTTTCCAGTTTCTTCTGGCTTTGTCATTTAAGTTCTCACTTATATAGTATGTCATTATAGTATATAAAGATTGAAATAAGCTAGAGACATCAGAATAACTATGTGGTGTCCAAAACTTTGTGAATTCTTACAATTAACAAAGGTCAGTTTTTAAAAGAGAAGAGATCTGTATGGAAATTCATGAGATCTCCCATGACTGAGTTCTTAGTTTCCCATTCCTATCTCCAGTATCCCAGTATAGGTTCCTATCATCTCTAACCTAGACTATTGAAATAACCTTTTCAAATACTTCAATCTGACCTCTTCCCATTGTTGCCATATTTCTTACTTACACACAGTCCTGATCATGACTCTCCACTGCTTAGAAAATTCACATCAATTCCTACTGCTCAGAAAGTAAAATCCAAAAGCCCTGGAAGAGAATTCAATATCTCCCATAAGAGAAGTCTAATTTATCATTCCAGCCTTAAAATGCTATTGTTTGTCTCACACACAGTACACTAAGACCAAATAAAATGTATTTTATACACTTTTAAGTCTCATGGGTTTTTTTTCTTTTCCATACAATGCCCTTCTAGGCCCCTACTCCTTCTTTATCCTATATTCTTACTTACACCTAAACACACTGCTCAAAGGAATATGGTATCCTTCACAACATTTTCATAAGCTATACTCCCATAGATTTGTGTGTGTACATGTGTGCATATATATACTATACATTTTAAATATTCCATAAATATACATATAAAATTATGCATAAATATATGTATAAGTTTATATACATTACAATCCAAAGTATGTGTATATACATATTACAGATAAATAAATTTCTATAACACGCACTTGAGATTATAATAATTCTGGTACATAGCTTTCTCTTTTATTAGGTCATAAGCTCTGTGAGACATGTATTTTAGCATAGTGTCTGATACATACTAAATGATTAGTATAGTTTTCTTAAATGTGCGAGTATGTGATTGAATAGGTTGCCTTCTGTTTTATCATCTATGAAACACACAAATTCCAGGCCTTAACATTAGTTTTTAGTATTGTCTTATTAATAGTTACCAATTTCTAAAATGTACTTTCTGAGTTCCAATTATTTTGACATTACAAAACTATAGGACTGAAAAGGAATATAGAATGCCTATTCTAGGCTTCAACGAGGCCATCATTACTCAGGAAGATATATTCTATTTTAAAACAGTTCAACTTTCAACAGGATTTATAGCCTGCCCCTTTCATTCAACCCTTTCATGTTTAATAATGTCCACTAGTAATTCCTGCAGATAGTCTTGAGATTATTTTTCAAGGTAATTGAAGCATTGCTGTTTTTTTTTTTCCCCTCCTTTTTTTTCCCCTGTCTGGGAAAATGACATAACACCAGAAGATTTGGAGAAAAGTTAAATGTATCAGAATAAGCAAGGAGTATGACAGATGGGTCTTGGCTTCAGAAATAAAGCTCCTCATCTATTTACAAGTATCTATTTTTATTTGGGTTTGTTGATTCTGTCTTCTGAATATTTCTAAGATACACTCTTTCTCATTTCCAAGATTCTGGAGTATTTATATAATTTGACATGGAGACATTTTTTCCCCTTTAATCTCTCAGACTTGGCTTTCCTTGCAATTTTAATAACTGAAAACACATAGCTTTCACTTTCTTTATAACTATCAATGACCTTTTTTTGAGCTTCGGGACATGAATCTTAAAACCTAGTCCTTGCTAGATGTAGTGTTTTGCTTACTTTGTCACCAATTAATCTGCTTTCATTTTCTCTCATTGTAGCAGTCCTGTTTTCTTAGAAAAGACTTGGTATACAAAAGTAGTATCTATAATTGAGGCTCTATTTTGTGTCTGTCACTGTATTGTGAGTTAAATATACATTATCTTGTTTAGTTCTATAATAACATATTTAGGGAGGTCATCAGAAAACATGGCCTCCAGTTGATCTGAGAGCTAGACACAGACCATTGGAGGCTCCTCATCCCCTCCTCTGTCTTTGGAATGTATATTCCACTAGCCTTTCCCAGAAGCTGCACCAAGGACACAGCCTTGCCATAGTAATGTGGTGATAGATTATCTGACTTGGGTATGTGACTGAACCCAGTGAAGCCACCAGTGTACATGACTAACCCAGTTAAGGACTCCACATAAACTTTCTAGGTACTGGTGGGTGGATGTGGAAAACACTTGTCTCGTGATCACCCAAGATAAATCTCCTAAGTAAATCCCCTTGATTATTAAACTTGCAACCTACCAATCTGTAGTGGTCTTGCCCTTCTGTAAGGGGCCAGTGTTGACTTACACCTGAAATCTTCCTGCCAGGTTTGCAAAGCTATATAACACCATGAGATTGATGCTACAAACAAGGCTCATGAAGGCTAAGCAACATAATCAAGGTTCTATACTCAAATCTGACTTAAAAAACTATGCTGTTAAATTTCAAAGTTGCTATGAAAACTGGAATAATGATGACCGTTCTCAGATAATCACGTATTATTTTTTTTTATAAGCTTCCTTTAATTTCTTCTTAATTTTGAACTTTGGACCAAAGGTAATAATTATGGATATAATTAAAGTAAATACTACTTATTAAATACTTATTATATGTTGAGCATATTACTCATATAATCACTTTTTATACTCACAATAACACTATTTACTCTCCATTTTACAAATGAGGAAATAGAGTTGGAGAGAAATGTCCAAAAACAATTTGTGCAGTTTAAGCTTTAATAACTCAGAAGTATACTGTTATAAAAGTATAATTTGGAAGTTTATTTAAATTTTGTAAAATGTAATTTTATAAATTTAATAATACATTTATTTTATTTTTTGTTTCAGTTAATGTTCATAGTCTTATATCTGAGGAAATGAATGCTTTTATCTTCATCATGTATCATGTTCTTAAAAGCAGCTTATCAATTTTCGTGACTTATGTCACAAAATAATTCTTCTTTTTAAATAGTATCTAATCATGAACCAATGTACAATTTACCAATCCATGCCAAGGCAAGAGTGCTTTGTTGCACCTGTGGTTTATTTTATTGTAGCCTATATCCTTTTATTTATTTATTTTTATCTTTAGGGTATAGCTACTCAAAATATACATCACTTGGGACCTTATTTAAAATATGGACTCTCAAGCTTTCCACTAGAACCACTGAGTCAGAATCTTCATACTAGCAAGCTCACTGGGTGGTATGTATGCACATTAATATTTAGAAGCACTCATTTAGCCATCAAATTTGATCTATAATCATAAGATCATGGCAAGTAAATGCTCTGACTTCCCATAAAGAAAAAATGCTGAATATTAAAATATAAGTATTAACAGCAAACACTATCCAAAAAGGCAGAAGGAATAAATGATAGGCGACTAAGCATTAATCAAGTCTTTTGAAGTTAAGAAGGGCATTATAAATACTGCATACAATCCTATGGGTAGTAGCTAAAACAAACTAGCCCAGTGGGGGATCAGAATTTGAGAAGACTGAAGAGAATGGAAAAGTAATTGCCAATAAAACATATCAGGATTTCATCTCCATGGCGGTAACCTAAGAGGAATATATTCTTGATTCATTTACAAGTTTCATTCCAAGGAAACTATCCTTTTATGCTGCATAGACTATGGACATATGTTTTTGTTCCTGAGTGCCTCTCCAGAAACTAACTTGACAATTCATTCTAGAGTTTTTCCAGGGGTTGAAATGTATTTGCAGTTTTTTAAATCAGTTTTTTCTTTTCTGTTCTTTTTTTGAAATTGAAGTATTATTCAGATTCTAGTCTTCTGGTGTTTCTTTTTCACACTGCTTCTCAAAGTTTAATATAAGCAGTTCTTTGATAATAGGTGAAAATTCTTACAATGCTTCGGACAAAAAATTAATTTGGGCCTGAACTAAAATTAAGTTCTTTCCTGTCTAAAATGTGCTTTGATGCAATAGGGGGAGAAAACAAGTTGGGAGTCTGGAAATGCAGTCACTTTTACTTTTTATCATTATTCTTATTTTAATAAAATTTTATATTAAGAATTTCCACAAAATCAGAATACAAAATATAAAATTTAAAGTATAGCAATGTGATTACAATTATCTTTTTCCCAATTACATATTTTTCTTTAGCTCCCTCCATTACAGCTTATGGTCCAATGAAGTGTAGACACGACCATTAGAACCCCAATAAAAGAGAGCAAATAATCATTTGGTAGAATTTTACATAGGCTGTAGACTGTATAACATTCAAGAGGAGTTTAAAGAACCAGGAGAAGAGTATGGAAATAATGAAACTGTATGACATGAGGAAATTATATTTTAAAAATCTTAGCATTCATATTGCTAATCAATAACATCATATGGATTGTCTACTTTTAAATGTAAATCAATACTAACTTTTAAAAATGCAATTCAGCAATTCATTAATTATTCTTTACAAATTGCACCAAAGAGTTGACCACGGACCTTTCATGGTTTCCTTAAATCAATGCAAAGGACACATCAACTGTAAAATGCTCCATGTTTCTAAACTTACTAAAAATAATTGCTGCTAATGGGCTACAATTTATATAGCATATGAATAAAAATGTTTGGAGAGGTTACACCTGTTATTAACCTGTAAAATGGCTTGAAAGTAGCACTTAAAACTCAACAGTCAAATGGACACTTTTTTAAATTAAAATTATTGGGGTGACATTAGTTAATAAAATGAAAAAAGTTTCAAGTGTACAATTCAACGATATGTCATATACATTGCATTGTGTGTTCACTACCCAAAGTTAAATTTCTTTTGGTCACCAAGTATTTGACACTTCCATGGTTAGCAAATTACAACTGAAAAAATAGAGATTTAGAGAAAAGCTAGAAAGAAATTCAATTCTATGCTCAGGTATTTGGTTCCTTGAAAACTTTTTTGATTCAGGAATATATAAATACTTCTTCAGGTACTTAAGGTATTCTTGTAGCCTTGATGTCTTTAAACCCTACCTTAAGTAGTGAGCCTGCAGGTTAGGTTTTACAACCCCGCTGCTGTTCTGCTCTGGTTGGTAAAATATTGACTTTTATAGGATGTTTTGTAAATATCAACATTTTTTGTACCTTAACTCAAGCTGAAGTAGCACAGCAAAAATGCAGCCTGCTAGCAAACACACCATGTCACTTTAAAGAAATCTTGGCAGAATTTAATTAGAAAGTTAAATAAGCATGGAGGAAATATTGTTGGAAAACGAAAACACGAAAAAAGAAGAATGGCATTGTAAAAGTAAAGACTCTAAAAAATAAAAAAGCTAATATTTGGATACTTTAAGTGGGTAGAAATATGAGGAACTTGAAAAAGAAAAAAAAAATGAGATAAGCCATGAAGTTATTGGAAGATAAGATTAAATTTGGTTTTTAGACCACATGAACTGAACTTGATTATATTGATGACTTTTCTTATCATATTGGGCTTATGTAAATAAACATGGTACAAAAAATGATATAAAATCTTACACAGAAACATCAAGTTAAAGGAATATACACTGCATTTTTTTCTAGAACCAATATGGGTAAAATCACAGAACTAAAACGTTTTATTCCAATTCAGAATCCTTATAAAGCATACCTTATTTTTGTTATAGGTTATACAATCTATAATCAGCCAGTACCATGGATTTATAGTTTATAGTTTATTTACATGAGCCATTTTCATGTAGTAAGGGAGAAATTAATGGACAGAGAAATGATTAATAGATTAATGGGTGGAAAAATAAAGGTACACTTTCTGGTCATTTATTTTGTGTGATCAGCATGTTTCACTGGTTGACGAGGAAAGAAGTTTAGAAAAAATAGGTGTCTTACTTTAGTTGCTATAACGACTACCACAGATGTGGGGGTGGGGGGCTTACACAACAGAAATTTATTTCTCGCAGTTCTGGATGTTACAAAGTCTGAGACCAGGGTGCCAACAGGTTCTGAGCGAGCTCTGCTCCTGGTTCACAAACAAGCATCTTGCTGTGCTCTCACATGAGAGAAATAAGAAACAAGCCCTCTCCTATCTCTTCGTATAAAGGCACTAAACCATCATCAGGGCTCCACTTTCATGACCTAATTATCTCCCAAAGGTCCCATTTTCAATACCGTCATGAGTTTGGGTGAAGCACAACTTTAGTCCATAGCAATAAGGGTAAGTAAACTTCCCATAACCAACATCCACTTTAAGCCATAATTTTATTCTTTCTTTTCACTTTGCCCAATTTGTATTTGTGTGTCTGTATATAATAAAGAAAAACAGGAAGTAAATCACCAACATATATGCATGACTTTAAGCTATAAAATACAAATCCTAATTGATGAGATACTCATTTGATATTAAAAGCAACATTCATGTATATATTTTTCTCCTATAAAACATAATTATTAATGTATCAAAACTTATTTCTTAATTAAGCATTCACATTTTATAATTAAACATACCTAGATGTGTGTTTATTTGAAATTCATAAAAGACTATTTTAAAAACTGGAACCCAAATTGCTAGAGTCTTAGTTGAGTTATAATAAGTACATGGTCATAATAAATACTTTTGTTTTTAATAAATCCATATTCTATATTTCTTTTATTTAAGTAGTAAGTTGATTATCTTTAAAATATTTCATTGACTTCAATATTTCAAATTACAGCAACAGATAAACATGCACGGATTCAGAAAAAATTATTTAGAAAAAGAAACCACTTAGGAAAAACAACTATATAATCACCTATATTTTGATTCAATTCACCTTTTAATTTTCCTTATGTATTAGTAATATAAATAGTAATGATCAAGTATGTTTTTCAATGGTTAACCTTTTCCAATAAAATTTTACTCATTTTTTTTTTACAGGACAAAATGTAACAAAGGCTTTTTTACCAAAATGTAACAAAGGCTTAAATTCTCATGAAAAGAAAAGTTTATGATAGGCAACCAGGTTTGCCATTGCTATGTCTGTCATTTAATGGTGGCATTTATTTAATTTCAAAACTTCTTCAGTGTAGCTCACATATATTTGAAATAAAATATGCAAATAAATTCAGTCTCTAGAGAAGGGTAAATTCAACCATGAAGCAGAATAGATTTTCATTTACCTAATGCACTTTGGCACTTCTGTGTGTCCACTTACATTAGCCTATGAAAGTATCTCCAGTTCTGTCAGCCTCCAAGAATGTGTTAAAATGACACGGTAAATTTAGAGTTCTAAGAATAAATAAGCCTTATGTAAAAGAGGCCTTCCAGACCACATAGGTATAGCAGAAACATTCCATGCATTTTAAATGCCTATAATCATAATTCTCCACCACAAAATGTAATATATGTTCTATCAGAATAATTATTTTCCTCTATAAGTATCAGTGCCACCAAACCAACTGTTCTGCTCACATTATCCCCTGGTTAGTACACAGTGCAATGTTGCTGAGAGTGTTAGGAAGGGAAGAAAGGGCTCCATTCAGGTACATTATACATTTTGACATTAAGCACCCAGTAATTAGCCAAATATCTAACTGCATAATGTGATGAGGGGGAACATGACAATTAGATCAGAAGAAAAGTGTTTCGAAAAAAGTTCCACTAAAAATAATACTAGCAACCAAAGTCATGTGGGGGTGAATCTCCATTTCTAAAGTATTGCCATAATTTACTGCAATAAAAACTGTGTAAAAATAAAGTGGCTCACAAAGACAAGGTTAGACTGCCTTTAACAAGTCCCTTTGACCCAGTGTCAATAGTCTTTGTGGAGTCCTTACCTCCCTTACAGAGCACAGCGGGACTAAGTACATTGTTAACCACTTTTCAATGAGAGTGTAAAGAGAGAGAGAGAGAGAGAGAGAGAGAGAGAGAGAGAGAGAGAGAGAGATCAAGGTCAAAGTTAATGGTGTAAAGTTTTTGTTTTTGTATGTTTTAATACATCTGCATTTCTCCACATGTAGCTTTACTGTTCATGAGGTCTAATTCTTTTCCTTTCAAAGATCAAAACTCTCTAAAAATAAATTATTGCTTCTATTTATGAGAAAGGAGAGTAAACCTGAACATTAGGGCAATTAAAAAAAAAAAAAGACAGGGTGTCAAGTAATTATTTGTGTTTACCCTAGAAGTAAACATGCTGATGAGAATTGACTTGTAATCATAAATGTCTTTAGGTTCATCTATGAGACTGGCCTTTTTTTTTTTTTTTTTTTTTGTAACTGCTCATACATTTCTCCCACTCTGGAGTTTTTTATTTTTTATTTTTAAATTAGCATCCCAGAATGAATTCAGATATTAAATTCTTACAAAACTTTTTATTCTCCTTCTAAGTCAAAGGGATATAAAAAGATAAAGAGGAAGAAGACATTTTCTCCTTTCTTATCTAACCTGACCAATTTTCTGGGTCAGCCTCACTGTGAGCTCAGTTGATTATCAGAAGGGGAAGCCCCAGCGCTCCTGAAGAAGGTCACTTCTCTCCACTGGCTGACACTCTTTTTCTGCCTTGCTATACTAAGTTACCAATTGTCCTACAGCTATCAGTGGTAAAAAAAATGAGCATAATAAATCAAGCATTGAGGCCACTATAAAAAGAGTAGAGAGCCAAAACTATAGCTTCTCATATAAAAGCGAACTAGTTACAAACAACATTTACTCTTATTTTCTTCTGTTCAAAGCTACATGTTTTAAATTTGGAAGCTTAACGAAAACCTAATTTAATTCTACAAAATATACTCTGAGGATAAATGCCATTTACTATCATATCATAATAATTTTAGCTATTTCTTCATTAAGTACATTGATACTTTGCCCAAGGCCTGACTCATGTTTTTCTTGTTTCTCAAACAAAATATGTCAAGTGAGTCATCATATGTTTGGGTAATAATTAGGCATAGGATGACAGAGGAACTGGTTCTGGGCTATGAAGAAGAATTAGGAGATATATGATAAAATTCTAAATTTTTAAAAAGTCTGTATGCCTCTACATTACATTTTGCTTCACTAAATATTTGGGTATTATTTCCTCCTCCATTTTACTTAAAAAACACAAACATTACTTTTCAAAAGATGAACAATGGTGGTGTGGATATACAAATTCACCGGTATTTTTTAAATTGGTTTTAATGGTTCTTATTCATATTTTATAAAATACAAAATTGAGTTTAGTAGACACGATGTACCCAAGGTCATATAGTTAATAAATAGATTAATTAAAGAAGGGTTAGATATTTCCTTCCAGTAGTCCAAATCTAGACATCTACTGCTATGGAGTCTCTATTTTTGTTCTACCAAGAAAAAAAAAAAAAAAGACCCTTTTTTTTTTTTTAACTCTGATAAAATGGTCCGTTTGTAATTTACTAGTCTGCATCATTATATTTTTCTCATACATAAATCTAGGATACAGGGCAAGTCATATCACTGTACCAAGCTCAAATTTCTCATCTGCAAATGAGAATAGAACAGGCAACTACCTCATTGAGCTGTTTTAAGAATTAAGAGGTAGTCTATGTGATGCACTTATTGTAGGGCCTGACATACAGTAAGCTCATAAACTTTATATATTATTATTCTAAAATTCCATAACCTTACCTGAGAGCAAACTCACTTAAAGTGAGAATTGGCCTATATAATTCTCTTTGTACAATGCTCTGTATAGTCCTAAGATTGATACTTTGTCCGAAATGATATGTGATGATATTACAAATATAAGTCAAAGCTTGTAAATGCAGTATTTCACCTTTATACTGTCTTCAGAGAACTAGTACAGAGTCAGTTAAATGCACATTCCTGAGTTATATCATTGATGTTTCAGAAAACCTCTTCAGGAATCACTTTAGTAAAGATTGAAATCAGGCGTATTTATATTAAAAACTGGTCTTAGCACATACCAACACTAAAAAACATTAGATCAATCTGCAAAAGTTCTTATCTAAAAAAATAAAAAATAAAAAATAAAAATCCCAGTCAAGATGGTGGAGTAGGTAAATGCTATGTTTGCCTCCTCTCATGAGCACATCGAAATTACAGTAAACCACAGAACCACCATTATTAGAAATCACATGAAGTCCAGCTGAGCAGAAGTCCTACAACTAAGGATATACAGAAAACACCACTTCAAGACTAGTAGGAGTGGTGAAGACGTGGAATGGGCTAGTTGCACACCTATGTGCAGTGGTTAAAAACTGGGAGAGATATCTTGAATATGGTGGAACCCTGGAGGAGTGAGTGGTCCCAGCCCCACATCAGGCTCCTCAGCCCAGGCTTCCGTGCTGGAAGATAAATCTCTACAACTTCAGGCCGTGAAAACCAATAGAGATTGCAACTGAGTGAGATGGAGGGCTGCTGGAGTACCAGGTGCTCCTCTTAAAGGGCCCACGCATAAACTTACCACTGATGAACTGACTTACTCTGAGTCCCAGCACTGGTGCAGTAGCTTGAAAGGCGCCAGGGACATACAAGGAGGGACTGAATTGTTTGGCTTCAAGGAGAGGGCTTGAGGGGCAGCTTTTCCCAGTAAAACATGCTGGCAGAATCCATCATTTCTTTCTTAAGCCCTCCCACTCTCTCTACATGCAGAAGTAGGCGACTGCCTTATCTGAGTCTCCATCAACCTTATTAACACCATTTACTCCACCCTGGTGACTCCCTGAGATCCCGCCTCACCCAACTAATGGGACCGCCCAAACTGCTCCCAGAGGCTTTTCCATACAAAGGGCCTGTCTTGGCTCATCCTGTGGACTTTTCTAAAATCTCCCAAAGGTTCACAAGCCCAAGAAAAGCAGTATTGGGCCTCTTCAAGCCCTGTACCTCTTGCTGAGCAACCCCAAGCCCAACACTAGTAGTGACTAGTCTCAGTTTGTGGCTTGGACTCTCAGAGCACCTCAAAGCCCAGAGCAATGGTGGCCATCTGCAGATTGGAGGCTCAGACCAGGTGGCCCTGGGAAAGGCACAAGCTGAGGCTCAACCTGGCCTGAGGTGGAGCCCCTTCCAGGAGCCAGCATGCCCAGTGGCTGGCTTCAGACAGAGCTAGAGCACCACCCAAGACTTCATTCAAGGACAACATACCCAAAGGCAGACAGCAGGCACCAGAGCCCTGCTAAAGTGAATCCTGCTCTGTAGGGTCAGCCTCGGCTCAGCTCCTCCACTGTAGTCACAGCTAGTCCTTACAAGAAATCAGCATGAGGATCATCCCTCCCACTGATGTGAAAACACCAATCAAGGTTAAACTACAACAGGAGGGCACACACAACTTATATATGGAGCATACCTGGAGTTACCAGCTCAAGTGACCAGGTAGATTATGCCACTGGGCCCCACAGGACACCCTATGTAGGGCAACTCTACTAAACCTGGGAGACATAGCAGACAACCTAACACATAGAAACAAACAGAGGGAGGCAGCCAAAATGTGGAGACAAAGAAATGTGTCCCAAATGAGAGAAAAGAGCAAAGCTCCAGAAAAAGAACTAAATAAAATGGAGATAAGCAATTTACCAGATGCAGAGTCCAAAATACTGGTTATAAGGATGCTCAGTAAATTTACGGAAAGAGTAAATGAACTCAGTGAGAACTTTCACAAAGACATAGGCAACATAAATATGTGAATCCCTATGTTCATTGCAGCATTACTTACAATAGCCAAGGCATAGAGGCAACCTGGTATCCATCAATGGATGAATGGATTAAGAGGTGGTACATATATACAAAGGAATATTACTCAGTCACTTAAAAAAGATGAAATTTTGACAACTGCGCATAAATGGACCTAGAGGATATTGTGTTGAGTGGAGTAAGTCAGAGGAAGACAAACGCCATGTGATTCCACTTACATGTGGAATCTAAAGGACAAAAAAAAAAAAAAAAAAACAGAAACAAACTCATAGATACAGAGAACATTTTGATGGTTGTCAGATGGGAGGGGGCTTGGAGGATAGATGAAAAAGGGGAAGGGATTAAGAAGTACAGATTGGTAGTTACAAAATAGCCATGGGGATCTGAAGTATAGCATAAGAAATGTAGTCAATAATACTGTAAAAATTATGTGTAATGTCAGATGGGGTGATCGCTTTGTAAGTTATATAAATGTCTAATCAATATGTTGTACATCTGAAATAATATAATATTTTATGCCAACTATAATTTAAAAAATTAAAAATACATAAAAAATAAAATGAAAATAAAAAGGAAAAGAAGGCAGGTAATGTCAATATGAACCTCAGTATTATAATACGAATTAAATGATATTTTCACACAGTATTTCATGTGACAACATCATTAAGTAGCTGATGGCCAATAAATCAAATCTTTCTTTCCTGAATCTTTCTCTTTATTCTCCATAACAGAAATAATCAGACCTCAAATAAAAGAGGTTTCTTCCTTGTTAACTACAGAAACTTGCCTGGATCTCCCAAAACCATCCCATTTCCCTCTAAATTTCAGGGACAGTTCCTCTTTAAAGTTTTCCCAATCTTTGTGAAGGTTAACATATGGATCCTTATGTAATATTCTAATTTTGATTTCATTTAAATCCAAAATTAACATGGTTTTCCCTACTTGCATTTTTCTTTTTTCTTAAACATTCTACTTTAAATAAAGGGGTTTTTGTTTCTTTATAAAGAGCATAATCAAGATAAAAGTACTCTTTAAAATAGTCCTCAAAGACCCTACTACCAACTACTAGTGTGCAAGTGTCATAACTATTAGGGCAGGAAATGTTTTGTGACAGTTTACATGTAACCTAAGGGGGTTAACAATTCAGGACTTTCAGGTTTCTCTCCCTGCATCTCCACAGTGTAGTCACCTGTCTTGTACCTAATTGGCCACTACAAGGAATCGTGTATTATTCAAATCTTTGGCCCCAACACCTGGCAGTACTGGCATATCATAGACATTTATATTCTAAAAGAATGAATAACATCCAGGGTAGATATTTGTAACTTTGGGGACATAGCTCAATATGGGGGTCAGACAATCAATCTATGCTAGTTAAATTCGGGAAGTGAAAAAAAAATTCAGGAAGTGAAAAAAAAATGACAGCAAAAAATACACTGGCAAAAAGAGACAAAAATAATTTGACTGAAAACTAAGTACCTCTGCCACTGTCCAGCCAGCTTGTCAGTTTAATTCGCAACTGGAGAAAAGGAGGAGATGAGTCAAAGCAGGTGTTTGTTTTTTCCCTCTTTTTAATGGGGGAAAATCAAGTGAAAGCACAGTTTTACCAGCTGTGAAGAGCTGCTGACACCTGTAGTTGCCACATCCCATGCTTGTGAGATAGGTCAGAAGCAGTTAAAGACAGCTGCTAAAATGAGGTGAGGATACAGGTAGGGGAGGAAGGCAGAAGAAAAACAATGCTGGATAAAAATAGAAAAAGAGAGAACAAATGGTGTCTATAAAATGTCCCATTCCAAAATGTCCATTTTTATCTTTGTTTTTCTAATTAGTACAAAGTCATACTCTTTCTTTTTCCTCCTTCTGTTCACTAAAGAAAATATAATGAAAATGGTTAAAAATGAAAAATTTGCCTTATGTGCAGTATATAACTCTATATACCGGCCAGGCTCAGCTAAAGCATTGCAATATTCTCCCCTGCATTATTCCTTCCCTCTATTCTCCCCCCCATTCCCCACTTTCCCACTCACACCAGTAGAGTGGAAAGAAAAGATTTATTCTCTGTAAGCAGAATTATGTGGAACTTAAAGGAATCGACTTTGGCTACAACTCCGAAGGGTCATGTTGGCACAAGGGTAGGAAGATGTAGGCATACATTTGCTGATGGAAACCTGAGAGATGACTGGGTGGATGAGAGCGGTTTCTTTGAACACAGGAAGTTATCGTGACCATACTTAGATTTTTAAATTTGAAATAGATATACATGGCAACCATGACACTATGTGCCCTAGCAATTGCTATTTTTATCCTGAGACTTCTTATTCTAAAGGAGACCCTAGAAATAGTATTTTGGTGCAACTGACAGTGAAAAATGGAAAGATAACTCCATGAGAATAATTGATTTAGGCTAAAGAATAAAGTAAAAGAAAAAAATTTAAATACATATTTAAATTTAATAATCCTTTCAAGTTCTTTTTTAAAAAAATTTATCTAATATAATACCACTGCATGACTTTGGCCATGTCAATGAAGACCAATTTGGGCACTGTAGGGGCTGATGAACACTCTGAGACACTACTTGGAAAGGGGATTGAGAGAGAATTTAAGAATTCAAAGGATATTGCTAGGATCAGCATGTCTGAGAAGTTCATTACCAGCAAGTGCCTGCATAAGATGCAGTTGGTATTAGAATAATTCAGAAAATCAGTGGGTGAGCTGATATCTTTGGGAAAGAGACGTTCAGGGTTTGAAAGGACAATCTTTCAATGTTCTACAATAAATAGCATTCACATAAGAATATTGACTTAGCAAATCAAACACTCTCAGATACTAGTTGAAAAACTTGAAGTGTTCACAAATATTTTAAGGTTTTTTGCCTGATAACAAATGAACCACAGGTTGAACAAAATACGGTAGAATTGCTAGAAATAAATAACCCACAATATTTTCCCTCAAAAAGCAAACATTTTTAGGGGGGGGGAGGAAAGACATTCGAACAGTGTGTTATTGCAAATATTAAATGTAATAGTGTGAAATGGGAATATAGTTAATTGGCATTAAATCCAGTTTTTGATTAGGGGTTAAAGAAGGTTTCTAGAACGGTCTATGTCTAAGTGGAATCTTAAACAATGAGCTCGAGTTAGCTACCAACAAGAAAGAACAATATATACAAAGGCAGAGAAGCAAACAAACAAAATCTATAGTGTTCAGGGACCTATAAAAACCTAAGGAGTGAGAGAGCATAAAGCGTTGAAGTGCAGGCAGGAGTTTTGGTGGTGGGATAAAGAGTGGGCACATGAAAGGCTGGAGAGTCTTATTTGTCTTGTGTCAAAGAACTAGGAGTTATTCTGAAAACAAAGGAAAGTCAGCTTTTTGTTAATATATATATATCCCTCTGATACAATGTAGAAGGTGTATTTTCCAAACTGTAGGCAAGAAGGCCAATTAGAATAACTATAACACAAAGTGAAGACAGTATTTGAAATTCTAAGGCTTAACTTTCAAGTTTATATATAACTAATGAGACTTTGAACAACGTTGTTTTTTATCTACTATGTATGCAACCTCTGCATTTTTTTAAAGGCAAGATAACAGTCTCCCTACTTTGTTTTATTATTATTTTTTATACAAATGCAAACTGTTGAAATCTATATAGAATTTTGACAACAAATAATCTTAAGCACTATAATGTAATGTTTTTGCTAACATTAAGTAACTATAAATAAATTGGTCATCTTTATTAATACATAACAATTATTAGTAATGGAAAGTAATTGAATATTATGCTCTGGTGATTATGGGCACTTCTAAAATAGAAAACTAATTTTGGTGCAGTTGAAAACTTTATTTCTAAAATTCTGTTATCAGACTCTCATGTTCATGAAAAACTTTTTTAAACATTCACTGTTCTGACATTTGACATTTAGCATTTAAAATTTTTTAATTCAAGCAGTTGAAAACCTAAGCAACATGAATTTTACATGAATTATGATTAATAGGTAGGTGTTTACTTAAGATATCATTTAGGAAAGTGTGTGGGAAGAACACTAATCCCAAGAGATACTTTGTGGGGAAAAAAAAAAAGTGGCTTCATAGTTAATTAAACTTGGATGTTGTAGAATTTTAAGAGATTCACAATGCACATTAGCATCTTAAAAGCTTTGAGAAATACTGAAGAAAATAAAAGCTGTTCATCTTTGTCATATGCATTTCCAAATTTTCTTTAACCACACAACTTCTTTTATTTTAAAGTGGACTTATTAACATTATCATCATAGTACTATTATTTTTAAATTCTTGCTCTTTGACAAGAATTTTGCACTACAAGTGTCACTTAAGGGTTATTATACTTCTAATATGAGCGATCCAAGGCTTACATTATGTAAGGAACTAGCTTGAAGTACCATGTGTACTTCATAGCAGAAAAGGGACTGAACCTAGGACCGTTGAGTTCTACAGGCTCACTTGAACAATGCTTTCTGAGATATTTGATGTAATAGTCCCTGTAACATTATTATTATCGCTACTACTAACCTCACTTTAAAATTCAGGTTATTTAATTATTTTTTAAGTTATATTAGTCAACATATACATACATTAATGTACATAGCATAATATGTAGAGGTTAAATATTTATAAAACCCTCAAAGTAGTAAATTTCCATAAGGTATATTAGCAATATTATATTTATATATCAAGATTTAGTTCAATAACATGCTCAAATAATTATTGACACCTTGTAAATGCAATATTGACACAGTATATGCTCAGTAAACCAATGTAGATGTTGGGTTTTCAGGTCTTCATTTAACTATGATGTCCCCATCAAGCCAGATATACTTAGTATTTATTTATCCATCAAAAAAAAAGGCAATATTTGACGAAAAAAAAATCTACTCACAGTTCTTAGTGTGAGCAGAAAGGCAACAATTATGAGGTCTCTCAAATACGCCAAGTGAAAGTCTTCTTTCATAAATAATACACATAAAGTTCAGACATTTGGTTATCATTAAAATTATATTACAGGGTATTTTTCACAGTGTTGTTTCCTAAGGATCTACTTTATGATACTGAAGTAAATAAGATTGTGTTCTACATAATGCTATAACTAATACCTTATTTGTTCTTAATTAGTTACCATCCAGGAAGCATATTTTAGAGAGCACTCTAATATGAATGAAACTATAAAACAGAATTCAAAAAATAAAAACACATCAGGAAAGAAAAAACTTGTATTTGACATGTATTTGTGATACTTTTATAAATATAAATGAAATTGGTTCCTCATTTTTCTTATATTTTTAAAAATTTATTGTAAGTACTTAGTGTGGCATTTTATCTTCTAAAGTAAACACATTGATGTACTGTAATTCCGCAGTCATAAAAATGCATATTTTATTGTTCTACAGGCTTGAACATGCACCTACACTATTCTACTAATGCAGGTATGAATAGTTACCTTATAGTTAACAAATAGTTAATTTATAAGTAATTTGCAACCTTTCCCTTTATATTTTTACCATGGAAAAAATGAACATTAATATTTTTTAATAATTTGTTAATAACTCTGGCGTCCATGGCTAAAATACTATCAAAGAATATCAGAGTTAAAACAGGCCTCCAAAGTGATCTGGTCAGTTCTGAACATGAATACAAATCTAGGTTGACATTTGTTTGCTCCAAAGATAAATGAGAAGAGCAAGGATAGTGCAATAACTTTTATAAAGCACCAAATTTTCTCAATTTAAAAAATTGTCTTTCATTCTGAGATCATGTCATCTTACATTTTTGTATTTCAATGACCTTTGAAAAAAAATTAAATAAATTTCTTATTGTATCACTGATAGGTTTGAATCCAATCTTAGAGGAGCAATAACAGAGATTGGCCCAAGTGAGAACAGGAGATTAAACTCAAGTAATTGATGTAATGTTCAAGAAAGAGAGGTGTAAGAAGAAATTAAAATTTGTTACCTACCATCCTTTACAAAGAACTTCTGATGTAATCATTCGAAAGAGACTTGTGTGATATAAATCGTGTTCTTATTTTACAGACAGAGAAACTGAAAATTAGAGAAGTCGATTCATCCAAGGTAGGGCAATTGTGAACCAGTTTTGAAATTCAGGCCTGTACAACTCTGGAGGCCCACATTCTGTCTCCTACACTCCCTGCCTCGCAAAATAAAAAAAAGACCAAAAAGCCATCCAAGAGTTGCAAGGGTAGGCAATAAGTTGAAAATTTTAGTTTCTGAATTTCCCCCAAATACTTCCATGATGAAGGTAACAGAATTGAACCCGATGCTTTCCTCTTAAGTATTGAGATCTTGCTTTCATGCAGAGGGCAATTACTAACCTGCACTCCTGGAAGAAGACGACAGCAATTTGTAAAAGGCCACATTCCCAGAGCTTAGGTGTTTGAGTTCACTCTAAGAACCATTGTTCTGCCCTTAACTCAGAGAGAAGGCACATGGCACACCAAGTTGTGTTTAATATGCAGTCATTATAAAGCTATCAATATTTTGACCTTTCTAGAAATTCCCCTTTTGCATTGAGTTAATTACAACCTCTGGTTCTTTTTGTCTTAACACCTGAGCACAGTTATTTAATTTCTTTGAAAGGCTTTGAGCATTATATGCATTTGGTTTTAGTGGACTTTATTCTAGATTTTTATCACTATAACTCAGTTATTTTAATTTAGTCTATATAAGTTGAAAAAATATATGTATTGAGTGAATGTGGCATACAGTGTAATGTGAATACATATCTATGTGAATGTAATATACATATAATATATAATACACATGTATAAGCCAAAGGGAGTTAAATGAGTGGGTAACATGAGTAGATAAATAACTAGAATAAAAGCCGACTATGTCAACAGTTGACATAAAACAAACTGAATACTATGAAACATTAAGAGAAGGAGAGATTTTGCAAGTTCATTAAAGGCAACGTCTAAGTTCAATATTATAAGCTTCTTCCTGGATTTATATTACTTTTGACATGATATTTGCTATTATTTCTTTACAAAATGATAAAGTGAGCTTCTTAAGAGCAGAAAACATGTATTAGAACTTTGACTTGGCAAACACTTAGCACCTGAAGATGTTTGTTGAATAGATGGATAAACAATAAATGAATGATAAGTTTGTGCAAAACTCAAACTTTTCAATGGATCTAACACTTTTGCCATCCGGGATATCCCAGAGCTATCGCTCCAGCTGGCTTTATTCTGCAAATTATGAGCTTTTCTTAAGACAGATGTACTGGGTCTTGTAAATCTGTTACAATCCAATTATTTTCTTTTGCACAAAATTGTTTTTCTTTTAATTAGTCATAATTTAAGAAAGAATCTTCTGAAATTATTTTGGGAGGTGTTTTAAACAGCAGCATAAAAATAACAGTTCCAATTACACTGAATTAAAGGAGAATTCTTTAAAATAATTGTATTACTAGTCCAAAAGAGGTTAAGTGAGTTTTTCCGAGGAAGCACATTGAATGATGATGAATTCTTTAAAGAATATTTCTCTAAAGCTGCAATTATCTACAGAATGTACCACCTGGATGAGAATGGAAGCTCTACAAGGGCAGAGATATTTACTTATTCAACTCTTAATCTCACAGCCTAAAATATAATCTGGTTTATTAAATGTACTGATTAAGTATTTCTTAAATGAGTGAACAAATTGATGAAGAAATGATATATATAGACATTACTGAATTATATAAAGCCAGTGGTAGATATTTCTTTGTATATTCTAAATGGAAATACTAAGAAATTTTTGAAATTATGAACAAATATTTCCTGAAAGCTTACTATATGCCGGTTATTGAAAGCTAGGAAGAGAGCAGTGGAAAAAGGAAATAATGTCCCTGCCTTTATTGAGCCTATAGTCTATTGAGAAGAGAAAAAAAGCGTGTATGTATACACACATACACACATATACATATATACACTATACATACACACACACACACACTGGTTCGCAACTCTGGCTGTAGAATTTTCAAAAGTTACCGATGGCTAGTATGTCTTCCTTTTTCCACCCAACCAAGACATTTTTACACACACAACACACACACACCACACACACACACACATTATATACATAAATTACATATATATATTCCCAGGTAATTCTTGTGTGTGTATAATTTGTAATTTTTGATAACTTTTCAGATAACTCTGATATGGAGCTAGCTTAAAGAACATCCACAATAAACAAACAAACAAATAGACATAAAATATTGTGTCAGGTAATGATAAGTGCTATGAAGTGAAGTAATGCAGGTCAAGGGAAAAGAAACTGGCAGAGATTGCTAGAAAGCTATGTGCATATAGGGGAAACATTTCAGGAACCAAAAGAAGGCCAGTCTGTCTGGAATGAAGCAAAGAGAAGTATGGAAATTTTTTTCAAGAGAATCATGGGCCATACAAGAATTTTATGCTTTCATTTAAGTGTGATGGAAGGACTCTGGAGGAATCTTAGTGAAATGTAGCGACCTGGCCTAGGTTACAAAGACATCCTTCAGACTGCTCTGCAGAGAATATGCTATAGAAAAGTGAGAACAGAAGAAAAAAAAAAGTGAGAAAATGCAAAAAATGACGGTGGCTTTAGAGTGTATGGTAACACAAGGAATCATGAAATATAATTCAATATGTATTTTGATGTTAGAAATGAAAATATGTCTTCCTGGATTGGATATGATGTGAAGGAAAAGGGGAAAAGTCAAGGAGAATTCCAGTGTTTTTAGCACGAGCGAAGAAGCGAACAGTAGTTCTGTGCTCACAGGTCTTAGAGTTTCATGTTTGTATTCCCATCTAACTAAAAAAATAAAGAAGATGGGTCTTGGTGTCTTAAAATAGGATGGTGAAATAATCTACCCACAGTTCTCTTTCTCTTCCACAAGTATATATAGTCTTAATCATATGGACACAACATATATACATATTTTCATAAGCACATGCACATCTATAAATGCTCTTAAGTTTAAAGAGCCTTTTCTTGTTCCACACTAGAAAACAGTGACAGAAAAAAGAAAAATAGAAGATGATATTGTATTATGATACAGCTGTACCATATCCTGGATCCATCAGTATGAACCTAAAAATTTTTTAAGAATAAACTAATAAACAAAATTTACCATCAAAGACATACATTAAACCTTGATCACATCAATAAGTAAATTTCAAAGAAGTAAAAGCCTTGAAACAGTAAAAGCATTTTAAAATTGGTTTTGTCTTAATTCTGAAGTTGCCATTTCTATTTGATAAAGGTGAATAATGGTTGTGCTTCATTACTGTGCTTAATTTGCCGTACAATATCATATTTTCTCATTTTGTTCCATGCATCACTGTAAATTGAAGCTATATATTTTAACCTCAAATGACTCAGAGTATCATAAGCAAGTTGTGTTTATTACCTCCAGTTCCTTTTTAAAGGCATTCTTAACACAAAAATTCTTTTTAAACTAAATTTTTGTGACTCTTAACAATATTACCTAAAATTTACTGAGTGCATGGTTATCAATGAGCCAAAGGTTTCACATACTGCAATTATAATTTTTAAAAAAAAATCTAATGTTGCAAAGCAAGTATTAGAATTTTTGTTTTTTAGTTAAGGAAACTAAGGGACCTAATAAATGAAAAGTTGTTAGGTCACTTCCTTTGGGCCTAAGATTTTGAGTCTATGTACATTAATTTTATTTTTTTTAATTCCTTTTCATTTCTGACAATAAAACATAATATATTTTGAGGGAAAAAGTCTCAATATAAATCTCTAAAAGTATTAGATGTACGGTTTGATGGCAGGAAATTCAAGGTAAGGAAATCCTCAAGAGGCCGAAAATAGAAGTATAACTAAAAAAAAGTAAATCATAAAAACTCTCTTATCTTGAGTGGCCTGGTTTGGATATCCTAAGTCACTCTTGATGGAAATAGACAAAATCTGGAGCCACAAAAGTCCTAAATAGTCAAAGCAATTTTGAGAAAAGAACAAAGTTGAAGATATCATGGTCCCTGATCTCAAACTATACTACAAGTCTACAATAACCAAACAGTATGGTGCTGGCACAAAACAGACACATAGGTAAACAGAATAGAATAGAGAGCCCAAAAATAACCCTCATTTATATGGTCAACTAATCTATAACGAAGGAGGTTAAAATATGCACTGGAGTAATAACAGTCTCTTCAATAAGTGGTGTTAGAAAAACTGGATAAATACATTTAAAAAAAAGAAAGAAACTGGACTGCTCTCTTATATCATACACAAAAAGAAACTCACCATGAGTTAAAGACTTTAACATAAGACCCGATACCTTAAAATGCCCAGAATAAAATATAGGAAGTAAACTATCTGACATCAGTCTGAGTATTATTTTTTCTCTCAAGCAAGAGAAACAAAAGGAAAAATAAACAAACGGGACTACATCAAACTAAAAGCTTTTCACAGTGAAGGGAACCTTCAACAACAACAAAAGGCAACCTAAGAACGGGAGAATAAATTTACAAATCATATACCCAATAAGGGATTGATACCCAAAATATATAAGAATCTAATAACTCAGGAACAAAAAAATAAATAAATAAATAAAATTAAATTAAACAAGCCAATCAAAACATGGGCTGAGGACATAAAAAGACATTTCTCCAAAGAAGACATATAGCTGGCCAGCAGACATAAGAAAATATGCTCAACATCATTAATTACGAGGAAAATTAAAATCGAAACCACAGATATCACTTCACACTAGTCAAAATGGCTATTATCAAAAAGTCAATAAATAATGTGTTGACGAGGATGTGAAGAAAAGAAAACCCTTGTGCACTGTTGTTGGTGTTGCAAACTGGTACAGCCCTTAAGGAAAACAGTATGGAGATTCCTCAAAAAAAAAAAAAAAAAAAACCTAAAAATAGTTATACCATACAACCTAGCAATTCCACTTCTGGGTACTTATCCAAAGAAAATGAGAATACTAATTTGAAAAGACATATGAACACATATGAAAATAGTGTTCATTGCAGTACTATTTTCAATAGCCAAGACATGGAAGAAACCTAGGTGTCCATTCATAGATGAATGGACAAAGAAGATGTGATATATCTCTATCATCTCTATCTATATACTTATCCCTACAAAAATTACAAAGCAATAAGAAAGAATGAAATCTTGCCATTTGTGACAAAAATGTATCTATTAGAGGGTATTATATTAAGTGAAATAAGTCGGGCAAAGAAAGATAAATACCAAGGTTTCATTTACATGTGGAATCTAAAAACGAAACAAACAAGCAAACAGTTAAAACAAAAGCAGACTCATAGAAAAGCTATTTGCACACCAATGTTCATAGCAGCATTATTCACAGTGGCAGGACATGGAAGCAACAGAAGTGTCCTAAAATAGATGATTGGATAAAGAAGCTGTGGTACATATATACAATGGAATATTACTCAGCCATAAGAGATGAAATACTGCCATTTGGGACAACATGGATGCACCTCGAGATAATTACGTTAAATGAAATAAGCCAGACAAAAAAAGTTGAAAATCACATGACATCACTTACATGTGGGATATAAACCTAAAAGCAACAAATGAGCAGAGCAAACAAACAAAGACTCATGGACATGGATTATAGACCAATGGTTACCAGACGGGAAAGGGAAGAGTGAAGGGGGAAGGTAGATGGGATAAAGGGGTAAAATATAGCGGGATTGAGGAAGAGTGAAGTGGGTAAAGGGGATCAAATACACGGTACCTGAAGGAAACTGGACTTTGGGTGGTAAACACAATAGAATAGACAGATGTCAAATGATAATGTACACTTGAAAATTATATAATTGTATTAACCAATGTTACCCCAATAAACTTAATTTAAAAAAATAAAAATAAATACAAATTTTAAAAATTTCAAAAAGAAACAGAAACCAAAGAGATGGTTGCAGGATGGGAGGAGATGGGAGGACATGTGAAAGAGGAAGAGAATATAGTCAATAATATTATGATAAGTATGCATGGTGACAAACGATTACTGGAATTAATGAGGTGATAACAGTGTAAGGTAAAAAAAATATATTGAATCATTATATTACATCCCTGAAACTTATATAACCAATGTAATATTGGATACTAACTATACTTAAAAATAATAATAATTAAAAAAAAAAATACCCGAGGCCTAGAAAAGAGGAAAGTTTGAAAGAATTAGCTCTCATAATAACAAAGTTCTGAAAAGCAACACTATTGGTAATTAAAACACAAAAAACACTCCTGCCAGAAAAAGGTATATATCATAAAGACACTTGCTAGTTTGGGCCTTATAAATAAACCAGACAAAACATGTTAGACTAGATAGAAAATACAGCCCAGCTTTATGCTATATACAAGAAAAATGTATAAACATAAATACACTGGAAATAGAAATTCAAGGGACAGAAAAAGATAAATCAGGCAATTCTAAATGAAAAAATTCTGATACAGTTATATTAATATCATAGTAAATCGTAAGATAAAATAGTAAAACACATCAACAAGGAAAAAAAACAATAATGGTTATGAGAGTCACTGCAAATTGATATAAGGTTTAATTCAGCAGAAATAAATAAAATATTTAATTTTAGATGGACTTACAAGAGAAATACAAAATATTTAAACAAAACAAAATTGACACAGTTACTAGAAGAAAGTAACAAATATTATTGTAGCAGGTGTGAACACAATCTTTTGATAATTGTTAGATAATGTAGACTTAAAAAAATTAGAAAGCGATACAGATGATGTGAACAAGTTAATTAATCACAGTGATATACTGATCATTAAGGAACCATTTCCATGCCAAAAAAGAGATTGATAAAATTTGTATCTGTTTATAAAGAATCTTTAAATACTAAAAAAGGCTATACACATACACAAAAAATACCCTTAAATTTATAAAGAACATATACTCAAGACAACAATGGATATTGTCCCTAGTGAAAAACTAAATGCTTTTCCTTGAAACTTAACACAACGTTTGCTACCCTAATTTTTTTTAAATCTGAGAAATATTGTAGCCAGTACAATAAGACGGAAAAGAAAAGAAAAGAAAAGAAATAAGAGGCATAGCTTGTTAAAGAAGTATTCTAATGCTTAGTATTCACAAGTGATATAATATCTATGAGAAGGCACCAAAAGAATTTACTACTTCATAATCGAATTTAATAATTGCTTGGCAAAACTGCTGCATATAAAATCACATAATAGAACACAATTGCATTTTTGTATAGTAGTAGTAGTTGAACAGTTAATTTTAAAAGGTACCTTATTTACCTTATTAAAAAACATAAAAAGATAACTTATATAACAAAGAAAATAAAAGATATCTAAGAATAAATTTGACAAGATACTATTTAAAACTTATAATAAAACAAAAAATATTAAATCCATTGAATTTGTACAGTTATTAAGCACCAGTGAAAATTTTTAAGGGTTTTGGTTTTTTTTTACTGTATTTTTTAAAGGTGTCAAAGACAACGTAGAACAATGGAAAACCTCAAATAAGTTAAGAATAAAATCTTTACTATCTTACTCTTCGTTTAACATTATTTTATTTCCACAAATCATTACATTTCAATGCAATGAAATGCCCTGAAGAAATAAAAAAAATACCTGCAGAATTAAGGGTAAAATCTGTGCATATCAAGCTCCTTTCATTAAAGAATATTTTATTTCCTCAATTCATTGCATTTCAGTGTCATTGTCATTGTCATTGTCATTTTGTGGTGGAAGTTTTTGAAAAGAAAGCTAACAAAACTCCTATTCCGTCTCTGTGTTTGCCCATGCAAAGTTGATTGGGTTTTTATTGCTATTGTGGTAGTGGTGGCAGTAGTGGTATTGGAACCTAAGCAGAGTCCCTGACACTTGGCTGATTCAAATTAAGCTCAAACCCTTTACACAAATAAAATTACTTCATTTTAATTGCTTATGTATTTGTAACCACTTTGCTAAGTGTTTACAGTTTCTTCCCACACCTATTTGCTGGATGAATCCTAAAAGCTGATTTGTCAGGGGGATATTAAAAAGGCTTAGTGCTTTAAAATGCATATGCAAATTCCCCCACATAGTGAGGCCATCAGCCTGTTTTTGTGTAAATGAGAGTTATACTGCTAAATCCCCCATAATGAGATTAGAAAATATCTTGTAAATTAAAGCAAGGGATTTTTAAAGTTAATATAATGCTTCCCTGATAGATTACATCCCATGTTTAAAACATTTTAATAAAAAAAATTCTTAACAAATAATGCCAGAACAATAATTACTCAAATAACAAATTAAAGAGCTGAGCAATGTAAAGGCTTTCGTATTCACTGGGGATCAATAAACATTAAAGTGAAAGAGAAAACTGTTTAATGAACTAACAAAATAACATAGTAGAAGTATTAGGGGCTAGTAAAAGTCATTATATTTTATTATATTCTCCTATCAAATTATGACATGCTCTCCTGTCTTTGTACCTGTATTGTTTAAACAAAAGAATAATCATAGTCTTAGACAAAAACAGTGAATTCAATAGGTTGTTTACTTACCCTCATCACTTAATGATAACTTTAAAAAGCACTATCATACATCAAATATATGTAATGTAAAAGTTCTAATGTAAAAGTTATTCTCTTTAATTCTTGGAATCACCCTTGATAAAATATTTGACTTATACAGGTCATTTCTCATGTACAGCCATCTAGTTACATGAGTTGTTAATAAAGAACATACCAGAAAATATTTGAGAAAAAATTTTATGTGCTAAAGATTTTCCTCTCCATCTAAAATAAAAATTAAAAAATCTCTATGTGTAATAGTACATTTTCTCACATTTCTGCTTTAGTTGAAGCAAGAGATGCAGCACTCAATTTTAAAAAGTTCTTCCTGTTAAAACTACAGATGAGCTATAAAATAAATCATAATTGATGGTGAATGGTGTCACAAAAGCACAGCAACATTTTCAACCATAAACTACATGCCTTAGAAAATTTATGTATCCACTGGTCCATTTTATTAGGCAATGCAAACAAAATGCTTTTTTTGCCAAGCTCTTAATCAGCAAATTTCTAAATAATTTTCCTCAGGTTGTTATGAACTTCACATAAAGATGCAAAAAGCTTTTTCCAGAATGTTTGCATAGTCATGTTATACTTAATCAAGGTTATCACAATGTTCAGCTTTGTATTTACTGTCAAAGGAAAGATTCAATCATTATCATGAAATCTAAGAATGCTTCAAGCTCCTGAACCTATCACTTGCTAATCTTTAAAACCTCTACACAAAACTTGACAGCTATAAGCTTCCCTCTTTAAAAAGACAATATACATTGATGTATTAGAATGGTGAATTCAGATTTCTGAACATAATATGCACATTAACATAATATAATTGCTTCTGCCTTTATGGAAGCCAATCAGATTGTTCAAATGCACCTATTCATAGAGCTCCTGAAATGATTTGCCAACTTGGGAGTTATAGTGAAACAATCCAATTTCACTTTTCTACAAATAAATTATGGTTCAAAAATCAAGGAAGTCTATTAAACTTTTAGGGAACACTTTTCAGTTTAGACATCAAAACATAACTCATAAAATATGCTAAGTTTTTACATCTCATATGGTATAACCTTCACATTGACTCCACCAAAAAAAAAAAAAAAATCCAAAAGATGCTTAAATTCTATGTCCTTACAACGTTTTAAAAATAAGAAGGCCTTCATAGATACTAAACTTTAGAGAGCAAAATTATCTCATAATATTTTTATCATATTGGAGACTAGGTATTTCCAAAATGTCTATGACTATAAAAACTTGAAATTAAAATGGTCATTGTAACTAGCTTAACATTATTTTGTCATGGTTTTTAAAGCCTTTGTTAAGTAATAAAATATACTATTAATGGATTTGATAAATATCTAGGGAATACCTTTCAAGTTTCTGTGTTAACCCCTAGGAATCAAAAGTTAAGATATCATCAAAATTCTTTGAGTTCGGATCAATCCCAAACCAGTCAGTACCACCAAGATAGATAAGGTAACTGAGGAAGATAAGCCACCTCAGGGTTAAACTGAGAAAATAAAGCTAAATTTAAAATCTGTGATCTACCTGGAATCATGTACTGAATTCTGATTTTCATTTAGCAGCATTTAAATATATTGCTGACAAGAGGCAGAATAATTTTTATTTTTCTTTGTACTTACTGCCAAAAATTAAGTTGCAGTTCTGGAGAAAAGACACCCAACTTACCAGAAATGACATAATTAAAGCAGATGGTTCATTGGATCAAATGATGTATTATCCCTGCTACATTGTGAAATAGTTCTCAATTCAACTGATTCACGGTTAAGAATTGAAAAATGGTGAAGAGATGGGAATACAGCATTGAGACTGGTTAATTTAAGCTGTCACTTTCCAGTTCCATTCAATGGATTAATGCCAGACTACAACTAGGACCCTTGTCTCTACTTCCAATCTACTTCTTTTCCCATGGTATTGGAGTTCTCTGCACCAGAAAGGAGTAAAGCTAATTGACAGCAAAGTAGAATATCGAAATTAAAATGTAACATTAAATATGAGTTTTTATCAACTATTCTTCTATCTTTTATACTGTTCACAATGAAATTGCTTAAGCAAACAAACAAAAAACTATTTTCTTTTTTTTCCTTCGAATTCCTTACCCCCCAATCCAATCTTCAAACCACAGCTATTTGGCTTTATCTGACCTTTGCCTCTACTAGAATTGCCTGGAAATGGCCGCCAACTACATAACTACAAAAACACTAAGTACAATGAACATTATTTGTAATCCATCTTATTTCCATTGACTGTGGCTTTCAATAGTGTTGGCCCATTCCTCCTGGAAGGGTTCGTTTCCTTTGATTGGAGAAACTTAAAGAATTCCTGACCTTATTTCTTCTCCAGCAATCCTTCATTTGCTTCTCTGGCTTCTTCCTTCCTTTACTCTCCTCTCAAACCTTCTTGCTCCACAGGGATCAGTCTAGCTTTATTTTTCTTCTCATTTTATGTATTCTTCCTAGATGTAAGTACCTTTGGTCTGAAAGTTTAGGTTCCCTCACTTGTCAATTTATTTTTATCATATTTTAATAAAGTTTTCATCTGTCCTTAGCGGCCACCAATAGGCTCGAAACTTGTGAATCTATACCTCTGGCTCATATCTCTTAACTATCTTTAACTATTAAATCCGATGACCTCTTAGATTCTTGCTATGCAAAGTGTGGCCTGTAGAGACAGTACAGCCATGTCTCAGGTGCTTGTCAGAAGTGCAGGATGTCAGGCCCCACAACAGACCTAATGAACCAGAAACTGCACGTGAAGAGGACTCCCAGTGATGTATGTGTATATTAAACTATGAGGAGCACTGTATTAGATTTTTCCGTCTGGATTTTTTATTAACACTTCACAGTTGTAAAACTTTCTTTCCAACATATTCAACATTTCCTTCTCTTCTTGTCTTCAACAAATCCACAAATCAGTTAATCAAAGCAGTTATCTCAGAGACCTTCTTATCCTATGTGTCCAGTCTCTAAATCTACCTAATCTATAGTTAGTCCTCAAATTCTTTCTTCCTCTTTTTTTTTTTTAACTATAGCATAATCCAAGACTTCAACATCTCTTAACATTGCTATCTCAACAATTTTAAAATGGACTCTGTGTCATCCTATTCTAATCTCTTTCTTATTATATCTTAGTGTTTTTCAAAAGCATGAATCTTATTTATATTCCTCTGATTAAAGGCTTTTACACAAAAATATCTTTTTCCACATAGGCATAAATAGAATCCACACGAAATATATTATTGATGAAGAGATCTGATAAATGTAAATAAATGTAATTATCCCTCTCTGTCTAGAGGATAGACAAACAACCCCCTATCTTCTGGTACTTGCCTACTTTTGACTACTTTATCCACAAATTGCAGTTTTCTGAGTACCTCACACTGGGTTTGAAACATTAAGTCATTTCACATCACTGTCTTTGTATATACTGATACCTTTATTTAAAATGCTTTCTCCCTACCATTTTAAATCTGTAATATATCTATTCAACCTTCAAGAGTCTGCTCAAATATTTCTGCCTTTGTCAAATATTCTGACCTTCTCTAGATATACTTTATCACATTCTGTTTTATATCCCGCTATATCCTACATATGTCTTTATTATAGTGGTTTAAAAACTGCAAGAGTTTTAATGTTTATTCCCCTTATTAAACCATGAATCCTTTTGAGGCAAGAACCATGCCTCATGTTCCAAACTTAGAGCCTGACGCTCAATAAACTGTTCAATAAGTGATGAAATAAAAAATGTGTGAAAGAAATGAGCAATCATAAAAATGAAATTTAAAAATATTGAATACCATTAATATCTCTAAAATATTCAAGGACAAGGAAAATTGACTCAAATGAAGAAGATATCAGGTCAACCAAGTATTTAGATTGATATGCAAAGTATGATCCCATAAACATAATTTGAAAATATAGAAAATAGACTGGTGTAAAAAAGAAAGGGAATCAATGAAAAAGACATTTACTTAGAGAGAAAAGGAAGAAAAGGAAAGGGAGCAAAGGCAACTTCAATATTGTTTTGTATGTTGATGAAAATATAAGAAAAAGGAAGCAAAGGGCATGGCTAGTTAGCAACTGGAATGGCTGTATGAGCTGGCAGATCTGGATCGTTAAGTCTGTGGCGCTCATAGAATGGATCATTAACAGTCTATCAAGCATCATGCGCCTATAACAGAGTCATTTTGATGTGTTTATTGACAAATAATGCTGTCTCCTATGGAATGTAAGCATATTTTATTGAAAAATATGAACTTTTAAATAGAAAACAATGCTCCCAGATTAAAAAATATATAGCAAATTTTATACTCTGTGCTTCAGTAGTTAAATGCAACAAAATAGAAATAAAGTATTTGAATAGTACCAAATAATTTTAAGGATAAAAGTATATTTCAAGAAATCCTCAACAACATGCAGAAAAATTATTTATGCATGATTAAGGAACTAATGATATCTAAAAGATAAGAAAGTCAAAATATAGTAACACTATTCAGTCTTTATGCCCTAATTTGCAAATTGAACTAGATATATGGATTAAAAAGTATGTGAATAAAATTATATTCATACTGAGAAAACATAAACCTGCTGTAAAAAATTGTTGCTTATTTCTTTCCCACTTCCAAGAATTCTAAGTGTTAAATGTTAAAAAGGAGCTGAAATGTGGAGAAATGCTTATAGCTTTGCAAATAGCAAAAAAGTATATAAAGCTAGTCCTTATATAGCTGAAAAATATGTCAAATCCACATTTCCTAGTGTTCACTTGGCACAAGCGAAAATCTAGATTGTAAAATTCTCACGTGTAAGGTCACAACTAGGGATATTACTGATGTTTAAGGTTTAAGAAATATAGACAGTAGTCTTTGTGGAGGTGTATTTAAGATAGAATACCATGCACTCAGTGTATAAGAATCTCACTAAAAGAAACAATTTTATCCTTTAAAAGGTATAATGTATATGATGTGTACTTATCTTTATTCATGGAATTATAGAGTAATCCTATCAAATATGTAAGTAAGAAAAACAACTTGGGATCTTTTCAAATATAATCATCACATTGATAAATATAAAAAAGATTTTCTTTTTAAAAGAGAAAAAGAAAAAAATTATATCATATATAATTGAAACGATATGGGAACAGTAACTAAAGCAAATGTTTTTAGAGTCATTGAAATTTCCAAGGGTTTGGGATTATATCCTTGGAAAAAATTCCATACCCTTGGAAAGAATTACAGACATAGTTTAATGTGAACACAAGAATCATACAAAATTAGTGTCTGAAAATTCTACACATTTTTTTTTCAGAGAGAAGACTTTGAACTTATTAGACAAAGGAAGTAAACCAAATGATGAAGAGAAACTCTTCACACAGTATCCTTAAAACAATCATGTTTTGTACGCTGTTTCTTAAAATTGAGTCTTAAATACATGTTGTATTTTCTCTGTTGTTTACATGGAGCAATTAGACTATCCTAACAGGCTTTCCTATTAGTTATTAGGATATACAGTCTTTGAAGAAATAAGAGAGAGGAAAAAAGAACAGCCTGAGGATTCTTGAAAATAAAACCTTTCCTGGCCCTTAAGTCTCAGAAGAATAGACAGCTTACATGAGTTTCCCAGAGTGGTTGAAAGACCCACCATAAAAAACCCAACTTGACTTAAAAGGAGCAGTTTTAAAATTTTGTTTTATAAAATCCGAGTTCTCACCTCACTGGAACTACTTCAAAAGAAGTTGATGATGGGAAAGAGGTGACTGTAGGATAAATTTGAGGTTTAGCAGGTGAGTCTTTTCTCTATTTAACCCTACTTTATTCAGGAACTATTCTACTTGTATTGGATATAAAATTAAGCTTAAGGTTTTACTTGAAAATAAAATGTATCTCCTACCTTAAACTTTATCATTATAATTACCTCCTTAAAATCAACCCCTCAAAATGGCAAATTTGGGGAAGAAAAAATGTATTCCCCTTGTCACTAGCTTCATAATAACTTAGTAGCAAAATGGGAAACTTAAATCTCAGAGTATATCAAAGTATTGCCAAATTATATATATGGGAAGAGGTTAAAATGTCTTATATGAAATCCTTCCATTTTCAGGTAAGAAAACTGAGGCCCACAGAGATTCTGGGATTGAACCAGGTCATATGAGTCAGAGGCCCTGCAGGATCCAAAAGTAAAGCAAGAAAGGGCAGACACAGTCTGAAGGGAGGAGGACTGAAGCCCAACTCAAGGATGTCCTGTGGAATGAATTGCCTTATAATATCATATGTTCTCTATCACTGGGTATATTCAAGAAGAGCATGGGGACCGTCTCTTATAGAGTACCTGACATATGGTGAACACTTTATGTGCATTACAAAAATAAATCTCATTGTCTAATGATATAGATATTATTTTTTCCAACTTTAAAGGTAAGAAAACAGGTTTGGATTGATAAGTTAACTTACCCAAACTCACATTGCTAAAAAATAGCAGACTAGAAAATAAACTCAGATTTGTCTGACTTCGGAAAACGTTTTGATCTATATTAACAACAAGCATCCAGCATGCAGAAGACTACTTATTTCTTACATCTGATTTTAAACTAAATAAAGCATATTAAGATAGCGAGTTTGATAACTCTGAAATCTATGAAATCTAGATAATATCATAATAGATTCTGTGGGTATGGGATAATTCATAAGAATTCCAGATAACTGAGATGCAACTGGAGAAAATTAGAAGCTTGAGAATAGACGAGCAGGAACCAAAAAGAACCTAAAACTCAGAACAAAAACTGGAAGCTGAGAGGGACATTTGCCAGCTTCGAAATTATACTTCATCTGTCCTTGCTTATAGTTTTTCTAACCTTAGAATGGAAGAGAGAAAGCAAGCAATAAAAGACTTCAGGTAAATTCTTCAGCTTTTCTGTACTCCACTCGACATTAATGAGTCATTTCTAGATTATATGGTACATGTTCTAAAATAGGACACCGGTACTCATATTCATAGTTGACTTGCATCAGTTTCTTTTACTTTATTCATGTTTAAAATGGAGCAGCTGTTTCATACTCATAAAATGTTTTCAACAATATTGTCATTCACACAGAAATGATTCACATTTGTGTATTTTATTTTTTAAAAGAATCTTGCTTATTTAATATTCATCTTCATTAAATAAATTTTAGCAAAAAAGAAAATAAGGCTATGAAATCTGATCACATTGACAGGAATCACTTCCTAGCTGTGTGGCCATAGGCATTTTACTTAAAGACTCTCAGACTCAATTTCCTCATTTACAAAATGTGAATACACAAATAAATAGGTGATAGATAGATGATAGACAGATAGATGGATGGATGGATGGATAGATAGATAGATAGATAGATAGATAGATAGATAGATAGATAGATGATATATAGATAGACAGACAGATTTGTTACAAGGATTAAAAAGTTTAATAACCCAAAGTATTTAGAACAGAGCCTGGCATCTAATCATTGATATATGTGTTAGTTATTATTATTATTTAAAAAGGTATTCTTAAAAATATATCAGAGTTGGCAGAGATAAAAACATAGTACAAGTTTCAATAATTACAGAATTAAAATTTTATTGCAATGTACTAAATAATTTCAAATATAATGGAAAGAGCATTTTTAAAGGCAAAAAAATTAAACTTCAGGCTTTTCCATTATTATAAATTAATATATTTATTTAACTTAAGCAACTATGAAATCTGCTAATATATGTATGAAATATGCTGGCATGATAAAAGGGACTGAACTATTTCAGTAATCACATATTTTATTGAAGAGCCTTTGGGCTATTTTAATATTCAAATCAGTTGAATATTTAGCAGTCATAATGTAAGATTAATATTTGTACAGGAACTTGCTCCTTTAACAGCAGATATTACAGTCAAGCTATTAGCGTGCAATAACAGAAAGATTTTTTTAAAACATTGTCAAATAAGAGGCTTTTAAGGATTAGAATTTTATTCTGATACCATGTATTTCCATAAATGATGCCATTTCTTAAAGTATGAAACATTTATCATCAACTTTCACACTATTTCACTTTCAAGTAAATTCATACACCTTAAATTTTAAGCACATTAACATAGGCAATAGTCAATTGTCTATAATTTTAATAATGTAAATGGCTTTAAAGTAATACACCAGATTTTTGAGACAATGACAGTATGAGGCATCTAACTGCGTTTATGAACACACAGCTTTTTAGAACTTGCATTTTTAAACTCTGTTAATGTTTTATCCTCTATTTTTGCCTTGTAAAAACACAGCTTTACATCACTTTCTTTTTGTATATAAATTATATTTCATAATATTAGTACAATACTCTAGACAGTGCTTTTAGGGGATTATTACATGTCCCAGAACAGGACAAAGCAACTTGGACTCACACTTTAAAATATCCTCTAAAGTGTGCTATAATGATCAGAAACAGAAACATTGGCCTGCTATGATTTATTGCTTAATATTCACATTTTTACTTTACACCAGAAAAGCAACAAAATGCTTTCCTTATGTAAAAGAATGCAAATTTCAACAACTGCATGTGTTTCAGAATAGCAGAACAAACTGAGCAATACTATTTTCTTGTATCCTTTTTTTAAAAATGAAAATAACACAGCAGCCATGCAGCAGAGGCACCCTTGAACACATACAGAATGAAATGAAATTTTTTTGGGATACGAAATTAGCTTCAAAATACTCTTATTTGAAAACATTTGGCTAGTTACAACATATAGTGGCCCTGGCCAAAAGCACACAGGTGTGCTACTTCTTTTTAGTATTGTTTTATTTCTTTAGCCCTTGGAAAACAGCAGAAGGGGTTCTATTGTGCGTGCAGGTGTGATTACCTACTGTGAAGTATACATTGTATCTTCCTTTAGATGAGCAGGAAAGGAAAGGGAAGACTATTTACTTCCTGGCTTGCCACTAATTAACTCGGTTTGTCCAATTTAAAAAAAAAAAATCACAGCCTCTACATATCTCAATCTCTCATCTGGTAAATGTATTCTACTTCTTTCACATCCGCTAAACTTTATTTTGTGACACATATAAAAATGAATGTTAAAGAACAGAGCAGATAAGAAATATTTTTTGTTCATAAAAAACTAGAATATTGGTGGACAATTGTTGCTACCTCCTTGACCCAAAAGTCCCCTTAACAGGTATTTACCTTACCTGGTCCTTATCGTGGAATGACAGTAAGAAATCATCGAATAGTTGATGATAGTTTACAGATGATTTTCATTTGCAAATTACCAGGATTGAAATGTACATCTCCCCATGATCTCACTGGACTACATATCATTTCTCCTTATTTATAAATAATGATAGGGCTCAGTAAGTTTGAATGGTTTGCCTAAATTAAAACTGCTAATAAATCATGAAGTTCAGACTCCAAAATCTGTTTTTTAGAATTTATGTCTACAGTAATGTCTATCCGACAATCAATGGGAGTAGCAGGGGTGTCAGTGGCACTATTGGGAAAGGGTACTCAAGAAGAAACTATTTAAAGCTTTGAAGTATTCTATAAAAATAAAAAAATTATTACCATAGTTGATAAGATCTTAGAGTCAGATCCTGTGCCTGGTGCTTTATTATTTCATTAAACCTCCAGGAAAACTCTATATGAGCTTAGGTCCTTTGACAACCCTCATTTCACACATAGGGAAACAGAAACTAGAAAGTTAAAATGATATGAGAAAGCTCACATGGCTCTTGAGTGGTAGAATTAGGATAGTTTCACATCTCTCCTATCTCTCAGGAAGAGTTCTTCCCATGGCCCCACTCACTGTTTTGCAATAGTTTCACAAATGGCAGATGGACACATTTAGGAATAACTTTAAATGTAAGGAATTGCATCAGTTGAAAAAATTTTAAGGTACATGATTCAAAAGTTGTTCTCCCAAATACTGTAAATGTTTGATTCCTTTATATTCCATGTCGATGATTCACAAATTCTAAAAAGGCACTCTGATTTAGTATCAGCACATTTTAGTGAGTTCTGATCTAATGCTGTTAGCACTGTTTGCAGCAATCTATCTGCCTAGACTGACTACTTATTCCTATATGTTATTTATTTATATAGAAATAAATTCAGTCTTGAAATGTAAAGCCTCCAAAGAAAAGTGTAAAGCATTCCCGATAAGAATTTAATATTCTGATTGTCGCAAATGTTTATATGATTCTGTGTCCTCCTATGCTATGGTAGAAAAAAAAAAATCCACATCAAAGGAGTCACAATTAAAAGCTATATTAAATTATACAAATGGAAAATTAAATATTTATATCTATTTAAAATTGTGTTCTATTATGCTATATTAATATGTTCTAAAGGAAAAATATATTTCTAAACTGTTTCTCCAGGGTATAGATCTAGATATAAGAAGATGAAAATTAAGGATACCGTAAACAAGCCAAATAACTGAAAATAAACAACACAGGTAATTTTTTGTTTGCTTTTTTAAGAGCTAGAGTATAATTAAGCATACATTAATTTAAAGTGTGTAGCAACAAAGTAAAGAAAAACACAATAAAACAAGAGGTTTTAAAAATGGATGATATAAATCTTATATTTTTTACTTACCAAGAAAATCGTTACTTTCTCAGACACACATCAGATCTATTTGGTAGAAGGCAGGTGATGGTGGTGCTTGGATTTTAGGTGCTTGCCTGTGGCAAGTTCTTGCCATTTTAACATCTAAATCTGTTGTAAATATAATCATATCTGAATATTTACATTAAATATATATTTTTTATCCCCTCTGATATGTTAAACATATCATCCAGGAAACAAACACTGAGAGTGACTTCAGAACAATAGGTTTACTAAGTATAGGGATAAATATTTAACAGAAAAAAAATACAATTTAAAACTATATTTAGAAAACATAACTGCTATTTTTTATTAGGCAGTTACTATATTCCTAGCACTATTATTTTATAATGATCTCATTGAATTCTTACAACATGATGACATCTGTATTATTTTTATTCCTACTTCATAATGAGGAAACACGCATGTACCCAAGTTGTTTGTCTAATAACTAATAGAGCCAGGAAATAAACCTAGGCAATTTGATATCAGAGTCAAGATTCTTTTGACCCTTTGTTAAGCAATTATGTTGTAGCAATTCTTTGGAAAGCATTCTGCTTTTCAAACTTGAACTTCAACTGCCTCTTGTTCTTTGTAATTTAAAACTAACTTTATATACCTATAGAGAGGAAACAATGAAATTAAATAGTTTTATATTTAGAATCAAGACATAAACTATTTTGTGATTACCTGTCTAAAAGACTGATTCAACCTGGACAATGGAAAACACCTAAACATTTCATCATGTATGTGAAAGACATGAATTTATTTTTATATAATACTACGCAATATATATATGAAATATAATACAATGCTAATAAGTGTACTTTCATAATGTAACATTTGCCAGGTCATTTATTTTTATTTGCTCCCTGAGCCATCCATAATTAATAAAGCACTGTTTTTGATGTGTTAGGAGTACCACTCAAAGTTGCTGCTGTCTGCCAGTTATATTCCCTTATTATAAAAGAGATAAAGTTCCTTTTGCGTGCATATTTTCTAGTATTAACAATTCTGAGCCATTCTCTAAATACTATGTCCTCACATATGAGACCTTAGGAAAGATGTCACATAACTGATAAGAAGTACAGCAAGATTTAAAAATTTAGAGTATAAATCTAATGAAAGCTGTTCACTACTATACTACAAAGGCTTCCTCCTTAGAAAAATTTTTAAATAAGTCTGTTCCATCCACAGTATTGAATGTTCTACAGTGGTAAATAAGGGTAAGCTAGTTCAATAAACACTTGGCAAGGATATACATCTTGATGTAGTGTTAAGAAATAAAATTTAAAAAATGTTGTAAACATTATATACATTAGAATGGTTACATTTATTTAAATATAAATTTAATTCATAGGTTTAACCTGAGAATGAAGCTGGGTCTATTTCCATGAAAGTTCATATTCTTTCCAATAAGCCATGATGGTTCAATAAATAAATAGTTTTCAAGGTCAAGGGAACTATTCAATAAGTCAGGAGCCTTTGCTAAAATATTGTGCTCTGCCACTGAGTATAACAAGATGAGGCATATTGTTTAATCTCTCTTATGTTATATTATATCTGCAAATAATTTCTGCTAAAAAAGAATACTGAGATACAAGATGAAAGAGATCATTTCTGTCTTCAATAAGCTTGTAATCTTTACAATGGTCATTTTATTAATGAGCTGTGATAATTGAAGTAAAGCTTGAAAAAATCTTTGTATTCCAAGAACCAACATTTAAAAATATATGGCTGCTCCATGAATCAAATATTCAAACAAAAGAAGAGAACCAATCTAATACTGAATATGAGGCACTGAATACAAGACACTTCTAGGCTTTTGAGGGCTCTGATTTTCAGGTCATCGAGAATTTCACTAATGAGTAGAAAACAAGGAGAACACTCACATTTAACAATCATATGAGTCATATCATGATAAATTCTGTAATATGAATAAAACAAAATAAATTGTGACTACCTGAAGGGGAGATGTTCACCAAGAATGAAGGCAGTAGAATCTGACATAGACTTTGAAAAATTATTAAGACATTATCAGAACAGAATGAATTAAGATATGGGGGTGGAATAGACTGTGAAAAGTTCAGAAAATATCAAAGTATGAATTAAATTATAGTTCAGTTATTTTAAAATGACAATAGATGATAACGGTGATTGTCTGATGTTGATGAAATGTGAATATTATGCTATGGAGGATAACTTCTTTCCTGTAAGTATAAATAAGCTATTGAGATTTCTAATGAGGGAAGTGACTTGCCATTTCTTCATGTCAAAAAGAACACCATATAAGCAAGAAAAAGGAATGATTAATGGACTAGCTATTGCAGAGGTATCATGTTAGCAATGGTGGGAAAGTGAAAGAAATTATGAGATTTTTTATAGGTAGGCTCTTGTTAAAACTATAAAAAGAAGATTATATTTCTTCTGGCATCTAATTTTCCAAAATTAATCTAGTTTGCATTTTACAGTCATAACTCTCAGAGTGTTGAAGAGAAAACAACAAAATCCTTTGTGTTCCTGGATACCAGCTTAATATTGTGATCAGAGGACAAAAAGGATTTTGGATTTCCTACTGTGCCGAATCCCTGAAGGACATAAAGCATAATAGATAAAGTCTCAGCAACTTGGTAAGTAGAATGAATATGATATTGATATCTTTCCCCAAAATATATAAATAAATACTCATAGACTATCTTTTTGTATTAAGTGCAAACACAAAGAGCATGCCAAAAATGTAGAGAGGAGATCTTCAGATTCACAGAAATATGGAATTCTTTTAAGATCACAGGGATCTAAAGACTTATTCAGTTTTTACTTACACTAATAATTATTGGAAATTCTGGCAATGTATTTAAGAAGTTTCCAATGAAATAAAATGCTGGTTGTAGGCATTTAACTCAGAAATGTATTCCCTATATACCGTGATATAAAAGAAAAGAGAAGTATTCATTATGTACAGCTATGAAATGCAATTGCTAGACACATGCAGCTGAAAAGAAATGATATTAAGATATATATAAAAACCTTCAATAATTTTATTTCCTGAAAAGCTAACAGTTTATACCACATATTTTTACACTTAACTATTTATCTAAAGATTTGCTTTTACATATTATAATTGTTAAGCTCAAAATATATTTGGAACTCCTCGATGACAAAGACTTTGTCAAAGTCTTCCCCTGAATCTCACATAGAGGCTGACAAAATAGTAGAGACAATACCAGCCAGATAAACACTTGTTACTTTAAAGGGAAGAAATTCTCATGTGAATCTGCAATAGACCAAGAGCATCACGGTAGCCTAGAAGCACATAGAATGAACCATTCTGCAGAAGCATTCCCTATGAGGACTGCATTCACAGTGCACAGAAGCCAGCACTTAAGCACCACTTAAATAAAAACACCTTCTTGAAAGAATTGACAATAGACCTTGAGTATAAAATGGAAATGGAATAGATGCTGATTATGATGAACTTGTCAGCCTGCTAACCCTTGGCAGTTAAATTGGCAAGTGCAATAAGAGCACTGACAAAAAATCCAAGAACAAGTCCATCAACTCTGAACCTTACTGAAAGAAAAGAAATTGGGTGAGGTGTGTGTGTGTGCGTGTGTGTGTGTGTGTGTGTGTGTGTGTGGTGTGTGTGTGTGTGAGAGAGAGAGAGAGAGAGAATATGCATGCAAGAAAGAATATCTAATGATTATTATAAGGTTCTTGTAATGAGTAAAATATGTGCCTAAGTACATGCAGATTATAATGAAAATAAAAGAAATCTCTAATTGAAGTTGTCAAAAACAGAACTTTAAATTTGGTTAAATATTAACTACAACCCAAATACCATCTTACAGCTATTTTTCAGGACATCATTTTCATAATCTTCAGTATTCATCTCTCCACTAAAGACCATGAGTTAAGGTAGACCCAATCAAAGCACTCTTTCCCCTCTCTGGCCATCAATCTAATAACCTGGTTTCTGTTTATGTTCATCCATCTATCAGTATGTTTCAAGTAGCCAGTGTCACTTTAGAGTTCTAGTTGGAATTTGTTACAAAGGTGAATTTGTTTGAGAATTTCAACTTCCCTACTGACAAAATAGAACTTGTTTAAATTAAATTAAGAATGCCATAATTTAAAATATATGCTAGGTATATAAATTTAGCTTTAGCCATCAATTCTTTTTTAAATGATTTTTGTAATAGATTGAATCCCAATCCTAGTGTCTCAATCACTTGTCCTTTATTTCCTTCTTCTGTCCCTTTAGGTACTCTTTCAGCATGTTTTCCAAGAATTTAGATTTCCTCTTCATGTGTTGAATGACCAGTTAATATACACCTGCAGTACTTTTCTGTCTTGATTACAAATATTCACGACTTTACACTTTGTATTATTTTAATATTATTTATAACTCATACTTCCCTTTTCTTCTATAGTTCGCCTTTTGTCTCCTAAAATTGCACATTTGATTAAATGGGATGCTTTCCTTCTTGAATTGTTTGCATACTCAAAGATAGAGGACTAACAATTAAATAGCAAGGCACCCCAATGCCCTAAAGTAAGATATAAGTCAACTTTATGCAATTTCTTCTAAGAGGGAAGTCAAATACTGATTCTGTGACCCCAGACCAACTCTCACTTGAGGGTATAATATGATAGGTATCGAAGAGCCTGAGAGAGGAAATTATTTTGAGAAATGCTTGCAGCTTTCCAGGGTATATCTCTTCAGCTCACATCAGATGAAAGGGCCTTCAACACTCATAGTGCATGGGTCTTTGAGCCATAGACAGAAAGACAAGATATTACATCTCCCTTGTTCTTCAAACAGCAGGGGAAGATGAGATGGCCATGCAAGAAATTCCCACACTTCCTGGGGTTGTCAAAGCAAGAGAACCTGAGTATTTGGACCATTTTTAGACCATAATGGAGAGAAAATAAGCCTGGGATGACTTAGAGGCATTCCATCTAAGGAAACTGCTTCTTGGGTCATGGTGAACCTACAGACATTGTAGAACAAGGGAGGAAGTCAAAAGAAGTTGGCCAGAGAATGCATACCCTGCATAGAGGAAGTGCAGTTGAATATTCCCATTGCAGATATGTCCAAAGAAAACATTTGAGAAAGAATTAATTTTAAACATCTGCCAAGAACAAAGAACACTAATGTCAAATCACAATGGCATAAATCAAAAAATAACTTACTTGCTTCTTATCTCTACTCTTCTCATCAACTCTGGAAAGTTCAGAAATCACATAAGCATAGACAAGGAGATAAGGAAATCAGTCACCTGCCAATCCTCACATTCACCTTCCCACAACAGACTACAAGTCCAAAATACATCAAAGATGGAGGAATAAAATTTGGAATTTTGTCTATTACACTTGCTTAGTAGTAGTAGACACATTAACTCCTAACATACACATGATTTCTGACTAAATGTGACCAGGACACTTTTATTATTTTAGACCACCCAGAAAATTCAAAATTCAAAGGATCTATTTAAGCAGTCACCAAACATGCCTATTATTCCTTATAGCACTTTCAAACCAGCAAGAGGGATAATACTGAGGATAAAACCGTTTTGTGCTGTTCTCTGTAGAGTTTCATTTTTTCAAAGCTTACCTAGTCATATACACACAAATCTACATTCACTTCTCTTTTGGGGAAAAACCTACCAGGCCATATACCTCTGAGAATGACTATCAGTTGTCCAGTCCACTACGTTACCTAACCTGGCAGAGACCACAAAGGCTCCTCCTTCTTCTGCAGTCTGCAGGTGAGCACATCCACCCTGAATTCACTCCTGAGGTTTCTCACAACTTTTTCCCCCAGAATTAGTAATCTCTGGATTATCTCATACCCCACACCCACTTTTGCTCTTCCAGCCTTTCCTTTATTAAATCTCCCTTTGAAATAACTCATTGCTTTCGGTATCCTGACTGCGCCCTGACTGACACACTCAGTAACTTTGGGTTACATACCATAAATGAATAAATTAATATTAATATAAATATAAATGTTGGAGAAGAAAGTTGAAGTAACTATACAAAATTTCCTTGTACATTATTCTCAAATAATTTTAAATCACTTTATAATGAATATCAAAGGTAAATTTACCTCAAGTAAAAAATAAAAGTTAAATGGAATACAGAATTCTCCTAAAATTAACTGTATATTCCATAGCAAAAGATAGTATAATTGTGTTGGAGCACTGCTAAGAACCATACTAGTACATGTTTGCAATCACATGTGAGTTGAGGATTGTTTTTTTTTTTTTTTCACCTTCTCAACAAAATTCTGACTTCGTTCATCATAACATAACTGCATTCAAATTCTGTAAGACTGAAATCTCCTTTTTATAATTGATACAAGAACTTCAAAATCTCACTAGCGGTTCAAAGTAAAATATATTAATGTCAATGTGGAAGTGCATTCTAGTAGCAGAAAGATGAAATATTATTATAAGAAAGTTTTTAACATTATAATCAAAGAATCTATTTAAAACTAGAAATAAGTTTGATAAATCAGCATCTCTCTTCATGTCTATTTGTAAGGCATCCAAATATGACACACCTCAATAGTTTCTCTATTACCAGTAACAGATCAACTTCATATCCAACATGAAAGATAATGAAGAAAACTATTAGAAAAGATCAAGAGAAATTATATACTTTTATAGGACCTATCTACAAAGGTTTTGAAATAATATCTTAAAATGACAACATAAGTCCAGGTATATTTTTGTGAGACTGCAAAGAAATATAATTTTGTCAAAATGTTTGTGAATTCCTTTGGCAAATAATGAAACCTATTCAATTCTGGAATAGAAGCCTTAGTCTTAAGAAATATAAATGCCCTGTAATTGAGGAAGGGACAAAGTTTGAGAGAAAGTAAATATTGAAACTCTAGGAAAATAAAATTGATAAATGATGAAATAATGAAAATTAAATATTTTGAAAATAAATAAAATGAATTAAGCCACGAGAAGAAAGATAAATTGAGGAAACTTAAATGTTTAATTTATAAATGTAGATATTTCTTAAGGAAAAATATGCAAGATAAAATGAATTGACCTCAGAAAGAGATGGTTCTTCTGTTCATGACATTGAGTTTAGGTCACCGCAATCCTTCAAAATACTAAATAAATTACAGGTTCTAGATTATAGCCAGAAAAATGACCTGATAGCAATAAACATTTATTTTAGAATAGATTAAAGCAAGTCAATGATTCAATTTAATCAGCAGTAAAATAATAACCTTCAATCATGTTAAAACTTTTTACCATTAAAAAAAATCAAGAATATGATGTAATCTTTTCCTTTGTTGAAAAATAAGTACTTTACAGAACTTTTATTGACATCTATATGTAGTATGCTTTATTTTACCAGAATAAAAGCAATTCAAATATGCCAGACATTAGCACATAAAAATATTAATTCAAAATAAAAGCATTTGACAGAAAGAAACTCAATGTATAATAAATGGATCTTAATAAAATTGTTATAAGGCCAACAATAAGAAACAAAGAAAAATATTACAGGCAAAAATATTGGAATGCTATACTACAGATTAAATGGGATGCAGTCTGTGACCTATAAATATCCAACCACTTTTAATATCCATCATTTTTAAATAGACAGAATGGTACACAGGTTGTAAGAAAAGATCAACCATCCTCCCACACTTATCATTAAAAAAAGCTTAGATTACTTTAAATTGAGCATTCTCATATTCTTGGCCTCTGCCCAAGTTCATTTTAAAGATTAGTTTTTTACTGTTTTCTCTTTTTCCTCCCCTATACCAGCAAGCTGTTCTTAGCCTTTTTAATATCTGAACCATTTCAGCAAGCATTTCAAGCACAGAGAAAGAATGAGGTTTAATTTTATAAGGTATTCAAAGTTACGTCTTTAAAAAACAATGTCAATATTTATCTCGGAATACCTTATAACCCAGTATGTAAGTAAATGAAAAAGTGAAGTAGAAATAGAGTTAAAATCTAAGAGTCAAGCAGAAATAGAATCACTTGATTCTAATGAGTAATTATACTGTGATCCTATTTCCTAAAATTGAACCTAACCTATGATTTTTTAAATAACAGATATTCTTAAATACTGAAATAAATATTCACATTTAATATAAAATAATTAATATGAAAACTTGATTTCATGCATCATTCAGATACCAATAAATATAAATTTAACAAATTATCAGTAATCTAATAGAACTCAAAAAAAACCCTTTCTAGTCTTTCATAATAATAAATGATATTAAGATAGATTTCAGAATTATTTTTGATAGGTTGAGTTTGATCAATATTTATTTTAAATTCATAGGGAGTATTTCTCTTAGGAGAAATTATACAATCCTTATGTATTAAAGACATAGGAAAAAGAAATTTTTCAATTTGAGAATTCTTTTAACAAGGATTATTATTAGCATCCTAATAAGCATTTGATTTATCAATTGACATACAATACTTTTAACTTTTATTACATACTGGTGGTCATTAGGTCTTTATTTCTCTCCTTGGGCAGATGAAATATTCTGTATAGAAGAATATAACACTAAGTGCATAAGCACTTTTCATTTGCAATGAAAAGAAAAGAAAATCTCTTCAGCTAGTCACAAGGCCCTCCAGATTCTGGCCTTATATGCAAAATGTGAGGCAGTCAAAACGGACCAGCTACTTATTATTCCTTTGGCTCACTTCTGCTTTTCCTGGCTGGGTGCTTCCATCTACCTTCAATGTCCTTCCCTATCTTTCATTTTCCACTTCTTCCTCTAAGTATTCAAAATCTAGCCATCCTATGCATCCTTGAGAATACCACTCAAACACAAAATTTATTTCTTAAAATTTTTTTATCCCCTGCCAGCCAGAAGTGGTATGAACAGCACTAAATTGCCATGGAAATTTTCTTTGTTATAACTCATAATATAGTATGTTGCTAAACTTGAAGCAATTTTATGGGTCATTTCACCCATGACACTTTGTTTTCCACACATCAGAAAACTGAAGTCTCTATTTAATGAATTGCTTAAGAGCACAACATTAGAAGCAAAAAAAAAAAGACTGCATTCCTTCTACTTGCTTGACTCCTTTTCTATCTACTTTGAATAGATCTGCATGTAGTTACTTCATCACCCCTTTAAATGTATAAGCTCCTTCAAGTATCATATTTTATTAATATATTTACACAACATTTTTTTATAGAGGGTAATCATTAAATAGTGATCAATGGACTGGGTGGTGGAGGACAGGCATGAACAAATCTTGATATACTAGGGAATCAAAAATTCTCTAGGGACCTGACAATAAACACTACTACTTTTAAGATGTTTTTCTAGTTTTTCCCCCAAACTGCAGTGGTTAATCCTTAAGACATCTTCAAAGTGACAGCATATTCAGAAGGCTAGTTCTTTTCTGCCTTTAACATATTCTTGAGACATTCTGAAAAATTAAATCAAGCAATTGAATAACCTTAAATTAAAAAATAACATCTCAGAATAGGGGTTCTCCCAGAATGATCCCTGTATCACCTGTTCAAAATCATGTATGCTCATCTTTCAAATGATGGACAGCAAAGTAATCAGAAATAAGAAAATTATAGATAGTGCAATTTTATTAACAAAATATATAGAATAAAGAAATAGAAAATAATCTGGGGCCTACTTAGATTGGTCATTAAGATTTATCTTAGAAGGTGACATTTAAACTGCAAATGGGATATGAAGTGAACCAGCTACAGGAAGAATCTGAGAAAGTTTATTCAAAGCTGAGGAAATAATAAGTGCAAAGATATATTTACAATAAAAGTGCAAAGATTAAAGTTGACTCAAGACTGAGGGAAAAATAAATGCAAAGATGCATTTACATGACCTCAGGTAGTAGCAAGGTTTATTGATCAGAAACTACATTTTTTTCCATGGTTTCAAATAAAACAAAATAATCATGTAAAGTTGTAGAACAGAAAATTATTTGCACACATTCTTGATATGGATGCAGAGAGCACGACAGCGCAGAGAATTTAGTTTCAAGTTCATTCTTCTGTGTTTCCACCATCCCAGGTCATAAACTAATACACACAGCTTTAACCAGGTAGTAGGTTAAATTTGAACAAGTCAGTGTCCTCTACTAACAGGTGAATTTTTTTGTGGGTAGAAACCATTTTTTAGTTATCTATGTATTCAATTCTTGGCATATTGTAGGGAATTAATAAACATTGAATTGTTGTACATTACATCTTATTGTACTCTATAAATTAGGCTACAGTCCAGAATGGTTGAAACTTTCTAACACCAAGTTTAAATGGCTAAGGCAAATGTGTATATATATCTATATATATGTATTTTTTTCAGTCTCTGACTGATGGAAAAAGGTACATATTTTGCTACTACATTTGGTAGAAAAACTTTTTGCTGATTTATAGACATTTTTACATTTTTGCGGAGAAAGATGGCTGTTAATATAGGATAAAAGTACATTTTAATTACATTATAATATTTGAGTGTTAAAGTCCACTTCTTTTCTAGACAAAGTAATATTTTTCTATTCTAAAAAAAAGGTAAAAAAATAAGAAAATCACATATATTTGAAAATCAATTAATATATTATAAAATAATTTAAATATAATGAATGTTAAAATTAAATATAATAATTAATATTAAAATTAATTAATGTTAATGTTAATATTAGAAAGTAAATTTAAATTCTTAGTAAATATTTAATAAATCAGTTAAAATATATAATGATCACTGATAATAAAAGGTATTTATTTCAATTATAAAAATAATATGTCATTTAAATCAATTTTAAATCTCAAGTTGGAACAACATCATAAAATTGTGTGATTCTTACAAGTTTAAATAAAGAGATGAATAATTATTTTTGGTCTGACTGCAAATTTCACAAAAAGTTAAGTTGCTAGATCTAGTTGACTTACTCTGATCCTTTGAAGAAATGCATTATTCTCTAAAAAGTTTTATCCAATTCAATTCTAACTGACATGGAAAAGCAGATGATCTTTTTATTCTTATCCATGGGTGACTATTCCAGATGTTCCATTTGTGTGATGACAGTGATTGCCTATTATTGGATGTAGTAGTCAGCCTCCAAAATAGCTCTCAATGATCTGCCTCCTAGCATATGCCTTTTCCTTCTCTCACTGAATAAAGCTGACTGTGCTACCAACAGGCTATGAGGGAAAGGACTACATGTGACTTCTGAGGCTGAGTCATAAAAGACATACTGGCTTCTAGAGTGTGCTCTCTTGAATTGCTTACTCTGAGGGGGGCTCTTGTCGTAAGGACACTCCAGTAACAATACGAAGAAGTTCACAAAAAGAACTGAAGTCTCTTTCCAAGAGAGCCAGCACCAATTTGCCACCCATCTGCATGAGCCATCTTGCAATCATAGTTTTCAGTCCTAATCAAGCCTTCAAATATGACCTTAAATAATGACAACCTGTGATATTATAAATTTGTTCAGAGTGAAATAATAACTTGTCTTCATTTGATATAAAACTATTTTGTTAGTTAAAATAAATATAAGAAATTTACTTTTTTAAATATTTGGTTCATGGATTTCAAGAGCTTGTTCATTGACCCTGAAGTCTCATATTCTAGAACCCTTCTTGCCCTATTGCCTAGATAAGATAAGCTTGTACTCCATTAAAATACCCACTAACCTTAATATTTCACAAGCACTTTGCACTCTTTACCTTTGTATGTGACATCCCTGAAGCATTTTAAACCCAAACCTTTTCTGAATGGCTAATTCCTACACATTTGTCATTAAATTGCATAGAACCTATAATTAAAGTTTAATATACAAGATTATAGTGAAAGGAAAGGAAGTGTGAGGCCAACAATTTTGATAAAGTATTTTATATTTGTCCATCATGAAAATACACTGAATAATAAAATTACTGTCATGAGAAGACAACTTGATATGAAAGCAATGCATTTGTACTTAATCTGGATTTTTTTTAATATGAAAAATTTTGCTTTAAGCATTACATTTCTAAACAAAACAGGAAATGTTTTTTTTTAGGCTAACCGTGGTGATGCTATGAACCCTGGAAATAATCCAGAGCTCATTTGTGGTTTGGAGCAAAACAAAATATTTCACTGTACCTACAAAAGTGTTGGCATTTCTATTATGATGTATTATTTTTATAGTATTGAAGAAGATTGCCTATTTTCTGGGTTCCCTTTAAAAATTACAAGGGCCACTGGCATCCTAAAATGTGTGAAAAGTTTCTATGCCAAGGAAAACTTAGCTTGGAAGAAAAAAGGCTTAGTAACCTGTACACAGACGGAGCACCTTGCCAACACCCAGAGCTTTGCTGCCTTGGTTAAGAAAGCTCCACACAAGACTGTGAGTCACTGCTTTCTAAGTTGGCATACGCTGGCAATAAAAACACTGCCAGAAATCCTGAGAGGATTGTTGTCTACTGGCCTAAATTTGTCAGCTTTATCAGAGCCAGGGTCTTGAATTACTACGTTTTCAAGAAATATGTCAAAAAGATGAAAAGAGAATCTGAAGTTCATCTCTAATAGAAGTTTGCCAACTTTCCAGAGCACAAGTTTTAAAGCCCTTGACTGAACTTTGAGTAAAGAGTTCAGGAGAAAGATGGCTCAAATAAGTGGTGACAGAAAGAATCTAACTATGGGCAGTGAACACACAATGCAACATATATATGCCTTACTGCTGAAAAAAAAATCTTACTTATGAAAAAAAGAGAAAGATGATGGCTCATCCTTAAAACAATTTTTCAGAGCTTCTTGGTGACTTGACTTACTTGGCGGGGGGGGGGGTATTTATGACCATAAGATTTTCATATCGGGCCTGTGACATCATTTTTGATAGTGATGATAAACTATATGTTATTTTGTTCAACTTTTTAATTGGGGAGAGAAGTCTGAGGTGGACAACTACATGAATTTTCAAATGCTATAAAAAAGTGCTTCTTCCAACTTAATTTGATAGTCACAACACCTTGTCAACTACTTCTAGGAAAATATCTTTAGACTTCTGGAACCACAATAAAACTCTTTATTATTGGATCTGCTGGAATACTTTTAAAATTGAGCACAGACTGAATAATTCTGATATTGACTTAAAAAAGTTCGAGAAACCTACCTGGTCAAATCTTACCTCCAAGACTTTTTTATATGAATTTGAATGAAGAATATTGGAGAACTCATGTATAAAAATAGCTTACTCCTAATGGTTAAAGCTAACTGTAGGAGCCCTGATTCCTTTTGTACCATTGGCAATGTTCGCAAAAGAGCAACCTCAATTGATGTTAAAGATAATGTGCGTAACTCTGTTTCACAAAAATTTTAAAAATCTATGTTCAAATTCTTACCCAAGAAGCTTCCTTATCAAGGAAATTAATTTTGAACAGTATTAAAGTTTAATTCATTTTTAATTTGTACAATTTCTATCTCTCCTTTTTCTTGTTTGTAGAATTAGGTCATTAATTTTATATAAAACTAGTGAGACATTTTGTAAAAAGATTAACTCAATATATGAATACAGTGCATGAGAATAAATACATAGATTTCATGAATAATTTTGCAGTTAGGTTATATCTGCATTTTTCCAGTGTAGGGCCTCCACTGATCTACAGATTCCCAATGGATTCATTGACTACAATAATTAAGAGTCATGCATCCTACCTATTAGGCAGAGCTTGCTTTGACTTTCCTAGCTGAGTTAGTATTCCATTCTTTGTATTCCCACCACACTCTTGTTCCTATTTTGTGCTAATCAGATTGTACACATTTTTTTTTATGTTACTAGATTGTGATATTATTTAGGCCAGGAAGTATATATTCATGTTTGCATTCAGTACACATATTAATTAGTATGGCATTGACAATGATAAGTGCTCATAAAATGTTTTGTGAGTGAATAAACTCAAATGAGCACATCCTTTCTTTTGTTTTTATTATCTTTTTCTGATAACTGGATAAAACCAAACATATGAACAAATTATGTAACAGTTTAATTTTTTTTACTTAATACCATCACTTTTAAATACAAAAAAACCTTTATACAATATTTAAATTAGAATCAGTAACTATACACACACAAAAAATATTAATTACACTCTTGCCAGTTAAATTAAAAATCTATATAGCATAAAGATTTTTTAAAAGCACCTTTTAATTTTTCACATTGTGTAAGTTGTACTTAGTTCTAGATACAATTCATTTGATCTATTCTTTAAAATTAATTGCCAGAAATGATAGTAAAATAATTAACATTAAACTCAAAGGCTACATATTTCCAGTCAAATTCTACTTGTAATTAGCTAAATTATGCATATAACTTAAGGACAAATGAGAAATGTTGAATCATTTAGATACTGCACTTGTTTACAACCTGATTTACCCTTTATAGACTTATCTAATATATCTAATAGTATTCAAGTTTCATATTTTTTATTTATAATAGAATTTTAATATCAGATTTAATCTGATATTAATTTTAGAGATAGATTTCTTCTAGCTTTAAAAAAAAACCCATTTTTTTCCATTTGAATTTTATTTAGTATTTTTATTCCTTACATATATTAGAACCTCAACTAAATGTTTGTTGTATTTAATTTAATACTCCAAGTATTCTGAATGAAACTATCTCTTCTCACAAAAAGCATTTTCAAGCAACTAGAAAAATACAAAGCCATAAGATAAGATGATAAGATCTAAACCTGCTGAAGTTAATTAACCCCAGGGAATAATTTTAAATTAATAGATACATATTAGTTAGAGAAAATTATGACAAAATATCTCCTGCATAAAAAAATAGGGCATGCAGCAAAAATAAAATTGTAAAGAAAATGTCTTTTCTAACCTGTGCCAAGTAAATCATCAGAGCATTTTCACATTAAACCAGAAACTCTTTTGTGTAGGAAACCCCTTAGGTTAGGAAACCCTCCATCACTGAGAAAATGACTGATGAATTTGACTCTCCAAATATTTACATCCATAGCTATACCATAGCACTACCCATCTGTTTGTGTTCTTTTGTGAACCTTCAGTCACAGAACACAGATTCTTTGAAATAGTTTATTATTCAACTTACCTAGCTCAATTCTACAAGCTCGGGTACATGATTTCAAACAACTTATTTGAAAATAAATTTACTTTAAAATGAAATTGTTACCCCGAACACATCTAATTTATATCTACAAATGCTATGGTACCCTATTTAGCAATAAATATCTATTTAATTGTTTTGATGATAGATTATTTTGTTAAATTAGTCTTTCAACCTTTTCCATGTCAGTCTAGTATTCATCATAAGCACTAGGTATCTGATTATTAATTGCAGTGAGATTTCACCCTATATTTAACTTTCCATATATGCTACCTGTATAATTAAAATATCACCCTTGACTATGTTATCTTTTCCTTATCCATGCTTAAAACAAAACTTTTTCCTTAATATTCATATTTTTAAAAAGTTCTCTCTGCATATTAGTATTTGGAATTTAAATACACATTTTGAGAGGTTGCGATTTATAAAATTAGAAGAGGGAAGAAACCACTAATTATCTCTTGTGATTAAAGAAATGGCATTCCATCTGCAAATACATTCAACTTATTGAAGCTATAACTCAATAATACATATGGCACTTCTCAACTTCAAATCCTTTTTCCAAATATTAAGTAATGAGCAAGATTACACATTTCATAGGTGACATGCGGACCACGTTTTTAAATATGACTTTTCTGATAAACTGTGTACATATATTTTCTTTGTTGATATAAAATACTACTACTCATTGTGAATATTTGCTCCAGTTCACTAGTATAAGCATATTAAACAAAGGTTAAAGGCTTATTAAAGATGAAGTTTACATTATCTTTGTCCTTAATGATATAGACCAGGCCTTCTGAATAAGGCCTTTACAGTTTTAGTTTCACTTAATGCAATGGAACAAAATCCTTAACTCTGCACTGAGTAAATAACTACCTCCTTTTACTGTTCCTTCTGTCTTCCCCACTGGGATTCTCAGTGCTGATTAACTTGGACCTTTCAGAACTTTCTGTGATTTTAATGTCTATTTTCCCTGATTATTTAAAGATTAAAAAAAAATGTTTTTTAACTTCACTGACAAAATTGTGGAAAATAAAATACCTATATGTAGGCACACAGATTATGCATTGATTTCAACATGTGGAAACATTAAACAATATTTATTGACAAATTCATATTATACATGTTATCTGTACCACCCACTCATTTGACCCTTTGAAAATATAAAGCACAAGAAAACAAAAAAGGAGACTATATACTTAGAAATTGGCTTCTAATACTAGTTCTGAAAATTACTAGCTGTGTTACCTTAAGTAAGCTATTTAATTTTTCTGCCTTCCAGTTTCATCATTACTAAAATTCTGGAATTAATTCTATGATTTGAATGTATATATTTTTCTCAATTTATTTCTTATTTATTATTCTTATCACATTGGTAGGTCAGTAAGCTCATCTGAGATATACTAGTATGCATTATGTGGGATTTGAATACCTTGCGGCTCCAAAAAAAAAATTATATATAATGACTCAATAATGCTTCTTGATGTTCTTATGTTAACTAATAAGCTATTACTCTTCAGGAGTTAATCAAATATTTATCATTTTCTTTATGTAGGTCTTATTTGGTTCAGAGACGTGGTTGAGTGAAAAGAGAGACCTTAATTTTGTACGTGACCAAAATAGAATGAGTAATTTATTTACTATTAATTTATTCATTTTTTTTTCTGGCAGTTCAAGGAGGGTTACTTTGTTAATGATGACAGAGGATCAAAGGGCTGGGCCTGAATAAGAGATAAGAGAACATCATTTTCTTAAAACTTCTCAGAGTTAGTATTGTCAATGCCTTCCAGATTTTATGGCAGAAATTGAAATCAGAATAAATCTATCTAGTTAGTGAAGTTTTTGCTGCAATTTTAGTGATTTATTTTAGAAACTCATCAAAGTGATAAGAGTATCATTAGATTCTCACTGTTACTATTTAAAAAACAAATGTCCCCTATTGCTCATTAATAATATTATTTTCACTGATCTATGTCCTTTGATTACACTTAAAATGTAGAACAGTAACTATTAATTAGTTTTTTATTTATTGAATTAGCTCTTTTTTATATGTAACAGTGTTTTAAGTAAAGACTAATAGGATGTAAAGGTTAAATTGTTTTGAAGTCTATTTGAACCATATTCCCTCTACTCGCCCACTAATATGTCAAGATAGTCATCAGTTTCTGTTTACTCTGCCTCTGCACTATATTCTTCTGATTCCACACAAGTAAATTACACATGAGTTCTTGCATGTCTCTGACTATTGATCATGCAGTTACACTTTGTCAAGCCTCCCTGTGCGGAGGAAGAGCCAGTACTCCCATACCTGGTTTCTACCTGGGCAGTTTTCCAAAGCCACTGCTCTCCCCCTCATCTCCGAGCCACCCCAACACTACCTCTGCTGCTGAGAGCTCCTGAAAGTGGTCACAGTGCCTTAATAGTTCTCTAAGTACCTGGTACATAGTTTTATTATTTATTGGATGGAAAAATGAATCGATAGATAAAATAATGAATTACAGAAGTTGTTTGCAATCTAAACTTTAGGAAGAAGGGATTCTTATGAAATTCTTGGCTACAAAATTCAGATTGCGCATTATAGGGATACAATCAAATTCAACTGCAATTTCTTAAAGCATTTATTTAGTTTTCTACACCTTAGATTGGCATGGATAACACTGTGTACTAGTTCAGTTAGCTGCATTCCAAAGAAACATTCAAATGCTCATACCTATTATAGTGTCACAGTTTTCTTGGGTCATGGTTTGAAATAAGAAATATTTTCACAATTTACTTAGCTTAGGATTTTGCAAAAAAAAAAAGAGTCTCCATTCTTCACTTCTTAGCTAATAGGTATGGCTGAACATCTGCGGGGCCTAAGAAGTACGAGGTATCCTCCTCAGTTCTACGTGAGCCTAGAGTAGGAATCCCTTGACACCACATACACACTGTATTAGTCAGCTTGCATTGGTGTGCCATAATAAAATATCTAGACTGAGGGCTAAACAACAAAAATTCATTTCCTCAAGTTCTATAGACTGGATGTCCAAGGTCAAGGTATCAGCAGGGTCAGTGTGTGGTGAAGGCTCTCTCCTTTAGGTCACGAAGGCAGCTTTCTTACTGTGTTTTCACATAGCAGAGAGAGAGAACTCGGATCTCTCTCTTCTTCTAATACGGGCACCAGCTTATCAAATTAGGGCCTCACTCTTATGACTTCATTTAACCTCAATTACCTTCTAAAGATTCTCTCTCCAAATACAGTCACATTGGGGGTCTATAGTTTGGGGTTTTGGTTTGGGCTTCAACATATGAATTTTATGGGACACAATTCAGTCTATAACACATACTCATACTCTGATTTTCTCTGTTTCTTTTCTTGATATTTATTGTCTTAATTGGACACATCTGAACACAGTCGGCTTACCCGTACACACAACCAAGTTTTACAAAATATATTTGCCTTCGGGGTTCAGGATATGAGCATTCCCTTCATATGAAACCTCACAATGCCCAATATAAGATGAACCCTTGCTTGTACAAAGAGTTAGTGAATATATTATGATACCATTGCCTGGTGTCAGACATTTGCTGGACTTATGGTGATCACTTTTTTAGATATATAAATGTCGAATAATTATGGGGTACACCTGAAACTAATATAGCATTGTATGTAAGCTATATTTTAATTAAAACCTTTAAAAATAGCATAAAAATAAAATTAAGATGGATTATTTTATGTAATAACTTGCTCTGTAAATTTAGAAAAATTGAAGAAACCATACAAATGGAGTTCACATACTTTTTGTATTTGAAAGTGCCAAAAGTCAAAGACCTTGGTAAAGAGTATGAAGAGAAAGTCTTTCTTTCTAATCTCTAATATTAGGACTCAAAAACATGCTCCGATTAGATTCTATCATATCTGACATGCTATCTGGTTAACAGTAAGTTGAAGAGTTTGGGACTGTTGATTCTTTCAAAGGTTTCTCACAATTCAAACTGTCTCTAAATAAACATAGTAGTAAATTTTGTAATATAGTAGGGTGTTAGAAGGAAAATTTAAACAGTAGTTTGTCTCTGTCTAGTTTGTTTCATGTGTTCCTTTTAAATGACAATGAGTAGGATTCACGTTATTATACCAATATTACCTTGGTGAGCTAGGTATCTACTATAGCTATCCTTTTATGTGTGTTATGTGTTATTAGGTAAACAAATGTTTCATTTATGAAAAGTAAGCATTACATTTAGTGTCATTGCTTATCTATTGCTCGAAAAAAATCAGTTTCTATTTTAAATTACACATATAATTGTTTTGTGTTTGTGGTGCCTAATTTCTCTCCTTGAAATGCATGGAAAGAATTAAAATGTTCAAATTGTTTCCTTTAATTTCTTTCATGCACTTTCGTGGAGGGAATTAACCTCCACACTCTGAAATGATTGTATGTATAATATTAAAAATGGAACATCTCATTTCCTTTTTATTTCTATTGTGGGGATTGTAAATACCAGAGGTATCTAATGAAGACCTTACTTTTACAACATCACAAAATGAAAAAGGCACATTGGAAATACAACTGGAAACTTGTCTTTTAGATAGGTCCCCAGACCTACTGCAACACACTGATTTTTTTTTTTCATTTTTCTTGTTGCCTTTGTCTTACTTCAAATTTCTAGGTAATTCAATATGATAAGGTGTCAACAAAGCAGCTACATAGAGGCCAGCAACTAGTTACAACTTGAGCCTTCTTTATTAGGGTTCTTGATTTTCTAATTTTAAGCCTGGGGGTAAGGATTAAATGCATCTAAAGCCACTAAGTTCTGTGTACAGTGCAAGTCTACAAGAAATGGTGTAATCATCACTAACATCACAGACCCTCAATCTCTTTTAAAACCCTCTCCTATAGACACATAACACATACACTATTCATTCTTTATGTGAGGCAAGGGGTTAAAAGTTTCTTTGCCTTAACAGGTCAAGTTGTTGCTTATCAGATACAGATATTCTTTCAACTGAAACATGATTTACTCATTCCACCTTATAAATAATAACTGTTTAAAGTTTAAAATTATTCTTTTTTAGTATTGTTGAATTTATCTATCCAATATACAATTATAAGCAAATGGACAACCGTGCCAACAATTTTGTTTAATAATACACAGATTTTAAAAGACAGTTTGAATGATAACATATAAAAGTAACAGTGAAATATAGTGATTTCCTGCCTTGTGGTTGGTTTTGTTAATATATTAGGCAGAATTCTCAGCTTTAATTTACTGCAGGTTGAACTATCCACGATTATTCTTTCAACAAACATGCCTTAATACTTATGAAATTAAGTACTTCTGATGAATTTATGTACCATCCATGTTAAATCTTAAATCATATTTTTACTAATGGCTATTTTACACACATAAAACACACAGCAAAAATCACATTTGGAAAGCAAAGCAAATGTTCCTCCTTGACTTGCAGTCTTTGTTTCACACATAAGACCAGCGTTCCTTCCATGACAGTGCCTGAAGCATTTGAGATTTCAAATAATTTAGATGGAAACTAGGGCTTTAAAGAATCCATCTTGCAATCCTCTGACAAAGTAATTGGCTGGAAAAATTATAATAAAATTTTCATAAAGTTCATATTCATGAAATGACAAAAATTGCTTTTAGGAAATTACGATATTAATAATTTACACTCATGTCAATAGCATTTCCAAAATAACTCAACCTCTCTACCTTGAAAATTATAAACCTACTTTGATTTTTCACCCACACATGGTTAAATACACTAAGACACATTGAGATCTAGATACAGATTATTCATTTAAGAAGATAGCTCCTTGTTTAATTAGAGATTTATCATCTAACTAGCCGTACTATTGCTCTGAATAGTTTTCCAGGGTTTGCAGAATTAAAGATGGTAAAAATTGATGAACCTTAGCTGTACTTCCCCCTGAAGGGTACAAATTTTTATTACATTTCAGATGCAAAACACAATTAGCCTCTAACCTAACCATGTTAATCTTCTTGAGTTAAGCTTATATGTTTCTGCTTGTCTAGAAACTTTTAATGAAAGATCTATGCCTTTACAGCTGATTTTAATAACCTCTTTATTTGCATCTCTGCCCTTGTTTAGAGGAGGAGTTAATACAATAAGCTCCTGGATTACAGAACACTCTCATAAAATTGAGCATAAATAAAATTATGCGACATTCAATTGAAGCAGCACTCGGCAGGAGATGGACATCAACAATAAATATTATTCAAGTTCCAAAAGTTTCCATGTAATTAACTAAGATGGATACATTAGTGTCAACCATTGTGTCCCATTCTGTAAACACCAGACTCCTGGCCATTAAGCAGGGCTATTTTGACAAGATTGGATTTAAAAATTGATTTAAATTATGGATAAATATTTCCGTAAAGGTAGAATTTTTTTTTCTCAGCTGTTGCAGCTTATCTTAACCATATGTGTTTTCCATAACATAATCTCAAATGCTCACCTGTTCCCAAACTATATTTTTTGCCAATCAAACGTTTTGGTGAGTAAATGTGTTCTATCTCAATATGAAGAATAAATGGTCACTTGTAAATTTCCTGAGCTAGAATCGATGACATAGCTACTTCCTTATCTCAAATGAAATGTTTGATAACTATTGTGTGAACTCTAGTGTTATCTTTTAGGAAGGATTTATGTCTAAAAAAAAAAAAAAGAAAATCAACATCTTCCATTTCCATACTGAACTATTACAGAGGGAAAAAATTGTTTTCTGTGGTTCAGACTATCTAAAATATAGAAACACAGTAATCTGGTTAACCTCTCACTATAATGATGGTTTAGCACAACGTCATCTGTTTCATGACCAGCAGTGTACAATGATTTCCTCAACACGTAATGGAGAAATAGCGTCCTAAAATAGACTTATTTTGGACTTTTTATAGAAAATTTTCCAGAAATACTACACTACAGATAGAATTTCAAAGCACAGAGTCATTATGATATCTTCTGAAAAATGTCATCATTTCTTTCTAGTCACTCAACAGTGAGATGCCCATAGGCAGAAGTTGTGCCCAACTCAACATCTCACACTTAGCATGGTATCTAACACATGAGGACAATTCATAAAGATTTAATGAATAGGGCTGAATACATGATTGAATACATACCCAGAACAAAAAGGGAGAATAACTTTTAAATACATAATTTTCATAAAAAAATTCAACAGATCCAAATAACTTATCTAAAATTATTTCTATTATTGATGTAAATTTCTTTCCTCATGGAAATTCTTAAATTAATATTGTATAGTCAATAAAACTACATTTTACGAAGCAAGAGCTGCAACATCCTGCCAATGAATTGTTAGCTATGCCTAACCTATTGTGTTCCTTTCTTAGATTATTTCATAATTCTTACAATGGATTCCTTGCCTTCTGTATGCTCCTAGCCCAGTCCCTAACCCCTGGCTATTATCCACATTGCTACTGAAGATAATTTTCAGCAACATGGTTTTACCCTTGCCTTTCTCTAATGACAGTTTTCCAATAGCATTCCATTCCTTCAATAAAGTCCAAGCTACATAGCACATCATTCAATAAACTTCCCAATGAGTCCCAACTTTACCTTCTTGAACTACTCTAAACGATATATACTTACCATCTGCTATAATGGTATTCCAAAGAATTGTGAATTTATCTTTCTCTCAGCCTTTATTTACTTTGTTTCTTCCACCTACAAAATATTTCCTAGTTTCCAATCCTCTGTATTCAATTGGCAAACCCAGTTCCAATATCATCCATTCTTTGAAACCTTCTAGAATCCTCCAGGCAGAATTAATCACTCCCTATTCTGTCATAACATAATATTTGCTATGTATTTCTATGATAGCGTCAAGCACATTCAATATGAATACTATTTATTAAGTGCTATATCTTGTACTATATGCATTTATGTCTCTCCCTCTTCTGAAAGAGAAAAAAAAAAAAACATTTCTTACTCATCTTTAAATGCCTAGCTTCTAGGCTAGTGTGAAGATCCAGAATGAGTTCAATAAATATAAATAGAGCATGAAATAAAGTGGTTACAAAGGACTTTGGGGACACACATATTTTGCCTAGTGACTAGACTAATAAACTCCCAACAGACATGTGTAGCTTCTTGCAGTCTTTCACACCTAGTATCAGAGAAGGAAGACTCTGTTCATGTATCAGTACCCTTTTTCTGACAAACAGCTTTCTGATCTAAAGTAAATGCAGATTAACCGCTTTTCCAATACCTGGGGCAGGAAGGAACTAATTTGCCAATTTAGCTGACCATGTGTTCTCTGCCTATCAAACCACAAGTGGGTGTGTTTTCCTAAGATAACTAGCACTGAAGAGGAAAACTGGGCCTATCCAAAGTCTTATCAACAGATTAAAAAATGGATAACAACTTCAGAGAGAATTTATTTCCAATTCCATTCTTCTTTCTCTGCTCATAAATATACATAATACTATACAAACTGAGTGGGACACAATTAATTGGTGGTACTAAAAAGTGGGAAGAAAGGCAAAGAAGAAAATTCTATATGTTGTACTTTTAAAGATTCATTTATTTTGGAAATGTGTAATAGATGAAGGTATAATCTTTATTTTGAAACAAATAAGCTCTGTTCAGTTCCAAATTATTCATGAATCTGGATCAGTAAAAAACATTTTATGTGATAAATTTATAAGTTTTCAAACTAAATATTCTTTTTGGGAAATCTATTATCTCAATGAGCTAATAGGCACTGTATTTTACATATATAATCTCTAATCCTTTAATATTCTCTATAAGGTAAAATAAGAACTTTGGGACTCACGTAATGTAATTTACTCATCCTAGGTCACATTTAGTAAATGACAGAACCAGAATCTGAACCTGAGTCTCACATATTCTAAAACCACTTTTATTTCCAGCACACAATAAAATGCAGAGTGTAGTTTCTAAGTGTAACGATGTAGATTTAAATATGTAGATTGAACATTTCGGCAGGCCATGAAACCATTTCACATGACATCCTAAAAGTAGCATCTAAGGAGTAATCCACTATTTACCTATGTGCACAATTTGAATTATGACTATCCATCCTCAATGTAGTAACCAGCAACAAAGCCAAGATTTCAGTGTTGATTACACTGGCTACATGCTCCTCCTAAGATTTATGCTACCAGGATCCCCCGCTAGGGTAGATTCTGCCATGTGTTAAATTTAATGTAGTTTTTGAAAGCCACCATCCTGCAAAATAATGCCCAGTGATGAGATGGCTTTACAGACTCAATTTAAGCTTACAGAACAATTCAGGAGGTACATTTTATTCCTATATTGAAGCAAAAAGAAATATCTAAAAGATTTTTTAAAATCTTTCCTACTTGCATTTGTTTTACTCAAAATTGTGCTAGCCACGAGAACAAGGCTTTAAGTTGGATGCAGAGAAGTGATGGATAATTAAGTCTGTGTCATTTATTTTGTTGAAAGAAGCCTTTATCACAAATCGTATTGCCTTTCCAGTCTCTCAGAAAGAACATTTTCACTTCGCCTTTTTCTCTTCAGTTATTAAAAATAAGCCCTCCAAATACAGAAACCAGACACAGTTACCTAAAGAAAAGAAACCCTCTAATCCTCTCTCCAGGCATGTAGGGGAGCTGAGGCTCCTTTAACTCCGTGGCTTTGTTAGTGCCCCCATAACTGAAGTAAGATAAACTCTGACTGAACAAGCAATATGTTGATAGTGTCTGTGCAAAAGCTCCCGTGGTTCAGCCAGCTAAGATCAAACCAAAGCACAGTGGTCCTAAGCACCACAGCTGCCATTATGCTGGCCCCATTCTTTCATCGGTGGTGTCCAAATATAGTCATTCTCAACAATTTGTGACGTGTTTTGTTTAAATTTCTGCCCGTAATGGACTTTTAATGGGATCTGTGTTTTCAAGGAATATTTTCTACAAAAAAAAAAACCCAAAAATGTACACTATATCCCTTCATCATCTGAGACGAGAATCATCATTATTTTTATTATCACCACTAACCCTAATACCTAACATTAAAACTGTTTTTTCAACATTGCAAAGCATTTTGATATTTTTCATCTTGAATTATTCCTATAGCAACCTTATGAGACAGAGAAGATCTGTTTTCTTGTTTCCCTTCAAAAATGAGGGAACTAAGAAATAGAGAGTATACATAACTTCTCTAGGCTCATAACATTTACCTGCAACATCCGAATTACAAATTATCGCTAACTCCAGGTCCTGTTTTATATTATTATTATTATTATTATTATTATTATTATTATTATTATTAAATTACATATGTAACTGTGTATCAAATAACAAATATCAAACATCCTGAGTAAAAGAAATTCCAAGCATCCCTAGACAACCACTGTTATTTTGGCATATATAGATATAGATATATACATTTTTTTTTTCATACATAAACAGTGAAACAGAGCATACAAATAACTATAATCATACACGGTTATAAACGACTTTGTCAATTTTTTATGGAACATCTTCATACTTACATTTTGTACTCTTGTCCTATTACTTTCTAAGGATAAATTACAGAATGTATAACTTCTGAGTTAAAGAAGGGGCACAGTTGTAAGGATTCTAATAAACTTGTCAACCTGCCACTAAATCACTTAGTTCTTCCTAAATTTTTTCTATTTTCTTGGAGACTTTTCCTGTACTGCACCCATTAGCGAATGGCCTTGAATGGGGTGCCCTGGATTTGTTTTATCAGAATATGGTAGCTATTTACACATTTCTTTTCCACGGATTTAGACATAAAAGACTGGCATTGCTTATTATCTACCCAAACTTCAAACAGACAAACAAACAAAACAAAATAAATCTGTAGAGACTGCTTTGGAAGCTGAACACCTTCTTCATTTGCCTATTTAGAAATGTCCAAAAACTTAGAAAGAAAGATTTGAATTGCAGTAATGGCAGCTGGAGAAAAAAACTGGCACTTTTGGCCAAATTAAAATACAAAACAAAGTATGAAGCACACATTTCGTAAACAAGGGATGTTCCTCTTTCTATTAAAATTTATATAAATATAAAAACTTACGGAAATTTATATAATAGTTATAATTTCCATTTTGTGCCAAGCAACACCCTATTTTATCTATATGACTGCATTTAATGCTCATGACACCCCCACAAAGTGCTATTTTTGTCATTTACCCATAGGCAAAATTAGGCTTAGAGGGGTTAAATGACTTTTTGGAGCATATTTAGTTACAAAGTGATTGAGCCAGGATACAAATTGAGGTAGCCTGACACCAGAGTCCATACACATCACCAACTCGCAGTTAAAAACACTTTTTAAAATTTTTCTTCACTTTAAAAATAATTTAAGTATTTCTTTAAATATCAGAATATATAGAAAATGGCTTTAATAATTTAAAAAAAATAGGTAATCTTTATAAGGTATATACTACTTGCCAAAAGTTTTTCTAATACTTTGTAAATAACTTTTAAAACATTATTAATATACATTTGACACATAAAAAGCTTAAGCACTGGGGAGACAGATAACTCTCCCCAAGGTCTCAGCCACTAAGGGGTGGAGTTGGGATCCAAATCCAGGGAGCCTGACCCAGATCTGTGGGCTTAACCACCAAACTACACTGCTTCTTATCAAGCTTTATTTCAATTCCATGAGCAAAGTAATTGTGCAAAATAAAGTCTAAATATACAGAAGTAGTCTACTACCCATAGAATCCTGCAACTGAGACCAAATCTTAACTTTTAGAGTAACAAGAGAAGGAGTGAAACATGATTGACCTTATGGACCAAATTGTGACCCTCCACAATTCATAAAGTCCTAAACCCTTTGTGACCATAATTGAACACGAGGTGCTTTAAGGAGGTAATTAAGGTTAAATGAGGTCAGAAAGGTGGGTCTTAATTCAATAGGACTGGTGGCCTTATAAAGAGAGAGAGAGAGAGAGAGAGAGAGAGACAGACAGACAGACAGACAGACAGACAGATAGATAAACACCAGGGATGTGCATTCACCAAAGAAAGGCCATGTAAGGTCACAGTGAGAAGATGTCTGTCTGCAAGCTGAGGAGAGGACTCAGGAGAAACCAACCCTGCCAGATCCTTGATCTTGGACTTCTAACCTTCAGAACGGTAGAAGACAAGTTATAGTTATTTAGCTACCCAGCCTGTGGTATTTTGTTATGGCAGTGCTAAGTGACTAAGAAATCAAACAATCCCTAGTACAAATTCAATAATTAAAGTTCAGTGTGAGAGAGAAGTCTGATAAAGAATTTTAAAAACTAGATAGTATGTTAGTGATATATTTACAGAGAGAGAGAGAGAAAAAATACATTTTAGGCCCTCCCAGCATCCATTCAATCTTTTTTCCATAAGTTCCCAGTATGACCACACATGAGTTCATTTCCCTTATATTTCTTTCATACTAGATGTATTGGACTCGATCAAAGAAGTAAAGAACTATCTTTCTAGTTGTAGCAACATTTGGTGACAAAATAACAAGTTCTGCAAACACGGGGAAGATCGATTTGATTTGTAAACCAAATTATATACCTTTTAATTTTAAGATCTCAACTCATGAATCTTTCATGCTTGGTAATATCCTGTACATTAGAGATTTAAATTTTGTTGTGGTGTAACAGTGTCTGTATATGTTCAATTTCCATTACTCTTAATGAGTGTTCTGCTCAAACTGGTTTGTAAAAAGTTTGCAATGTGAAATGCATTTTGATTTTATGTAAAGTTGAGATTCATTTTTGTCATACCTCAAGCACCAACAGAAGATAAAATGCATATTTTAACACCATAACCATTTCTTACTACAGAAAAAAATTGACTAGATGTCTACTCTAATTTTAGGAAGTACAACTTATTCAATTTATAAAACTTTGAAGATAAGGCACCATAATTTACAGACAATTTACGTGCTCCAAATCTAGCTTGAACGTAGTTTTACACTGAGTGATTTTCCTAATCTATGTTCTAACTTGTCAATTTTGTTGTCCACTCTAACGAGAAACGTAGTCAGTGATGCATAATAATATCAGGATTGTGGATTTGAATAGACATGCATTCTGAAAAAAAAAAGAAAACAAAAAACTGTTCTTTAAATATACCATTGGAATTGAAGTGTTTAACATTTATTATCCTACCTAAGACATGGAAAGAAATAGCTGGTATCTATTTTTAAATTAGATTAAACTGGGTATAATACTATTGTATTAAAGATTGTATTCATTACAAAATATGTGATGTACAAGAGCCAATTGGAATGAATCAAAGTATTGTTCCTTTTTATCTTACATATAGGCTTTGGCATTGAGCGATGAAATGCTTATTGACAAGTTCTGTTTGTTTATTTGTTTATTTTTAGCACCATAATGCATAGGAAAATGACCAGTGCAAGAGAGGAGCAACTTTTTTAGTAACTTCACAAAATACTGATTATTGTTTAATACACAGTATTATGTGGATAGATAGATGAATGAATGAGAGAGTGAAAGGATGCGTAGTTCATGAATTTTAGCACGTGTACTTCTACCCCAGTGTTTTTGAAGGGTGTGTAAGACAACACAACTTCATGAAATAAGGATGACCTTATAAAATCAGAAAACATTTAAATAGAAGACAATACCAATGTAAGTAGACTGCAAATATTTTACCCAAATTAATAACTATTTTTAGTTATTGTTAGGAATTGTAAAATAATTTTATTAAATGACTCATCTTCAAAAACCAGCTTGGAATTATTTTAGAAGAATTTGTTATAGATGAACATATATTGGTATCTAAATATTTAATTATTTAAATTTAACAAAGCATGTTTATTGTCAATAATATATATACCTAATAGAAAAAAATGAAAAACATATTAAACAGTAATATGTTGTTCATTTAACAGCTGGAAAATTATTTTTATAGAAATTGTCATATTTTCTGATTAAAATCTTAGCTAATAGAGACACCTTCAGATTTTAATTAATAAATAAATAATGAACTTAAAATAGTATCCTTATATATTTTTTGAGTCAATAAAGTGTCTTATTTATGTTTGTTATAAGAAGGAATCTTGATTAAATAGTTTATATCACATTATATGTACATGTCATACATCCACTTGTTATCTACCAAATACATATCCTCCTCTTTCTATCCCCCCCCACACACACACACAATCTTTTTGTTTGTTTGTTTTTTTATCTCTCTCTTCACTACTCCTTCCAAGTATTTCTCTCTGAAATAACATTCTACAAGGCAAGGTGATTGGTAAACTATTGAAATGAATTCATTTTGTATCTTTAATCGAATCCTTTTGTCTGAACACTGCTGCTGCTCTAGAAGGACTTTTGAATACTCCGTTGATCATATGTGCAAAAATACCTGTGGTACACTAATGATGTAGTCTTTTCAGAATTGCATGGTATGTAACTTGGTAGTTTTGACAATATAATCCTCTGAGGGGTTCTAAAACCATGAAGATAATCTTAAAATTTTGGTCTTTATTTTTTGGTCCTACTAAAATAAGGTGCATTAATTTTTCACATAGCTGCATATGACTTCTGCTGTTGTGATGATTTATTCCTGAACTTTTGATATTTTGAAAAGTACCATTTAAAGAAAACTAATATTAGGAAAGGTATCAATGTTGGCAAGAAATATAAATGACAGTGGACCTCACATTATAGGTATAATTTTAAGATTATTTTAATTTCCTTGGAGAATAAATATTTATTTCACTTTAAACATATATATTGAAAAATTCCATAAACTTTGAAAACTGAAGATTGGTTGCATCAATTAAATTGGCTTCAAGCTTTCTAGAGGTCTCTATAACTTTTTTTTTTTTTAATTATAACAATGCTTCTTTCTTCCACTTGCAAATAGAAATTTTTCTCCTAATGGATATGATTCTTGTCCTTCTCTCTTTTCTCAAAAAAGTCATAGGAGTCAATTGTTAAGAACCATAACCTCAAAACCCAACCATTGTTTTACATTCTATTTATGTAGCTCCACAAGAGTAAGCAGAACATTATTTTTGTTAAAAGGTAGAAAGCAGAACCCAAACTTTAAATCTCATTAAATAAGAGAGAAATGATAGTCTTGTAATGCTGCAACTTCTTTTCAAAATTTCTTAGTGAAAATCAAATACATAGGTTACTGTATATATGTACAGCCCAATAACATACTCATTTTAATGGCAATATGACCAAAAACGACTGGTTCAAAAATATGTACATATACTTCTTCGTTTCAATAATTATATGTTAGATGTCAAAAATCTAAGACTGAAAATCAACAATATCTGGGGAAAAAACTGCATTAGCTATCCTTTTGGCTTCCATCTCAGCATCCCCATTTGAGTTTACGCATATGCACATGCTGCCTAGGATGATCCTTGATAAAGTATCCTTCATCAACCCAAGTCAAACCTTAGTGCCGCTCTTTATACTCTCTTTTCTCTCATCTCACTTTTTCACTATGCCTGATTAGTGTCCTATTCCTTTTGAATGTACCATCGAAATATCTTTCAAAGGGGTCTTTTCTTAATTCCATGATCATTTAATCTTCTGTCTACAATCAGTATTATAAACGGTCTCCTTGACACCAATGTCTTCGCTCTTTAGTCTTCTTCTCCCAAGCTTTCTGAAACAAATTTAAATATCATGTTCTCCTGCTTACAGATCTTTTGATGGTTCCTATGGATATAAGTGTAAATCCAAACCCCTCAGTGTGTCTTATTATTCTTGTCAGTATCTTACAAGAACCTTTAGATTAAACCCCTTCATATGAATATAATCCGTTTTTGCTAACCTCAATTACATGGCATTGAAATAGACTTTTGTCATCAATTTGTCCTTATAATGACCTTCTTTTCTTTTATTTTATCTTTTAAAGAGAAATTGCCTTACATCCTAATAGTACAGTCTCTTTCTTTCTAGTTCGTTTAGATAAAAGTGGCAGGTTCTAGGTATTTTCACCATAAGCATCTTTGTCATAAACATGTTTGCTACAAACATTTTCACCACAAACATTTCCTATGCATAGAATACTTCCCTAAAAATAAAAACTGAGAAAACATAACTGGTTTGATCTAGGCTCTAAAAAAACTGGATTTAGACTCTGTGTAAAAAAAAGCTCTGAGTCTACGTGATATTTTTCACTTCAGAGTCCTGTATCCAATTGGTTCTTCACTTCATTGATCTGACCTTATTGTTCAGCACTCCCTGTTCCATAGTTTTAGAAAAGAACTCATTTTGAGTTATAAATGACTTACCAGGACAGTCCTATTTAAGTATTGCTAAATAATTGATGGAGAAACATGCCTGGATTCTTCCTCCACATACAGCCAATAATAACAGAATATGACCACATTGTGTTTTAGACCCATGAATAAAGAGAAATGTTTACATACTTTATTTGTAAATTTTAGAACAGCTTGCTGTATAGGCTATGCTTCCCAAAGAGCAGACTCCTCACGGAGATTTGATAATATGACATATATCAGGAAATGTTCCTGGGATTAAACACCTAAGGGTGAGAATCAGTTTTGAGCAGTGATACAATCCAAATAAAGACCTCAGTCAACCCCAAGGGGAGCACTGATGATATGATAGGCCTTTATAGTTATTCCTGTTTGGATGAAGGCCACCAGGCCTTTATGTGCCAATGATCACTCAATGGTTTCAGACTTCAACGGAAAGATGTCTAAACTTGAACAAGGCAGTTTTCTTTCTTTTAACAGCTTTCCCAGGAGCTAGGGAAGTAACTTTCATTCCTAAAAATGATCTGGGTGATCCATGAACTAAATTTTGATTTGCTTTCATGTTGTGCCTGTTCCTCCCATTACCTATGTATCTATGTTTCTATCTATGTATCCATCTATCTTAAAGTATTAATATAAAATAAGGAGAAACTTATAGCTGAAAATCTTAACAACATTATAAAGACTTTGTAAAAGAGGTATATTATTTGATACATCAATTTAAATGACATTTAACTCTTTAACCAAACAGCATACTTATTTCGTGTTCAATGAGACATGCATACATTCTTGAACTACTACAAAATAAACTGGTTCATAGTCAAAGTTTTTTTTTTTAAATAGCAGATAAAATTTCAAACTTTTCTAATTTATACCTCAGAAATAGATATCTTTAAGTCATTAACGGGCTGGGTTATAAAATAAAAATATTTTTTTTCATTTTACAAAATAAGAACTGACGTGATAAAGCAAAATTAAAAATTATGGCATACATCTCTGTAGAATTTCATAAGATATTGAACATGAAAGATACAAATGATTATCCCAGAATGACAAATAATATTCAATGATGGCATATAGAAGTTTAAAAGATTTGAGGTTGACATATGGAAAAGTGAATGCCATAGGCAGCATATTAAGATAATATCATCAATACTAAAATGTATTCACTTTTTATCATGCTTAAAATTAGGATTGAATTTAGAATTCATAGAGGGTAATGTAATTGGATTTCTTTTGTTCATAGAGATACATAAAATATCTTATAATAGAAGATATCTTAGATTTGATGAACTATGGTATTTTCTCCAAAAGTGATCAAAGTAAAAGTAATAGTTTAAATGGGTCTGATGAATTTATGAATGACCAAGCTTATACCCCTAAAGTTTATTTGTTGGTCAGTTGATTGTAGTTTAAGGTAGTTTTTTCTAAAAAATAGTATAAAATAATTGTTATTTTCCACGTGCCCCATATTAATTTATATAGTTTAACTATACTATTAATATAATCACTTATCATTTTTTACATGCAAATGTGTCACATATATTGTTGGGAAAAAATGGTACCTTCATCTACTTCTTTTCCAAGTTCTAGAAGTATTCTCTGTCATTCTTCCCTTTGGATTTTGCCAGTGAAAAGGAATTTCTATGCTCCTACCCCCATGATATTGCAAAAGCACCAGCTTTTTGATGTAAGAGAAGGTCTAAATTTGATTTTTCTTATTTGAGATTGGTAAGGTAAACTCTTATAATACCTATTTCATTTTTACTTCATTCTATATTTTCAAATGTCTTTGTTACAATGTGGCATTTATAAAATGTACATTGTCATTCTTATATTGTAAAACTCAAAAATTTTTTTTTTCCATTTTTTGGCCATCTTGTAATAGTTTATTGCAAATTTTTGATTTTATGATTTCAAAAATTTTTCCCCTTAATGTTTCTAATTTAAATAGGTGGAAATTCCTTCCACAGTCAGGTATGTATAGTATATATATTTACCAGGCATTTTCTAAATTTAACTTTAAGGACATAAATATGTGTAATATCGAACTTAAAATATTGCAGCTTTACAATTAATTTTATCCCCAACAGATATGACACTTGGACCATGGAATAAAATTGGTTAACATTTTTCTCTGTAAATTACTTTTATTTTTTAAAGAAACTGTCAGAAATATTAATATTTCAGGTTACTAGATAGCTTTAGAGAAACCTAGCGATTCTTTTAAATTACAAATAAAAACCCATCATGTTGTAATTAAGTGGAAAATTATCTAGGTAGCAAATAAGTGGTACAGGTTTGGTGAATTCTTCAAGGACATTTGCTTTCTCTCTTTTATGTGGAGAAGCATGCTTACCTATAGTGTTACAGAAAATAGGCAAGTCAATCTGATGAAGTTAGATTACATTTAGTCTAAATATCAAGTTAAAAAAATGCTTAAAACAATCCTCTAAACATCACATATATGATTATTAAGATTATATACTGGAATTAAAACAATATATAAATGGTGGCTTCTCTCTCTGTTTCAAAATAAGAAAAACTCTGAGCTTACAAGCACATTTAAAAAAAATAATTTCAGCAATGTCAAGCTGTGAAGCATGTACAGCTCATCTGCATATAGTAATTTTCATCCAAATTTTTATGGTGCTGACCATCTGGATGAATGAATGCTACAGATGACTACCCAGGTCCTTTCAACAGAAGCTAAAGTTATGCCTGCTGCTATGGAAAAAATATTTTCTGTTTGATCCTTAGGAAGTCCATTTGTCAACATACTGAAAAGTGAAACTGTGCCTGGGTTTGTCCTGTATAGAATTTCTCTTCTACATATTAATTCATGTTCATATAAACTCTGTGAACAAGAGTGTCAGTTCCTAATGACTGGTAAAGAGGTTAAAGAACTTAGATTGGAGTCAGATACTTAGGTCTGATTTAGTGTTTAATACTTTTTTTGTTGCCTGTTTATTTGTTTTTGTGTGCAGCAAATCTCAAACTCTCCCAACTCCAGGGCCGTCATCTTTTAATAGAATAATAATACAAAGTGAACAAAGTTGACAAATTGTTATAAAAATTGAATTGGACAACACAAGTAAAAGAAGCAGAAGCTGTTTGCTCATACAGAATTTTGTAATACAGATCAAGAAAACAGAGAATGCCAATCTAAAACAGTTATACTCCTACAAAAAATAGCGAAAAAGCTCCCAGATATTGGTCTTGGCATTAATTATTTTGGATACAACACGAAAAGCACAAGTAACAGAAGCAACAATCAACAAGTGGGACTACATCAAAGAAAAAATCTTTTGTTCATCAAAAGAAATAATTAACAAAATGAAGTGGCAACCTATTAAACGGGAGAAATATTTGCAAACCATAAACCAGATAAGGGGGTAATGTCCAAGCATATAAATAACTATGTAACTCAAATAACAAAAATAAAACAAACCAAAATAATTTAATTGAAAAATGGGCAGAGGGCCTGAATAGGCATTTTTCCAAAGAAGACATACAGATGGCCAACAAGTATATGAAATCAGTGCTCAGCATCACTAATAATCAGGGAAATGCAAATCGAAACCACAATGAGATGTCACTTCACACCTGTTAGAATGGCTAACATCAAAAAGTCAAAGATGATAAATGTTGCTGAGAATGTGGAGGAAAGGGAATCCTTGTGCAATGTTGGTAGAAATGTAAATTGTTGCAGCCACTATGGAAAACAGACTGGAGTTTCCTCAAGAAATTAAAAATAGAATTATCATATGATATGGCAATCTCACTTCTAAGTATATATCTAAAGAAAATAAAATCAGTATCTCAAAGAGATAAATGTACCTCCAAGTTCACTGAAGCATTAATTACAATAGCAAAGACATGGAAAACTGAGGTATCCACTGATGGATAAATAAATAAATAAAATGTCAATGGATAAAGAAAAAAGCCAAACTCACAGAAACAGAGTATAATGGTGGTTGTCAGGGGGCTGGAGAATGAGAGAAATAGTGAGACCCAAGGGTACAAACTTCCAGTTAGAAAATGAATATGTTTGGAGGTTCTAATATTCAGCATAGCAAGAATAGTTAACTATACTGTATTATATACTTGCAAGTTGCTAATAGAGTAGATCTTAGATATTTCCATCATACATACATACACACGCACACTATGTGAAGCAATGGATATGTTAACTACCTTTATTGTGGTAATCATTTTGCAATGCATATGTTTATCAAATCATCACCTTGCACACCTTAAACGTTGTACACAAGGTTATATATCAATTACTGTGTCTGGTATCTTCGCCATAAGCATCTTTGCTGCAAATATCTTTGCGGCAAGCATTTTTACAGCAGACATTTTTGCTGCATAACTAATTGGATATTAGGCAATTTTACCATAAAAAAAAAATAAAAGAACTGGTTGACAGTTTGGTTTTCATTGGATAGTCTTAATGTATTTAAGCTGGTTGTCAGTTTGGTGGTTCCATTCCTTCACTGACAAAGTTCTTTCAGTACTCCCATTTTTATATTGTATAAATCTTAGCCCCTATAATGGTCTATATGACGATGAGTAAACATGGTGGTCTTAAAATAGTGGGTGATAACTACATATAATGCCAGATGGCAAAGTTTCATGTAAAACCAGATTGTATACTATACTAGAAAATGCTAACATACTAGTCTGCAAATCTGGCAGTGAGCACAGTCATCCCTCCTACCTGTCAAAACCAAAAGTTAACCAAGCTATGGTAAATATAAAAGAAGTGGCTACTAATTCACAACAGTCTTTGAGAGCACTGATTACTGATTCTTTAGAGACTGATACCTCTCTTAATGAAGGAAGAAACTGTAGCAAAAAGAAAAAATACAATGCTGAACAAGATTATGAACCAACAAACAAAAAAATTGTAATACTATGCATGAAAGGCTTTGAAGACAATGTATTTTCATTTTTTGCAATAGTCTTTTAATTTGTTATTAATTTTATTAATTTTCATGATTCATTATGTCCCCTTTAATATTCCTTTTTTATTTCTCATTATTTCTATCTTTCATGGACAAATTGTCCTAACAGCTAATTGTTATGCTCTGAAAATGTTTGTGGTGAAAATGCTTGTGGTGAAAATACCTACAGCCATCAATTATATTTCAATAAAGTTGGGGAAAAAAAAGAAAATAGAAAAATTGAAGTGTCCACTGAAAGGCAGACTAAAAGTACAGCAATCATATTTAAAATCATAGACACCTCCTGGAACTAATTTATGCAAGTAAGTCTGAAAGTTTAGAGGAATTAGACAATACTCTAAAAAAATAAGTTATTAAAATTGACTTATGATGAAAAAGAAAGTTTGACTAGACCTATAACTGTAATATATGTAATGTAAGTTAAATATGATGGAAAAAAAACAGATAGACTTCTGAAAAACTGCAGAATTTTACTGGTAATCAGGAAAATATAAATTAAAAAGCTATTATTCCACAGATATCAAGGTCTTAGCATTCCAAATATTAATAAGGACTTCAGCTAATAGAAACATTTATACTGATAAGAATGTAAATTTGTGCAACCAATTTAAAGAGGAAACTCATTAATACTGAGTAACATTGAACATGTATACATCTTCCAAGGTAGACTGTGCACTTGTAGATATCTTCCCCAGAGGAAATCTTGAGTATAAGGGGACATAAGATAGAATGTTTTGTTATAATATCGTAAATAAGGTTCAACTGTGTCTCTCAGTAGGATAATAGATAATTAACTTGATGTTTATTCATTCAATGTAATACTATACATAAATCTTCATATTAACATGGGGAAATCTCAAAAATAGCATGGTGACTAAAAAAGCAAGATGAGAAAATATGTACACCTCATCATGCCATTTCTCTACATTTTAAATATAAAGCACACCCACACACATATTCCATTATATATGATTCACATCAACTTCCAAATTGTTACATTTGTACATCTTTATCTATAGGATATAAACAGAGAAGACAAATATTAACATTTGTTTAATCTTGAGTTATGTGCCTGCCATATTACAGCTACTCTTTTGTTTGTTTAAGTGGTTACATAATTTAAAAGCAAAACAATTTATATAAAAATACATATATAAGAATATATCTAAGAAGCATTCATTTATGAATACTTAAACTGATCTAGGATAAAATAAGTCAAAAAATGAAATACATTCCTAGTATCCAGTTGTAATCTCTAAATTTAATTCCTTACTAAGAGAAATTAGGGTTCCTTGAACACAATGGTTTATTCCAGGATCTAGGTCAAAAAATGTGTAAGGTGAGCCTACCATGTCACATGGTATGAGAAAGCAAGGTAAGTAAGAGTGTTGGGGCCATGTGATAAGAAGGCAAAACCTGCCCCTTCTGATTATAAAGACAGAATAATATAATTGGTTGTTAACTGCCACTGGTACATGTTTTTACACATTTTTTGATTATGTGTATCTTATTTACTAAAGCTTCTGAGAATGGATGATTTCATCTCTAATCCTTCCCTCTCAATCCATATTCCAATCCATATCAATAATGTTCCAAGAAGGTAAGGAATTAGCAAGCTTATTTTAACTCACACTAAACTATGTCTTCAACCTAGATCATGTTAGTAATTTTGAACTCCATTTACCTTGGTTTTTGCTTCATTTTCAATTGGCTAAAAGCATATTTATTGGACCCCTTCATATACTCTATCAGTATATTTTGACTTACCCCCATGAATAAAATATTCTCAAGAAAGGCAGCTAATTCTTCACCCATAATCCACCATATCAACAATAATGACAAAGCAGAGATATCTTTCAGTTGTGAGAGGACACTTGACATCATGGCCCAAATTCTTTTCAAACTACTAAAATTGTCACCGTGGAGCCTCTTTCATATATTAGCAACAGCTTAAATTTCAAAACCTCATTTGTGTATTTTAAAAGTTTCACTGTGTTTAGTAGTAACAATAAAAATACACAGAGAAAGCAATTGTCAGTGGATAATGTAATTTCAAAACGAGCTCATTCAAGCATTCTTGGCCTGACCCCCTTCCTGCCTTCAGTCTGAGACTACCTCTAAATTTTACTGAAGGTGAACGTCTAAACTGAATGTCTAGACTCAAAAGAGTGAGTAAAAATGAGAGAAAACAGTTTCCACTCATGCCCAAGTTCTGCCTTTGAAGAAACAGCTTCCTTGTCTAAGGACCAGCCTCTCACCTTCATGAATAACAACTCTTCCCTCTTTAGAGTTCAATCCATACCAGGGTACCTCAGAATCAACTGAACCACTGGCTTTCAGTAAGATAGGTTTACTAAAAGCATCATTGGGCTTTGCATTGCCACTGTAAAGAAGATTCTTTCTATTCTAAGTCAGTAAGCTTAGAAATTAAAACTACCTTTGCTCTCATTCTAGTGGCAATGTTGACTTTCAGATCCAGGGAAGATTAAAGAAATCCCACTCCCCTCCACCCCCTTGTCATTCTTTTGTGTTTCAGAAAAAGGATTATGGCAAAGAAACATCTTTCCCCATATGACTTAAAGGAGTCTCAGTGATGCTCCACTTGTTTACCTATGGCAAGGCCAGATACAGAATATGAAGAATTCTCATTCTTTGCCTCATAAATGATTATGTGAACTATTTTGTGTCCACTGATCTAGACATAAAAAACACAATTCTTATAAACCAAACTTTCCCCAGACTATTGGATTGGCCTGCCCTCACTCCAAGCCAGCATAAAACTCCAGAAAATTAGGCTGATCTCAGGGCAAAATATTCTCTGATTCAGTGTTCTGCATTATCAACCTCCTTCATCGCATTCCCCACACCCAGTTTTTTCTAGCTTTTGTTGACTCCTTCCTATTAAACAAAAGCCCTTTCCTGCCTAACTTTTGAGATGTAGAAATTCCCATATTGCAGAAACCTCCATACCCCTATTGCAATAATTCCTTTCACCCTTCTTGCAATAATCCTTTTGAATTAAGTCTCTCCTTACCTAAATCTTGATTTTTTATTTGACACCAGTAATAATATCTTATGGAAGAAACTTCTATTTTCCTCCCAGTATCCATTCTCTCCCTTTTCTATAGTAAAAGAACTTCTGATTTTCAACTGTGACATATAATCCACATTTCCCAGATCCCTTACAACTAAATGTAGTCACAGAACAAAGTCTAGAAAATGAAATGTAAACAGAATTGGTATTCATCTTCGAGAAACTATGCATTAAAGGAAGTGTTGTGTGTTTTTTTTTTTTTTTCATAACCTTTACTTCTTTCTGTTAATGGAACATGAACATGATGTCTGCAAGTGGAGCAGCCATATTATAATAAGATATCAGCCATGTGCTGAGGATGGTGAAACCAGACAGAATAAACCACCGTTTTGGGGGAAGTTTTATCACTTGTAGTCAGATCTAATGCTAATTGAACTATATCACTTAAACTCTTCTTTTCTCTTCATAAATCTGCTACTAAAAAAGTTAAAAAAAAAAATTCATACCCTTGCCACCTCAGGGTAAATCTCACTTATGAATAATTATTTTTAGAACTACTCTTTTTCAAATCAAGCACAAAGAATTGGAAGTAAAATTACTGGAAATAAACAGTGGACAGTCCCTAGAAATTAGTATAAATTATCTATTGATTTAAGTCTTTTTCTACAGACTTTCTTTATTACAGTGTAGTAAATAATTATAAATAATCAGAACACAGTGGAAATATGGCACAGCTAATGATTACCCTTTTGAAAAGATGCATATTCCTTGTTTATTAGCTTGGAACTAACAATGTCTTGGTTCGAAAGAGTATAATTCGGACACCCCCATCCATTAGGCAGCCTGCCTTGTCATCCATGATCGACTATGAGTACTAATTTATTACTCCCTAATTTAACCCAAGAAGTTATCCAAGTCACAGCAAAAATCAGGCGCAGCTGAGATGTCAAATGTAGTTTGTTGGAATGCGAACGTTAAAACCAGAAAAAGCAGCTGTAGCATTACATCTCAGTGAGTTCACTTTACTATAAGGCCACAAAAAATGACTGAAAGTAATCTGAACACCATTGATATCTTTCAACCTTTTATCTTTGAGCTAAAAGTCTCACTAAAATTCATGCATGGCTCTTTGGTAGGTACATGCACTCAAACATACACACACATACATTTAAAAACCATAACCTTGAAAACTAGATAGTCTACAGATCTAATTTTGCCTTTGTATATGTATTCACAAATTCCACTGATATCAGAAGAAAGAATATGTAATTACTTTAGTGTGGAAATCCATCAACTGTCACAGTAAAATAAAATAAAAAGTATATAAATATTTCTATGCATGTACTATTATCAAATATACTCATATTTATTTAATGATATTAATTTTAATTCTATTTCCCTTTCAATCTAAAACTCTTGTTTCTGAATTTAACATTAGTTCAAATTATAAATAAGTCTATGGCAATGTATATGAGATTAGAATAAGTTCATGATACTAATTATTTAGATAAAAACATATGAGTACATTTAATAATGTATGTCATATATATTGCTACATATCTTTAAGGTATATATCTATCCCCAAGTTAAATGAGTGTCATATGTAATATTCATATGTCTATGACTAAAATAATATAAATTCAAGTTAAATTGTGATAGTAATTTCAGCATTCTTGATAAGCATTTGCTCATTTAAAAATATATATCCCTAAGTGATTTTTGAGTGACATAGTTGCTTGATAAGTAGATTTTACTTTTTTTACTTTCATAAACAACTCTGCAACATCACATTGATTCTAATTTACAGTAAATCTCACCTAATTAGTACATCAGTGTGAGGAGAATATACCAATTAAGCCATTGTCCCAGTTATAAAAATCCCACAAGAAAATATTAAATTAGGTGGTAAACATTTTTTCCTACATTTTTAAAATTAAAAGCAGTATCAGATTTAAGAATAAATCTGTCCTATTTTAATTCTTAGTACAAGAATAACAGAAGAATTAACTACAGAGAAATCCATATTTTAAAAAACTTGATAAGTAAAATGCCTATCATATAATAAATATGTATTTATATGTATTTCATAATTAGTACTCAGTCAACACTCATATAGATAAGATGAGCTATGTATAAATTCTTTCAAAATAATTAAAATTTGGACTAATATTTGCATACAGAGCAAATTAAGGAACAAAATAAAGACCTAAGTACACCTCAACAATCTTCCATCTATGGAAAAGGGAATCCCAAACTCTGATTTGAACAAGAAAATATATGTCTATGTACTCAAAAATGATCTTTAATAGTTTCAAAATAAAACTGATTTATTCATTTTAATTATATTTCTGTCTATTTATATCTATCATTTATTATCTATCATCTATCTATTGCCTATCACCTGTCTAAAATAAGTTTGGCTTATTTTTAAAAAATTGGACATCATTGAATAAGAAACTTAGGCTTTTGAATTCCATTTCACATCTCAGATGTCTTAATAGGATCCAAGTTGTATTTGTCTATTTCCAAAAAAAAAAAAAAAAATATATATATATATATATATATATATATATATATATATATGGAGATATATTTTGGCTTTTTTTTTAAAACTATTCTGGCTCTTTTTTTAACCAGATTTACAGTAGTTAACTTGCTTGAGTCAGTTATCTTCTAACTACTTTATTTAGCAGTCTATCAGTAAGAGACCATTTTTTTTTTGACACTGTGTAAACTCTATAACATTTGTATGTTAGTCTTGATCTTTGCAATTGAGATTTGATGTTACAACACATCTTGTTGCTACACTTCTAGGGTCTAACACAGTGTTTTTGAAATTTAAATACACTATCTAATATCATTCTACATTGAAAGTATGATCTTTATAAACTTATATCTTTATAAACTTTTGATGTTTTGAATATATTAACTATTTAAGTACAAACATCCAGATAGTTTCTTTTTGAGCTACTCATTCTATAATTATGTTTTCAAAATTTATTGCATTAATTAAATATTTTTTCAGGTTCTTATACAACATACAGGATTCATTAATTACACATTCAAAAACATACTGGCTTTGGTACTATGGATAATAAACAAAAACACATACAATATGTGGTCTGCTGTAAAAGATTTCATATTCAAATATAGAGCCTCGATACCTCAATCTAAAAAAATTATAATGCATTAAGCACTAAGAACTACACTGAAATAACGAATCAAGTGTTATAAATGAATAAAGAGAATGTGGTGATTAAGAGTTGAGATTCTAGAATTTTCCCCATTGAGTTTCATTCTGCTCTGGCCTTGTACTAGTTATAGGATGCAGTTTTCTCATTTGTGGAATAAGAATCACCTCACAAGGCTGTTTATCTTATAGTGTTGTTGCAAAGTTTCAATAAATAAAAGAATGAATAATGCTTAGCACAGTGGCCTGTACATAAAAACAAACAAACAAACAAACAAAAAACAAAAACAAAAAAAACCAGTCAATAATTTCCTTGGTGAAATCAAGAAAGGCTTCCTGGAAGTTTTAGTAGATAATCTGGGCTCTAGCACTTAGTACTATATCTCAAATAAATTAATTAATGCATGCATGAAAGAATAAATAAATCTCCGATTGGGGAGGTAGTACTTCAGACTAAGACACTAGTTAAATCAAAAAAAAGAGACATGAGAGAGTAGGTCCAAAGAAACAATTAGTCGTTTCATGAGGCTGTACTACAACATAGGTGGAAAGATGCATGTTCTAGATATTTAGATACTATTCAGAAGAACATTGGCAGGGTTTGGGCTCAACTTAGAAGACACCTGCAAGTCTTAAAGGAATAAGTTTATACATGAGTCCTAAGTTCAGGAAAATCTGGAGAAACCAAATAAAACTATAGAATAATTGAGATAACATGGCTTCCTCAAACTTTGCCCTACCTTAATGCAGAAAACAAGGCTGACTTTAGACAAGAATAAGCTTCCTCACCTCCACACACCACTCAAATATCTCTTCACTGAATACAGTATTCTATAATTATTAATCCATAAAAACTTAAATCTGAAATATGCCTCAGAAGTTATATAGTCCCAAACTGCACTGCACAAAACTTTCAGTTATGGCTCCCTGTAATTTCTCTTCACTGTACTTAACACATTTTAAAGTTATATATCTGTATAATTACCTGATTAATCTTTGTTTCTCCCTTCTAGACTACAAGCATTATGAGAGTAAGTGACGTGTTCTTTTTGCTCACCATTATATCCCAGGAAACCAGCATAGTACCAGGCACACAGAAAGTGAATAGTAATTGAATGATTGAATAAATAAATGAGTGTATTACAAGTCAGGAAACTGAGGTTAAAGGAGTATCGGTATTTACTCAAGTTAGCATAGTTAGAATTTGTACATAGAAGCACAATCTTTCTATTCTAGTGCCTTCTCCTACTTCTCACACATTAACACCTTTTAATCATATCCTCTCCCTGACAACTCTTTAGCAATGACAAGAACCAATTCAAAAGCCTTATTATGTCTCTGAATAAGTGTGAATGAGTAGATCAACCTATTTTGTCTATCTTAAAATGGACTCAGAAATTTAGAATTTGGAAATTTTCATAAGGAATAGAAGGTAAATGGTGAAAGGCAGTTTTAAACACCAGTTTGGTCCATTTCACAGTTTTGTCTATAACTATATCCAGGCTCTCTGACTTGTGATCATGAGAATAACATATGTGAGCACTTTCACAAACAAAAATTAGAGACTTCACATGTCTTCTTGACTCTTCCAGGCAGGAGTTCTCTAAATAGTAAAAGAGAAAGATGTAAAGGGGAACAGAAAAGAGGAAGGAAAGAGATCTTGATAGTCTTCCTCTTGAAAACTGACAGATGTTATCATACACACTATTCAGTAGCGCTGTGATATTTCTTGAGAAGATGACAATAAAGTATGAAATTAAAATGAGATGGGATAATAATATTATTGTATTCGAATGTCACTTTATGAATATATTAACTTATGTACAAGAAGTTACTTATTATCCTTGTGTCCAAATAAGAATTCATATTTCATCTAAAGATATTTGTTATTCTCTTCAACCACAATTCCATCTTGCAAATAGAAAACATTTTTCTGAGGACACACAAAAGGAAAACTGTCAAAAAAGGTAAAACTTCAATATGTTATGCTGGTATTTCTACCACAATATAGAGGCAGGTATTTGGGGTTTTTTCGGCAATACTTCTCCCTAGATTATTCACTGAAAAATGGACACTGATGCTATACATACAAATGTTTATGCTTCCACAACAATGAAAGCTAAAACAAAACAAAACAAAATGGCTCATACGAAGGAAGACTTTAATCTTATTTAGCGCTTGTTGCTATGTTGCCATATAAAATATTGCTTAATTAAATATTTTCTCAACTAATTTTTGCATCCATTTAAAGCCTAATTTTCTTCATTTGAAGTCAATAGAAACGGCATTCAAAATCAAGCTACCGGCTGAAGACTGAAATGTATGTTTAGATATTGGAATATGGAATTATGGACTATATGTCTTACTATTTGTATAAGGAGTCATTCACTTCATTATAAAAATCAATGTATCCAAACACAAAATATGCTTTAAATTTTTTTATAACAAGTGAATTGACATCAGTTAAAATATAAGTAGCCTATAATTTTAAAATATTGAATCAATATTTCTGTATTATACAAATTAACTATGATAACTTTCCCAATGATACCTATTATAATTAAAATATTTAGTAAATTTATAATCAATGAAAAAAATCTTTAGAAAGTAATGTAGTCTATGTCTTTAAAAATAAATTAAAAATTAGATATAAAATTGGGAAAAAATTCTCTAATATTATTTTAGTAATAGTAGACATTTGTTAACTGTCTTCCAGCAAATTGTCCTTTCCTTTTCATTAGCATTATTTTGGGAAAAAGGTTTTTTTCTATGCTTTAATTTTTTTAAAAAAATGGACTTTATTTTAGAGCAATTTTCAATTCACAGCAAAATTGAGTGAAAAGTACGGTTTCCATATATCCTCCTTCCCCACATATTCTTAGCCCCCACCCCTCTCGATTCGACACTGAACCTACACTGACCCTTCATTATCACCCAAAGTCCATGGTTTACCTGGGGTTCACTCTTGGTCTTGTGTGGTCTAAGAGTTTTGACAAATGTGTAATAAATATCTACTATTTTAATAACAAAATAGTTTCATTTTCCTAAAAATTCTGTTTGGCCTATTCATGCCTCCTTTCCCCAAACCCCTTATCTTTTTACTATCTCTATGACTTGGCCTTTTTAAGAATGTAATATAGTTGGAATCATAAGATTTGTAGCTTTTTCAATATTTTTACTCTCCTTTGAGAAATTCACCTATCTTCATTTTCAGTCATTGGTATAGAAAGAACTGACTTTTACCTCCTGCTCTAAAGCTCTCTCCTAATGATTTTTTTTTTTTTTTTTTTTGGCTCCTGGTGTTTTAAGTCGATGCGTCCATCACATGCCCTGGGCACAGTTTCACACTATAACGGCATAGCTGCCTTCTCAGGGCTTTACTTAAATCATATCTTATTGTTGAAGTTTCTCTGGACATTCCATCTAAAATTGTTAAGCCATTCCTTATAACTCTAAGTTTTCCTTCTCCATCATTTTAAACTGTAATTATCATTAATTAACCAAAATATTACTGTTTTACTTATTTTTATTCATTCATTCATTCATTCATTCATTTACTATTTTTAGTCTACATTCCTATATTAGAAGTGAGTTCTATAGGGCCAGGATTTTTGTTTAGTTTACATATAACTATATCCCAAAGCTATATTATTACCTGGAACATAATATTTGCTTAGTAATAATGCGTTAATTAAAGGGAAAGGAGAATGAGAGATGAGAAAGAGAGAGAGAAGAAAAAGAAAGCTCAATTCTTTCTTAGTCCTCTTCCTGTTGTCTAGAATATTGAGTGCCCAACTTTATTCATAACATGAATATTTTATTTATGACATGTATTCAAATAATCTGTCATATTTATTACTATCACTGCTGGTGCTGCAATTTTTTTTTTTTTTCTTCCTGAGCTGGTAGTGTAGTAACATCAGACTGTTTGGTTTCCTTTATAATCCGGGTTGTTCAGGTCAATTTCTTAATTTCTTGAATTGAATATGTTGCCAGGCCTATTTAAAGTTATGTGAGCCATTTCAGGCATGAGATAATGTTATATTTATCATGAGTACATTTTTATTTATTACATTTTCATGTGTTTCTAATCTTTATCAATCATCCAATCTATAATAGCACTATAACTTTTATTTCTATGCATATATAATAACTTTAAACTAAAGATAGTTTAAAAACCCTTGTGATTCATTACAAGTTGTGATTTAGCACAGTAAATTATAGTGCGATAAAAAATCACATGGTTAAGGTTTATGAAATCTAGGTTTTATTATTTCATTATATTTCAATACTCTGATGAGCTGTGTCATTGTTGGTAATAGCTTTAGATCTTATTCATCTTTAAAATGAATGGGCAGGATAAATAAATTCTAAGGGTCTCAAAATTCTATGATTCTACTAATACTTAGAATATCTGGCTTAGCCTCAGGATAACAAAAGTTGTGTGCACGAATATGGGTTATATTCAAAACATTCTAATCACAACCATATTTGCAAAAACAACAAATACAACCTTATAAGAACATTTTGCTTAATATGGAAGAGATGTCCTCTCTGGCAGAATAAACAAAATGACAGACTGAAGAGAAAAATTAAGTATCTTTGTCAAAAATAATAAATATTCCTCAAGTTTCTAAGAAATTTTTACCAGGTGGGTTATAAATCCACTCAGTTTGGAAGAATCATTTTTTCACTAGTTTCTAGACTCAGAGCTGTTTTGTGTAGAATGAGATTAGTGTAACCCTAGAGCAGTAGTTCCCAACCCTAGGGTTGCAGACCGATATGATTTGTGGCCTGTTAGGAACCAGGCCACATAGCAGGAGGTGAGAAGCTGGTCAGCCAGCAAAGCTTCATCTGTATGTAGTCACTCCCCAGTTCTGCCATCATCACCTCAGCTCCACCTCAGATCATCAGGCATTAGATTCTCATAAGAGCACCAGTCCCTGGGTACAAAGAGGTTGGGGACCGCTGTTGGAGAGCCTTCTCTAATGGCTAATTAATTTGGGCATCCCGTTGATAATCAATATAGATAAAATCAGAGAGGAGAAAAGTGACTTGTTAGTATGGTCTCTAGACCAGTAGTAAGAGCATTCTCTGTAAACTTATTAAAAATTCAGATTCTCAGATCTCATCTCAAACCTACTGAAATCAAAAACTTTGTGGTAATGAAGCAATACTCTAGAGCTCAACGACAAAGCGATTCTAACATTAAACTTGAATTACAGACAGGCTATCGCAGTGCGCTGCATTAAGAAGACGAAGACAGAAGCTGCTTCATTGGTGTATTTCATGTATTTTTAGCCTAATTTATCTCAAATTTTATAGATTAGAAAACAAAATTTAGGTGATCTGTCAATCAGCAGGCAAGAAGTGAAATCTGCCTTTAAACAATTCAAATGTTTAACTACAATTCATCCCACTATAAACAAATAAGATCACATGCACCCCGATGTTCATTCCAGCATTATTCATGGTGTTCAAGACATAAAAATGACCGAAATGTCCTTCCATAGATGATTGGATAAAGGAGATGTGGTATATATGTACAATGGAATATTGTAATTTTTCAGCCATGAGAAAAGATGAAATACTGCCATTTGCGAAAACAGGAATGGATTTTGAGATAATTATGTTAACAAAATAAGTCAGACAGAAAAAGTTGAGAACCATATGATTTTACTCACATGTGGGATATAAAATCAAAAGCAATAAATTAACAAGATAAACAAATAAAAACTCATAGACACAGACAACAGTTTTGTGGTTACCAGAGAGAAAGGGGGAAGAAGAATGAGGTAAAGGAGGTCATATATATGGTGATGGCAGGAAATTTGGCTTTGGGTGGTGACCACACAATCCAATATACAGATGATGTATTATTGAATTGTATACTTGAAACCTATATAATTTTATAAACCACTGTCACCCCAATATATTTAATTTTAAAAAATCAAGAAAATTAAAATAATTCTGGTTCAACGGCCCTAAAAATTAGCTTTAAATGATACATAGTTTTAAAGATGCTGACCCCAAGGAGCTTTTAAAAAGAATGAAACATACAATTATCAGTTAAAACCATAAAACAATATATAACATAGTTCTAAAAGGAGTACTTTACTTCTTTTAAAGGCTGTAGTTACAAAGACATGTTTGGCAAACTTAATGAACCACCTGGGAAATCTTTTAAGACACACACACACACACACACACACACACACATATATATACATATAGGATCATTAGGACTGGGGTGGGGCCTAGATTTTGCATTTCTAACAGTTCTCAAAGGATGGCCCTGCAGTAGTTCCATGGATCTTTGTGGAGAAAGGGTGTGGGGTGGGATCTGAACCAGCAGCTACCTCTTATGTGAGTTTGAGAAATTCAGTAAATCTTTCTGGGCCCCATCTGTAAAACGGGGATGGAAAAAATGTTTATCCTACAATGACTGGAAGATTAAATAAGTTAATATGTGATATAATAAGTGCTTAGAACAGCATCTGACACATAATAAGCACATAATAAGTTTTAGCTTTTAAAGCAGCAATCCTAAAGAAAAAATAATTTTTAAATTAATAGACAGATGTTTTTTTTTTTATGGAATATAGTTCGACTCCTAGATCAAATTATATATTCTTAGTGCTTACATCTGCCCCATCAAAGATAATATCAATAATTTCTACTGAAACATTTTTTTTTACCTGATAGTCTTTTTTCTTTTCTTTAATTCTATCTCATTAGTTACAGCCTGTCCACTTGGGGACTTTAAATAATTTCTTAAAGACAGAAGATTAAATTATGGACTATTAAATATATATACTAATTAGTCCAGTGATTAATTTCAAATTTAGTTGAGATAAGAAACCCTGAATCATACTTAACTTCAGGGATTTGTGGTTGGAGATTCTCCTAATTTCTTAAATAGAAAAATGATTACTATTATACTTTACGAGCCTTTTAATCATGTAAATGGTTAAATTGGAAATTAAAGTTGGAAATTAGGGATTTGCCAGAATGACCAATAGCTTACCATTAGATTTGAACCTCTATCAAAAAATATTGGATAAAAATGTAAAATCATTTCTGACTGCTTCAAATATTAGGAGGATAGTTGTATATTTCTTTCTGTAAAAATACAGAGGAGTCCCTAGAGATTTAATCACCCTCCTAAGATGTTGTCATTTAGAGTCCTTTAGGTATAGAATCATTACATTAATGAAATAACCTAAGGGAAAAAGTTCATCAAAGAGTAATTATATATCTGTGTATGTGGAGCCAGAGAGGATCAAAAGAGAAAGAGATAAAATATTCCAACTTCAGTTCACAGAATTATCTTTTTCCATAAAAAATAAGAGCATCTACCATGGAAATGAAAAATAATGTAGTGAGGGTTTATTTTCTAATTAATATGCATGGGATTTACACAGTTAATTTACATTCACATTTATAGGAATTACCTCTAACCTACATATTGACAGAAGAGGCTCTTTAATTTTATGAGTCTAAGAAACCTATCTAAGTGCCTAATTTTTTTCTCCATTGCCTTTAATTAAAATAACTCCAGGATCATCTACCTGATAATTTGGATAATTTTTTTTTTTAACAGGAAGCAAGTTTGCTCACTGAACATATTTGCTAAGCTTGCCTAACGACAACTTTAGATTCATGAAAATTAAAATGAGCACATTCTCAGTGGGCAACAAGCCCACTCACAGGCAGTCAGAACACCTGCCTGCTTGCCTTCTCCCTGGGCTGACCAGAGAGCTGTGGGGCTTTGGGTAAATCACATAATGCCCTAGCCCTAGTTTTCACACCTAAAAAATAAGGAATTGAGCTAATCTCCAAGATGCTGACAAGCTGATATTTCATGAAATATCATGTCCCTGAAAAAATTTTAGCAATTCCCCTGGAGATCATTTTAATAGCTTTCAGTGTCTATAAAGATGTAAGTCCCAACTATGGAGCTTTTTGGAAAAAAAACATGTATCATTACCTGCCTCTGATACATTAAATATTTTAAATAATTAGACAATCCTCCTCCCCCAAAATAAGATGGTTTCAATCAACTTTTTTTGCCATCCTTCTAGAAATCTAGAGACTTTTCACTAGATATAAGCTCAAAGTTACAGCTTGCCCCAGTAAGAGAATATGCCACACTTACATCTTTAAAATTATATTCTCTCAGATATACTAAATTATCCATTGTAATGCTTATTATATATTTATGGTGACAGTGATGATGATGACGATATTATGTAAACGTTCTATTTGCCAGATTCTGCCTCTTATTTTTCCTCTTTCTTTGCCTCCCTCCCTCACTTCTCTCTTTTCTTCTTTCCTTTCTTTCTTCATTTGTGCTGGACTGAGCTTGGCACAGTCAAGGACATAGGCAAGGCAGAAATACGTAAATAATTGCAACAACAGATAATGCTTTTTCATATTACAACTTTGTGCAAGTCTCATAAGAGTACAGAACAGGGAGGAACTCACTTCGCTTAGGTGGAAGGTAGGGAGGACTCCAGAAGCTTTACCAGGGAAGTTTAACATCTTAGCCTTAAAGAATAACCAAACCAGTCATATTAGTCAGCTGGGCTGCCATAGAAAAATACCACAGCCTGGTAGGCCTAACAAGAATGTATCTTCTCACAGTTCTAAAGGCTGGGAATTGTAAGATCATGGTGCTGACAAGGTGTTTCATTTTGAAGTCTTTTCTCTTGGCTTATAGGCAACTGCCATCTTACTGTGAGTTCCCAGGACTTTTTATGTGCCACAGATGAGTGAGGTGTTGTCTTCTTGTAAGGACACTAATCATATCAATCAGGGCCTTACCCTTATGACCTCATTTAACCTTAATTAGCTCCTTATAGGCCTCATCTCTAAATACAGACCTACTGGTGATTAGAACTTCAAAATACAAATTTTGGGAGGATGCTAACATCCAGTCCTTAACAACAATGAAGAAGAAGATAAACTCTGAATCAGTCCAAGTGTGCGGTGGAGGGGGAAAGGGTCTATGTTATAAGTAATATGTATGCAAATGTCAGGAAAAAGACAACTAGCCTGAAAGACCCTCCACAGCAGGGTGGAGGGCTTCCTCAAATAGTGAGGCATGAAACAGGACTGCTAGGATCCTTGGCAAATTCCAACAAATTTCTGTCTGGTCCATGTTTTCTCTCTACCAACTGGTAAAAAGTCTTTCTGACTCAATGTGTTCTACTTCTTATTAACAGCACATTGTGAGAAGAAAATGCATTTGAAGATTTCTGGCTAAACCAGATATTATCTATTTATTACATATAATTTTTTTTCTAAAAGAAATATATCTAAAAAACTATGCGGCCATATAATTTTAATTTATCTAACAAAGTTTTATTTAATACAGCAAACATAATTGTCAAGTGAAATGCAATTATGTTCTTTTCTCTAGTCCAATCCATAATAAACGCATTGGTGATGAGTTCTTTTTCTTTGCTGGATTCAGTGTACAGTTTCCTCAAATTCTTATCATTACTGGTGAGTCCTTAATTTTATGTTAGATATTTAGAAGCCTTATTATACTTACAACAAAAGTTCCTTAAAAATTAAAGACTCAAATGTTAAAGCAATAGTAAAACATTTTAGGAATATGAGTGTAACTATTTCACATTATATACTTCCTCTTAGTAAACTTTTTAATTTGACTTTTCCTAGGTTTATAGAAGAAAATATTTGCAAGTCATATTAACACTTATCAATAGTTTACGATTGTGTAAAGGCAAGATTATCTTGTGACCAATATATTTTTATGATGTCAGGGATTTATTATTTTAAATACAAGCTATATTTACATATCAAAACCTAATGAGATATGAGAACATTCCAACACTCATTATATTGGTAATGTACTTTTCCACCTAGAAAGATGCTCGTAAAACAGTGAAGCTTATTTAGACCATTACTTATAAATCAGCATTTTGGTAAAAACCACAGCTTGATTAGATCAAATTTATAAACCTTTTCAGTAAATATTCTCAACTTAATGCTCTGGTTTCTTAATGAGCTTCTTAGAATAGAAACAGTTAGATAATTAGTATGCTGTTGTTCAACCAACACAGGTTCTACTGTTTCTGAGATGAACACCTAGCTTCAAAATAGAAAGAAAATCACAGAAGTAATTAATTCATCTTTTTTCAAGGTGAACAATATAATAAATTTTGAACAACATAATAAATTTAACTATATAATGAATTTTGCAGAATTTTGTTGCTTAAAAGTCAGTAACACGTAACAAAGCATCTAGGTATAAAATTTATGACTTTTTCTTCCCATTTTCTTACTATTTAATAATTAATAGTGTCACTTCTCACTTCAATCAAAGATCAGACATGGTTTCACATAATTTAAAATAGTATGATGCCTTAGTCTTATACTCTGCTAGTGCTTAAAAACAGGGAAAACTGACTTAAATCATAAGTTCACAAATTCAGTATTACAAATTATGAAGTTATGAAAGAAAATATCAGAGAGTTATGCTACAGAAGAAAATAGCGAGAACTCTTTTATAGATGACTGTGAAGACAAAGTCTAAGATTTCAGAATTTAATAGGTACATCCAGGGAAAGAATGGGAAACAGCATGCCAGGCACAGGGAACAACTTGTGCAAAGGCCCTGAGATGAGTCACAAATGAGGTTCCTGCTCTTTCTCTCTCAATGAAACATTTAATGAGCACAGATGCTTTACACACACTTATGTTTTCATAATGTGAATTGGCAGTAACTGGACTGATTAATTATGAACTCGATTTTCATTATGAAAGTATGTTGTGACCCTCATCTACAACAACTGAAAGCCTGAGACAGAATTTATTAGGCTGGCATCACAGTTATTTTGTCTGGGTGGTTTGTTGTTTGTTTATCGGTGACATGAATTTTAAGAAAAGAGGGGCTGGTATAATGCTGCCACAGTCGTGAGAAGAAAAGAAAGGCCATTACACTTGAGCAAAAGCTAAATCTAATCAAAGGCTGTATTTTCTCTGTGGTAATTAAATTGTCTGGCTCTATATTTTAGCTACAGAACACCTTTATTTCTAAAATTCCTCCAGAAAATAGTTTGCCATTGAAAGTCTGAAATTTATTGGCTGTTTTCTAATGCCATTTTCCCCATTAAAACAATTACTTCGGGAAGTAATTTTTAATAACCCAAGGTTTCTTAGAAAGACAAATATATGTATTTAGTATTGGGACTCAATATTGAAGCTATTCTGTCTGACAGAAAACTCAGTAGAATTGTATAGGAAACAAGATGCCTCCCTAACAAACTGTTTTCTCTAACTGGATATTCAGACATCTTCCAAAATATCTGTACTATAAGCATTTAATCATCAGATTTTAGTTAAGTGCCTACCACTCACTCCATGTACATAATCATCCACTTAGCTTAGGATCTGTTTCTTGAATGGTTATCTGTGCTTCCCTTTCCTATATTTTATTCCTGTCCTATCAAAACCAAAGAAAGTTTTCCCTCAGCCTTTACACGTTTATAATACATATCCATTAGTGAGTTCAAGTGATTGTACTGTATAACTCCAGGAATTGTTCTTTCCTCATACTCAGAATTCTATATTTCTCATCTAGGTGTTTTTCCCCCTACTTTTTACCACAAAACTCCAAAAATGACTCAACAACTGTTCAGATTCACTTTATTCAAGTTAATTTTTTCAGTACTTTTACATTTTTAAAAATCACAATGGCCTTCTTTCGAAGAAGCATTTGGAATGTTTATTTTTCTTCTGACTATGCCTAAACATTTAAAAATTAATGAAAGCAAACAAACTATAGAACCCAATTATTAAACAGTAATGTCTCCATGGGAATTATTATCTCATCCATAGTAACTTTTGTTAAAATCAAAAACAGAGACAAGCCTTGAAAATTCCCTGAGTGGACAAAACTGGTTTAGTCATACAAACAAAGCTTAAGTTAGCTTATTTTGCAGGACTAGCTTGAGCTAGGTCATTTCTTGGTCATGCTTCTGGAAATCATAAACAAAACTCAAGCTGTTTTCCAAGGTTGATATGTAGTAACCACTGAAAATTCTAATATTTATAACTGATCATCATGAAGAATAAACAGTCAATCACTGCTTTCTCTCTATATAAACTGCTTTATAATAATATACCCCTGAGCCTCATTCCATGTCTTGGTTTGCTTGCTCCTGGTTTGCAAACTGTTTTTTCGGTATATGCATAATAAACATTTATTAATTACTACTTTGTGATTCATTAGTTTTAATTCCATTTTTCCCAAGCTTTTGATATTTTGAAAAGTACCATTTAAAGAAAACTAATGTTAGGAAAGGTATCGATGTTGACAAGAGATGTAAGTGTTTAGAATCACATATAGTGGACTCAAAGTAACATGACTAAATTGATAAAAACAAGCAAAGTGTTGGATTTATATGCCTTAAAAATATCATAATTCACAAAGGTAAATAGCTAACGCAAAACAACTCCCCAAATGAGTTGAATGAATGAATGGTTGTAAATGAATGTCAAAACTTCACCTCGTGATTTTTTTATATATAGCGAATTCCAGCATTCTCCCAACTACCTTGATATGCAAAAGAAATTATTCTGTGGAGGTGCCTCAATGCTAAAATGTACAGTTTTAAAATAATGAAATTGCATTATCTAAATGTGAAGATTAAATGCAATAACACATCTAATTTTTTAAGATGGCCTATTTCTATTTATATAAATCTCCATTAACATTTATATTTTAGGATATATACATAGATTAATGGTAACTTTGGATTAAAATACGATGTTTCAAATAGTATTTTAATAATTCATTTGTTTATTTTGTACTTAAATGTGAAAATTTAAACACAAATCTTTTATCTGCTGCCTGAAAGAATACAGTTATATTTTCTATATCTTATCAAGGATTTCCTGTTTGGCATTTATTCAGGTAAAATTGTACTACTTGTAAGAGTGTAAATCTTTTACTATAGGAATCAAGTGAAGATTTAGGAATACTGTTAATTGATTAGTGTGTAAATTTTCCTTGAATGCTTTATATTAATTAATGAATCCCAGCCACCTTCTTACTCCTTGTAATAAAAATTCCTTTTTTGATAAAGTTGTGTTCTTTTCTGAATGCCAACTTTAGCTCAGTGGCTACATTTCTCAAAGTCAGGATTTCTCCTTCTCAGTGTCTTCCATTATGTTTTGTTTTGTTTTTTTCTTAGAATTTGAAAATAAATTATTAAATTTTTAAATATAATTATTACTCGAATCTTTCTTACACAAGTATTTAATATATTATAAAATTGTGGAATCCACAAACTCCAAAACTGCCACCATTTTGATAGCAAGCTTTAACCCAAGCCAATCTGAACTTCAAATGACTATTGGAGTTTATTTGTAATAAGAATAGAACTGTTCTCCTTTCTTTCTAAGTTGGCCATGAAAGTATTTTCAATTATCCCTTCCACCTATTATCTCTGTTTCCCTCACTCTCATATTTGCTTTTAATAACCAAAATAATGGATTAGAATTTTTTCCTTTAAGTTCTGATTCAAAGTATATTGTTCTTTATGTATGACTAAACATCTTGCTAATACTTTCACAAGGCCTTAAGTCCAGTTTATAGTACCTTTCTTTTCTCTGTGGATCACATTTCTTTACACTTCAAATACTAGTCTTATATGATCAATTTTCCAATTAAGGTTGAAAAAAACACCAAATAATTAGAAATGATGTTTGATGTTTCAAGGTGAACTTGAACTTCGTTTCATTTTAAATGTTCTTAAAAATGCTTTGGTTTATGAAGACCTTGAGTAAATGGAAATTTGAGCAGATAAGATAATAAAGCAAAGAATCACTTTATGTCACTTCACTATATGAAAATCCTCAATATAGAATCTAGGTATATGAATAGCTAATTGAATTAATTAGAAAATTCAGTGAAATTTGGGTTGACTCATTTAATAGTTAGCTTTCAAGTTTTGTCCAGCTTTATTTTTACATTAAATTGAATCAAAATAAATGTAACCTAATATAAAATCTCATATTACTATATGTATTTATATAGAGCAGAAACTTGTAAACATGGTCACTAAATTACTTATTAATTACACTTCCTGATGTTTTCACATTTTTCTCATTTAGAAAAATAATACATTTGTGTGTAAAAATGAAATTCAGATTTCCTTTTAAACATCTCGAAAAAGTCCATAATACCAGGTAAATATTTTAAGATTTTTAATATAAACATAATTTTAAGACAAAATAAAATGTTATAAAGTCTTGCATAGGTTGTTTAGTTTTAATTTTTCTTTTCTCCTAAAGTACTACTTACTTTTGAGTGGTGGTATTTTTTTAATTTAATTTAATTAATTTAATTTAATTTAATTTAATTTAATTCAATTCAATTTAATTTTCTAGCTTTATTGAAGTATAACTGCAAAGTTGTGATAAATTTAAAGTGTACAATGTGATAATTTGATATACAGATATATTGCGAAAGATTCCTAAATTGAGTTAACACATTCATTAACTGAGAGGTGGTATTTTATAATGGTTACAAGTAAAAACTCTTAAGATTAGATCTGAAACCCACTACATCCACTACCATTACCACCATCATCTACCAGCTAACAGATATTTGGAAGTTATTTAATCTCAGTTTGTTTTGGTAAAGTGGGGATTATGACAGTATCTTTCTCTTGATGGTGTTTTGAGAATTGAGTAATGTAAGAAAAACAGCTATATGTCTGACACACTAAGTGTAAGTATTTATTATTATCAAACTATCCAGATTACTTGATAATGTAGATTGTGAAGGAAAGACCATCAGGCTTTCTCTGCCCTGACTTATTATTGTCCTCTATGACACAGGCCTCTCATGCTTCTAGAGTTCAGTTTAACCCACCAGTTCCCCTTTTCAGAAAAAGAGATCTTAAATGCTTTAATAGAAAAAAGGAGAAACGGGACCCTTGTTTGAGTTCAGAAAGTTTAACCAGTGAAGGGGAATTTTGGCTGGTTTCTTCTGCTCCCAAACTTTACCAATTCATGTTTTAAAAAAGGACTAAGGAGTGAGAAAAATCTTAAAAGCTTTGGTTCAGAGAGTAGACAATATCACTAAGTCCAGAGAATGCTTTGTCTGAGAAATCCATTAATAGATATTACTTTACATATAATATAGGCCTCATGAGTTGATTTATACTTAGTGGAAGGATGCCATACTCACATGCTTAGAGATGTCTGAGATCTTTAGGTGACCTTGAAAATGATCAAAGGAAAAAAAAATGTAACTAATTTTGCTAATACCTCCATATTTATCCCTGTTTCTTCTTTGAGTTGGAAGTGTGATCTGTTCTCTTGGTTCAACTTGGGGCAAATTCTGGCTCTTGGCTTAAAAACGTTGATTCTAATCCTTCTTTTGGGTATTTGTCTGTGTTGCAGGATCAAATGTGACCTCCAGAGTTTTAAGTGCTGCTGCACAGCAAGTGTCCTATAAAATGGTTGAATAATCAATCTTTTCACAAAAAGAACAGGAATGTAGAACATTCACCCTCAGAAAATCTATCTATGACCATGATAAATCAAACAACTAGGTAACCCGGATTGATCATATCCCTGGACAATAATGGTTTATCATCAGCCAGTTTAGGCTGAAGAATGACCAACAAGAGGGTTGAAGAACTGAAACAACATAATTTCCTGTGCTGGTGGAAAACACTTCTAAAACTAGCCACATTCTCCTGGTTCTATGTAAAACAATACAGAGGCTAGGCCTACTTTTTTGTCCTTCTACTAAACACTGGGACCAATTTAAAACATTGTAGAGGCTGGCTCCATAAATACTTATTCCTTGGCAATAAAACAGACTGCTCATTAAGACTTACTTCAAGACCTTTACCATATTGTGCCTACCAATCCTAAACTATTAATGTCACAATTCTGCCCAATCTTAACTAATTATTCATTTTGTAAAACCTACCTTAAAATCACCCAGACCAGACATTAAAGCTTCTAAATATTCTTTCTGATTTTTCTATTTGGAGTACATCCTGAGAATCTATGAAAGTAATGTTCTCCCTTATTCAACTAAATTTAATCACTTTAGCTTTGCTTAATCAGCAAATTTCTTAGTAAGTTTTAGAAAATCTACAATAAGTAATATCTATTAATAACAGGTAACTGCAAGTAAAAAGAGGTCTATCAGAAATTTTATCCTATTTATGGCTCATTAAACAACAACAAAAAAAGTCAAGCCACAGGAAAACTCAATTCTTTTTTCTCTCCAAACTTAGCATGTAACCTATTTTTAGTGTTATAAATTTGTGTCGAAATTTTACATCTGTGTTAAAGTTTGGCTTCTGTGTGTGAAGTAGCCTTTTTTCTTAAGAGCACACAATAAAACCAAATAACAACAACAACAACAAAAACAAAACCTGAGAAAAATGAGAAATTTCTGACTTTGCTTAAACTTACTAAAGGATCTCCTTTTGAAATTAGCAATAATCCAAGATTGGGATTTCAAATCTTATATTGGTTCTCAATTCTTTCAAGTTTTATAATTTATTTTGGCAATGGTATCTTTATTTATGTAATATATTATTTCATTAGAATTTACTCTGAATTAGAAAATTCACACTTATTATGGTATCTAATTTTATTTTAAATTTTATGTTTTAAAGTTTCATAAAATAACATTCAGGAATTTAGGCTATTTTGAATAATAAATTTTCATAGTATTTTTATGGTCCTTATCATTTCTTACTCTGACAGATGTTTTAATACCTCAGTTATTCATAAGAATGAATATTATTTTATTTCAAATAATAATGGTTTTTTTCTTACTTAGTATAAATTCATTGTATTTTAGTGTATTTCATTCCTTAAATGTAGTGAAACACTTAAAAGAATGTGTCCTTTTCACAACTTAGGAAATGTAAAATTTTTGAGATTATGATTTTTTTCTTCTTAAAAAAAAATGGGAAAAGGGAAATTGTTTCAAAAAACTGAATTCATATATCTGTAAAGAGATGGATGATATAAAAATATAAAATAAAACTCTTTACACTATGATTTTTTTTCTTCTTTAATAGTACACATTAAATAACTTACCACTCACACTGGTTCTGGTAAGTAAACTTTGTGGAAAACTCTCTCCTCACAGATCTAATATGTTGCTTATTTTGTGCAATAATTTGGCTATTCATATACATCATAAATTTGATTTTCTCAACAAATTAATTCTTGCTGATGCAGTTAGCATCTAAACTGTTTTACAGAAACTTAAACTTAGATGTCATTCTAAAATATGATACATGCACATATATTTTTGTCTTCTACCAAGAGATCGTTAAATACCTTTAGTTGATATAATTGATATAATTTTAAATTTAAAAATTAAACATCTTTCTGTAGGTATAACACTCTATAGAACTTAATCTTAAATGGCAAATGTTCTTATATTTAATACTGAGTGACCACTAAAGAGTAAAACAGCATGAATAGTGTTCTTGGCATTGCCAATGTAGATGACTGAAATTTAAATACTGGATGCTAAAAATAGAATAATTTGATTTTTTTCTAAGGGCTAAAATAACTTTTTAAAATACAGTTACATGTTATTTCTGCTTGATTCTCTATTTCTGAAAAAAATAAAAATAAAATAAAAAGAGAAATGTGGAACTATAGTAATCACCAAAAGCCCAAGAGTGTAACTTGAAACCAAATCAATACTTAATTTTAAAACATTGACAAGGAAAGTTTTAGAAATATAACATAAATTTGTCATACTAGTCCCTGCAAAAAAACATACATGGATGTTCTTTTATTCACTTAGGATTGATTTTATCTGATTTCAGTACTTCTTCCTTTTATATAATTAAAATCACCACAAACCATTAACTCATTGTATCTTCACTCATATAAAACACCAGCACAAGATCTTGTGAGCCATGTATATATTAAATATATGGCACGGTTCAACGTTTTGGTACCTTTCTAGAACTGGGTCACTTTAGTATATTGTTAAACTTGACTTACTGTAAACAATTAATTGTAAGTGCAATTTACTGATATGCTCAAGTTGTGGTAGTCGTATGGCCTGGCTTCCATCATATACACATATAAACAGTTCTAAATTATCTGTTTATTATTTAGAATTACTTGGTGTTTCATATGATATGGAACTTCACCTATAGAAGACAAAATGAGCTAAGACTTAAATACCAAGTTTTCGCACTTATAATCATATTGTATGCTTTTACTAGACTGTTGGAGCTGTCGTAACAAAATACTACAGACTGGATGACTCAAACAACAGAATTCATTTTTCTCACAGTTCTAGAGGCTAGAAGTTCATGATCAAAGTGCCAGCAAATTCTGTTTCTGGTAAAGGCTCTCTTCCTGGCTTGCAGATGGCCACTTACCGTGTCCTCACATGGCCTTTCCTCTGTATGCCTGTGGAGAGAGCTCCAGTATCTCTTCCTCTTTTATAAGGACACTGATATCATTAGACCAGAGCCCCACTCTCATGCCCTTATCCAATCCATTGCCTCCCAAAGGTCCCAACTCCAAATATGATCACAGTAGGGGGTCAGGGCTTTAACATATGAATCTGGGTTGGACACAATTCATTCATTACAGTGCTTAAGTACAACTTAGGCATTTGACTCTGCCTTTCTCCTCTCCCATAAAACATCTAAAGAATGAAAATCAGTAGAAGGCATCTTTGTAGCTGAGTTTCAACAAAAACAACAATAAACAAAATAAAAACTTAGGATTCATCAAAATGAAAACTGGCTGCACAATAAACATATACTAAAGCATTCTCCAGCAGGAAAACAATTATCCGGTCGCAAAAATTCTCTCGACATATACCATAAAATTCTAAACATGAAGAAAACAAAGAAACACTTTAGCAATAATTGTTAAATGGCAAGTTTTAAATGTAATAACTGTATCAAATTTGATACTTTAAAATCCAAATTAGTAATCCTTATTTCTACTTCAGGGTGAAAGTTGGAACTAAAAAAATAAACTTAAGTAGACTGAATTACCAGGATTCCAGGACAGGTTTGAGGAATATTTTTCATGTTCAAGAACTAATAAGAAAAATATAGATTACAAAGAAATCTTAAAGAGATAGAGATAATTTAATCCAGAATGATAAGCAACATAATCGAAAGCTTTGTTTCAGATTGTTCCAGAAACAGCAAACTGCTTACTTCAAACATGGCAAAGAACTGCAGTAGTAAGTAAATAGTCAAGGAAGTAGAGATTGAAGGCACTCTTAATATGGGGTTCCATTAAAATAAATGCTAGCTGGAAACTAGAAATGACTACAGTTTTTACAGTCAGTTTTCATTCTGTTTCTGTGTTAATTGATTAATCGAGGGTTAACAATATTATATTGCTATCATAAGTATAGGTTAGATCTTTATATGTGTTTCAATAGCCATCAATCCAACCATCCATCCATTTCTCCATCTTCTATCTATTCCTAAGAGTCACACCTAAAATGCCATGCTGACTCTGCAACTCTGATAAGCCCCATTGATCGCAACAGGACAACAATCAGCAGAAATGAGTTACTCTAAAGGAAATGAAAGACACATGGGTTACTCAACAATTCTCAATAAAGTGTGCCTTACAAAAACTATACAGCTAATTCAGGAAAGAACACTTATCAAAAATTGTATTAGTTTGATGAAAAAATTTTGTGTAAGTAATATGATGAATTAAATGACATAGCTGCTATTTTAATCTCCCCCCACCTCTATCCAGACAATTCAATTACACTCTAAAAAATTCAGAAGCTGTACAGTAAGAATCCTCCATGGTCTTTATGAGTGTGACCTTCAAAATTAAAATGCTAAATTGAAAAAGGTGCTATTTGCATAAATATTGCATTCTTGCTATTTTATAAGAAACTCAGCTATAGGCAATATCTTATGCCATAACAGTAACCTGACACCTATAAAATAGAAGAAAATAGCATTTAAGTTCCATGAACTACTCACATTTGGAAGATACTAAAAACAGCCTAGGTCTGTGAACGTGGCAGCTATATAACTTTCTGCTAATGAGGCTATAACTGAAAAGCTTTTACTGTGAGATTTTTGCTAGCTGAATCTTTACCAAGGCAAACTAAAGTGTCCCATCTTATTATTCAATAAAGCACTAAAATATTATGTACTAATATATATGCACACACATATATTTTTACATCTATATTTTAATATTATGAATATATTTATATTTACTTACATAGTAATTTTACCTAATTATTACTCATTTTATTGGTGAAGCAATAATACATAAAGTAAAATGAATCCACATCTCAATAAATACTAGAAATATTTAAGAGGCAAGCCACTTCACAGCAGACCCACTATATAAAATATTTTTGAAAGAAAATTTTGCTATGTCCGCTGAATGGCAATTGCTTTCAATCAAAACAAAGTGAATAGATGAGGGGGAAAAGGTACATAAGCAACTGCTCTTTCATCCTTTCTTGTTTTTTTGTGCCATGCATACCATTGTTTGTGCCTCTTATTTATTTTTATTTTTTGTCATTTTGTTAAAACAATTCACTGTACAATCAAAATATAGCTTTTATGTTCCATTTTCACAAAATCTTTATGATTTATTAATGGAGAAACTCTTTCCTCATGAATGAAATAACCATCATGTTTCATGACTTTTCTGTTAAATCGTAGATAACAGTCATTGGGTCACCATCTCATTTTGCTAAGAATGTCATGTTCAAAATATTAATCAAGATTGTGAACTTGATGCAGTGTCAAGTCACCTGTCCCTTAACTCAGTTCTGCTTCAAGGTGGCATTTCTGTAATGGGACATGAGAGAATGGTTAGTTTTCTCTATTTTTCTGGTTTCTGTTCTTCCTCTTACCCCCAATCTCCCTGCCATGCCTTGAAAATCTTTGTCTGACTGAGCCCTCTGGTAGAGAAGTGGGGTGTGAAGAGGAGCACAATGAAATAGAAAAAAGAAGAAGAAAAAAAAAACTCTTAAGGGACTATTTTTTTAAGTTAGTTTACCCTCTCTAGATTCAGCATATGATTGTAAGTCAATAGGGAATGGTGCTGTAAGAATAAAAATTGGAAGTTAATTTTAAAAATTAGAAATCTTTTATTTTTTTAATGATAAATTTGATTTTAAGTTACAACATATATGTGCTTAATGACTTTGAGATTTGTGACCATGCTCCAAGAATTGATGTTTGGGTCCTTCCTGCCTTTCTCCCTGCCTTTCTCCTTGCCTTCCTTCTTTGCTTCTGTCCTTCCTTTCTGTAAACCATATTCATATTGCTTCTATTTTTGTCCTGGGGGTTTAGTTTCTTCCAGGGAGAATTTACAATTTGACTGCAGAATATTTGTGCTTTTTGTTTTTATTTCCATGGTAGGCTGAATATCAGCTCCCTCAAAGATATCCATGTCCTCATCTCCAGAACCTACGAATGTTATCTTACATGGCAAAGGTGATTTTGCAGATGTGACTAAATTAAGGATCTTGAGATTGAGAGATAATCTTGGTTTATCTGACTGGGCCCAATATAATTACAAGGGTTCTTATAAGAGGGAGGTAGGAAGTTCAGAATCAGAGAAGGAGATGTGACAATCAAAGCAGAAATGGAAGAGGTGAAGATGGAAGAGGACCATAAGCCACAGATTATGGTAATCTTTAAAACTTGGAAAAGGCAAGAAGATTCTACCCTTGAGCCTTCTGAAGGAACCTGACCCGCTGACAATTTGATTTTAACCCACTGTGACTGATTAGGAACTTCTGACCTCCAGAAACAAAAATAATAAATTTATGTTGGTTGTTTAAAGCTACTACTTTTTTGGTAATATAGTACAATGACAGTAGTAAATTAAAACCTTCCTCTCCTCCAATCTCTTTTACTATTATCACATCCACAACTAATTTGATAGAAATTTTTAGGAGCTTTGAATTTCTATTTCTTATATCATTCCATTTAATTTTACAAAAGCATGAATACCTCTTTTTGCCCTTGTATCTAATTGCTTAACACTATTATTAAATGTCCTACTAACAAAAACAATTTAATTGTCAATTGTAAACAAATACATCTACTTTTTGTAAGCATAATTAGTGGACAGAAAAAGTTCTGGGCAGAGTTATTTTGGGGCAGCATCACTCAGTATGTTTTTAAAAAGAAATAGAGTTGACATAGTCTTCATTCATACAAAGGATAGTTTAAATAGAAGTTTGTTATAAGACTTTTTGCTATAAACACATAATAAGAAAAATTTAAAGTTGTTTATTTCTATTTTTTCTTACTTTTCATCTTAATGTCCAAAGACAATAAATTCAATCTGTACCATATCCAATCTATTCTCCACACTACAGCCAGACTATATTTGGTTTTATGTAATTCCTATCTTTAAATTCAACTAGTCTATTTTGTTTGTGGATAAGGACTGGATTTCTTGGCATAGGGATATACAAATTTTAAGATGTGGTTCTTCCTTTACAATTAGCCTATCTCCAGGGCACCAAACCCCACCCCTTGCCAACACCATATGCTTCAGCCTTAGTGAATTTCTTGAGCTTCCAAGAATGTCTTGGCTTACCTTAAAGCCTTTTTAATCTATACATTCCTATGGTTAATGTCCCACCCGTTAAAATTCAACATAGAAATCAGATTCAGGGAACGTTTCTTATTACCCCTCTAGAACTGTTAGCAAGTCTAGACTTTATATTCGTCTCTATCACTGTCTATTAACTTAGTATTCCTGAACTTCCTCTCATGTTCAAGGAAGCAGAGATTTTCTGAGGTTGGAAGTTGTGTTTTGTTTATATTTTCCCTCAGAGTCTATCCGTGCCTACCACTCAACATTCTTCAGGAAATATGTGACTATAAATATGTTTAGATGTATTTAACCTATATATTTGACAAAATTCATTCAAATATGTTAACCTAAGTAAATATGCACATGTTAAGAAGGTTTTTTGATTAAAATAAACATTATAGCTACTGAAATTATAAAAAATATATAGCTTTTCAATACAAGTATATTTGATTTTTATCATCTCACATTTTTTTCCATATAAGGAAAATTATTTTTTTAATTGACAATATTTATTCCTCCTGAATCAATATTTAATTAATTTGTATTACCTGTACAAGTAAATGCTCACTTTTTATCTGTAGTTATACAGAACTTAATATAGATCATTGGCATTTTTTTTTTAATTGGATGTAGTAATTTCTTTGCCTAAAAAATAATTACTTGCCAAAATATGTTATATACTCAATGCAGGTAAGCACTACAGACAAAGTGTTACCAATCTTGGGTTTTCAAAGCTCTTTTTGTCCAGGTTAGATTTATTTCATCTTATGACATAATTAGCCAAATTCAAAGTTCTCGGGGCATAATATAGTAAATTGTTAAAAAAAGGAATGACAAAAATAACTTATCGATATTGAGAACTATGTGTACATCCCCTGCTCCTGAGATAGGTATATTAACTATGTGAACAAATGGTTTTTCCATAATGCAAATTCAGCTTTTGATCCAAAAATATTTTTTTATCAATTTGAATTCCCATTGTAGCCTTATGAGTTAGTATTGTCAACTGTGCCTTTTTTAGTTTTTTTCTAGTATTTTTTGTTTGTTTGTTTATTGATTTCTTTGTTTGATTTATAGCTGGTACACGACAACTGGAATGGGGAACTGCACCAAGGGTTAACTGGGTTGATACAACCAAATCTCTCACTTTCAATCAAGCAATTAACTTAGAAAGCATATATCCTAGAATGAGAGTATTCACTGATGTCACTTTATAACACCCTTTACATTTATTTTTTCTCCAGATAGCTTAAAATTGGACTTTCTAATTCAAACTAGGCAGCACATAATTATACATATATTTTAGAACAATTGAGCTGGCATTGCCTTATAAGACAAAACAGTGTCAGGAAAGATTTCTGAAAGCAAAGAAAACAGATTTAGGGTTATTTAGTAGTTCAACAAAGTAGTAATAATGCCTTGAATTATGCTGGGTACAGCAGAAGTCAAAAAGAAAGTAAAGTGCACATTTATTGCAGATGATAAAGCAACGAGAAAGGAGTGCAATGCAAGTTCTTATTTTGTACTTAAATAGTGGTGTCTAGGATAAGAGTAATCACAATTTACTAAAGTTGGGGAGCGTTGTATACGTCCAGCAGATAAATGATAAAGTTGCAAACAATATTGGAGAGGGAGGTAAAATTGGTTATAAATAGATGGACATCTACTCCACAGAAATGAGAATTAAATTATTTAGATTATGAATAAAAGTCAAGGGGACAACCTGGGAGAAGGCTTATATTTAAAGAGCAGTTAAAGGAAGTGTAACCACAGGAAATGAAATTAAGTACCACTAGCATGGCAGAAACAGGGGAGCTCATCTAACCTTCCTTCTGTCTCCCCATACTTCTGTCTTCTGGTAGATAGGCAAGATCACGTAATTAGTTCTGAAAAACAAGGTAGCAGTCCACCTCCAGCATTTCTTTCCTGAAGAAACAATGATATCTGTGTGTTCCAGGCGGGGTGACTATATGATTATGAAGTCTTTGCCACCTGGATGGCTTAGTGACTATGGATAGCAGAATCCTGCCAATTTGAGTATACAGTGAGTAAAAAATAAACCTTTGTTTTGTAAACTAATGGGATTTAGTGATATCTGTTACTGTATCAAACTTTTCCCAAAGAATAGTATATTACAAAAGTAAATGATGAAGAGTTTTCAGCAGAAGAAAATGACAATCAATGTTGAATGCTTTGAAGATGATGGTTGGGCGTATGTGGTGATATGGAGTCACCACTTATGAGACCAATGTCAAAGTAAAGCAGGAGTCTGACTACAGGGAGTGAGTAATGAGAAAACTTTGGCAGAAGACATTGATTATTTAATCAAGGATGTTTTGAAGTGAAGGAAACATTGACAGAAAAATAAAAAACAACTTTAGAGATTAGTAGGGTTTGCTGAAGTCTTCCTTAGGATGTGAAAAACTTGAAATTATTCATAAGCATGGGGGGAGAGATAGATAATTATACAGGTAGTAACAGCTGAAGAGGATTAGGGCATGGATGAAAGTATAGATAGGAAAAAGGAGAAAGGATGGAGGTGGAACATAGCCAAGAAAGGGAAAAGTTGAGCAAGTTCGGTTGAAAGATCTTTACCTTGGTAGAGAAAGTTGCTTTCATAACTGAGAAGAAAGGACAGTGTGTTAAGCTTACCGAAAAGATTTTTTGAAATGTTTAATAGAAAATAAATGGAATAGTCATAAGCAATGCCAGGTGACAGTGAAAAACCAGAAATAACTAAGATAAACATGAATTTACCTTTGAAAAAGTAGACTCTAAATAATTTTTTTGATTAGAAAAAAAACTAGATCATAATTATTCTAAGATTATTGCATTGATTGAAGAACTTATAAAGAAATGTTAAGATAAGTACTAGCTAATACATTGAGTTTAAATTATAAGAAACAGTAATGGCAAAGTTAAAGCACATTTAAGAAAGGTAACAATTGCATAGAGTCAAAAGATTTATTACTTCTAAACAATATCAAAAAATTACTAGACAAAAGAAAGGAGTTTGATCTCAGTGGTAGATTTGAAATTTCAGTTAACTTTTCCTGCTACACTATTCTGTAGCATGGAACTCTGAGATGCTTTGGAGCACTCAAATTCAATTTGCAGAAGCAGTGACCCAGGAACATGCAATGTGAAAATTTTACTGTAGACTTCCCTGAAGTTCTTTGCTCACTGGCATGCCTCATTATGTAGAAAAAGTTCAGTAGATATTGCTAACTATGTTAGTTTAAGTTACTCATATTAAATTTCTGATGTCAGTTCTCAATCTCAATTATGAAATGGGGATGTTAGGGCAAAAAAAAATGTGGACTTGACTAGTAAGGTTTTGATTTCTAAGATGATTTGATTTAGCCTCTAAAATGACAGGTTATAAATTCTCCCCATTATCTTGAATGGAAAAGTAAAATAAAAACATGACTAAGGAAGACAGCAATAAATTTAGAATAGAAACTCGATACACTATTTGACAAAGAAGAATTGAATGACAGAGAGCAATAGTGGTTTAGAGATTAATTTACTACTTTGAGATTCTAAATTTTGAATAAATCTTTAGACACAATTGTGAATGAAGTATCATTAGGAGTCAGTATTTTCAATGTTCCCTCTCTAGAAAAATCAAAAGTGCCATTAAAATAAAGATACAAAAATGAATTTAGATATGCGATAATTTTCTTTTCATGGCCTCAGGAAGAGATATTCAGGTGCTTTGTATAAAAACCCAAGAAAATTCACATTACAAAAGGCTCAAGTTTGATTAATACAGTTTCTTTAAGAAACCATTTTTTTCAGATAAGAAAATTTCTCTTAAGTCTACATACAATGATTTGAATAAAATATTGTTAAGGTGGGAAATAATCACACATCTTAGAAGTAGGTTACAATGAATCAACTGATTGCAGAACTGCTTTGCAATGATAACCTAGGAAGGAAATTAACTTATATTAAAATATTATAAATTTCATTATGTAAAATTACCACACTAAAGATTTGCAAAACCATACTTATAAATAGCATGATCTAGTCCAGACACTTTATAAGTCCTAAATATATTTCAGCATATCTAACTGCTAAGGAACAAGGCCTCTCTTTGTGAAAAATTTATATTGAAGAATATGAAAAAAATCAGCCTGGGAAAAGTATGATAGATGCATAAATGTAATTTTTCAGAACTTTTTACATTAAATTTTAAAATATGCTAAACACTTTTACCTACTTAAACCCAAGTTTAATATATTTCCTTTGGCTGAATTTCTAGTCTCATTTTAAAGAAGAGCTAAATTTAGCATTTTTTTAGGCAAAAACATGTCATATCCATTGTGCTTTGGACCTAAAACATGTTTACTTATTCATAACATTCTCTCAAACTAGTCTTTCTACTTTGAAGCTACTTTACTTTATTTAAATACATAATTATATCAGCAAGATTTTCAATCTCTCTCTCTCTCTCTCTTTCTCTCTCTCTCTCTCTCTCTCTCTCTCTCTCTCTCTCTCTCTCTCTCCTCTCACACACACACACACACACACACACACAAACACACACACACCTAATAAATCAGTTTCATTCTACATAGCCCATTTTTCTTCAAAACCAGAATTAAGCTGATTTCTTAAACCATTTCATCCCTTCTCTGAAATCAGTGGTTTAGTCTACTAAAAATGTCTAATCTGTCTCAAATTTTTAAGGGCAGCAAGGATTTCTAGAAAAGAGAAATATTTTCAGTAAAGGCCAAGATTTTGAAGGAAAAGACATAAATTTTACAGCCAAACAATTGTTAGGACATTGTAATAGTTAAGTAAAATAAGTGAATAAATGATTATAAATAGTATTTTAAAAAATTGCCTTGAATTTCCCTCATGTGCTCATATACCCAAAAGATCAGATCTTATGATAAAGAGGTTCAAGAGATTTTCTCATTTTTATAATTAATCATTGTGTTAATTGTTTATTTAAGTACTATTTCAATACTGTGAACTATTAACATTCTCTCCTAAGTTCTTTAGAGGCACCCTCAGTGAGACCTTCCTTCTAGTTGTAATTTTCCACATTTCGTCTCATAATTGTTTGAGTACATTCAGAGTATAACATCACACTGGCAAATGTGACATATTTGCAATATGATTACCCATTCTAGAACTAGATAAATAATACACTACTTAGAGCTTATAACTTAAGACTAGAGCCTGAAGATATATCAAAACAATTCAGTATGATAGATTGTTACAAATAAAGTTTTAGCAAAAAGAATATTCCATATCATTGCAATAATAAGCCTTGTTTACAAAAAGAAATAGATGATAACTTAGAGAAAATGATTGATGAAATCCAGAATATATAAAGAGTTATTTGCCAAAGAAAGCATAATTATGAGAGATTAGAGCTAGAATAGACTTTAGAAAATACATATTGGAACCTCCTTAGGAATTCAGAGAGTTGTCCAAAGCCTCAGAGGTGGATAGTGGCAAAACTGAGACCATAAACTAAGCCTCCTAATTCTCAGAGAGTTTTTCTTTTCTATACCACCTTCTGGCCTGCTATGTTGGGTATTAATTTTAATTCAATGCATGCCATAGTTAAGCAGCCATCTCTAGCTTTTTTTAAGACTATATTTTCCCCTCCCAGTTAAAACAACTATAATTAACAGATTTTAATATTAAAGTATTTTTCTCTTGGTTGTATTGAATCAATAACTTCCCAGGTAAGCAAGTGACATTATCAGACAAGGTTATCATGGTGTTGAAAACAGGTGGTATTCTATTACTTTAATCTCATTTTCACATAAGCACATTTCCAACTAAACAAAGTATAAAATAATTTAATAATCTGATTGAACAAATTCCTTAATTTCACAGCAGTAAGCCTGAATAACAAGCTTACAGAAAAGTAGTAATGATATTAAATATTTAAAATTGTGTTAAATATTAAAACACAATTTCAAGGAGATAAAGAAAAAAGTTATAATCTGTGCTATTATTTCACTCTATTTTATCTGAATATTTTCTTTTATTCCAAAGGAGATTGAGGTTAATGATTCAGAGAAAAAGGAAGAATCATAAATAAAAATACTTCATCTAATTTTCAACATGTGACAAGTACAATGGACTCATACCCTATTCTTTCTCTTTTAACACCCACAGAGATGAGCATTGTTATTAAAAACTTTTCTTGATAAGTGGCTACAAAACCTTATTAACCTTCACTTGATACGATGGAGTCATTTTGAGACAAATATAATCACTCCTTCTCTTGCAGATTCTTTTTATCTTCCAAAATTATAAATGCTTACTATTATCTCTTCATCTTTCTATTTGCTTCAGAAATATCATTGTTCTTGGTGTGAAGGCAGCAAGTTGAGAATTGTCTTTAATGTCTCCCTAAGATCAGGACCCACTAAAAGAAAATTAAAATTCACTAACTTAAGTGGTCAACTCTTAGAGCTTGAACAACCCACTCAAAATTTGCATTACGAGAGTTTTTTTTTTTTCACTGTTTTAAAACAAGAAAATGTGACAATTAGGACAAGTGAGAATTTTTGGACTGGTTTATTAAATAATCTGATTGAATAAACTATATAAAATTATATAAAAGTAATCTGCATATAAAAGTCTGGGTATATTATTAGAAATTCTTAAAATGTTTTTCCTATCAAGTTTATATATAACAGAATGAAAATGCTGGTTATTGCTTAGAAATTTATAATATAAAATTTTTATTATATCAAATGATAGGAATGCAAAGTTTTAACAAATGAATACTTCTAGAACTTATCCATTCCTTTGTTGGGGAAACGAGTGAGATAATGTAGTAACTTTAAAACTCTAGGAGATTAATTTTCAGTTTGGCATAAGGATAAAAAGGAGATATTTTACACACATAATTTCCACCAGCACTTTCAAAATCCATCCGTATAAAACTGATATACAAAGCACACGAACTTCATCTCCTGCGATGAAAAAGATTCTACATATCTACCTTGTGATACTTGGGAATCAAATTTTTAATTACAGTAGTGTAGTTGCAATATGAATGCACTTGATAAACTTATATGTCTAAAGTCCAAGCAACATATTAAAGGATTTTTTAAAACCTTTCTCATTTTTGTTAAACCTTTTTTTTTTTCTTTAATGGTAGTCATGGTAATTAACTGCTCTTTTTGGGAAGAAATTATTTTCCAGCATTAGCCATGTCTTGATGCTGAATTATTTTTTAAAATTCAGTTTATGTACAATTTAAAAATACTATAAACCAGAAACAGCTTTTTTCTCCAATCAAAAGCTATATAATCAACTCTTAATTACTTTAAAGAAAATTTCTATGAAATTAGAAACTTAAGGACATTGTTCAATTTACGAATAAATGTTCTTAAAAATAGGACACTTGCAAAATGTAAAGAACCTTACATATCTGGTTTTCACAACTTTCCTGTTTTTATTTTATATTGAAAATGTTAGACCTATGATTTTTCAATACACATGTTAATTCCAATAATTTATTACTTGTGGATAGAAAGCTTTTTCATAATCAAGATATAGCCAGTAAAAACATAGGTATTATTTTTGAGAATCTGAAAATATTAGAAACAATGTTTGAATTAGTTCTTCTATCATGTTGCATGCATTATATGTTTATGTATATAGTTTGGACTTACTAGGTGGAGTCAATGGTAGTTATGCAAATTTAATAACCATATAGAGCATCACGCAGATTGTTCAGGCTTGGGTGTATAGTGAACATGAGTTGCATGGCCTTGAGCTGATTATTTAACTTTTCTAAGCTTTAGTTTTCTCATCTCTGCAAGTTACATAACAATAGTGCCTATTTTGCTGAGTTGCTGTGAGGATTAAGTCACATAACCAGGAAAAGCAGGTGGCACAGTGTCAGGCATGTAGCTGGAGCTAAAGAATATCAGCAATTATAATGATAATGACTGCATTTATTTTGGCTTCTCATGCTAGCTTTTATAGAAATTAACCATTTGGCTCCATTTCTTTTCTTGCTTCTCAAAGAATAGTAAAATACGAACCTAATAGTATGAGGAAAAAAATGTTTCATTAATATAATTATACCTACATGTATAAAGTACAGTTATGAAGTCAATTTATTTTAATAAGTATTATGCACAGCATTAGACATAATACAGTATGAAAAGATGAGTAAGATATAATGGGTGTGCAAAGACTTTAGAGTTTCATGGTGATAACAGATAAAGAACACTCATAACAAATGAATAATGATAAATATAAAAAACCCTCATTTTCTTTTGTATTCTAAATTATGAAAGTTCTCATAGTTTGCAGTCATGAATACATTTATTTCATAAAAACCCATTATTGATATGAATAAGAGAATAACTGATTTTGCAGTGGAGCTTCTGAGAGTCATGCAAAGAATTACAAAGAATGGTTAAAATTATTGACCAAGTTCCTGGAATGTTTGCAGCAGGAATTTGCACATACCTACATCCCTGTGCTTTCCACGAGAGATAAGTAACATGAAGGTAATTGATTTTTCCTGAACACCTATCATGTGCTAAGTTGTTTGATTTGGTGATTATCATTGAGTCTTCAGAGTAATTCTGTGAACAGAAATTATTTTATCAGACAAGGAAATGAGATTCATAGTTGTTAATATGAAGAAGACCACAGAGTGGCTAAATAGCAAAGTGAAATTAAAATTAATTTGTTTTATTCCACATTCTTGGGCTATCCATGAAAGGAAGTCAATGTCATTTCTCCATTTTCATTCTTCCTACTTGAGCATTAACAAAATAGACCAGATTCTTCACAGTTTTTATTTACATTTAGAATGTTAATGGCTCTGACTCTTGTTATTTTCACCTTTTATCTACATCTTTGGCTTATTTTTTGTCATATAATTATCTGAAAATTGTAAGGAATAATCAGAATCTTCAGTAAATCTTCATTATGGTTTATATCTGCAGTGTCTTTTCCGTAACTCACCACTTTCTCCGTAACATAGTCACTGTTTTCATGTTTTATTTTCTAATATCCTATTTTAAATTTCAAAGTCCCGCCAAATTTTCTAATTATTAACTAATTCTGAGTTTACATATTATTTATGGCTTGGCTAATATTAAGATAACTATTTGGTTTCTTCCTCCTTGTATTGAAGCAAAGAACCAAGAGTATGCCCATTGATTTAAATGAAGATGGATCTTGGTCATAAACATTAAGGAAAACAATTTTTCTGAGCTAGAAAATAATTTCCCCAAAATTTCTAGCTATAAAATTAACAAGTTCTAGGGGGTTAATGTACAGCAGAGTGACTGTAATTAATAGTGCGATATTATATACTTGAAAGTTCTCAAGAGAGATGTTAAATGTTATCACCACACACACACGCACACACACACAAACTATGTGAAGAGATGTCAACTAACCTTATTGTGATAATCATTAATAATAAATACATATATCAAATCATCACATTGTACCCACTAAACATATATGTTATATGTCAATAATATCTCAATAAAGCTGGAGAAAGAAGGTGCTATCGTAATCTATTTTTTTAAAAAAGACACTATTGAATTAAATAATGTTAAACCTTAACTAGGATGATAGCACAGGAAATGGAAAACTGTTGTAGACATAAAAGACAGTCACAACAACACATCTATACATGAATATGGAATAACGAGGATATACCACCTCAGTTACACTGGTTGGAATTCAATTTGGTCCTTTCTCTTACGAATGTCTAATTCTATCATTTAAATGAGCAAAAAGCAGCTGTAGACAGACTAACATCCAAAAAACATTGGTTTTGTAAAGCCTAACTTATTTCTGGACAGGTAATTAGTAAAAATTTTGAGGCCAGCCTAGTTAGGAATTCAGTAGGAATGACCTATATTCATGAAATGACATACATAGATGAAGTGATATGTTGAAAGATGAAAACAGAAAAAAGTAAAGAATTTCCCTAGCTTGGAAGGTGGCAGGAAGAAAAGATGGAATACTCTGTAGGTTACTAAAGAGAATGGATCTATTCCATTTTCCCAGGATAAGAAATGGCAGTGTTCATTGTTTAAACTGAGGGGGCTGGGTGGGGTGGATTATGGATTATATATATATATATATATATATATATATATATATATATATATATATATAATTTTCAATTTATTGCTGATTATATCACCTGGGACCTTTGCCTTTTCTCTTCTTCTCCCCTTCTTCCTCTGTCTTCCATACAAAAAGTCTTCCAACTAGGAGTGGTTTATTGAAGAAATGTAAAGGTTTTGTATCTCAGTTTTTGAGAATACTTCTAGTAGATATGGGTGATTTACCTGTACTCCTGGTTTCCTTAAGACTTAAATGATGTCTCTATTGAAAATTAACATTGTTTCCTACTTCCTCACTTACTACCATCCTTGGCAAAAGCATAGTTTGTAATCCTCTCGGCTTCCATTTAAATAGTATTTTGGTGAGAAATTTGGGATTCCTCTAAAACTTATATTTTCCTACTTTTTCTAGTGTTGCTTTTTTACTTTTTCTTCTCAAGTCTCTTCTTGTAGCATCACCTATATGCCACTCACCATTTTCTTTAATATTCCCTTCTTTTTGGCAAGAAGACATCTGAGGTAATATCTTAAAATAAGTTTCTGATCTACTTCATTTAGTGATTTGGATTTTAATGTATTTATCACCTTGTCTCATGATGAATCTAGGAAGATTGGCCCCCAGGGAGGCATGGAGTCAAGTGCGCCAACCTGGCATACAAGAGTCACAGAGACCCACAGGTTTCATGATGACTAGAATTATGGATTTATTGTTACTGGCAAACTGAGTGAACCAATGGCCTAAGTCATGATGCTACATAAAACTCTGAAACTGTGATTCAGTTTTGAAGTTGGAGAATGTCAAAAGAAAAACTGGGTTTTCAGCCAACCCAAGTGATTGCTGACTCAAAATCAGAAATTCAAATAAACTGGAGAAAGTAAACAAAACTCTTGTGGCAAATCTGACTTGGTGGAGTAAGATTTATAGCTGCTATCCTTAGTGAGTGGAGTTGCGAGTGGGAGCAGACTTTCACAGGAAAAAATATGTGTTTCTGTGTGTGTGTGTTTAGAAAAAGAAGAATGGGAGAAGCAATGTCAGAGAAAAGGAAAATAGTAAGTAGGAAAATAGTTAAGAGCATGGGGCAAGCGTAGTTGAGTAGTTGAAGGATAAGCAAGCTGAGGAATTGTACATACTTTAGTGCAGTATTTCAAATTACTTTTTCTAAGCAGATTCAGACTGTGATCTTTCTCTCCTTAATCCTGGATTTCCTATAGAATTTGTCCTCTCAAAGTTAGGTGGCTTTCATTTTCTTTAAGTAGCAAAGATTGTCAGCTTTGCAGTCATTATGACCTCTCACAATACTTAAGACTGAATTTAACTTTTATGTGAGATAGCACCACATAGTCTGCTTTATCAATCAGAGTACTATTACTGTTATGTTATGTTTATACTTCTACATTTTTGCCCATTGATCCACCTTCTCTATTTTTGCTATGTACAAACATTTGTATAATGTCATGTTATCATTTGCTAATCATAAAACAATGTAAGTTTCAGAATTGATCAACTTAATGATTGCAGTGGTTAATTTTATGTATTGATTTGGCTGGACTATGGAACACAAATATTTGTTTGATGATTATTCTAGAATTTTCTGTAAAGGCAGTTTTTTGAAGAGATTAACATTTAAAGCAGTAGACTTCGAATAAAGCAAATTATCCTCCATACTGTGGGCTCCATCCAAACAGTTGAAAGCCTTAATAGAACAAAGAATAAGAAGGAATTGTGCCAGCAAACTGCCTTTGGACTCAAACTGCAACTTATCCCTGGGCCTACCCTGTAGATTTGAAACTCGTCAAACCTTTACACTCATGTGAGCCAGTTCCTTAAAATCTCTCTCTCTCTCTCTCTCTCTCTCTCTTCTCTCTCTCTCTCTCTCTCTCTCTCACACACACACACACACACACACACACAGACACACACACCACACCACCACCACCACCACACCACCACCACCACCACCATCACTACCACCACCACCACAACAACAAAAAAGGAATTATTTGCATGTGGTCCAGACTCCATCACTTCAATACAGCATAGAAGTAGAAAAGAGTCATTTGGGCCAAAGCAGAGCTCCGTGGCCCCAAGATAGCAAGCACTTCTTCCTCTGAGACCTGTGCCCATACCTAAACTGAACACGCAAACATCAAGCCCAAACTGATGTCCACCCCAGGCCTCAGCATGCTTCACCCTTCACTCACAGCCCTTCTAACCTCCTAAATGCAGCCTTCTAGCCTCTATGCCCCCATTTCAGGCCAGAAGAATATATATACATATATATATATATATATATATATATATATATATATATATATATATACATACAATATATATATATATATACATATATATATATATATATATATATGTATGTATATATATAATATATATATAGCTCCAGATACCTTGTATTGGTTTTGTTCCTCTCAATAGCCCTAATACACTGTACAGTAGAACTAAGACTTAGATTACATAAAACAAAAATTGATCCTTCTTTAGAAGGAAGCTTTCCACTTCCTTGTAATATTTCAAACTGTAAGAAAATATTCTAGAAGATCTTGCTGTTTTGGTTTTAAAGAGAGAAAACAAGAAAGGTTGGAATATATCCTTTATTCTATTTATTCTATTTCTCACCATCTTTAGGTATAGAAATACGTGTTCCTTTAGAGCAAACTGATCACACAAGAGAGTCACATTTTAATTCACTGAATCTGCAGTTCATTAGTAAAGAGAAGTTAATGTACTCTGAAAAGTTTGAGTTTTTTGACCAAGTTAAGTCTTGTAAGAAGATGTGGCATCATGTATGTCACTATTGTTTTCGATGCCAAAAAATGGGATCGGTTGAATCTTGAAAAGGCTGACTTTCCAAACTTGGAAGTTGTTTTATTATTATTATTATTATTATTTTGTGAAAGATAGAGACTGTTCAGATTTTTTGCTTTGGTTAATTTCTTGGAGTGAGCTTTGTAGTTATGCCAGTGAAAGGCAAAGAACTTCCTTAGAAATAGAGGTCCTTGAGAAGCTGTGAACATAGCTTTGACTTTGGCTTTTTATATTTTTATGTGATTTTTTTTTTCCTTGAGCATATAAAACAATATCTCTCTCTGGGTTGAGATGACTATTTCCCTAAAAAGAATAGGAATTTCCATCATAAATCATTGATCGATAATTAGTCCGGGAAACATCCTGAATGGACCAAAAGAAATGTGACTGGTAATAAGTTTTATTATAATACCTAATTCTTCTATTCCTTCAATTGCGTGGAAAGTTTTGTTCAGAGTTTCAGCCTGGGCTCAATAGTGTAGGCTTGTAATCCTGATAAGGCCAATGGGACATTAGTATCTTTCACTGAAGGGATAATACTATGCCAGACAATTTGGGAACAGCAATGGCTTCTGGACAGAGCAAACACGAGCAGATTGCAGCCTGACACTGTAGGTTAAGCACAGAGCGATACCTGGAATGTTCATATGTGGAAGAAGGGAAGGGTGGTGGTTTTGAATGACAGCTGGAGAGAACTCCAGGCATCTAATTGTTGTGCCAGGATAGATAACACTTCTATCATATGCAGGAAGTATTCCAGATGACAACACACTGACTAATCTAAAATCAAGTATGGGACACCTGTTAAAGAAAAAGAATCTTTAAATTTTGATTATGAGTGTTAAAGGTATTGGTCTTACCTACTGCCTTTTCTGCCATGCCATCCTGATTATGGAATAGGTGTCAAAGCAGTTCTGATAACACAAATGCATACCCATGAAATCAAGAGAACAATTAGGGTTCAACCAGTAATAGAACTTCACTTAAGAAGATCTAGGTTACTTTAAATACTTATGTCTTTTACGTGTAGCCTAAATTTAAAATTAAGCAAAAGTTGATCAGCCTTTTTAAAACATAAAGAACATATTAAGTCAGTGAAGAAACAGTCCTGGAAAATATTATAATTTGGTTCTTGGTTTGGAGGGTCAGTAAAAGGATAATAGAGATATTCATTTTCAAAACATAAAGTAAATAAAAGTCCCATTCTGGGAGTGCATTTGAGAAGGGATGTTGGTGTACGACTTTTATTTTTTACATAATAGCATTCTGTACTTTTTGATTTTATAACTTTGTGCACATTAAAAAAATATTCGGAAAGTAAAGCCATAAACTTTAAGTTTAAATGTATCTATCTATCCATCAAATCTCTTTGAAAAGTAGCTATGATCTGTAAAGCAGTAAATGCATTAGAGATGGTATTTTAAAAGAATTGCTTTGCAAAGCATAGATCCTTTTGAATTGTGAATAATAACTTCCCCTTTACAACCTCAGATTTAGCAATTCGGATTTTCTTAAAGTTATATACAGCCTTAATGATTTAGCTAGATAATCATTAGCAGATTGTTGCATGTATAGAAGATAATCAGTACATATTTGTTGAATAAAAATTGTCAGAAGTGGTTTTAATTACAGTTAATTTAATCCCTACCTCGTGAAAACAAAATATCCCCATATGATTTCCACTTTCCTGGCATGAGCGTACACACGTGAGAGTACACACACACACACACACACACACACACACACACACACACACTTATTTGATAATGATGTGTATTAACAATAAAAAGTATATTTTAGTTTGCATTACGTAGCATACTTATACTGACTTTCAAAGTAACACATTAATACTTTAAAACACCTTCAAATTTTATAAATAGATAACAATTAACATTTAAATCAACTGATTAGTCTGTGAATGTTTTATTAGTTATTTCCACTTACTTCTTTAGAAAAAAATCGCTCCAATATCTGCATTCATAAAAATGTTTGAGAAAACTTTCTTCAATTTTGATATTAATTGAAATGTTTTAATAAATAACAGATTAATATAGTTCACTCATAGCTTAGTTCCACATGTCTCTGACAATGTATTCATTTTATCTGAGCTCGTTGCTGCTGGTGGGAAAGCTCAAGTGGAAGTTCATGTAGCTTTCCGTGAACTCTGACTTGAAGCACCATTGATGGTATTGCAAACTACGTTGAAAGTAATCTTTCTTCTCTCTATCTTCTTACCTTCATGTCTGCTTGATGAGTTTTACTAACAAGTATTAAAATACAGTGGAACTATAAATAATCAATAAAATAATAAAAAAATAAAATACACTGGAACATGAAGTCCTACTTTTTTCACATGCTATAATGGACATTCTTGGAAGATTTTATGTATGATTAAAGATGTGTCTAATGAAATGGCTACTTTTATTAGACCTAGAGATGTTTTGCATGGCTTCTTTTTGTCCTCAGTGATCTCTAAAAAGACTTAGTGGCTACTTTTGTTACTCTCTTACTCATACTGGAAGCACTCTGAAAACAGCAGTGAATTACTTGAGAAGACAGCTTTAATGTAACCTAGAATTTAGCAACATGGCACTGATTTCTGTGCTTTAATCTGCCAGCATTCTAGACACAAAGAAAACATCTATGAAGTGATTTCTGACTTAGTTCTCTGGAGGAAAAAATCCCTTGGTACCTAGACAGATATTGTCTCTTCAGGAGGAGTGGAATTTGAAATAGCCTCTCTACTTGCACACACTGTCTCTGATGCTGCTAATATTTCAGGAACTTTCTTCTGTTCCTCAATTCTGTAAAGCCTGAAATATATTCCCAATGAAAAATAAATATCTCTTTTTGGTTTGTGGGCAGAATGCTTCTGGGGGTGGACACCTGCTAGTTTAACATTCTTTATATAGGCCAGACTGTAAGCAGAGGGATGTTCACTTGCCTCAGGGTATTTTTGATTCTCAAGTGCCACCTGCTCTAGAAACTGCAGCCAAATGTTATCTAAGAGAAACGGCATAAAGTATGGCAAAGAAATCCTGTAACTACAGAGGGCTATATAAACACTATAGCTACTAACTCTAGAAAGGCACCTGAATCATTTTGCTGGAGATAAGATGGACAGAAGCCGTGGGGCACTGCTGAGAATTCTCTTCAGCAGCAAACCATTTTCCTCCTACTTCTCAAAGCTAGGTACAATTTTTGAGGGCATGGAATAATTCCTATGTGTGCCCCAAGACCTATGTCCTTATAACACTAAACTCGATGGTTGGTGCTTAATAGTGCATGGAATTTATTAAGAAGACTAGAACATAGACGTTTAAATCCCCTTAATAGGTGGAGTTGTAAAACACTGGTCCTGGAATCATATACTATTTGTGATCGAATCCTGACTCTGCTACTTACAAACTGTGGTGGATCCAGAAGGGGTTCCTCAGTCTTTCTTCTGATCTCTTTTTTACACAGAGGGTGTTGAGTTAAAAACAGTACTTTCCAGCAGTGCTTATGCAACCTGTACTTGCTTGCGTGTTCTGGTGATGGGAGGTGGTTGCTTATTTCCACTTAGCCTGGTTGCAGGCTCCTTAAAGGTATAATATGTCAAGTTTTCTGTCATCGTGATGTTTCTTTTTTAAGATCATTTTGGTATGCCTTCTCACAAATAGTGCTCTTATCTTTAAATATGCATTTTTTTCTAATAAAAATAAATCACCTCTATTTTCTATTAAAAAAAAAAAAGGAAGTGGAAGTGGAAAGAGAGGTGGCAGCCAAACTGTACTCATTTTGGTAGTGGACTGAGCAGATATTTTGTGGCTCAGGGGCAGTATTTTGGCAGTTGTCTAGGGTAGTGTTTTCTGGAGCAGGTAGTCAGAAAAGCTGTATCCTGACTTCACAACTTTCTCATTGTGGTAAAGTGGCAGTTTTACAATGTTGCTTTAGGAGTCATTACTGAAGGCCCAGCCTAAGCTTGGTTCTCCAATCCTTCCAGCAATTTTAAGTACTCGGTTTCCTAAATTAAGTCCTTTTCTATTTAAAATGACTATAGTGGCTTCTGTAACCTTAGCTTCTACTAATATTTAATATCTAAATCATAATTTGTGTCAATATATCATATATAATCTGTATATTATAGATTATATAGACTTATACATGTATATATTTCTATATTTCCATTTTTATGTTGAGAACTATTTTCGAGCAAATTTTAAATAAATGTAGTTGTGATGATTAAACATTTTATTTCTCAAGCAAATTTTGCAGAATTGGAGCCTACATAATAAACACAAGGATACAGAATTTTTCTGGATTTTGGTGAAAAGTTTTAGTTCAGAGAGTATATCCTGGGGTCTTATTGATTTTTATTATAGCTAATCTCTTTAGATTTTTCAACTAGTCCTCAGGCAAAAAAAAAAAAGATTATTTTATTTTTGTCTGATTATCTTGTCCATCAGGTTTCATACTTCAGCTATGATACTGACATTAACATTTCTTACATGACCAGTGCATAAGGCACTACGCTAGATATTTGCTGTTTGAAAAATATTTACTCTCAGTTGTAAAATGAACAATAATATATCAATAAAAAGTTTATTAAATGCACAACCAATAAATTGATTAGGATTTACTGTATTCTAAAATGCGATATGTTACAGTCACTTAGCAATAAATTACAATGTGATGTGATAAATGCAATTATAAATGTTTGAATGTTTGAACAAATTTCTGTTGGGAGCATAGATGAGGAGAATATCTTTATCCCTAAAATGGGTTGTGGAAAGTTTCATCAGAATAAACAGCAATGGAGCCTTAAAGAATGAATAGGGGTTTAACACATGAAGAATGAAGTTATGAGCATAAGTGCTCATTAAAATAAAAAGAATGACATTACATGCTATAACTTCACAGTGCAATGAATGCAGAACAAATAGAAGTAAGTAAATATCAAGTAAATTTAACATTCTCAGTAAGTACTAGGTGTTTTGAAATGCAAATTGTACATAAAATTATTATTTTTTTTTGTAAGAACAAAAATAATCTAAATTTGTTAAATAGGCAAAATGACAAAAGCTTATTAGTAAAAGGATTTAGATTAAAATTTAGGAATATCTTCCAAGATTGTCCTTTAAGAAGTGATGAAGCTCACCCCACCCTGATATGTAAAATACATGGAAAGATTGTGAAATTTGAACATCTTAGTATTAAAAAGAAGGGGTGGGATTTATAAGTATAAAAAAGCAACCTAAGGCAGAAGAAAACATTTTTGTGTCATATAAAAAAATGCTCAGGTTATTTTATTGGGATAAATAGGTCAAAAGGTAGAATTTGTATTGTTTCAAAATATCTCAGTGGTTTTTAATGGAGGGTGATTTTTACCCTCTTCATTCCCTCATAGCGGATAATTGGCAATGTCTGGAGATATTTTGCGTTATCACAACTGAGGGAATTGGTCTTGCCATGAAATGGGTAGAGGACTTGGATACTACTAAATATACCATGCTGAGGACACCCTCCTTGACAAAATTGACATTTTGGGTATCCAACTCAAAATGTCAATAGAGCTAAGAAACCCTAGAATATCTTCAGAGGGCTTTTCAAAGAGAATATGCAGAAAAATGTCTCAGTTCATCATCATCTAAAATGACTGGATATGCTGGAGGAAAATAGCTTAGCTTAACTGGGTCATATGGTGAGTTTAAAATAAATCATGTGTAAATGATTAATAAGAATGACTTGAATGAATATGAAACTTTGATCCATAAACAGACAAAGTAAGAATCTTTTGGGTTACATATAATTTTAATAAAATAGAACTTTAGGTTATCTCATAGCTAACCTATTTCCAGAGTAATACTAATGACAAGCACACAGAGTCTTGGCTGGTGACTCTAGGTATGAGACTTTGAAATATTGTAACTGTATTATATATTTAAAAGTTGCTAAGAGAATAGTTCTTAAAAGTTCTCATCACAAGGAACTATGTGAGATGATGGATGTTAAATAAACTTATCATGGTATCACTGCAATATATATATATATATATTGAATCATGTATATCTAACTAACATAATGCTATATATAACAAATAGATCTCAATTAAAATGGGTGTGGAAGATATCTACAAAACTGAAACACTATAGCTGATAAATCTAATGGTGAAATGCTGAATATTTCCTTCTGAGGTGACAATGCAATGGAAGAAAGGATGTTTTTTTTCAAAATATGAGTCTCTATAACTAATATACATATGTGGGGAGGGATCCCATACATTTCACTTTTACTTATACTGATATGCAAAAATCAAAGATGGCTCATAAATGTGAATGTCAAATTAATATAACCAAGCTTATGGAAATTAATGTAGAAGAATATTTGCATGACCTTCGATTTCTCAAACAGGGCGCTGAAGACAATAACTACAAAAAAAAAATAAAAACATAATTGAGCTTTACTGAAATTAAGAACTTTCATTTATTGACAATATCAGTAGGAGAGTGAAGAGTCACAGACTAGGATATTGTCATTTATCTATATCTATCTATCTGTTTATCTATCATCTATCTACCTAGCCATCCATACATTCTTCTATTTATCTAACAAAGGGTTACATCCAGAATGAGTAAAAAACTCATACCAATTAAATAAGATGAGGGAAAAAATTTTACGGTGAAAGGCTTGAATAATTACCACATAAAAGAGACTATCCAAATGGGCAATAAGCATATGAAAATATGGTTTTATCATTATTCACTGGGAGGATGCAAATTAAAAACACAAGGTATTATTATACATACACCAGATCTCTAAAAATGTAAAAGACTGAAAATTCCGAGTATTGCAAAAGATGTAGAAAACCTGGAACCCCTGTGACATTGCTGGTGGAAGTGTAACTTTGGAAAACTATTAAGAAGTATCTACCGAAGTTAAACATAACACCTGCTCTATAACTCAGCAATTATACTTCAGGTATATGATCAAGAGAAATGAGTATATATTTACAATGAAGGACATGTACAAGAATGTTCTAGCAGCTTTATTCATTATAGTCAAAAAGTAGAAACAACTTGAATCATCATCAATAGGAGAATGAAGTACTAATCTATCATGTATTTCTATAATGGAATACAAAACAGTAATTTAAAAAAATGAGCTACTGATACAACAACATCGATGAATCCCACAATATTACACTGAGCAAAGGAAGACATCATAAAACTGTTTTACTTCATTTATATTAAATTCAAGAACAGGCAAAATGAATTGATGCTGACAGAGTCAGAAGAGTGATTACCCTGGATAGGTGGGTGAAGTGTCAAGAGAGAACTTTCTGAGGTGATGGAAATGTTTTATATCTTCATCTGGATGTTGGTTACTCATGTGTAAAAAATCACAGAGTTGTACACTTCAGATTTGTACACTTTCCAACCTCATATCTATTTTAGACAGAATTTAAAAGACGTTAAACCTCAAAAAAGGTAATATTGTGGACAAATATATTATAGTAAAAAAAATATTAGAAAAGAGGAGTTAAACATATTTTATTTATATCCAGAAGTATTTTGACCGCACTATAAGAAAGAAAAGGTCAATTTGCACAATGTATTTTATGGACAGAAATAAAAATTTGCTTATGAAGTTAATTCCTTTAGAAAAAATGTGTAAGTAATTCAAGAGTAGAACTGAAAAGATAGGAAACTGGAAAGGTACCATGTATCCTGTAAGTAAACTCAACAATTAAGGATGAAATTAGCCACCCAATGCAAATGTCCTATTAATATTTAATATATGTGTGCATAATTTAACGCTTCTTAAGATGTTCGTTTAACAAACCCTATTTTTTAAAAGATGAAATTAAGGTCTATTAAAAATTAATTCCATTTTCCTTTATCCTTTGCAATTTACAGTGACTCGTGTATCATTCTGAAGCTGTATGATTGAAAATGGTTTTATAGTTCACTTTAACACATAATGTTACATAAACCTGTTTTAAAAAATATTAGTAATGGAGGTAACTACACTTAATAAAACACAATTCACTGGGGAAGAATAGAAAATTGTTTGGATATTTATATATCCAAAATTAGATATATAGATATCAAATATAGGTAGATAGATACCAATATTGTATTTAAACTTTAAATTTTGGAGTAAACAAAGAAATAATTTTTCTTTCTTCCATATCACAGTCATTTTTTTACATCTGTTACACACTTTTTATATAAACAACTTTTATTACATGCTGCTATAGTTTATGATAAATCAACTCTCTGTCCCATTTAAAACTGCATAAATTTAGGCTTGTGCTGACATATCCAAAATTTTACTATTGTATTATAATATACCTCTTACATTGGCATTTGCAAACACACACACACACACACACAAACACATACACACACACTCACCCACATTGCATCCACATCTACACCCCACACACCAAAGCAAAGGTCAATTTTATAAAATATCAACTCTCAAAATATCCTATTTTTTAATTGTTAAAAATTTAAAAATGATAATAATTACATAGAATGTTGAGCCCAAATTTTAAAGAAGGAAGTAGTACAAGTATGCCATCTACTTCATATATGTACTGAAACTATAATAAATATCATATCTAAGTATCTAGATTATATCTATATCTATCTATGAGAAAATGAACACTAAAGTTCTAATTCAAGTTTTCCTTCAAAATATTAGTAAATTTCTCTTAGCAGTGAAAGTCTAGGTTAGGGTTGTAAAATAGGCAAAACATAAAGGTACAGAAAGCAAAAAATGTTGGCAGGCAAAGTAGGGTGGATTTCATTTTTAAAATTTATTTTTCAATTGTAGTTGACATACATCCTCCCCCATAGGGCTAATATTTTCTATAATTAAAGAGCTCATTGTACAAGCCCTAAGAACTGCTGTTAAATCATGTATAATACATATGACTCATATATATGCACAATGATAACATCATTATGCATATATATATACTTACATATATGTATGTGTGTATATATAATTTTTTCATAAACATGCCCAAGGTCATAAGTTTGTATATATTTGTGTATGTGAAAAAGCATAAAGTTACTAAATGGACTGGGAATAAAATTCACAAGGTTTCTGCCAAATATGAAACTGCACGTTTGTGCATGTTCTTGCAAAGGCCATTTCTTTACAAATAGGGTCCTGAGGGATTGTTAACACTAGATGAAGCTTCCTGTTTATTCACTTGCTCTGGGATTTCCCATTTGCCAACACTACAAATGCATTGTATTATAAATGAGAACAGCTTGTTGAGAGCAGTGGTTTAATGTTTTCTGGAAATAGATGAAGACAACACGTTCTGATATATTTGTAGCAAAATTCAGTTAGAAGCTTATTGAGTATCAGGAGTTCTTTTTTTGTTTTTTTGAACAGGCATAGGAAATATGCTTTTGTAGTGATATTATAGATAATTACAAATTATTTCTAAAAAAGGTAATTATGCCTGCTTTAGATAAACCTGCTTTTAGAAAAACAATTAGTATTCAATTTAGTATCTAGGTAAACAATATTTACATTAAAAATACTAGAAATTTATTTGCACATAAACCTTTAAAATCCTCTGCATTATGCCACAAAAAGAAGCTAAAATAGTTGTAATATTTTAATGATTATAGATCACTTGGTAAACTCTCCTTATTACTATTAACTTACCTTAATGATCTTTTAGTAGATATCTAGATAATAATAATTTTTCTGAAAAAAAAGAGGGAGGGTGTATGTTAACTACAAATGACAACTTGATGATTCTAGACATATTCTGAATACGTCTAAATAATGTGAGACATACTTTGTAAACATATAGCACCTCTTAGAATACTCTTTTAAAAGACTTGATAGTTGTTGTACATGATATGAAATGTTTTTTGTCAGAAGTTTATTTGGGGGCATTATTTAATCTCCACGCAAAGTTCTATAAACTGTTAAGAATTTCTGTTATGGAGCTGTGCAAATAATCAAAGTTTGGGTCTCAAACCTGTGGGAGCAATTATAAGCAAAGATGAATTCACTAGAAAGCTAATGAAGCTTAATCATCAGAATTCCTCACTTTGCAAGGCCCTTTCAAAAAGGTCTTGGGAGTAGCCTTAGCAATGTGTATGCATGGTCATAATATAGGAAAGAGGCACGAGAACTCCATAGATTGACTAAATATGAAACCAAGTGGAATTCAGAGCCTGCTACATGCTGATAGACTCAGAGTCGGCTTGATCAGCCAGACCACAAGAACCTATAGAATAAAGGAAGATCACTTGCACAGATTACTTATAACTATTTACCCATACCTTTAACATTTATTCATACCATGAAACTTGTACCTTGTAACTTGTACCTTGCACAAGTTAAAGATAAACCCAATCATTCATTTCATTCTTTATTTCCTATCGTCACTAATTTTTCATAGAAACTAAATATATATATATATAGCCAGCTGTAAATGCTCAGGCTCTCATTCTCTGACTTGGAGAGGAGCCCACATCTGTCTACGAAGCATTATTCCTTCTCTAATAAATTTTTCTTTGTCTTTGGCTCTGGCTTGCTCTTGAATCCTTTTGTGCATAAAGCGAAGGACCCTCTCTCAGAGTACAGTTTAAGTTCCCATTAAAGAGGAGGATACTTGATGTTACATAAACTTCACTACCCACAGAATCTGGGCTTGTCCTGATTCTAAGATTATTTATGTTGAAGTTTTGTTATCTCCAAGCCGAAATCAAGTTGTTCAATATTGCAAAAAAAAAAAAAAAAAAAAAATCTCTTTAATTGGAATCATAAACCCTAAGTTTTTCTGTTTTAATTGCTTCTATCTTTGCCTATTCATTTCCATGCATCTTCAATTATAATGAAAGTGTTTTATTTTACAAGCCAATTTTGGCCATATAAGCAAAACATTTATTTACGAATAAAATTATTTCCTTACAATTTTTAAATTTATATTATATAGTCCTGAGGTTATGTTGTATAATTCATGTAGGCATATGTAATGAGTAGTAAGACAAAATTCCCCTAGAAGCATTTAAACATGCCCAGAAACACTTTTTGCTTAATATCACACAACATGAAGTGCTTTAAAATTGCCATATGTTCACAACAATGATAAATTTTCACTATAGGTGGACATTAATGTCGAGATAAAGGCAAAAGTTTGGGGTATAGATGAAGAATTCAACATTGGACAACATATTAAGTTTCTCAAAGTTTATGATGCAAGGTAAAATTTAGAAAGTACAAAGAGCTTCTCACAAGTAACAGAAAAAGTCCTGCAGAGGGGCATGATGAAGGAAAGATTTGTTCCCATTTGTATTCTCAGCCTAATAAATAGTCTTAAATATGATCAAATCCTTATCTAAAAAGAGGAGGTAACATATTCTTTTATATAACTGATTTAAAAGATTGAATTCAAAAAATTCTTTATTATAACAACTGGATTTAAGGTTCTGAGTATTTGAATACCTATAACAGCAAAAGAAAAAGATAGATTTATATAGTATTACCTGCGCATGTAAAATTATAGAAGTGAAAGACAAACATTGACCCAGGGGAATGATTTGGCCTTGGTTAGTGTTGTTGCTGCTTCAGCCACTTTAAAAAACATATGCTCTTTTAAAGTTATGTATAAATTATCCCTTTTTGAAACTAGAAATGCATGATTTATATAGTTTATATAATCTGAGATGTAATGTTTGAGGAATTGGAAGGAAATGAAAACATATTTCTCCCTTCAACCGCAGAAGCTGCTGGCTTGCAAATCTTTTGCCTTGAGTTTTATTAATGATTAACAGTAAGAAATAAAGAAAGAAAATAAGAGTATTTCTAAGTCATCACTAAGGAAGTTTTAGCTCCCCCATAAGCTCCATAGCCCTGCCCAGTCCTAAATAAGTCTACCTTAATTGAAAACAGTGTGCCTTCTATGCTAACTAAAATGAAGCTGGTTGCCTGTACAGGTATAAAAAATTACCAGAAACTTAATTCTACTGTCCTTACTATGTTATATTAATGACTGCTTTTGTGTATGCTAATGATAGAAGTTATAGGTGTTAGCTCATTCTTGGCATTGGTTACTTTCATTTGCAGAATTACATTGAATTTTACAAAACAGTTACTAATAAATGTATGAGGTTTGATGTAGAATTAATTTCAAACTAGCATTTTCACTGATAAAAATATTGACACTAATAATTTAATTTGAAAATATAGTCACTTACATGGTTATGGGATTATAATTTCCTCATTTGATAACATATAAGTTAAATTTAGAATGAGTAATGTTTTTTCTTATCAAAAATATTTACTAATAATAATACAATATTTAAGGTTTATAATAATGTCAGGAGTTACTCTAACTTAGTTCTTACATGTTGTTCAATACGTCACTGAGTAACAACCTCTGTAAACTGTTAGGTTGAAAGGAGGGAGTGTATATAAACATGCTAAAGTAACTCCTGAGATCATATCTCATTCAAATTTCACATTATATTTACCTAACAAAAACAATAAATTGTATTATTGGGTAAGGAATATAAAAAGCCTTCATCCTTACAAGGAACGAGATGTCCCAAATAAAAGTCTATATGAGCACATGAGCAGGCACATGTGTATTTTAGCTACCTTCACTTTTTTAAAATTAAAAAAAAAATTTATTTTATATTGTATTTATGGCCTTTAAAATGGCAATAATAGTAAAAACAACATGATTTTTCTCAGCACTATCATTACTACAGTGTGTCACAAGAAGTAATAAAGTATAAATTCCAATACAAAAGTTTAACCAAATAAAAATTGAAATTTAGTTCATAAACTATATATTGAATTACATAAACCTCATATCTATGTTATTTATAAATCCAATTATTATGAAATTTCAGAATTAAAATACAATGGTATTCTTATATTTTTATGAAAATAGCAAAGAAATATTTTATTATTATGGATATACAAAGAGCACAGATAGTGTATTAAATAGACTAAATATAGCAGCAAATGCTTAGTGTATTCAAAATATGTATGAAGTAATGTACTAGGATAATAGACATCTGTTACTTTTGAAAGCTTTTATATTTCTCACACAGAATCAAAAAATTTAACTGTCAGAATCGGACAGTCCCTGTAAAATTAGTGAAAGTAATCAACATTTTTTCCTCAGCACAACAAAGTAGGAAGCATCAAAGTTAAGTGATACAACCACAAGACTAGAGCTCAGTGGCCAGACTTTTGTTCCAGAATTTTAATTATATTTGGTGTTCTTCAAAGGCAGATTTCCCAACAAGGAAATAATTCTAGTTTATGATTGTAAGATTGCTAAATCCTTAACAGAAACTACTAGAAGTATAAGGATAGCCTACTATAGGATGTGATTCCCTCCTGTAAGCCATCAGAAAATGCAGTTGTGCGTGCGTGCGTGTGTGCGTGCGTGCGTGTGTGTGTGTGTGTGTGTGTGTGTGTGTGGAGGGTGGGGACCATTTTGTGAGAATAAGGCAGTGGTAAAAATTAGTTTTTATTACTATCTCCATAGTCCCTGATCTTCACAAATTCCAGGAACATCTTTTTAAAAATCAAACTACAATTTTAAAGCCAAAGCTACAAAAATTTGAAACAATAATCACAATATTTTTAAAATAATCTTTCTATGTTAGCTTTATTTAAGATGTAACTGAATCTTAATGAATACATATTGTTTTGTTTACGTCTGATTAAGTTTTCACTACTAAAATGAGCTGCCAGAATAAATTCTAACTGTGTAACTTTAGTTACTTCCTGGGAGATCATAAATTTAACACTGTAGCCTGAAAGTCAACTGCCTATAAGCAACATTATATAATGAAAGAAGCCTAGGTTAGGAGGTCAAGTTTTACTTCTGTAGGCTTCTAAGGCCTCAGGCCAGTTTTCCCCCTCCCTGAACCTTTTTTTTTTTTTTTAGTAAAATAATGGCAGTGTCAACAACTGTCAAGGGTCAAAGATTTTATCCTACTTGAAAGCTAATTATGTCAGCCCACTACACTTTAATAAAGGCTGGCAATAGACCTGACACTTGGGTCAGAGACAAAGAACTTATTACTCAATTCCTGAGCTTCATATTCTCAATCAGTTCCTCTTTTATATCAAGAACCAAGGGGCAATGCCCAATGGCCCAGGAGGATGCTGCAAAATAGGCTTACATCACAGTAGAGGTTCCCTGAATTCAGGAAACCCCCAATCTTATAAAGTGGTTTTCAGCAAACCCTCCCAACATTTGCCCCAGAGGGAGATCTTATCTTAATTATACTGTACTCAAATCTGCCTTTTGCCCTGGAGGGAGATACCAGCTCTCTCCTCTAAGTGCTTTTGCTTCAGAAACATCCTTGAAAAGATAGCCATGGTTGTCATAAGATGTGTACAAACACCATGGAGAATTGGCCCCCACAAGGTAATAACATCAAGTTTGTGACTATGGACAGCTGTAATGTATAAATAATGGCACTCAAAAAAATGTAAAAATTGAAATTTGTTGTATAATATTAGTTTTCACCACTAAAATTTTTCCTAAAAACAAAACAGCTTTTGTGTAGTGAAATGCTGAAAATTAAAAGCTTCTAAAGGTTGTGTAATAGTCCAGTTTGTTAAGTAATTCTCAATAAAGCCTGACACCTTGAATATATGTATTTATTTAACTATGAAATACAGAGATCAACAAGTAGCAGCTGACTGTCTTTAGTGCACCCAAGTCTTTGACAAAACAGCCTCTGGAAGACACATAATTCATCACAATCAAGGAACAACTGACTCACAATGTTTTTGTTCTAAAAGAGAAAGAAAATATCTTCATATAGAACTATATATTTACAATCATACGTCATCCTTTTCAAAGTACAAAAGAGAAAAGGGAACTAAACACTGTTAACTCTAACTAGTTGAAGGACAAAAACAAAACAAAAAAACAATATAATTAACAAAAAGGCATTAGAGAGATATTCTAGTTAGAAAGCATATGGTATAAGAACACACATTTCTATCAGCCAAATGAATAAAATGTTAGGTCGGCCAGGGCCTGCCTGGAGGCTTCCCGGTTTGACATCAGAATCCGGACAAGGGCCCACCCTAAAGCCCTGGCGCCATTGCCCTAATCCGCTACCACCCTAACCCGGATGCTCAACTGACATTCCCCATTCTATACCCTACCCCCACATAATCCTATCAAAACCATGCCCTCTCATCCCAGGGCGCGACTTCTCTGGCCCCTCTCCTCTCTGGACCAGAGAACCTCGCCTGGGAGCGCTCTCCCAATAAAGGCTTGCTTTTAAAACTTTTTGGCTTGACATGTGTTTACCTTACAATAAGTAATTGCCAAGAATAATAATCTTACATAGGCTTAGCAGAATCTTAAAAAACATTTAATATGACCTAAAGAAATCTGGATAAAAATTGTATCTTCCTTTGATGAATGCACTAAGTAAAGCATGAAATAGTTCTCATTTCAAGCAGAGTATAGGTTGTTAAAAGTTCAAGGAGTGTAAAAATATAACAAGCTAAGATTGCACGACACAGCATAATCACACTGGATCATGAGAAAGCATTACATTAAGGGTTTGCAATGGTGTTAAACCCCTTTAAGAGTAACACATATTCACAAAGAACAAGTGTGGAACATTGAGTAATCAGGACAGAAAGTATTAAAGTGTACCAATAAATCATAAAACTTGCACATCAAAAAAATGAATTGCTGCCCCCAAAGTATGAAGTTTAATAAACATAGGTGCCACCAAGTAAACATAAATAACAGTAATAATTTAAAATCGAAACAATAATAATTTTCATAAGTTGTCTGAAAGAAGATTTTCAGAGATATGAATACATATTGGAAGTCATATAAAAGTGAGACCACTCATGCTAAATAGTTTTGGAAATTCTATATATTTTTAAGTAAAATTATTTTACAAAAGGTGATAAAGCTTTTCTGTTTGCTCTAATCTCAGGAAGCTCAATCTTTTTAAATGCTATTGTTAAAACTTATTGAATAAGGATAAAAATTTCGAAGTCACATTTATATTTTTTGATTAATATATAATTTAGTCCCTTGACCTGGATGTACTTAGTTTTCTATATGTAATTATGCTAATGACGATATATATCTTAGAGAAAATAAACCACTTCCAATAAATATTTAAGCTATAAATTTTCTTATTTATTAATAGGTATATACTTTTTGCATGCAAAAATCAGTGAAGTGGGGTCACGAATAGGGCATGAAAAAGAAACGTAGAACAAAGACTTTTAGCCAAAGGAGGATAACAACACATGGTTTGGAAATTAAAGGTAAAAAAGACTTTCCTAAGAGATAAAAGTAATAAAATGTTGCAGTATAGGCGGGGTAGAAAGACATTTGGAGGTCCAATTTATTTTTAGTGTTTGGAGTAGAATCAAATTGAGGTCTAAGAGAATGAAGGAAAAGCAATGGAAGTAAATAGTATTGACTATTCTCAGTTAATGACAGTTCTATTTCACTTAAAGTTGCTCAGAAAAAAAAGCTTGCAGTCACCCTTCACCCCTGCTTTTGCTCTCACACTCCATATCCAATTTATCAGAAAATAATGCTACCTTTGCCCTCAAAATATATTTAGAATATAACCCCTTTTCACTATCTTAACTGCTAATACTGTGGCCCAATTCACCATTACCTCTTGCCTGGATTATAGCAATTGCCTGAAATTTGGTACCTTGCTTTGATACTTTCACCTTTAGAGCCTCTTCTTAATCCAGTCACTGGAGTGATCCTGTTAAAAACTAACTCAGATGTTGTAAATTTTTTGCTCAAACTATCTGATACTTCTTATCTCGTACTGAGTTAAAGCCATCTCTTCACAGAGGTGGATAAATAGCTTGTGCTCCTCATTATTTTCTATCAACCTCTTGCTTATTCCGACAATTCCGATCTCTTTAGTGATGGCTAAATACCCCAAATCCCTGCCTCACACCCTTAACAGAGTATAAGCTCCATAAGAACAAGAATGTTTATCTCTCTAGCACATAAAATAGTTCTTAACAACAAGTACATTCTTAATAAAAATTTCTGGCTGGCCACCTAGCTGGAGAACAGGAGAAAGAAAGAAAAGAAAAAAATATTGAGAAATTATTGATACGTTTCTATCTAAAAGGATCTAATTTTTATAAAACAAATTTTCTATTGCTCCATTTGTTAGGTCATGTTCATATCCATCTAACTGGCAAACAATTTTACATGATAAATTCTCCTCCCAAGTCTACCAAATAACTTACTGAAATATTTTCTCCTAACTTTGATCAAGCTCTTTGATATAATTAATTTTGTAAACTTTAATGTCTAGAATTCATACTTTTTAAAAAATATATCCAATAACACACATGCAACAATAACATGCATTATATATTTATTATGTTGTGTTAGACACTCTGATGTTACAGAAATAAATCAAAAAGAAAGAAAATTTTTGTCTTTGGGATCCTATAGTATACTTGAGGACCAAGACATACGCATATAATTAAAGGCTGACAGAATACAAGATAAAAATATAAAAATTAAGACAAAGAAGAACTAAATTCCAACTGGGAGGGATAGAAGTTTCTAAACAAAGATGTTTCTAAACAAAATTTTCTCATGAAAATTTCATTCTCAAATCAAATGCTTTTAGACTTGAACACAAAGAGTGACTGTAGAAATAGCACAATTTAATTTCGTAAAGTCAAAAATAGATATCATGGGGATTTTTAGTGTTCCACCTTCCTCAGAGAAAAGTATATAAATCATATAAAAAACACACATCTGATGAATTGATTTTAAAAACATCATAATATTAATGGAATTAGGTGATAAACTTAGAAATTAATTACATATGCTTTATATTGCTTATGTCTACATTAATAAACCCCCCTTTTAAGAGATTGAGTAACCTTTAGATTTATTCAACCTCCATTGTACAGGAATATGAATTTGATACAAATGGAATGGTGAACTAATGAGATCTCCTCAATTTTTTGGTAATAAAATAATTATGGAGTTAAAAATTCATATTTATTTAGTCTCTTCATAGATAATTAATATGATTGTATGAAAAGAGGCCCAGTGTATATATGTATGCATGTATGTATGTATGTATGTATGTATGTATGTATGTAAGTATATGTTTTTAGATAACTATTTTCATGTTTATTAGTCAATTGATTTTATTGCTTGTAAATTTCCAGCTCCATCTTTATTTTTTTATTACTCAGTTTTTTGAAAACATAATGCCCAGCTTAGAAGAGAGCAAAACTGAGATCAGGAAAAAAAAAAAAAAAGACAGAGGAGACAAGGATATATTATTATAAGACAGGAGCGTGAGCCTTGGGGGAAAAAAAATCTTAAGGTAAAAATGTTAACGGTAGAATATTGAGATGTTGCACCTAAGTCTGGAAACCATTCAGAGAATAACCATGGTTTGGACAGAGAATTTGAAGGTGAAGATGTTGGAATAATTTTTTGAAATGTGTCTCCTTTAATTAATATGATACCATTAGTCATGTACTTTACTATTATCATAGTGCAACTTGTAACTCCAATAAGTGAGCAGAAGAGAAATCATTTACTCTCAACTGATTTTATAATAATCAAGAACAAAACTAAGATATGTATTATGTTCCCAAAGATAATTGTCTCCTTCTATACAAGTAATTTATAGTGAATATAAAATTAAAAAATGAATATTTGAAAATTGGAAATAGAATCTAAAGTGTATAATGCAAGGGCCAAAGATCTATTAGTGAAATAAAAACTAGTCAACAATGTGTAGAGCTGACAATTTTTTTTTTTTCTCATCAAACAGTCATGGAGTATTTTTTAAACTGTTTTTGAGATTTTATTTATTAGAAGGAATGAGATTAGTCCAGCTAATTTTTTTCTCAGATTTTTCTCCCTTAGATTTTTTTCCTGAAAAATTACAAGGCATTTTTTTTGACATGGCCTTACTATACTATTCTTTTAAAATTCAACAATTACTTTCTCACGACTGTTCATTTATGAGTAAAGTCTCATAACCAGTTACTAATCAACCCATACCTTTAAATTATCTGGTTTGGATGTGTAGGAAAATCTACCATATATTTAATTAGCTTTAAATACAGGACTCCTATGATTTAAATTACTGCTTGGAAGCTAAATCTTCTGATATGCATTGATAAATATAAATTTTCTTTCATATGTAGAAAATATTAAAGTTTCACTTTTTGATGTTAAATTGTACATTTAACAGGGAATATAATAATGCACTGGGAAATGTTTCTTTTTCTATAGATATTCTTTTATAGAAGTAAGCAAAAGGAAGGAAACAATGTAGAATCTTTTGTATTATACAGTACCATAGCAGTTTTCCAGCAATACTGTGCTATAATTGACAAATAACACTGTACAAGTTTAAGGTGTACAATGTGTTAATTTGATATTTACATATTATGACATAATTACCACCAGAGTATTAGCTAACATCTCTATCATATCACATAATTATCATTTGTTTTTTGTTGTAAGGACATTTAAGATGTCCTCTCTTGGCAAATTTGAAGTATCTAATACAGCACTGTCAGCTATAATCACAATGTTACACATTAGATTTCCAGAACTTATTTATCTTATAGCTGAACTTTTATAACATTTGAACAACATTTCCCCATTTCCCCTCCCCTCGGCCGCATTCTACTGTCTGTTTCTATGAGTTTGATGTTTGTAGGTTCCACATATAAGTGAGAGCATTCAGTATTTTCCTTTCTCTCTCTCTGGCTTTTTCACACAGCATAATGTCCTCAAGGGTCATCCATGTTGTCCCAAATAGCAGGATTTCCCACTTTTTTTATAGGTGAATAAAATTCTCATATATATCCAATATATCTCTATATTTAAACATTAATTTATATCTCACATCTTTTTTATGCATTCATCTGTTGACAGACACCTAGGTTGTTTCCATACACTGCCAATTGTGACTAAAACGGCGATGAGCATGGGAATGCAGATATCTCTTTGAGATCCTGTTTTCATTTCCTTTGGATGTATACTCAGAATACATACAAATGGTGAAAAGGTACCTGGAAAGGTGCCCAGCATCACTAATTATCATGGAAATGCAAATCAAAACCATAATGAAACATCACCTTATACCTTCGAGAATGATTATTATTAGAAAGACAAGAGATAACAAGTACAGGCAAGGATTTGGAGAAATGGGAACCCTTCTGCACTGCCGGTGGGAATGTAAAGTGGTTCATGGAAAACAGTACAGACGTTCCTCAAAAAAGTCATTTTTGTTTGTATCAAGCAGTGGAGCTCTCTTCCACTCAGATCTATGTTTTCGAAGTTGTACCAGATGTATTTTATATATATATATATATATATATATATATATATATATATATTTATATATATAATATATAATATATACATATATGTATATGTATATGTATATTTTGATACTCAGTAGTATTCTGTTACTAAAAAATCTAAGTGACATATAATTAAAATTTCACTTATATTTGTAACTAAGCTCAGCGTTCAAATAAGTAAATATTTTGAAAGCAAAGAAATATGATACAAACATTTTTAGGCAAGAGCTGAAAATATTTTAACAGAGATTCACTGGCTTGTAAGTAGTAGAACAAGAAATATGTTCTGTTTTGATTTTTGTGGTTAATACTTAAAAGGGCATTAACTATATGTTATATTTTAATCATAGTATATTTAACTCATTTGAGTAAAATAAGTTTTGAAAGTAAATTTCATATCAATATTGCAATAATTTTTAAATTTTTACAAATTATTAAATAATATTTATATATTTCCAATTCTGTAGAAAGAATGCTGTAATGATTTCCCTTCATAAAAAGATCACATGTTTTGTAAAACAGATTCCTTTGTTAAAATATTTATTGAAATGTCATCTAGAAAATAAAAATAAGATAATATAGCATTATATTAATGAAATGATTATTACCCTAAAAATTTATACATTGCTTTTAAAAGGTTTTTAATTCATCACTTGTTTTTCTTCATCAAAGTTATATAGAAGTACTACTGAAAACCATGACAATAATGATTATTTTTGGATGAAATTGCTTATGAAAATTATCAGGGTCTATATATGAAATTTTAGGATTAAGCCGTAGTTTACATTAGTTATTTTTATTATATTTATGGTACAATATTCATTTGTTTCACTATCCAAAGCAATAAATAGGATTGACACTTTAGACCAAGGCAAAGTAAGAGGACTAGATTTATGCAGTTACCAAAAAAGTAGACAGAATATAAGAAACAACTGTCTTTGAGACATGAGATTTAGGCACAAAAGGACAGTGATTCTGGGAGATGGCAAATAGTGAACTATGCCACTATATTAACTTGCAGCCTTAGACAATTTCTAGGCTGTGATATAAGGAGTGTAAACCAAGCCAGGTCTCAGCAAACTCCCTGAGCTGAGGAGACAGAGCTCTGAGACTGAGGTTTCTAAGGCAGTTAGAGTTTGCAAGACAGCATCAGAGAGGAGACAACTTCACAGAGAAAGAAATGCATATAAATTTAGAGGGTCCTCCTGAAGTATTCAGCAAAATATTGATTAGTATGGACATCTGAGGAAGCTAACTACCAAAGCAAAGGAAAGAACCATCTAAAAATATGGAAGGGAAACACTACTTGTCACTCCTATAAGTCACACAGAAGGGTAAAAGTTTTCACTAAGTAAATGTGAAATATCAAAAGTCACAGGGTTTTGTTGAATACCTTCTTTGCCTGAGGCTGAACAGCTCTGGTTTGCCAAACAGACTTTAATAGTTAACACCCTAAAGGATACAATTGTTTCCAAATAATGAAAGTGCCTCAAAAAAAAAAAAAAAAAAAAAAAGCATAAGGACATTTGTAGAATTAAAATATGAAGGAAACAACACAAAATTCACAATGCCTGGCATTCAATCAAAAAATACCTGTCATGCTAAAAAGAGAAATAAGAACCTTAATTAAAATAATTAATTCAATCAAACTTACCCAGAATAAGACATTGGGGTTACCGAACAAATACGCTCAACCATAACTGTATTTCCTATGTTCAATAAGTTAAGTAGATAATATAAAATATAAAACTATTATACTATATTATCTGAGGTGAAAAATACACTAGATGAAGTTGGTAGTAAACTAGGCTTTGCGGAAGAAAAGACATGGCAATAGAACTTATTCAAAATAAAACATGCCTTAACGACATGGCAATAGAAATTATTAAAAATAAAACACACAGAGAAGAATTTAAAATAATAAAAAAGGATATGTGAGCTCGGGAACAAAACAATATGAATAATATAACTCTAGACTATTTGCAGAAATAATGGATGAAAAATTTCCAAATATTATAGAACTCATGGATCCCAGAAAATCAATGAAATGAAAACAAAAGAAAATTTCACTAAGGCACATCACCAAACTGCTTAAAATCAGTGATAAAGAAAAATTTCAAAAGAACCCAGAGAATTCAGAGGAAGATGGTAGACTAGGTAAAAACTGGGTTCTCCTCCTCCCAGGTCAGCATTGAAATTACAACCAATTTATAAAATAATCAACGTGGAGAATCATCTGAAGTCTGGCTGATCTTAACACCTACCTCTGATAATATAAAAAAGCCTCATGGAAGCTGGTAAGAGGGACAAAGTCGCAAATTGGGCTGGACCCGTACCTGCGGGTAGCGGAGAATCACCCAGAAGGAGAACGAAGCTGCAGCGGCTCCCTTGAGGGAGAGGCGGGGTCTTGGCCTCATTTGGGGGCTCCTCAGCCCGGGGTCCTAGCCCAGGGAAGAGGAGATTCCAGTAACTCTGACCTTATAAACCAGAGGGAATTGCAACCATCTGGGTGAGATGGAAATAGACTGATACCCTAGACGCCCCTTTGAAGGGCTCAGGAACTGACTTTCTGACCTTTGGACTCTCACCCGGGACATGGCAGTGGGTCAGAGGCTCACCTAGGATTCATATTGAGAAAGTAAGTCTGCATTATCTGGCACCTGAACAAGGGCTGGAAGGTCAGACATCCTTGTGCTTTAATCCAGACCCCCTACAGGGCAATCTATAGATGGCATCAGCTTGATTGTACAGACCTCTCCCATAGGGCCATTAAGAAGCCTTGGCCTGAGGGGATCAGCCCGCCCCACAGGATTTGCAAGTTGCCCAGGGCTTTCATTGCTGGATGGCTGCCACGCCCTGTGCCAATTCAGGACCAAGCATGCACAGTTGGTGGCCAGCTCTCTGAGTATGCATTTTTAAATAGTTTTAGGAAGATTAATGCTGCCAACACAAATTTGGGAAGATACTGGGGATCTGTGGGCCAGTCCCAGACAGCAGCTGTTCTTACTGCGATCTGCGACTTCTGCTGGAACACACAAGGTGTTCCAGAAGTTGTAGCAAGACTGAGGCTGTATTATTGATATGATTGTCATTGTCTCCCTGAGACCCCGCCCCTCCTTACCCACAAATTGCCCCAGAAGGCTCATTGACAGCTAACCACCACAGCCCTGCCCCTCCTCCCTAGGTCTCCCAATCCACATCTGCAACAAACTTTGGCTAGCACAGGTCAGGCACTGCACAGAAATCAGTGGCAGGCAGACCTCTGCTGCCTGCAAGAGTTGCAATATTGGGTTTGGGGAGCGCAGAGGTCTATGGAACCACCTCAGAGGGCAGCTGGTCTCACTGTGGTCTGTGACTACAGTGGGAATGAATGCCCAGGCACAGAAAATGCAGCAAAACTGAGGCTGTATTGGTCAGATGGCCCTTGTCTCCCTGAGAACCCGCTTAATCCAAGCCATAAAGTGCCTGCAGCCCATTGACAGGCAACCATATAACCTAATGTTATAAATCCTAACACAGAAGAATGAACAAAGGACATATTAAATGAATAATGGTATATTGGAAAAGCATAAGGAGAAGGATATTCCAGGGAAGGAGATTCAAGTATGTAATCTATATGTAATCCATATAGTAGATTCAGGAGGCCACAGAGTAGTTCAGTGTTACAGAAACATGGGTCACGAATACCAAAGATGCAACTGGACACACATGGACCATTCCTTTGGAGATTTAAGAACACTTGGTGAAATAAGCAAATTTCTGTATATTTAATTTTTAAGGAATTGTGGAAATATAAATGATACGTTTTATTCAGATTTTCTGATATTGACATGATATGAATTATGCCAGGGAATTTAATTTTTTAAAAAAATCACACACACAATAAATAGAATTATCCATTCACCCTTATAATGTGTATTATCTTAAACTTATTTGGAAGTTGGTTACTAAAATTTGAATATGTCAATTTTTTTTTTCTTAAAATAGACTATAATCAATGGGATTACCACTAAATTTATTGGGACCTTTTTTACAATGTATTTTAGCAAATCAATGACAATAATAATGATCAAAGGATAACTTATTATATAGCAAGATAATTTTTTAGGATTTGATTAGTGAAAGTCTTTATTTAAATGATGATAATTACATCTCTTTGACTAAATCTATTGGCTCTCAACAGTTTCCTTATAAACCTGGTAATTTCTTTAATGCACTGTCTCTTGGTTTATGTACAGTAAAAAGGCTTTAACAAAAGTATGTCTCCATAACTGCTAGTCAAACGATGATAATTAATAGAAGTTTTACCTAGTGCTATAAAGGTATTAATTAACAATTTATAGTGAAAAGGAAAAGCATGATAATTAAAAAGTGAGACGCTAATAAAGAAAGTGAATGAAGTAATTGCAGGAAAGCTGTATCCTTACAATCATCACAAATAAACCAACAGAGTAACCATCCCTATAACAAAGGAACTCTGTATCAGAGAATCAAACAGGAGGGGAAGCTGGAGGGGATTTATAGTTCATCATTCATTCTACTTCACCAGACTTCGTCTAGATACCCTCCCTATCAAGGAGGTAATTGATACTTAGGTTTTATAATTTAATGCTTCATTAGGAAGGTTCCACTCTGTCAGAGTGTGATTTTTTTTATTTCCTTGTAAACAAAAGGTAATTCTGAATTATTACCAAGACACATGGAAACAGAGACAGGTAGATATGAAAAATGTAAGCTCGATCTCAGTATAAGTGACCCAATTTTCATCTATTGAATATAATTTTAGGACACAATGAACTTTGTGCTGCCAAAACATTTGATTCACAACCTGCTATTATGTTGATGATTCGTCATAAAAGAGTGATTTTCTCACTACCAGAGTCACTTTAGTTAGGCAACAAGAAAAGCTAATTTCTAATCACAATAACCTAATAGATGATGATGATGATAGACCGATGATAGAGAGATAAATAGGAAGGATACAGATAGAGCTATGGAGAGAGATAGAGATAGAGATGATACACATCAGTGTATGTTTCAAAAACACTTTCATGTATTTTGTCTCATTTAAACAAAATAAGCAATTTGTTAAAAATCATCTCCCAGGGAACCTTACATACACAATCTCATTTAGTCTTAACAACATCAGTGACTCAAATACTCAATCAGGCTTACACTTGGTGTTTTTTGTTTTCTGGTCTAATCATCTTGTGAAACCATATTCTGTTAGTTAAAATGCATGATACCTAGAAAAGAAAGGATCCAAGACCCAAGACCATTTCTCACTAGCACATTCTAGTTAATTACATATCTGATTATTATTATATTTTTTCTGAAGGTAAATTTTGCCCTACCATCAAGGGATATGTAGAGTGGTTCTTAAACTCTGAATGTATGTGTGTGTGTGTGAGTGTGTGTGTTGGTAACTGTATGTGTGTTGAGAGTGAGCATGAATAATAGTTGATGAATGTCAGAGAAGCACCAGAGAGTGGAGAATGAATGGGTGACAGGTGATGGAGATAGCCAGTGGGGTTAGGACTCAATGGTTCTGGGGATTTGTATCTTTTTTGTCATTTTATTTCCAATACCTGGTAGAGTGACTGGAGAGTAGGTGCTCCACAAATATTTGTTTAATGATTTATAGGGAATCAGAATGAAAAACAACAATAGAAAATTTCACAAATTTTGCTATTTCTGCACCATATCAGATAAGACTCCACACATAACATTTTGTTTTGTTTTAATTTTGCCTACCCTTTAATAATAAATAAGTATCTAAGTCTCTCAGGCAACCTCTGGTTACGCTCAGTGCTTAGCATAGAGACTAACACATGGCAGAACGGGGGCGGTTGTTGATATAGTAAAAAGTATGGCAATTTATTAACCTGTTTTGTGTCTCCATTTCTCTTGTGTACAGTAGGGATTACAATAGTGTCTATTTTATAAGACTGTAGTGAGGATTACATTATTATTATTATTATACAGGATTTATATTCTGCCAAATAAATAAATAAATTCTTAATCATACTACATACAAAATAATATAACATGTCCAAAAGGGTCAAAGTATAAATTTCTACTTTTGAGCTATTAATCTTTAAGTGGCAAGTGATTAAGTTTATATAGATAAAATAAATTAACAGAAAAATATCAACAGTGCTGTGAAACTTACTACATTCTTTCAATTTTTAAAAAAAAATTTTGTGAAATGTAGATTTTGGCCTAACTAAACTTCTCCCACACTTAAATCCATCAATACACAAACATCGAGATAAAAGATAACAGTATTTTATAATTTTGGAACAAAAGTGAAATGCGAAACAAACAACTATCGCAGTATCTATTGTCTTTACTTTCAGGTATTTCAAACTGTTATTGAAATAAATTTATTTTCATCTCAGTGTTCATAGAAACCTCATAGTTTTAAAAGTGTGTCGAGTTAATGCACTCATAGGAGACATTCTGTAAGTATCTGTTGAACATGCTTTGCAAAACTTTTTATTGGTTCTGCCAGACGATAACACAATGAGAACATATACTGTCATGTAGTTACTCTTATGGTAAAGGGATAGTGACTTAGTGAGGTGTAGAAACAGATAGTTGTATAAAAGTTAACTTCATACAAGAGTAAACTTAATTGTGATGAGCATTCAGACAGCAAGATAGAATATATGTATATATATCTATACCTATATATAGATATATATGGATATATATACATACACACATAAATACATATATATATATATACACACACACACACACACACACCTATGTGTGAGTATTTTTCCTTGAAACAAGAAATTTTTATTAAAGTTTGATAAACATATGAAAGTCTATACAAATTCCTAAAAGTCAATTTGATAAAAATTGTAGGGAAGAGTGTCCTAACTAAAATACTGAAATATGAGCTTCCCTCTCTCTCTCTCTCTCTTCTCTCTCTCTCTCTCTCTCTCTATTATTCTTACCTCCCAATAGGATCCTGTGATCAAATGGCTTCACTGATGAACTCTATTAAACATTTAAAGAACAATTCATGCTAATCCTCAAACTCTTCCAAAAAATTGAAAAGCAGGTGATACTTCCTAAGTCATTTTATGAGGCAAGCGTTCATTACCCTGATACCAAATTTCATGATTAAATATTCATTTTTTCTGATTCACACACAAAATTGTCATTTTAAAGCAGCCATTTTTTTCTCAATAGTGCATATATATTTAAATAATTGTAAAAAGCAATCAAAAAATCTTTTCCTAGGTATACATCTTACTCAATATTGACAATATTTTAATATCTCATTATGCTGTAAATTGAAGTCATTCTGGTTTTATTCCAAGAAAATGTACTGACAACAAAGAAAATGGTTTTAAATATACATATTCATCAATTTAGTGCTTTTCAATTGGGGAAGGGCGTCAGAATGATTTGGGATTTTCTCTATTCCTTTCTTCTTTTGCATGAATTCCACTTTTGATGAAGAACTGTTATATCCTTCAGGTAGACTTTTGGAATAGATTTTTTTTTAAAAGGAAAATCATTGCTTAAGTGAATAGGAGTCTGAAAAATAAGCTCATAATTCTGAGTTGAATATTCCAAAAATTCAGAGTGTTCTTTCCTCTCATTCTAAATTATGCAAACCTTGTATGATTTATATACATTCTATTATATCTCATTCATTCATTCATTTTTCTTAACATATATTATTGAATAGCCAGTCATGTACTAGGATATAGTAATGCATATTGGGGCACATGGTGAGTGAAAAGACATACTTATTTAATAATATCTTATATTTTTCAATACTATTTGTATTTGAAATAAGTCTTATTAATGCAAAGAGGATGTAATCACAAAACTATAAGAAACGCTTAAAAATGGATGAGTAATGAACTGTATATATGCACATAAACTATAATTGCTATAGGATATAAACTGGAAATTCAGGACATAGAGTGTATATGTTCATGGAGCACACACTTTCATAATCAGATATTCACATATTTCATGTGTGAAAGAAGCAAAGTAATATATTTTAGAATTGTATTAAAGTTGGTACTCCTTAATAGTCCACTATTTACAGACAAACTGCACAGTTTTGAACACTATTGCCATACAGCTTCACACTGCTCTGATAAGAGTATACAAATTTCAGAGTTGTGAAGATCATTGAGCATGCATCTATTGGTTTATATTCTTTCAAAAAAGTAATCTGCCTTCCTTTGAAATATATTCCTGCTTCTCCAAATGCTCCACCACACCCTTCGGTACCAATGCCATTTTTTTTTTTTCTGACTTGTCTACAATTTCTCTTACCTTAGAAAATAATAAGGGAAAATGTGACATTGGTCTTTCATTCAAATTTAGACATGCAGCTCAACTCCCAGGGTTTGGATTGTCCTCCTATAATCTGTATGTATGACCTATGAATCTTCATAATGAATTCTTGATAAAACCATGTCAGAGTCATGCAGTTGTCAGTTTTAAACAAAAACTATATGGAATTCATAATACCAAATCCAGGTTTTTATAAAGAGTGAGTTAAAAAAAAAAAACTGTCTACATGGTCTTCAAAAGAAGGAAACAAAAATTTCTGAGAACTTATCCTAACAATCTCTTTAAATGTCTGGGGTAAGATAACACTAACACATCTCAAGTATTCTGAATAGTAAATAGAAAGACATGCTCTGTAAAAGGTATCAAAGTCAACTACTTAAAATTTATATTGAGTGCATTCTTATGACTTTTACTCAGGTATAACTGCAAGTTTCATTTTTATTCCAGGTACATTCATCATCGAGAGTTCATTTCAAGTGAATTGAATTGTTGAACAAAATTTTTATTAGCCGAGAGCACTAAATGCGAAAGCAGAAAATAGTTTGCAAGGTGGCGTGAAACGGAGTTTTGTACAGGGCACCGAAGCAGCCATGTGCAAACTTTAAGTTGACAGGTGAGCATGCATGCATCATGGTTTTCTAAAATATATGTTGTTCTTGCCTGCTTTATGAAGTGAGATGTTTGGGTGTTTTGTTTTAAAGTGCTAGATTGATAAAAATTGTTTTTTGCCTCTCCATATGTAAGTGAGCATTTGGAGTACAAAACACATTTCACAAACATTGGTATCCTAGGAATCTTTTGTTTTGGCTTTGTGTTTTTCTGTGTGATCCCATTCCAATCTTTATTCTCCACTTTCATTATTTTCCTTTTTTCTTTATTCAAAATTATAAAACAACACTGCTAAAATATCACTCTATTTTTTCTTTTAAAGAATTTTCCCTTTGGTACTTGCTGCTTCACTTAAGCCTTATTTTTACTAATTCCACTCATTTTTCATATCTAATTTTATTTTCAACTCAAATACAAAAAATTTCATTAGTTCTGACTTATCACTCAGGATTGAATTACTTTCATCTTTCTTTAAAAGTTAAAGAACATTATTGTTCAGAATTCTGTTTCTTTTTCTTTTCTTTCTTTCTTTCTTTCTTTTTATTTTTTTTAAGATGCTGTGTGAGTCCCATCATTTCTTTTTTCTATTGGCTGTGGTGGTGGGGAGCAGAGTAAAATAGCGTCACAAATCTATATTTTAATTCATGGCAGAGCAAGTTCTTTCACTGTGTCAAGAGCAATACTATATCTGTAAAGCTGTTTTAATTAGCCATTTTACACTAGTGTGTAGGTGGCATTAAGTGCACATAGCACGTCACTTTTGTGCATTCATGCAAATCAAAGACAAAATTTATAAGTAGAATCGATAGTGAAATTTTGGGAAAAGTGAAATTTTCTACTACATGACTTATTATACTCTCTTCATTTACCTGTACTTCTAATTAAGCATTTTGTTTACAGCTGACTTGGCTAATCTCTCTTACTATTAGAAACAACAATGTGTATGTATGTGTATGTGTTCATGTGTGTGTTTTGTGTATGTTTGTGTTTGTATGCATAATGTGTAAGTCATATTTAATGACAAAAATATTCTTTTAAAAGTGTGCATTTAGACATATATAAGTTTAATAAAAGAATCTTCATTGACACAATATTTCACAAAGGACTTATGAAAAGTGATGAAGCAAATACATAAAATTTTTTAAATCTTCAGTTCTATCCCATAAGCTATTTACATACTAATTTTGAAATAGACATTGAGAAATAATATATTTTAAAATATATCTTTGTTTAGAAAAAGGAAAACACAAATTAATTAACCCTACCTGCAAAGTTCGTATTTTAAATCTACCAAGTATTAATACACTTATATGATAATTAGAAGACCAGTTTATAATTTGAATATCAGCCTTAAATTCAGAAAGCTTATCATATATATCTTTGTATTACTCTATTCACATATCACTACACTAAATCCTCTCATAATTTGCCTAATGCAATTCTTTCTATGGAAATTAAAGTCCCAAAGCTGAATGTATTAGAGAAGACTTTGCAGATTTCTTTGCCATTCACTTATTTTTCCTTAATATTAATTTGAATCACCATCAGCCTTGACATCTGTCATGAAGCACAATCCTTTCAAACTAGAAAGGTACTATGAATACGTGACTGACATGCATTGACTTGAGAAAAAAGTCATTCATTGTTTCTTCAAAAAAAAATGTATAATAAAGGAGGAAACTTAGCTGTGATTTATTCTTAAGTGAAGTTTAAGAGACTGATAGGAATTGTTGCTTCTACAATGACTAAATATAACCATTGCAAATTGAGCCAAAATAAATTTGAAGAGGATAATATTTCTAATAATTATTAGATAATTGATAAACAAAACTAAATGGGTTTAACAATGTCAATGTCAATGTATCAAATTTCATTATGTCTACTGTAAATATTAAATGTAATGAGGTATTTTTGATGGTATTTGGCTAGTAGTCACTTTGTAAAATGAAAGATTCTATAATATGGTTGATTAGAGGTTGTCAAAAAAACTTGGATTCTACAACCACAACTTGGCACAGAATTGTAAATAAAAAGTTTAGATTTGATGATGCTTTTTATATTTTTAAAACAGGCACACTCACTTTAATGTCTATAATATAAAAAGATATTCTAAAACTTGTATAAAGCCCAAAATGTTAATTTTAATTATTTGCATAATGTTTGCAATGCTACTCTGTAACCTGAACAACAAAATATAATAACAAGACAAAGCTTACACAATTACCATCTTCCTGACTCATTCATGTACATTTGTGTTGCTCAGTTTATTTCTTGGTCCATCAAAAACTCCTCTGACTCTTTAGCAAATGTTATTTAAAAATTTTTTTTAAGAAAAATGAAACAAAACAAAACAAAACAACAAAACCCAAACAACAGATAAGTATCTCCTTCATAAAATACTTATTTTAACAAATTCAGAGAAATAATTTGTTAAAATAAAAACAAACGATAAACAACAATAATGATGATTAAAGGGTTTCTGCAATGGTTCACTCATTATTTATTTTTTAGCACATAAAAGTTTGCTTCTGATTACATATATTTACTCATTTGCTCATTTTTATTTAATAAGTACTGAATACCTACCACATGTTAGTGTAATGCTAGTCGATGGTGATACGATAGTTAAAAAAATTAAAAAGGAAGATTCCCCTTGAAGGAATTTATGGCTGATAGGTAGGAAATAGTAATACAACAGTATATAAAGCTATATGTACATATATATGCATGTACATACATACATACATACATACATATGTACTCACATCTATACATATTCACATTTGTATGATACTTCATGGTAAAATATTGAGAAAAAATATTGTAATTAATGTTAAACACTATTTTTAGAGAGAAGAGACACTGTCATTAATATTATACAAAGTGTAATTGATATCTCAGTCAATTCAATAAGACTAAAGAGACAAATGGAAGGTACTAATAATTATAAATAAAAAATAAAAACTACTGCCACAATCTCAGATATCAAAGAAAATGTTTATTATCTCAGAATAAAAGTTGATTTATTTCAGAAGAAAAAATACAGCCACATCATAAAAATTTCATGACAGTTATTACATCACAAGAGTGTCACTATATAATGAAAAAAGGGTCAATTCATTCAGAAAATATAATAATCTCAAAGATGCATACAACTAATAAAGTAGCCAAAATTTTACATAGAATTTTTTACAAAAATTCATAGGACCAGTAGAAAATTTATATAGTAAATACCAAGCAGGAGACATCGATGTGGTTTTCTCAATATTGATAGATCATATGGAAAAAAATGTACAAGTATAGAATATTCAAAGAACACAATTAATAACATAGGCTTAATGGACATATATGGAACATATGGAGAATATATCACATGTATTCTCAAGCTTGTTTAAGGTAATTTTTAAAATTTCCATATACTTGGAATTAAGCATAGAACTAACCTAAAGAAATGGCAAAGAATTATGTTTTGTGACCATAATCTAATTTAATTTAAAATAAATAATAAAAGAAATTAAAATTATACATTTTAAATTATAACATATAAGCAATGTATAATTAAAGAATACATCATAATGGCATTTTTAAAGTATTTAAAATTGAATAACAAAAATAGTACATATCGAATGTAGAAGGATGTAGTGAAAGCAGTACTTAAAGGGACATTCATAACTTCAGTAAATTTGGGAAAGAATGGCAGACATAATTAAACTAGCATCCAAATTAAGAAGTGAGAAAACATAATAGAATCTACCTGAGGAATTAGAAGGATAGAAAAAGTGAAACTATGAAGGAAAAAATTAATGAAATTGGTAATAAAGACACAATAGAGCAGATCAAAGATGTCAGCAGATGATCTAGAGAAGTGTAAATACCTTTTAGATGTGTAGACAGAGATAATGTAGTAAGTAGCTGGATAGATTTGAGCCAAAAGGAAATTAGTGGATAAATTTGCCTTTTTAAAAATTTGTTGGCAATAAAGAGGTAGAGGTTTAAGACAAAAGAGTGAACATTTTAAGAAATGAAGTCCCTGTGAAGCTAGGAATTTTTTCAGCCAAGATTCACGACACCCAAATCAGGGCCCAAATAATTTTTGTCTGATCTTTTGTCCATGATTGATTGGTTCATTGCTATTGAAGCCAGCCTTCCCAGAGCCTCTTCCAAAGTTCATTCCTGTCATTAACGTAGCTCAGAAAGCTCTGTTTCCCTCAAGTCACAACGGGGCTATTCAAATTTCTAGAGCAGAAGCATGACAAATATCCTCTTACTGGAAAAGATTGCAGGAATGTCTAACTCAAGTAGAAACTCACTAAATCTGAAATATTTTTGAGCTGGTTCAAACATCAACAAAATGTTAGAGATTGTGAACTTCATGAAAAATTTACTTCACTCAGAATATAAATGTGAATATATAACTTTATAATGACATCTCAGAGTCATATCTTAAGATTATACATAACTGTAGGTTAGTATTTTTTTCTCATGACTCACAGGGCAAATCTAAGCCCTGATGTTTTGGCAGTTATTAGATGTCCACAGGTCACTGGGTACATTAATACATTAATAAATTATCCTTCAAAATGAATGTCAGTATGCCATATATCAAGAGAATAGATGAATGACGAGACTATTATTAGAGGAATGACTATGAATAACTTTATTGTTTGAATTGATAATAAATATAAAACATAAAATATACAATGATAAATATTAGAGAATGATTCTGCAAAATTTTTCCCCTAGAGAAAGGTATGTAGTAGAAAATAACAATCAAGTAAACTTTGTTCTTTTATTATTTTAATTTTCTTTTTTTATTTGATCATTTAAAACAGTTTCATAATGTATCAGAAATTCATACATCTCAATTATGCCATGAGTACTTTCTAATTGTTCTAACCTTTTCATCATTGCTGAAACAACCACTATGACTCTTATCTCAGTAGTGATTCCAAGAACATCTCTCTTTAGTAAAAAAATGCTCACTTCAAATGTTAGCAGTTAAAGGACACTGAAAAATTAACTATCAAGTTCAGTGAAAGAAGACCATCCTTCATAATATTTCCAAATCACAATTTAAGGAAAGAAATGTCATGAGCAGCCAAATAACATAACCTAGTGGCCTAGACAATTATCCTAAGAACAATCAAATTTTCATTTTGAAATAATTAACATTTTAGCAAGAGTAGTTTCTCTATAGCTAGTCATTTTACCATAACTCAGATTCTTCAAAAATAATACATTAACGACATTGTGATTCATAAGAGATTTAGATATTTTTGCCCACAAAGATTGTTAATTAAAAATAAAATATTTATCTTCACTGTCCTACTATATAAAATATTTTTAATATATTTGCTAAGCCAGGAATAATCTATTCCAATATTTGTAGAGCCATTTTAGGTTTTTAAGTTCTTTAGGAGGAGAATGATGTGTCAAATTAAGCGCACAGAACTTGGATAAATTATCGAATCTGAGCCTCAGTTTCCTTATCTGCAAAATGGGGATGATAACAAGTATTTCAGACACTATTGAGACAATGAAGATAAGGGGTAACGTTGGTGCTTGACAGAATAGGTTCAATAGTTGGTAGCTATTAACATGAATCATCAAACATTATATTGCTTTTGATACTTCTCCATTTTATATTTCAGGTCTTTTAGATATTTCTGGACATTTTGATATCTTTTAGACACTTAAGAATTCTCATGCTTCCTCCCTCCCTTCCAAAAATATAATAGGGATACAGATGCTGACATTCATTTAAATACATTTCAAATACCTGCTTTGCACTAAGCCTGCAGTGCTAATTGTCATCAACACATACACAGTCCTTGCCTCTATGGCTCTTACAACTTAAAGTGATAATTGTTTTGTTAAGGCTAAGTGATTTTCACATTTTCTCCAAACCAAACCAAGAGAACCTAATCAAGCCAAGCCAAACTAATCAAAGTAAAGCAAAAGAAATGAACAAAAAGCCTTGTCAGGGTGGATACTAGCTATTGGTATGGTTCTGTTTATGAAGAATCACCTATAAGAAAATTACCTGAACAAGACCTGGGAAAGATCTGCTATCCCTTATAGGGAGTTAATGTGTATCTTCTAGGAGAAAGGTATGATGTTATAAATGTATTTATTAATATAGAAGTAAAAACTTTTAAAGTTTTCACAGATGTTACATATTCTGACTCCACCTATTTCAGTCATATTTTTATATGTTATATGTTAGATGATGAATAATATTACAGATCCTGTAGTGACTCTCCAATTTATATATATATATCTTTCATACTTAGCATATTAATTTATATCTTTCATCACTTAGCACTATTTTGAAGTTTAGGAGTCAATAAGGTAATAGATATCTAGCACCTTTTCTCAAGGTTTCAAAGGAATTACTCCACATAGATCTTGAACAAAAACCATATTTTTTAAGCAGTGAAAAAAATCACCTCACTTCTATATAAATTGTGTTACCTTTCAAATGGACTTTGTTATTAAGCAAAATATTATTCCTTTTTACAGTGAGAGACTGACTGTTCTTGATAGAATTTTACTGTCCATGACAGATATACATACAAACTATTTCTTCAATAAATACAAAAAATTACATTTTTATTGCTATTTTTGTCATTATTGTTATTACCACAGTCATTGTATGAACCAGTTGGCAGCATTAACAGACTAGAACAAATGAAAGAGGATAAAATTTCACAAAAGTGAACAAACACAATGACAAATGTCTTCCTTTTTTATTCTGGGCATAAAATTTTCACTTAGTATTGTTGCCTGCTTTTTAAAAATTTGATGATAACAAATAAATTATCTTTATCTTCTTTGCTACAAAATTTTTTGCCCTTTCAGATTACTTATTTTACTCCAAATAAAGTAGAGCAAACTTTTATTTTGTAATGTATTGGAGATTATAGAAATATCTCATACTTCCAAAGATATTTTTATTCATACCTCAGTGATAAATTTTATGATAAAAATGTTTAATCTAAATATTAATTCAATCCCTGATTTTAACATTTTGATCACTTTCAGGACAGTGAGGTCCAGCTTCTGCATGTTCTGACTCTCATGTATACTTCTTACACTCAGGTATGTCCATAAGGTTAACTGTGGTGCTCTTTGCTCTTATAGCTGGTACACAATTATAAAAGCACTGTTCTTAGTCTAAAATGGGTGTTTGCTACATTTGGGCAAGACTAGATTAAACATTCTATCTGATGTGACCTTGTCAGCTGGGCTGCCATGATGAAGACATTGACAAAAGGAACTTAGTGGACCTCTAACCACAGTCACTGCTTGCTATGACTCCAAGGCAGCACCACCTCATCATGTGAAACTAACTGCAGGACGGCCTGCCATTCATCAACACTGACATGCGTGCTATTTGGTTCCCTTTGAAGACTTTCTCAACACCTTGTACAGTTGAAGAACAGAAACCAACTTGATAAACAAAGTTATCACTGCCATATACCTAAGAATAAAGCCACACGCATATGATGCTCTATCTGAGAGAACAGAAAGTAGCCTTTGTCAGAGCAAATACCTGGCATTATTTGCTTGAGCAATCTGCCATATTTTCACCATATGATACACAGAAGTACTGGAAGATAGAGTAAGGGCTCCCCATAGCTAGAGTGGAGGCCTATACAGGAAAAAGCATGCAAAGATTATGGAAGGAAATAGGAATTCTGCAATATTTCTCCAGGAGCACATTCGAAAAACTCTACACTAGGGCCAGGCATTTTTGCCACCCGAGAGAGTAGATTCTATGGTGTCATCAGCAAAAAAAAATGGGCACTTAACATCTTTGAGGTGTTGGAGCAGGGTCTAAAGACATCCTGAGGAAATATTTTATGAATATAATATTCTGTAATATTGGCAGGATATAAAGACTCTTAGATGATGCAGTTCAGGGAAAAGGACGTTCTGTGGAAACTGTTGCCTTTAGTGCTGCTCTCAAATTCTGGTGTACTTCTTGCCTGATCATGCTTTAGGAAGACCCAGGTAACAGGGCTCACTGTGATGCTGATGGAGTTGAAGGAGCTCGTGCCAGTGGATAGCTTTATAATTTTTATGTGGCATAGTGGCCCAGGTAGCCCCACTAGCTTATAGAAATCACATTCAACGATTCCTGCCATCTTCTGTCCTCCCTTCCCTCTTCTCTGTCCCTGCCTAATGCATTTTTACTTTTAACATTTTAGAAATCATTTTAAATCATGTTGAACTGAAATAGAGCTGTCTCTACAGAAATGAAAAGGAAGCCCTTTTTCTAGGTCATCACATTCCAGATTGGAGACCAGTTGTGCAATAAACTGAGCTATCACATAAAAATGAATAAAAACTTATTATCTATAGTACATGTTATTTGATCAAGTTTCCCAAGGTCATTACCTTGGTTGAGTTTAAAAATATGATGACCAGAATTGAAATGAAGACACAGCTTTTTTTTTTTTTTTAAATCACAAATACTCTGTGGCATAAATTGTCTAAGAATTCAGTTGATAAAGATGAGACCTAAGAGGATCTAATTCAACATGTTAAACTTAACCTGAAATGAAATCAAACACAGGTGGAAAGCCCTTATGAAGCTGAATAATACATCTGCTGAGGCTGCAGGTGGTGAATACTTTGCCTGGATAATGTGAAATTAGTATAATAGATCCTAAATGTCTACTAAAGGTTAGACATGAGCATTTTCTTCTGTGCTTTTAGATGTCTATTGCCATCCAAATTTTGATACTTTGATTTAAAAATCCACATAGGTTATATTTTCAGCTGTAAACTTTTATTTCTGGCAGAGAATCAGAGTATTTAGGAAGAATCTTTCCAATAGTCTCTTTATTTTTCTGTAATTCTTATCCTTCATAAGTGAGAAGAAACTCTTACCCCTAAGAAAATGATAGCCAAACTATATAGGTCTTGGTTGATTAAACACAACACCTTGAATATCACTCAGAGGTAAAACAGGCCCTGCAGAGCACAGGTGCAATATTAGGTTCCCATTCGTAAAGTAAATGGGTCACTGAATTCTGCAGAACACAAAGCCTCCCAATGGTATTCAAGGACAACTTCAAATGTAAAGTATTGCAGGACTTTAGTAAGGTGGACAATTACTGGCTAACTTCAAACATTAAATACTGTGAGCAGTGTCACAGACCCATTCTCCACAAGTTAAATTTGGTCTCAATAAATTTGAAGAACATAGAGAATGTAGACCTTTGCCTAGGTATTACGTGTTTCAATTTTCTTTGTGTCTAATAACAAACATTCTATTTGAATATGATTTGATATTAGGTGCTATGGTTATTTTGTAAGAATTTTTAAATATTTTGGAGGGTCAAGATTATTCACATTTAAATGAGATAGTGTAAGAAAGATAACAAATGAGCAAACACACAAATCTTATGGATGAAAGAACATTTTAAGCTTTACATTTTATATATTTGAGTTGATTTAGCTTTTGAATAAAACCAAATTCACAAGCTATACATATTACCAACCAACCTAAAATTAAGGTGTAGTGTAACTTTCAAAAATGTTTCCCACCTCTTTAACATTAAAATAATGTGTTATCATAGTTAAATTAAATAGACTTTAATATATAATTTGTGCATTAAATATATATTTCTGGAAACTTGTCTTTATACTTTTTATAGTTATTCATTTTTGAATGAATAACAAAGATTCTGCAAGCAATGTCTCACTTTCCTGAAAAAGATAAGTTTGATTTTCAGAAGCTGGCTTAGCTCATTATACAATAGTACTGAGTGTGAAACTATCAAGGTTTCATTCCTTTTTCCAACTCAAACAGCTGCTACCATCTCCGAAGAAGCAGGTGTTGATGCGTGCACAGTATTAGCACTAAAAAGAACAGACCGTTTGGTGATGACTTTTCTCACTGGAATATTATATCAAAATACTTTTAAATTCCCCAAAGTGCCCAGGTGGGAAGGCAAATTAAACTTTAAAAAGTCTAAAAATATATCAATAGTTTCATTAGTTCTCCTTTTCCTTATAAATCCAATAAGCAATTCTAAGCATTATAACTTTAAAAAAATTACATTTCAAATATTTTATTGTTTATATCAATCTATATAAAATATTTTTAAATAAGAAAGACTATTTCAATAGTAGAAATGCTCAAGAAGCATCAGATATAAGTCAAATAGTCCAAGCATTAAAATCTAAATTCAGAATTTTAAAATAAACCCAATTTCCAATAATATATACATTGAATTTATAATGACACTATCATGACACTGAAAATGTTAACAAAGGAAATTTAACTTGTGTCGTCTTTCTGGGAAGGTCATTGGAAAGTTTTTAATATAAACGGAGCTTTTTCAGAGTGTTAAAAAGTGCCATTTTATGTAACAATGCATTCCTTTTGAAGCTGGAATTTAGGCCTATATGTAGAAGAATGCCAAATAAAGATGTACAAGCAGGTTCTGCCTCCTAAGTCTAAGACTTGGATTTTATTTCGGTTGTCAGTCCTCTGGTCCTTAAGGAGAAACGAACAAACAAAAACACCTCGTTGAAACTATTATTTTAAGTAACTCCATAGCAAGAACCTATCCATGTTTCATGGCAGATTGAATTCTGTGAACGAAACAGAGAACTGCTGTGTTTAGTAACGCCAACTAGGTGAATACTTTTATTACACGTTTACTGAGTTATAAATTGTTACTTTAGCAGTTGTTTCAGGAACTCCAAAGTTTGGAGGAGAAGAATTACTGGCAAAGGGACTTGCAGCCCTGAAAACTCCTTTCTAATATTCTGGGGTAGATTTTGAAAAAGGTTGACTTTGAGAGCACAAGGATCCATGCTTTTCAAAGAGGCCATTCCTGGGGCCACAAAGATGATACTAGGTGGTGGCCCTTAGATTAATTTGAAGAAGAACCTCTCTAACGTCCTTTGTGGAAGTCTGGATCTGGATTCTTAGGCACATGATGGCTTGGTGTATTTCTAGGGTTAGTGGTAAACTGGTCCACATCCCCTAGATCAGTGGATCTCAACAAATGCCTCCAGTGGGTATTTGGCAATATCTGGAGACATTTTTCATTTTCATGATTTGGAAGGGTACTGCTGGCATCTAAGCCAGAGATGCTAACTAAATGTTCTACAATGCACAAGGCAAGCCACCTATTAAAAGGATAGCAGTACAAAATGTCAATATTATAGCTGTGTGAGACCTAGCCCTAGATGCAGGCCAGGTATTGTGTCGCTCTGTGTTTTATACTTTCCCTTAAATGATGTTTAACTACTGTTAAAAGTTAGAGTTGAGTCTTAGTTGTGCTGTCAGAAATTATGGAAAAGGTAATAACCATAACAAGCTTAAGAAAATTTAACTTAGTTAAACTAAACTATGCATTAATTGAGTACACAAAGAAATAATAAACAAAAGAAAGGCATTGCCCCACTATCCTAAGTCTAGAGTGATACGCATCAATGAAAATTGCTGTGTCCAGCAGAGCAATGACATCTTATGTGAAAGCAAACACAACAGTATAGCCAAGAAAATGGGAATACAGGGGAGAACAACATGAAAAATTTGTTTTTAGAAATACATGAAACAAGCCCTGGGACACTCCATAAATCACCAGGAGATAATTTTTTTGAAGCGTTAGACCAATGGAAAGCCCTTGGATACTAACAAGGCTGTCATGGTCTCATTGCATGACCTCATACAGACTCCAAAGGCTAGAAGCATTTAAATAATGCTTCATTCAATAACAAATATTTATAAATCTGTATCTATAATATAATAAGCAATGCCTGAGCCCTAAGAATAAAGCAATTTAAAAACAGAAAAGTTCCTGCTTTCCTGAAAGTACCATTAAAAAGCAATTGCAATAATGAACGGTCAAGTACATTATAATTAATTAGTATATAATTAGTGAATATTTCACATTTTTGAAAGAGATATAGTTTTCTAATAATATAGAAATGCAATGTCTTAGACAAGTTTCCAGAAATGTTGCAGATTGTTGATGTTTAGAAAATATAGATTTATATAATCTCTCATTTATTTTGTATTCATGAAGTAGAAACACATAATAAAATCTTACAAACACGACTTTTTCTTGGGAACAGTACTAGAACAATATTATGAGATTCATCAAAAATATTGCAATGTACTTATTCATCAGTATTTTATCATGGTGTCATCCTGCATTTAAATGTGCTATTCAGTTTTCTGGATATTTCTTTTACAATAAGTATATGAGGATGACTACACATACTGAGCAATTGCTACACTGTCACTTACTCTTTGTTACAGATACTATTATTTCTGCTTTACACATAAAGAAACAATATGTATAATTTACCTATGGACATCCTTTTCAGTAATTTTGGTGGCACAGATCCTACCCTAGCCTCCAGTTTATACTGCTAACCTGTGACATGAAGTTAAGCATTAGCAAAAAAGCTTTTGATGAATAACTATATGCTTTAAAAACATTTTCGCTATTATTTTATGCTCATTTTTCTTTGACTTGCTTTCTTTCTACCATACCCTACACCATAAACACACAAATATGATTTAGAAAGAATTAGCTATTAAAAATAGTCAAGCTAGAAGTTTGAAGACCATGCAAATCAAATGGAGACACAAGGATGTCATTTTAGAACAATTCAGTTTCTAAGCTGGGCTTGGAGTAGTTAAACCACTTTATCTGATTTATAAATTATTTGAAAGTGCTGCTTTATAAAAGCCAGCTCAAAACTTCTAAACATGAATTTTGTCCTTCTCTTCAACAATGTCAAGGCAAATAATACACTTTACCTCTTGGGCCAAATTTGTACCTTCCCCACCCTCTGCCCCAATTCTTAACATAAGAAAGGAGAAATACAGTGTGTTATTTGGTTATTGAACCATGGGTCATATTTTCTACTAGAAAATGAAAAATAAACAATTAAATAAACAATTACAAAAACAAAACAACAGCACCACAGTTCCTTGTAAGTACAGGTTTATGCTTGACATTCAGAGATAGCACAGGAGTAGATAATCCCAGGACACAAAGAGTATGAAGTAATTCTAATTTACATAAATCTTCAGGCAAACATTATTTTTTAAAATTTTAAATAAAGATATAAAACCATTTAAAATGAGAAACCAAAGGGATAGATGTGAAAGTAGGTTTCCTTCAGGTTCAGTAAGAGCACAAGCCACTGAAATGTATCCCTTGAGCCTTCCACGGAGCTTATGATTTCTTTAAAGCTACAGCTTACTTTGTGTCAAGCTGCTGCCCTGAGATACTAAATGACCATGTAAAGGAACTAATGCATTTCTGTAAGAATATAGCTTATGTTCAGAATGTAACCCACTGACTTGAAAACGGTTTTTTGTTTGTTTGTTTGTTTTTTTGTTTTGTTTCTTTGTTTCTTTTTTTTTTTTTTATGGATGTGACAGAAGCAGGAAGATCCTTGAGTGGTCTAAGGACAGATACTGCTACCTGTATATCATCCCTACTCATTGTCTCCACCTGCTGTCTCCATTCTTCAGATCGACTTATCTCAAGTGCTGTCTCCCAAGCATCTGAAATCAGCTCTGACAGTTTCCCAATATTACACTTTGTACTCTATGTCCCTGCTTCAAATGACATCAAATCCTTTTCCGGCTTTCAAATGTCTATCATTTTACTCATACAAATACGTTAAGGTCCAACTGAAAATCTCATGAAATTTGTACAATTTAAATATTTTCTTTACTTTTAGAACTTATACCTTTTCTATAGGGTACCTGATGCTCATCATCTTCTATCATCAATGTCTTGAATATTTATATTTACAGCTCACTATTTCTGCTTTGCTACTTTTTAAAAAAAATGTTTTAATTACTATAAATAGAAAATGGAGGTAGGGGGAACCAAGGGAAGTACATCTATCTGGGATATTTAAACTAATGTGGTGGTTAAACTTATAATGGGTATATCTTCGAAAATTCTAATAGAGAAGAGGAAGGTTTTAAAATGCCATCTGCTTATGCTAAGAATCACTATGAATAGCTTCTTAAAAGTAAATCAAATGTTTCTTTTGTGTTCTTACAAATATCCTTTAAAATCAGACTCAATAATTTCTTTTACGTTAACTAACATGATCATTTCTTCATTTATAGGATTGTTGGAGCAGAAGGTACAAGCCTTGACATAGTTTGTGATATTAGATTTATCATTATTTGGTATTATAGTAAATAATTATAATTTATGAGAACAATATCTTCTGGAAAATTATCATCAACAAATGAAAGTACTGACAAGGGAAATAGCAAAACATCAACAGTTGTCTCCAACTATTATATAGAACATAAGATTAGAAATTTTAATTAGGAAAGTCACTCGTGTTGAGAAAAAAGTTTCCTGATGAGACATATTTTAATATACAGAAGATATACTGTTAAGTTAGAGGTTGATAGTGGGTCAAAACACCACATTAAATAAATATGTTAATACCAATTAAATAAAATAAGAGTTCATAAACATGAGCAAGGAAGTGAGGATACACACAGATTGCCATCAGCAGTTTAGAACCAAAGATTCTGCTGAATCTATGATACCAGGTTTCCGAGGTTGTTTATTTAATACCCAGGGAATTCTGGAGAGGATGAAACATTGAAAATTTCACTTTGGTGTTCTCTACCTTTAGCTGCATCAGGAGAAGAAGCATATTCTACTGTTTTCTTTCATTGCTATACTCTTCTCTGGTCAATTTTCTTTTCTTCTACCAATTTCACGCTCTTTAAGCAATTGACTTTTCTTTACTAAGTCTGGCTTCCTGAAAGCTTGAAATAGATTTTGCAACAAAGCATGACATTCATCCTCAGTATCTAAATATCTATAAAACAACAATAGCACTGTGGTTGTTAAATAAAATATCTTCCTGGATTCAGGTTGTATCTTCCCCACCATTCTCAAAATTTAGGTGCTGCTATTTTGACAGCTAGTTTAGCAAGAAGGAAAGAAAGGACTATGGATAATTTCTAAATGTAAATCTCCCCTTCCAACTGTCAATTGGTTTTTGATTAGGTAGGATGAATAAGTGATATTTTTGTTTGGTTAATTTCTTATTGAGGACTTTTTTTTTTGAATCCCAGTGTAAAGAATTCAACTTGAAATACCTTAGAAAAAAATATTATGTAATTAGAAGGGTAATGGTATAGGTAGAGTTCACTAAGGGGCACTTATTTCTTTATTTTCTCTCCTTTTCTCTGTGTGCCTTGTTCTCTTAAACAAGTAATCTCAAAATAGAGATTTCTCTCACATCGGGAGCTAGGTAAGCTTTGGGCTCACATCTTTAGTTTTATCACTTAAAAGGAAAGTGACTTTTACTGCCACATGTCAAGTTAAAAAGATTAAAACAACAACAACAACAACAACAACAAACAAACAAGATAAGAATTAAATAATTTGGTTCCCATGACTGTCTCTTGAATTAATCTTTCTGGTCAGGAATGGTTAAGTGCTGCCATTGACTTAGGACCCTGCGTTGAAAAAGTTAATGCCTTGACCAATTTCTGGACATAAAGAGAGGAGACAATATTGCTAGCTTGAGGTGGGAAACAATAACTTGAAACAAGAAGATGCTATTTGAAGAATAAGAAATGAATTCTATCTGGCTAAGCTACAATGCTTCATCATATTACCTGTATCACAAATAAAGCTTCTTTCTAGTCTTTTCTTTTTCAAAATTAAATTTAGTGGGGTGACATTAGTTAATAAAATTATATAGATTTTAAGTGTACTTTACTTTGACTATGATTTCCTTAGGCTTTACTCTTTATAATAGAAAGGATGATTAAAATCTCAAAAAATGTTTTTTTTTAAAAAAAGGACTCTTCGTTATTTATAATGTAGAGAAGTTAAAGAAAAAAGCAAAAAAAAAAAAAAAAACCAGAAAGCATAGTTTAAAAATTATTGAATTGAGTAAATAAGCAATTAATAATTAATGTTATACAATATTACTGTATTTTCTAAGTAAATCAAATAAAATAAATAATTGTTAAAAGCAACATATGTAATGATATACAATATACAAGAATTAGCACAAATTCAATGATTAAATTAACATATCTAAAGCAAAAGAGGAAAAGTTCAATGATATTTTTTCTCTCCAGTGCATCTTACAATCACAGTAAAACTGCCCTCTAATTTGAGGTTACTTGCACTTTCTCAACAAAAACTTTTTTTGCAAAGACGTAGTTTATTTTAATGAGCTTTATAAAATGAAATTTAAATAAACCTTGAGAGTTTTGCTTAATAACTTTCTATGAAATTTTAAGGATAACATGTTTCTGTCACTTTTGAATCAATGCTTTCCTTCAAACTAATGTGGCTCTAAATTTATTAATTTATATAAATTCATCTCTAATGTAGTAATTATTCCAAATTACAAATGAGGACTTAAAAAAATTTGCAGAAACTTTTATACAAGAAATAGGGAAACAAGGCCGTTATTTAGAATGTTTACATGAAATCTTGAAAAAAAACTGGTGAAATGAAAGCAAAGTCAATTTTCTTTTCCTTCTTCCCCTCCTCTATTCCTCTTCTCTCTGTCTAAACACACACATAACTATACCTACACAAGAGGCAATTTTAAAGAGAGGAAAATTAAGATATTTTCTTGTGAGGGCAGGTCCGGACAGTGGGGCTGCCCAAAAAGTTAGTGCTGATATTAGTAGAACTACAGAGATTTTCTTTTTAGGTCAAGGGAGGAAAGCACCCTGCTCTTCTAGTTAGTAACCATCAAGGTGACCTCAGTCTACAGGAACTGTAATGTAGGAAAAATAACTATGAATTTGGTGAAGGCTTGGACACTTTATCAAATGCATAGTAGCTGAAAAATTAGGGTGGCACTGAAAATGATGGGAGCTGAAAAAGAGGAAAAGATGATGACATTGGTTTTGAAAAAAATATCTATTATAAGAAAAATATACTAAAGTTATTCCCTACAATAAAAAAAATCAATATAATTGATAGGAAGTTATAAAGATTCATATATTCATACATATTCAACACTTATTATGAAAAAATATATTGTTATTGAACAAAATTCTTATCATGTCTATATTAAGAAGTGTTAAATGTATATCAGATCTTTAAAAATCATATTCATATTTTTGAATCACCTTTAGATAATTTTCCCCCCAAAATCAGCAAGGTGCAACTTTCAGGACATTCTATTAAATATAGCCCTAGTGGACCTTAAAAGGGCTTTGAATGTCCTCAATAAACAACTTACTACTTCATATATTAATAATGGATAAACTGCTATATGGCATTTTAATTTTGATTTTTATGTTAATTATTTTTCTAAGATAGTTTGTCTCAAGCCTGGACTTAGTGTGTAATCTTATAATTTAGGAATTAAGTAATTGTCTCTACTGAATTCTTCTTTATCATTTTTAATATTTTTCTGCTTTTGACCTTTTACAAGATTCAACAGGTTAATGAATATAAACTCTCTAATGCTTATTCTTACGCAAATAATACTTTTGTTTCTGCAAGGGTTTTTAAATGCATTCATGCCGAACTCTCCATTAAGTGGTTCAATACTAATGAGGCTTCCTCCTAACCCACTGTTTTAATGTAGAATTATGTCTGACACTTCCTAATCCTTGACAATCTTTTCCAAATTTAGTGAACTTTAACAAATGTCAGCTAAAGGTTCACTGACAAATTAGAGGTGAGTAGAAAAACAAATGAAAGACTCAACACACAAATGTTCAGAAGAAGAAGTGTAAGAGATATCTCTTGAGACTACCATATTAAAAAACAATGTAAATGTGGGACCGTTAATCCTGATTTTAGGAGTTTATAGTTAATAAGATAATTCGAATCTATATTTCCTTTTACTCTATATAATATAAATTATTTTATTTAGACACACACAACATCTCTTTGTTTGTACCTCTTTTAAAACCTATATTGTGGTATTGTAAGTATATGTCCTGATAGGTTATGAGCCCTCCAGAGTTTAGAAATCTTTCTCCTGCCTTAGGTAATTTTGTGCTCCTCGAAAGTACTCAGAGTCTCACACATCCTAGGCACTCAGCATTTCTTTGAATTAAGGAATAAATATTTCATCTACATCTTTGTATAACTTTTAAATAGATAAGACTCTATATTCCAGACCTGTCCTCAAATATTACCTTTTCAAGACCATTCTTGGCCATCCTATTTGAAATTGCAAACTCATTTTTATTTCGTATTTATTTGATAAAACTTATTACCATCTAACACACTGTTTTATTTATTCATTTATCTATTATCTGTCTTCCCAGCTAAAATGCAAGTTCCATGAGGACAGGGAATTGAACCATTGTGATCTCTATAGTAATACCAGTGTTTAGCCAATGGTAAGTGTTCAAAATGAAATGTAGAATGAGCTAATAAATGCAAATTTTATCATTCTTGGAATTCAGAAAGTTTTTGGAGTTGCTAAATCAGGAAAATACTTAATCTTTTATATATGATTTCTTGCAGCCTTATGTTTATTTTCATTGAACAATGGGGAAAAAGTCATTTGTTTATAATTTTATACTTAAATACTCAAGTTTGATAATTTGTGATATTTTCTGTTTGCTGTAGCTGTAGGTATGGGAAGCTAACATTTCTTCTGTTGTCCTTGTTTATGTATCAGTTGTTGTCTTTGGGTTTCTGTACAGAATTCTTGGATAAGATCTGAGATACACAGTTCTTTCAGTTCTATTTAGCTGTTATACAGGATCCCTTTGGAGGTGGTAGTGAGGTGCACTGGGAAAGGAAGCACTCAATATTCCTATGATTAGGTCTCAGTCTTTTAATGAGCCTGTGCCTCTGGGCGCCCTTAATGAGTGCTTCTCATTCCTCTGCTCCTCCTGTTCCACTCTCAGATAAGGCAGGAAGGCTACAGGGGACTGGAGGTGGGTATTTCCACTTCCTTAGGTCTGTTAGGCTCTGGTAAAAACCTCGCCCAGTTAGATTCTGGTCAAACCGTTTCTGTGAGGAAAGGCCTTGTTAAGTGCTCTGGGTGTGTTTCAAGATGGTTACTTTTCTCTTTCTCCTTCCAGAACATAAGGAGATTTTTTTTTTCTCTCTCTCAAAGCTAATTTTATGTGGAATAAAAACTAAAAGAATAACTGTTCATTCCAGAAGCAGCCTCTAATAGTTGTTATAAATATTACTTCACTTACAAGAATTTCAGTATAAAGATATTAAACTGTTAAATCTCTCTAAATCTGGGTATATAGGTTGAGCATCAAAAATCTACAGTGGTTCATGAGTATGAAGACACAAAAGTATCCTTTGCCCTTTCTGGCATCTATTGGGGATTATTCTTCAAAATAACATTGAGTAAGGTCAAGTTCAAAAGTGCTGACAAGTAAAAATAGCATTGGTAGTTAAATGTTTGCCTACAAGAAACATAGGCTGAGACTCTAGGGTCTTCTAAAGTTTAATGAAGTTAATGTTTGCTGCCACTTCTTTATCTGCTATTATTTTAAATGATTCCTTTCCAAGAATTGTATTTATTTTGGGGGGAGGGAGGCTACTTAAATAAAGGATAAAATAAGTTATTTATGAAAATGACACTTGAATGTTGCCAAACTTTTATTTAAAATCAACTTCAGCACACCTAATGAAGAAAAGAAACAACATATTTTCAATATATTATTATAGGGATAATAAAATTTTTGTGAAGTTTTATGGGAAATATAAAAATATATGAGAAATGTGTATTAAGGTGAATTCAGTATTTCTTATAGATAAACTTTTGTAATGTCAATGAACTCTTCTAAAAAAGACACTGGCCACATTTTAAAGTAAGTTGTTTTAGGAAACTGAAGAGAAAAGTTGATGGATTGAAACAAAATGTTTAGATATTAAAAGATCATCAGCAGTGAGTGGCAAAGAAGAGCAGTCACTGGGATGATAGAATGTTAATGATTTACTTTTTTGGTTCTTTACTGGACCAATATGATTCTTTTTTTTTTTTTTTCAGTAAAATAATTCTAAATAGAACTTCTTCCACATAAATCTACTTTGTGAGGGTATATGAAATAACTATATTAGTTCTTTTTAATGTTTTTGTCATCATAATCAAATTCTATCATTGCACCTACTTTCATTTGCCAAAATTTATTTTTTTTTTTTTTGAAGGAAATGAGATACGGCACTAGTATACCAATATGAAACTTTTAGAGACACTTTACACAACTTTGTATCCAAACTATATATCTATAACTATAATTTCATATCCAAATATAAATACTATTAATCATAATGAGGATACAATCACCTTCTCCAAAATAAAAGCACCAGCATCAAATACAGTCTGCTCAAATAGACTTCTATTCTGCATTAGGCTTGAAAATCAGTTTTTCTTCACAAAAATTACAATAAAAATGAATTCCTCATTACAAAACCTAAATTTCAAAAATGATGTTACATTCTTTCCTTCTCATGCTAAACATACTGTATTAATTTTCAATTGCTACTGTAACAATTTAAAACAAACTCAGTTGTTTAACACAGCACAAACTTATATTCAGTTATGGATGTAAGAAATCTGAAATGGGTCTCAGTGCTAAAATCAAGGAGTCAGCAGAGCTGCATTTCTTCTGGAGGCTCTAAGAAGGAACCTATTTACTTATCTTTTCTATTACATACAGGAAATCCTAAACTCATAGCCCCTTCTTCCATCTTCAAAGTCAGCTGCCTAAGGTTGAGTCTTTCCATGTTGCCATCATTCTGTTTCTCTCTTTCACCTTCATCTTCCCCTTCGAAGGACCCTTTTATTGGGACCACCTGTATAATCCAGGATAATCTCCCCCATTGCAAAATCAATCTTAATTCCATCTGACATTTAAACTCCCTTTTGCCACATAAACTAACATATTAACATATCTTGGTATTAAATTTATTTTAATGTAATGTATGTTAATGTAGTATTAACAACTTTTATAGGAATATCATAAACATGTTCCTTAAAATATGATTTTGAAAGGTTAATTAAAAAAATTCTACAATAATTAATTCATATTCTTTTCTTCTCCTTCATTTTTTGGGCTGCCTAATTTCTAATGGTTTCAACTGCAGTTCAAATCTTGGCTACAAATCACATGACATCTTTTTGGTTGTTATTCCTGTTCTACCAAATAATAAGATGAGGAAATAATATGGATAATAATGTAACTTTCTGGAACTTTTTATAATTATCAAAGCACTTTCTCATTGTCTCATTCAATTTCACAACAATCTTCTGACACAGGCGCACTAAGCATTATTTTTTTAAAGAAAACTTTCCATTTTATGTTTATTTTTACATTCACTGGTATAAAGTTGTACAATTTCTTATCCTGATTTTTTAACATAGATTTTATTTTTTTAGAGCAGTTTTAAGATCACAAGAAAATTATCTAACAGTGAAGATGCCCTGTATATTCCCTGCCCCTTCATACATATTACATCCCTACTCTGAAAATCTTGTACCAAAGAAGTACATTTGTTATAATCAATGAACCTATGTTGACCGGCATTATCACCCAAAGCCCATAGTTCACATGATGATTCTCTCTTGGTGTTGCACATCTGATGAATTTTGACAAATGTATAATGACATGTATTCATCGTTACGGTATCATTCAGAATAGTGTCACTGCTCTAAATATTCTCTGTTCTCTATCTATTCATCCTTCCACCCATCCTTACCCCTGTCAACCACTGACCTTTTTACTGTCTCCATAGTTTTGCTCCTCTGGGCAATTTTAAAATCTTATATTAGAGATGAATTAACTGAGACCTGGAAGGTTCACGCCATTCCACAAACCACCTAGCCAGTCTAGTGTCTGGAATTAAATTAGAACAAAGATCTTTGATCCTGCTAAGTTAAGTGCAATTATTTTAAACCATTATTCTTTCCAAATGATGTTATAAGTTCATAACCTAATGTCGATAGATCAAAAGGCCAGGAAGTTATTTTATGTAAAACTTAAAAAAATAGAAAAGAAAACCTTTATACATCTTTAAACCTTTTATTGCATTACCATGATGCAGGGGAGGCAGTCTAGGATATTGGGGGGAAAGTACAGGATTAGAAAGTAAGCATTAAGTCAGCTTTGGCAAGTTGTTTTAACTCTCTGAGAATTTATCTACAATGTGTGAGTAGTATTTTCAATCACTAAGAACTGTGTAGACTAGATCCAGTTTGGTGTATTTAAATCACTTTTTAAATTATGAAGTTATTTAAAATATAATGAATCATTGTAATTATTAGATGTGCTTATGCAATCACCCATCAACAAAAGATGAAGACAGTCTATGAGATGATTCAGGCAATGCTCAAAAATTGACCAGAAGCTAGTCATTACCCAAAAATAACCTACAGAAAAGAGAAGTTACCACTGGTCTCCTAATTCTAATCGATGCTTTTCCCATCCTGTCCTTTCCTCTGTTCATGTTAATGACTAGTGTTATCAGGCTTTCAGATGTGGTTCCCAAAAGTCACCTAAATAGCAAAATGTTTACTTTTTTCTTTGTAAATGTCTAAAATTGCTACCAATGTGATAGCATCATGATCGGTTGGAATTCTTGGGAAATAGTCCCATTACCCAAAGTGCTGAGATAAAATATATCGGATAATAAAACTAGGATTTTATTACAAGAAATTGTTTAAACTAAAGGTAAACAGTTTTGTAAATTCAAGTGTTGATATTCTCTATCTATAAGACAATTATTGAGTATACTTTTTAGCAATACTACAGAACCAAGGAATTAAAATTTGGGACTGTAGTTGTTTTCCTACAAATTAACTTTTTATCTTTATTAATGGAAAGATTCCATATAATTCACATCTTAAAGCAGCCTTGCACTGAGGCATGGACACTGTGAATACAACTATTGTATGTCATTGTGTGGTTTAAATGTACCTCAATAATTCTTACATATACGTAAGAGCAGGAAAATGAAGATTTATGAACACTGTAAAATACACTGTGGGCCTTAGAAGACAGTTAAAAATCAGGAGAGGGCAACATGAATAGATCTTGAGATTATCATGCTAAGTGAAATAAGTCAGACAGAAAAAGTTGAGCACCATATGATTTCACTTACTTCGTGAGATATAAAACTAAAAGCAACAAATGAGCAAGACGAACAAACAAAAACTCATAGACACAGGCAACAGTTTACTTGTTACCAGAGGGAAAAGGAGAAGGTGAAGGAAGGTAAGGGTAAAGCGGATCAAATATATGGTGATCGAAGGAAAATTAACGTTGAGTGGTGAACACGTAATGCAACATACATGACATATTATTGAATTGTACATTTGAAACTTAAATCATTTTATTAACCAATGTCACACCAATAAATTTAATTTAAAAAATCAGGAAAGAACTAAATCTTTTTAGATTTTCTAAGAAAGTTATATATATTGCACTAGTACTGAAAAATATGTTAAATGTTTAAGTATTTTTTCTTAGAAATTGGAAAATCAGTATTAAAGATATCCATAAGCCAACAATCTTTTTCCCTCTGTTTTTTTTTTTTTTACATAGCTCTAACAGTGGTATGTAGAATTCTATGTAGAATTTTTTCCCTCGCTTTTTAAAATTTCACTGAATATTACACATTTCCCTTTGATTATAGAGCTTTTCACAAGTATATTTACAGTGTTCACAACAATTATATCATTTAATATTCATGTGGTCAAAGCATTTATAGAGCAGTTACTATGCTTTAAGCATTGTGCCAGGCACCAGGGATAAATACACCTCATAATTTGCCATCAATGTTCTCAAATTCTACTGAGAAGATGGATACCAGATAACAAATACAAGGTAGTAAATGTGATAATATACCTGTACACACAGGATCATGAGAAGCCAGAGAAGGGACACCTAAATGAGCTTAGCTCCAGAAGAATGTCAAACTCATTGAGCTAATAATTATTGGATGAGTAGAAGTTAACCAGCCAATATTAGGTGTGAATGCATATTCCCAGGCAAAGGAGACATGGATAAAAGCATTGGCTTAAGAAGAACAGCTAAGCATTCTATAAGGAAAAAAAAAATAAACACTTTATGACAGCTAGAATGTGGGATAGGAGACAGAGTGGTAATAAATGAGCCTGCAGTTATAAATAGGGACAATCATGGGAGGCCTACTTGCCTTGACACATATGACAAGGAAGACCACTGAAAGCATTTAGGCAGGGAAATGAAATGGCTAAACTTACTTAGATAGATGACATTAGTGGCTACATAACAGAGCAGGATTTCAGTGAGAAAAGAAAGTTTGGGAATAGTTAAAAGTCAATTTCAAAGTTTTAATGAACATTCTGCATATAAAATAGAATGACTAAGCAATGATTATACCATTATCTTCACAATAGTAAAAAATAATATTCAGTGAAGATCTATTATCTGACAGACATTGATTGAAGTGCTGTAGTTATATAATCTTGGTTAACCTAATAAGCAAGGTACCACTTTTATTTTTTATTTCACAGAAGGAGAAACTGAGGTATGGAGAAAGTGTGGAAATTTACTCACTGTACATAGTTAGCAAGTGGCAGAGCCAAGATTTAAACCCAGATATATATGATGTGATATGATGAGAAAGAAATTAGTAGTAGACAAAGGTAATGCCTAGTTTTTAGCTAAATTTACTAAAACGTAGTGTCTCCAAATGAGGTTGAGAAGCAGTGAAGGAAGCTCATTTCAGTTTTTTAATGTATACCACAGTTCAACCATTTTCCTACTATTGGGTATGAATTTCATTTATTTCCAACATTTATTATTATAAATAGTACTACATTGAATATCATTGTGCATACCTAATTCCGTGTTTTGAATTATTTTCTCTTTATAGAAATTAGTACATGTAATTTTAATCATTATACCAATAGTATATGAAAGTAATAATTTTTTTTCATAAAGCTTACTAATATCAGCTAATTTTTTACTTCCTAAAATATTAATATTCTGATATTCTGGATAAAATACAAACCTCTCCCTGCATCCCCTTTCCCCCCAAAAAGCCCCACTGTTTTAATGTAATTGTAGAACATCATCCTTTCTTTCTTTTTCTTCTTTCTTTCTTTTCTTTCTTTCTTTCTTTCTTTCTTTCTTTCTTTCTTTCTTTCTTTCTTTCTTTCTTTTCTTTCTTTCTTTCTTTCTTTCTCTCTCTTCTCTCTCTCTCTCTCTCTCTCTCTCTCTCCCTCCCTCCCTCCCTCCCTCCCTCCCTCCCCTCCCTCCTCCCTCCTTCCTTCCTTCCTTCCTTCCTTCCTTCCTTCCTTCCTTCCTTCCTTTCTTTTGCCCAAGCCTTCTAAAAATGTCAGTACATCTTCAGGCTAATTTTACAATTACTAGGGAACACCTACAAAACAATAGCACAAGGACTCTGTTGAGAAGGGTACAATGAATTTAATTAAAAAAAAAAAAAAGGAAGAAAAGAAGGGCACAATGGCACTAATATGAAGCAAAGTTTGCTACTTTTCAGACCCTAACTATAGCCTTTGAGAAAGACATAACTTTCTAAAAACTCAGGATCTTAAAAATTAAAAAGGACAGTATTAATCTAGTTCTCAGAAGTCTTTAAAAGGAGAGTTTTTTTTTTAATGACATACAAAGAATTTATTTAAAACAGTAAAACTGGCAGTCAAGACGATTGCAGGAATATTTTCTTTTTCCTACTTTGTTTTTGTTCATTTTTTAGGGGGTGTTTAAAGGAATGATTTAATATGTTTAATTTAAATAATGGCCACTCTTTTCTTTATTCTTTTATCCTCAAAAGTTAATTTTATTGTTTAAAAAAAATCACAGATGTCGAATTTGTGATCAATAGCCAACTGTATTTTGTGATTTTTATAGTGAGTCCCTAAGGATAGAGTATTGCATTAGTTAGTCCACTTCTCTGAGCTTCTACATCCTTTAGCTTGCAGAATCCCAATTAGTTCTCCGCTCAGTGGCACCTTGTCACAGCACTTCCCTTGCCCTCTACCAATTCTGCTTGACAGCTCGCATGAACAAGTAGGCTAAATTAGGACACCAATGACTCACAGAGGCTTGAGGCCTCTTACAGCTCTTGCTTAGATTGTGTCTAGCAACATTGTAAAGCTTCTTTTTCTCCTGCATGTTAGGAGACTCCCTAGCTCTAAAAATTATCTGCTTATTAGATGTGTTGGTTGCATTTTTTTTATCCTGCCAGATACAAGATATACTGAGATTTTGCATAGGATTTACTCAGCCACCTAATGAAATAGACCAAAGAATGTTGTCAAAATGCATCGGATACAGAATTTCTGAAATGATGTAGCATTGTATTTTTATCATTATCATCACCACCATCATCATCATCAGCATCATGTCAAACGTTAAAAAATAGAAAGTACACACATTAATAATTCATGGTCTGAGTTAAAAGCACTTAGTGTTTGAAATGGCCTCTCTATTTAAAATATATCAAGAATGAAATAATGTGCACATGAGGATTGAAAGGTACAATTTCTGTAAGTACTTAATCTGCTTCAAAAAACATTAATATGTATTCCAATGAAATAGTGAACAGATAATTCAATGACTTAGATTAGCAGTCCCCAATCTTTTTGCACCATGGACTGGTGCTCCTATTAGAATCTAAATCCTGATGATCTGAGGTGGAGCTAAGGTAGTATGTAGCACTAAGGTAGCACTAAGGTAGCACTAAGGAGCAGCTGCAAATACCGATAAAGGTTTGCTTGTTCACTGCCACTTAGCTCCTGCCATGACTCCCTGTTCCTAAATGACCACAGACCAAGTACCTGTCAGTGGCCTGAGAGTTGGGGACCCCTGACTTAGATTATACGCATTATTAATTAAATAAAGTAATACAACATTGAGTATCTATTCATATGTGTGTTTGTATGCATATAAAACATATATTTCACATATGTAATAATTATGGGAAAATGCTAGTCCGTGCCGTTTTATTTTCAGCACCTTTAATGAGACTTGACAATATTTATTAATTTAATTATGTAAAGAATAATAGAAAGGTAAACTAATAGAGATTGCAGAATGTTTATATGCTTTATTTCTAGTTATTATAGTTTAATAATCTTGGTTATTACATCTCATAATATTTAATTATTTAATTATTAAGTGATTATTTTCTGTAGTATGTTTGAAGTTTTTGATAGGATAACCAGCACAATATAAAATACAATCTAATAAACTTTAAAAATCCATTCTCTGTTATCACTATGATGATATGTATTGTTTCAACGTAGCTAGATACAAGAAGAAATTTAACTTCAACCTAATATTTTATTAGTCTGTTTTCCACTCATTCTGTTTTCTTCCCCATCCAATCCAAATGGCTTTTATTGGAGAATCTGTATCCTTAAGAATAGCTCATCTTAGGTATTGCATGAATTTGACTAAGGCAATGTATATCTTAAGCCATTCAAGAAGGACAGCAACAGAGGAAAAGGAGCTGACATTCTACCAATGTTAAAGTAACAATTTAACTACATACTAGACATAAAACTGACAAAAGCCAAGGTACGTTTATCATTATTATGAGCCTTAAGATACTATTGAGACTATTTAACTTCATTTGTATAAACTAAAGAAACTCAAAAAGCTAATTAGTGATAAAATCCGGTCTTAATCTGAGGCTTCCCTCAATATTTTACTCTTGGAATGGCATTCTGTTCTGCCTTAATAATCTGCTTCTTCATCTTTAAAGTAGGAACGATAAAACCTCACAGGGTTCTTTGAAAATTCAATGAGATAAAACATCATGAAGAACTTTAAAAACTATAAAATATTCTGCAAAAAGACACATCAATCTTCCCGTAGTGTACTCCGTGGTGTGTGCTTTGTGGAATCTTCACTCGCCACTAGAGGGAAGTAATACCCATATTGTTTTCTTCCTTTATTGCAAGTCAAGGGCTTGACAATTCTTCAATAGGAAAAAATAAATGTTTGGGTCAATTTTATTTTCTTTTGCTGCTTTAAAGGCAACCACTATTGTGTCTTGGTACTCTGGACTTAGGATGTTGTCATTTTAAGTAGCCAATCTCAATGCAATAAATATATTTTTTTCTCCTTTTCCCAGAGAGGTAGTTTTCTGATTTCCAGTGGTTTTCTCTTTAGCTGGAGAGGGCTTTCTTTATTCGGGGTTTATCTTCACCCTTAGCAATTTACCAGCTGAGATTTTCCTCCTCTATGGTGTTCATCATTCAATAGTAAAGTTTCTAAAGTATCATAAATTTATCAGGAAGCTCTACAGTTTTGTCTTCAAAGAGACACTAATGTTTGTTTAACTTATACTAGATTTTCTTCTAGAAAATACTTATGGAAATAATATAGGAGACATCTTAGCCCAGTACTCAAAACATCTCAAATATTCAAGGTTTATTTATTGAATTAATTCTCAATTTATTTTATTTGACCAATTAAACCAAAGACTTGGTCTCAGAATGTCCTTGAATGTTATATATACACCTTAACAACTAGTTTAGGTTTTATATTTTCCTAGGTTCAGCCTACAAGGTTTTGAGCTTCTTCTACTTTTTATTCTTCTTTATTAAATGACCAGGACAAAAACAAAACAAAACAAAACAAACAAACAAAAACATATGTATCATTTAAAAAAAAAACATGCCATGTAACACATAATTCAAAGTTAGTATATTTTAAAGCAATAATAATAACAACAACTAGCATTTACTGAACCACAGGCCTGGTAGAGTGTTAAGAGCTTTCTATGAATGATCTCATTTAATCTTCTTCACAACTCTGTTAGGTTAGGTAGTATTTTTAACTTCTATTTTAAAGAATAGGTAATTGATGCTGAAAGAAATTGAGTAGTATAGATCCATTATTCAAATTCAGGCATGTCCGGCTGTAGTAAAATGTCTTAATTAATTACTATTATACATTTTTTTATTTACATATGAGCTTCATGTAATGTTCCTCTGACCACTCCACTCTGGTCAATTTAATGCATGCATAAAGAAAAATTTAATACTATCAATCATATTAAAATCCTTCTAAGCCTTAGTATGATTTTGGTTCCTTAAGCCAAAGGAATGTTAAATTGGTATTAAATGCTGATATCTTTACTCTTAGGAATGAACATAAAAGGATTCACCCTAGCTACCTTATGCCATTTTCTAGCTGTATCTTTATCTGTGCTTGAAAATGACATAAATTTCCAAGCCAAACTATTTGAGAAAGATGAACCTTTCAAAAGGTTTGGTTTATTCAGTAAATTATGAATTTATAGAGATCAAGAAGGTTGGGATTTTTCTCAATAACTGTAGACATAAATTTCTCTTTCAGCGTGACCACCAATGGCACATCTCCGTTTAAATCTTCACAGTCTTTATATTTAATATTTTAACTTCCTGCGTGTTAATTCTCTTGTGTAATTGGCAGCTTAATTCTTGGCAATAGTTCATTAATTGGAGTAAAACAATCATATTATTCTTCTTAGTGCCTGTGCTTTTAAAAATGATTTTCTAGTGACTTTTATTTAAAGTTAAATGAATTGATTTCTATTGATTTATATCTGAGACAGTGCTTGTACCTTTCTGCTTAAACAAGAGAAGAATACTATACAATTATTATTACTTAGTCTAGGAAATATTTGTAAATTGTACATTATTTGCACGAGAGAAAAAATCTCAAAAAAACAACAGTTGGCATATTAAACTTAGCTGTCACCCTTTTGCTTCACAGTGACATTAAATTTGGACTTACAAACAATTTTCTGAACTTTACATTCCTACTATTCTAACCAGAATTAAAAGATTATTTAGATTTTATTTAAACTATAGTCAGGCCATCAAGTCAAGAGTGGCATTTCAATTTTGAATGGTTTTGTGCCAGCCCCTGGACAGCAGTTAAAAATAAAACTAGAAAGGAATTCATTCTTAACAGAGATTTTGTCTTCAAAATCTGCTCTTAGATCCATAAATATAGTTCATTAGGCATAATCTAACATAAAAATATATTTTATAAATGTAACTTATTTTCAAATTCACTCTGACTAGTTTGCCAATAGTCAGCTTGATGCCCACCATGTCATCTTTATCAATTCCAGAAAACAATATTTATGTTGAATGACAAACTGTACTTTTCTTCACATTATAAAATTCTGTTAGTGTTTCTTCCCTCCAAATATATAATTATGTTTTTGAGCTATATAGTCATTCTTGGAATGTTCTCTCCCGAAAGCAGTGCAGTGTAGCAATTCTTCCCTTACCTTTCTTTTACACTGCATTTTACTATAAAAAACAATTGGCATGCTTGAAATATTGAACTATTTCTCACCTCTTTAGGTTTACTTATAATAACCCTCACACTCTTTCTCTCAGCTTCTGGAAAATTCCAATTTATCTTTTAAAGCTCAGCTTAGGAATCAGATTTTAAGTCTTCTTGACTTCCCAATGCTGTTATAAACTCCCCAAATAGTGTCCTCTTACACTTCCTTCCCTCTTGACAATGAACTCTTAAATGCTTAGATGCATTTTATTCATCTCTATATCTTGAGTGACTAGTATTACAGAGGTCCAAAGAAAGCCCTGGAAAAATGGTGCTTGTTCAATGATTGGATTAGTGAAACCATAAATTACAACCTGCAGAAGGACAAGGTTACATTGCTTGAGAGATGTTTATTTTTATGTTTTATGAATCATAATTGGCATCATGATGTTGATGACACAGACTGCACTTCTCAAGTCATTTCCTGAAAAGCATATAGTTTTTAAGAGGTAGAGAAAAGATTCAAAGTCAGGTCTGTCTGATTTAAAGACGTTATCTTGATCTTTACTGTCAGGTGGTAAAACGTACAATATGTGTCTTTTCATTTCTTCTCTCTTTTTTCTCTTTTCTCTCAACCTTTATTTTTTGTTTCTTTAATTCACATCATTAAGATGTTATCGCCCTAGAATTTTCATCTCAACATAAAAAAAAGTTTAAACTTGCTATTAATAAAGAACAATATTGGCACATTAGCCAATATAAATTATATATGAGTGAGAGATTTTTATTTCATTGTCAAATATAGCAATATTAAGTGTAAATTCAGAAGAAGTAGAGACAATATATGGATACATGTTGTAACTATGCTAAATATCATGCACATTTTTGGGGGAAAGTTAATTTAATCTCTTTAATTTCAGCTATGTATACATATGAGTGTGTGTTTGTGCATATGTGTGTTTGTGTATGTGTGTTTACTTCTATAGAATTACTAAACATAATAACTCTACATAGGTTTTTGTGAGTCTTGTATATAATTTATATGAAATGACTTAATAAATGTTAAATATATAAAAAATGCTTCCTCGTAATTATTAATGAATTATCTTTAACTGAGCAACTTAAATAGAAACATGGCTTTAGATATCTGAATATTAATTTAGATATTTTTATTTCATTGAAATTGGAATAATAGTTTTGTTAATTCATAATGCAAATAGATAATCACAGTTTTTACTTATTGCCAACAAAAATGGTGTTCTTAAAAATTCATTTCTATTTAATTTTGTTTTCTCCATCTGCTCTTTGGAATAAATTACCTGCCACTCCCATTAGTTACAAAATAACTACTTAATCATTTTTTATATTTTTATAAAAATTTATTTTAAATATTCATATATGACAGTACATATGATAGACAATGATTAAAGCACTTCAACCCATTATTTTGTATTTACTAGTTAGATTTTATGTGATATAGATTCTGCTACCTATTTTCTTTGTCACTTTGATGGTTTTTGATATTCTCTACTATGTTTAAACAGTGGCTCAATGAATTTTATAATTTTTTTTCATGTTAGTAAAAGGTTTACTTACATAAAGGTTAACATGATAACTCAGGAACTATGAATTCCACAGATAATTTGATGTGATTCCCTAAATTCCTAAAACATATACTTGGTCCTATCTACATAATATTCTTATAACATACTCCTAATAATTAGAGATCACACTGTCTCTCCAATTGAACTTAAGAATTGTGAATTAGTAAATGCGTGCACACATCATCAGAATGTGGACTGATTCTTTCTCTTTAAAATTCAGCTTCATTTTGATTCCGTTATTGTTTCTATGTGGTCAAAAGGCCCATGGATAGTTCCTATAGTAAAGTTAATTTTTATCATTGTGAGGCACCATCGATGGATTGAGACCAGAAAACACATGCACACACACACAGAAGCAAAATTTGTAGCATCATATACTTATTTCAATTGGTTTGTTTTAATAAGTACATAAAAGTTTAAAATGCTTCCTTAGACTTCAGGATATTTCTTATAATAAAAACTATCCATATAGTATGTGTATATATCAAGATAAATAACTCCCAGGTTGGAACTGTTTTATACATTCTCCTTTTTTATTTATCCTAACCAAACTTACACACATATAATTTTACAGATAAACTTTATCGAAATGCATATCAAAACCACTGGTAAACTGTGTTTATAAATGGAGCAGCATACAGCTTAAATAGAACTCTGCAGGAAAGGGTAACATTTTGCTAGGCCATTCATGTCAATTTTATTTCTGTTATTTTGGCCACGAAGATAGGGAAACAGAGTATGTGGATCCAGCACTTACAGTGACTTGCAGCAGAAGTTGGAAGTGCAACTTTTCTCTTCCACAAATCAATATTCAGAAACAGATGTCTAGTCTCTAAAGTAACTCAGGTAGTCCTCCCTGAAGATCTTTCTGCTTTCTATTGAGTATAGATATTTTATCTTATTTGAAATTATAGTCTTTGCTTGTTTTATTTTTAAAAGGTGCATTTATAAAACAGTTTTGGAATATTATAAACATTTATTTAAATGGGTAATTCAAGCATGTTGGTTTAAATTAAACCACATGCTTGGGATATTCATGGAGCTATGTAAGAACTATATTTTATGAAGATGCAGGATGCTGAGCAGCAAAATTTAATCTGGAGGGCACTTGTCTTCAGTCATGCAAGACAAGATGTATTAGCCATAAATGAATTGCAGCAGTGCTACTTGAGTTTCTTTAATTTTCTAAACCAAGATTGTAAAAAGAATCAGTGGTATTGAATCCCACTGGCTATGGTGAAAAGGCAGCGCTCAGAGATAAAGAACAATTTATCTTCTGCTGTAAAAGAGAGCAGTTCTGGCAGATAGTATTATACATCACAGTATAATATACTCTAGGAAGAACATTACAAAATATGGATTTTTTTCTTAAAATTTTAAGTGTACTGATTCAGTATATGTTCTCAAATAAAAGGCAAATGAGAGTGTTAATTGCAAATTACAAATATTAAAAATGTAAATTACAGTCTAGGAGGGAATTTGCATATGTCTTCATGAGACATATTCTTAGCAATGATTCAGTTAGAAGAATATATTTCACATATGTAACTAAAATACTAATTAAGCTTCATATATTCCACATAATACTATTATTAAATCAAGTATTGATAAATTAGAATTACAAGTTTTTTGGATGTTCTTTGACTTACCAGGTCATAGTTTATAGATTGTAGGGTTTATTGCACAGAGTTTTATAAATGCTTGTTGACTGTCATTGAATGGTAGGATAGTTTTCTCTCTACTCGAGAGCCCACTTTTTATAGTGTTTTTCCATACATGAGGTTATTGATAACCTGATTATATCTATCCTGTTTCTATTCAGTACACCAACAACATTTAACACATTTTTAAAGGAAAAGAACATTGATTTCTAGGCTATAGCTTTTGAACTCTATGAGAAAGGTGACAGTTTTTTTTTTCTTTCTAAAGTCACAGACCCACTTGCTAATATTGAGATTTAAGTATATACTTAACCTTTCTGTGTCTGAGATAAAAGAAGCAAGTTCCTTTGTAAAACAACAGAAATATTAATCTTTGATTTTTAGATCACTAAATGTAGTTTTTATTTTCTCTGTGTCACCAAGGCAACATTGATATTAAGATACCTTATAATTGAAAAGCAAAACAAAACAAGTTTTTCCTTGTCTATCTTTGCAATAATTTCATACAGAAATCACAAAAGTTTCAGTACATAAAAATCTGATAATCGATACAAACATAATAAAACAAAGTGTCAATAAAACATGCATACAATCTGTAATAGCTCTTTAGTATTGGTACCTTTGTGACTCAAAATGAAAAATTTATGAACTATATTATTTTGTTGCTCCTCTTAAACACCCATATTGCTGAGATTATCGACAGAAAAGAATTACACACACAGAATCCTTAAAAGATAAAAATACATATATATTTTAAGGCCAGGATGCCATTTAATTCTCTAACTCAGTATCAAGGATGTAATTTCTTCATGTCATATATCCTTTATTCTTAGATTACATGGTATTCTTTTATCATAGGAAATTATACATAAGTATATAGTTAAAATAGTTTTTGGTCACCTACAGATAGATATTCTAAGTCAAATTATAACCCTGGAAACATGTCTACCATACACTATTTTAATTCTTTGAGGCTTAGCCTTAATACACCAATTCTAGGGGTTAACTGTCATAATATGAAGTTATACTTAGGAAATACAAAACCTAAGGATGATATAAAATTTATTAATAATATTGACCTAAGGTATTATTCCATTACATTAATTCAATAAGCATCACCTCTATACAACATAAAGAAAATAATACACAAAGTATACATTTTAATATTATTATGAAAAATTGAAAAAAGTGCAGAACTGGTAAGTCCATTATATTCACTAGGATTGCAATCCATCACTTGAAATTACAGAAGAAGGCATCTGAGCACAATAAATGGAATTTGCATTTGTCTACATGTTTGTCTTACAATTCTTTGTATGTATTAAAATAGGGGCCTATTTGTTTACTAGATGAAAATAAATATTACAGCGGTACAAAGCTTGCTCTTTACACATGTATCAGAATGATAAAGAAAAAGGAGCTAATGTTTTTGCAAGCTTATTTCGTATAAAGTACTACTCAACAGGAAGAAATAAATGGGAAATTTTTATTTTTAATAAAAAATAAAAAAATATTTTATTTGCTATCTAACTTTGAGTCTCAAAAACAGAGAAAGTAATTATCAGGAAGTAATCCCTTTGAGAGTCAAAGTCTGGTGCAAACATGGTCAGGGAGTCACCAAGATTCCCTAGCTGGTTCTCCAAAAACATGAAAACAATTATATGTCTCAGAACTAGACTACAAGCAGGCTTACACATTTGGTCATCCAGGGGATAGTAAACGGCGAAGTTGATCGTGAATCTCCTCAGCTTCACAGAAAAGACTTTTTCAGCACACAGAAGGGTACGGTATCATAAAAGCATCTGATAAACATGAAAATCTGATCATGTTTTGAGGAAGTTCAATTTGCCTTTCACACTTTTTTTTTTTTTAATTTTTCTTGCTTCTCCCTCTTTTACTAAAGATTCTGATTTCATGTGAATGGCAAAAAGAGCTCTAAGTTTCTAACTGGATCATCATATTTTATCATGTTGTCATTGGTTTCAGCTCTTTCTCATGTGGTGGAAGGTCATGTAGATGGGTCTCTAATGGGGAAAATGCCTGCCATGTCATCTGCTATAAAGAGTGATCCATATAAGTGTTTAACATAGGTATAGTGCTTCACAGTATGATGTATCTTAAATATTAAAGGGACTTTTCTCTCATGCACACATTTGATGATATCTTTCTGTTAATTATATTAATGTACCATCGTGACAATGAAACACATGGATTTATCAAGGACAGTCATATAACACTGCATTCAATATTCGAGTTTAACCATTATAATAGGCTTATGGCCTAACTGAAGGAGTCTTGTTATTATGACATTGTTTAACAGCCATCACTGAAGTACTTTAGGAAAGTGAATATATTGCTTTTGAGCATGAAGAGTTACTGCTCTTAGTGTTGCTTATTCAATATTTTCTAATAATTTAAAATTTTTCCACTAGTGACTCTAGCAATCCATTCCTAATTTCCAGTTTGCAGTTCAGAAAAAAAATTTTTTTCCCCCAGGGAACAGTAGGCTTCTACCTTTTTAGTTGCCAAACATAAAATCCTTTATAAATATATGTTAATTTTAGTTAACATTATTCTTCTAAGATGTAAGAACTCAGATTTTTTTCTTACTAAATAATGTAATATGTTACTTTACAAACTAGCAACCTGACAAAGAGAAACCAATATTTAAATTTCAGAGAAAATTATTATGTATTTTTATAGAAATAGAAACAGAAACCCACAGAATATTTGATTCCTTGATTGTATATTTCGGAGAAGTCATACAAGATAGAGTCAGAGAATTTGTTTTCTTTGTGGTGTTTTTGTTTGCTTGTTTGTTTTTTGTTTTTGCTTTTTGAGGTTTTTTGTGTGGGGGGAGGAGGAAGGTTTAATACATACAATTTTATAACACACACTGTATCATAATTTCCAGGGACAATATACAATATGAAATTCTTGAAAATACAAATTAAATTACAAATGACTGATACTTTTCATCTATAAATTGTAAATACTGCACACCTTATGTAGGCATTAAATTTTAAGGCGTTATATACTGTATCCTAAAAATACTAAGCTGCGGTTTTTCTTATTGTTGTTGTGATGGTGCTAACTTAAGTTTGAGGAGAACGGAGAGCATAACCCAAACATATTTCATCATTAACTTTCAGTAAATTAGTGCCTTCTCTCTCCTTTCAAGTTCACCCACTCCTTCCCTTTTCCATCCTCCAATGATTTAAGTCGGGTGACAATATATAATCTAAAAAATTTCTGTTATGCAATAAGGGAAGCATTTGCGGCAGGATGATCGAGAGTACTACAGGAAATTCTTAATAATGCTATATTTGTTTTAAGTTTGAACTTTATTTTAACATTTATTTATTTTTGTCTTAATGCATGCGGAAACACTGACTAAAGTATACACCTATGTGGAAATGACAGAGAAAATAAAATTTTTTACTTAGACGAATAATCATTGAAGGGAAGAAAATGACATGCATGTAACTTATTGAATGGCTTTCTGGCAAATTGAGGTAATAAGATATAGTTACCCAATAAGTCATTTTAATAATTGAAATTAAAATTAAAATTTTAATAACCATTTTTATCATTTCAATGTATTCTATATGGCAGTGGCAAGTAGATTTGAGATAACGTATAATTTGGGACAATTTATCACAGAACTTAGTGTCAAATTTCTGTCTCAGTAGAATATTACAAGACATTTCTTAGGTTGTGTAGACAAATTTGTTTGAAAATTTTAGTGATATTACTTGGGTCATAGGAAATTGAAGAAAGTACAGAGCTACATGATATGGGTCTTTCATGTTCCACTAACAGTCAATGTTTTATTTTGCCTTCTTTCAATACAATGGCAAAATATAACAAGTATTAAAATTAATTTTAATCATTATAGAGATAAAAATACTAACCAAGGATTAGAAAACTTTATTCTTTAGCACTTAAGAAACAATACTGGAAAACTACATATAGCACCTTGATTTATTCAGTCTTATTGGCAAAGTGGCATGGTTAAAATAAAACCTTAATCAACGGAAGTACTACTTACACTATTTTGCTTTTAAACTTTAAAATAGTATATTTTAAAAACTGAAATTTAGAATAATAACTTTTAACCACTCATTTAACTCAGCTATCTTTCTAAGAATAATAGATTATTATAGACTAAAGATTAAATATTTTAAATTGAGCTTTTTAAAAGTAATTATTCATATACCGATTAACAATATATAGTTATAAAGCTTACACTTAACTCACTAGGACAGTGTCAGCCCACAGTCCAACACTTGGCAATGTATAAATGTTGAAACTTTCTCTGCTTTCATCTATAAGAAAAATTATCTCCTATATAATATCCTAACAAGGAAAAAAACATTTGGATTCCCAACCTATAGATGTAAGAATAAAAGACCACAGCAAAGGAGTAAATTAAAATAAATGCCCAAAGTGGAGCAAGACACTTCTCTACATTTGGTAAGAGTCTATGATCTAAAAACAAAATAAGACTTTTCCATAGCTACAGATTAAGAGTCAATTTAGTTTATTTATATCAAAAGCAGATTTTTATGAAACCAGTTAAAATTCAGTTCAGTACTTAGATTTCCATTTTTTGTTTTAAAGTGCCAAGGTCACTGCATTGTACAACTCTACGAGGACCATTCACATTATATTCAATTTGAATGGTAATACTGAAACTGTTTAAAAAGTGGTATTTAAGTACCAAACACAAAATTCATAACTAATAAATATCTATTAAATGAACCAAACATAAAGACATGTAAGAAATAACTATGCCCTGTTGGTAAATTAATATTATATTTGCCCCAAATATTTTAAGCAAAATAAGACAAAAAGTCATCTCTTTGGAGAGTAAAATGTGCCAATGCTCTCCTGGTTCCCTAAAGATCCGTTATAATTAATGGGAAGATGAAGTAGAGACTGCTGGCATTTCTCTAGCCAGTTCTGTCCTTTAGCTGAAAAAGTACCTCCACTTTTTAGATGGCTGCTCAAAATAAAGGCCACAATCTTCAGCCTCCTTCATAGCTCGGGGCATACATCTTACGGACTTCTGAACTAAGAATAGGAGGTGGAGGAAAAAGAAATGATAATTCATCTAGCAAATAGGGAAAGCATATGACTTTCTCCTTTCCTATTCTCTTTCCAATTGGCTGGAATGAGATGTGAAACTGAAACTAGAAAGACCTTAAGGCATGAGGTGACCTTGGGGATAGAGAAGATGCCAATCCTACCAATAGACGGAACGAGCCTGGTTCTGTGATAGGAATTCCACACTAGCCCTGAACTACTTACTTCTGGAAATTAATATGTGACAGAAATCAGTCTCTATCCTGTTTAACAATTGTAAAATAGCAGATTTAAAAAAAAATTTTATTAATGGTAGCCAAACTTACTCATGATATAGAAGTGAATACCCAATTTGATTGTTCTTAAAGATACTATGTTTTGTTGTTTATTATTTTCTTCTTTTATCTTTTTCTATTTTATGCTGTCGTTGACTAGAAGAACAACTAGAAAAAGTTAAATAGATAATACCAGTTGAGGAAAAAATTTGAGAAATTTGGAGAAATTGTACCCTTTATATACTACCAGTGATAAAAATTCTCCCTATGTACTATGATAAAATGACTTGGCAATAATTATAATTGATATATAAGTGGTTAACACCAGCTCTATAAAGGATCTGTCAGTGTCTATTGCCTTCATTTACATTGTGTGGAAATTACAGACAATTATATTATAAATATTTCAGTAACAACACATCTTCCATTAATTGTATCTTCCTTTGTTAGGTATTATAAAATATTTGGTTTAGCTTTGAAAGAAAGCATTTTAATTCCTCCAATATTGAACACTGGTTCTACTAATATCAAATTGATACCTTTTGTTCTTTTTACGTGTCATCAGAGAACATAATACTCATAATTTCACTTTAAATTACAGATTAGTATAATAATTGAAGACACTTTAAATGGCGACTAGACTCTACCCCTGCACTCTTAATAATACACATAAGTGAAAAAAATGTGAATAGCTTGTTGACGTTTGTACATACACATGCAAAGAAACTGTCATTACTACCTGACTGACCATAAGTGTAAGACCATGGATTGATTGTAAGATGTATCGTGATTTCAACGATGTTGAAATGTGTAAGACGTGAAAGGTCTTAGAATCAGTGAAATGCAGGGTATGTATATTTCCTAAATAGTTATTTTATGCTTAAACACTGATTAATTCATCTTAATGAAATATCTAATTTTAATAGAAAATTATGGTAAATTAAAATTGGATGATCATAGTTCAATCTTCCAAAACTTCCAGCTGTAAAATGACTCTGGTTTGTTTCTCTAAAATATCCATTTGGTAAAATGTTAGGATATGGAAAAAAAAATGCTAGAAGGCTAAGAAAGTGATGACTTTGTGACAGCTTGAATTATATAAATGAATATATAATGTTTTCTTAACTAGAATCACAAAGATCATTCCTTGTAAAGGTCTTTTTAAATCATCAAAACTCCCATTTAATAAGAAAAAAATCATTATTTCCTCCTTCCTCACAATATTTCTTTTTTCATCTCTAGTATACTAATTCCAAATAAGAATCATCTAAACTGCCCATTTACTAAGAAAGATCATCATTTCCTTCTTCCTCACTATTTTTCTTTTTCCCTCCCCAGTACACAAGTTGCAAATAAGATCAAAATTGATTCTAAGAATAAAAGAATCTTTAGAGAAGTAAACCATAAACCAACCCACGCTAACCAACCCAGTCATTTCAGTCAATAGTCATTATATCAGTAGAACCTATGTGTTTTTTGGTTCCTCAAGCAGTGATATGAAAAAGGCAAGAATTTTGAGATTTAAGTGGGGGAAAAACTGTTGATGCTTGCTATCTTTTAGAGCTTGGTAGTTCACTCATAGTTCATAGCATGTGAGACAATGCAATCTGTTTTTCACATATCCAAACTAATTACATGCTGACTTCTTTCCAATATTGTTCTAGTTTGGGTTTCAAGTGCGTGCATGCACACACAAACACACAAACACACACACACACACACTCACACACACACATCTGTATAAAAATTTAGCCAGTGTCAATGAGCCATATATTTATACACACATATATGCACTAATTCTCATTTCTACTTAGAAGCCATTATACAGAATAATTAAGACTCTTATGTTTAATTTCAAAATGAGAACAAAGTGTTATGCAATTAAAGATGTCAATAGGTTGTAGCCCCTAATTCTGATTTGTGAGAAACACTAAAAATATTTCTGGCCTCCCTTCTACAACTGTCATGGAAAATTTAGATCAAGTTGTCAGATCTGCAGGGACATATGACAATACTTAAAAATAAAATTATATCTCTTTATGGAATACAATATAAAACAATAAGCAAATATGAGACTATTGATGATAATCATGGCTAAGTACATGGGATATGGAGAAATTCTAAAAATGTAGAATTTTCCTCTCATTGTATCATAAATGGGAAGAAAACAAAAAGATAATTTTGTTGATGAGAAGAAAATCACCAAAATACATTGCTAATATGTAATTTAAAAGTGATTTTGGGTTAAAATGCCAAGGCTCAATTTCCAGTAACCAGGTGCTTTGACTTTTTATTACTTCTCCATTTTCATCCAGTCCACATACTGATATCAGATCTTCTCACCCCATAGTCACTACTTACTTGAATTTTCAGATATGGGGAAACCAGATTAGGCTGACACTCACAGCAGTCCTCTATGAGCCGGAAAAATGAAGGACTGCCTACCTGGCCTTCATGTACTTCAAGATTCCTTTGAAGGGAATACTGGACCAAGCAAATGCTAAAACTACATGTTCAAGCCTATTTATATTTCTATTAAACTGGAATTAGAACTTGAATCTTGTTAATCTTCTAATATTTTTTACATTCACAATCTTTTGCTACTTTTTAATAATTTAAGTTTCATAGTCAAGACTGCTACACAGGTGATTTTTGTTAATTAAAAAATACTTCCATTCATTTACCTGATTGCTTTTCAAAACAATGCAGATACTTCCTATTGAATATCTAGTATGTATCAGATGTGATGCCAGATGCTGGAGATACAGAGACAAATGAGATATCTCTACTCTTGTGGGCATGAGGTTTGGTAAAAAAGACAGAGATATACAACTAACTTTAATATAATATGTGATAAATGTCATATTAGAAGTATGATTAAATGCAATTCAAGCACAGATGGCATGATTAATTCTGTGGAGGAGGAAGGTCAGACAATTTTGTGAGTATGTATGGGAAATGCTATTTTTAAAAGCATTAAGTACACATTATTACCAGATGATTATAATTGAATCTTGGCACAAATCTATTTCTGAAAAATGTGGCATACTATAAGAAGCAAACACAAATAACTTCAACATTTATAAAAATATCTGAACTAATAGCAACAGTGAGTATTTAAGAAATTCCAGTGTCTTAAAGTTCATTTCGCACAAATACCCAGTGACAGTAATTTTGCATAGGGTGTCAAAGTGCCTCATAATTTGATGCTGTTATTTACACAACTTGCTATCTTTCTACATTTACAATCTTGATTTTATTTAATGGCCACAACTTCCAATGAACTAACCTCAACATTTTACTTTGTTATCACTCTACGACTTGATTTTTTAGTACACAGGGATTAGAAATATGTTAGAGATAAAAGAGGCTGGGTCCTCATGGTTGAGACAACCATAAAAGAGAAGAGAAAGAAGTAATGTCATATATTTTTTGACATCAAATCCCATTTTCATTCACGAGGGCATAATACTTCACAGCTAGTGTTTCAAAGTGATTTATATTTTGTTTTTGGTGAAACAAATTAAAAAAATTGCTTCTGAATTTATTTCCTTTTTAATTGCATGAAGGCCTCAGGATGTATCTTATTAGCCCTTTTTCCTGATTATGTACAATGTCCTCACCCACTTTAAAGTACTTCAGGAAGTATATATTGGCTCAGGTGTAGAAATGGACATATAAGTTATAAAGTGAAGTGAAAGTCACACAAGTTAAAATTAATAGCTAAAAAGTAAAACCATGAAATGTACATTATATTTATATGGTATTTATGTTCATTATTCCAAAATTGATAACTATATGGGAAAAATAAGTTTTTTAAGATAATAATGTTTTAAGAACAATATATAAGGAAAAATAATTATAATAATAACAAAAAATAACATCTAAATAGATTTCTTTTTATACTAACCAGAAGTTGTAAAGCCAAGATAAAGAATTAAAAAGATATATAGCTATATATTTCTAAACAAATGTGCCTATGAAATCTATTAACATAAAGTGTTTAAGTATCATACCAATGTTAAGTTTGTACATATATTCTACAAGTATTAATGCAAAATTTGCACTTGCATTCATTTTCTTATATGAAATGTTAAAAAGTTTTATATTAGCCTTAATATAAATCATTAGTAAGCAATTAAATACTTGCATAAATAAATCAAGACTTTTTTTTGACTAATAGCAACTATTAAATTTATCATTTTATTCACTTGTGGACACTTTAACTGATTGCACTGCCAACATGATTTAAAGACCCACGCATCATCTTTCCTTATACACATAACTCTATCCATTTCTTTAAATTCCTCCTATACTGTGTCCATGAGCCAGAATGGGAAGATATAATATATAACATGTAGAAGAAAATAATTTGGGATTGAGCAAGTTCATACTGATGGCTTATTTCAACATTTGCATTTAAGATAATAGGATATCATTCACTTGGAATTGAGCATCTCTATCCCAGAAAGATCTGGCTAGACATGGAGAGTTGTTAAACTTCTATATAAAAGTGAATTTTAAAGTAGCTAAAATTCCTGTGAGGCCAAAAGATGATGAAGAATGAGAATCTGGAAATGAATCTAGTTTTATAATAGGGCAGAAATAGAAAAACAACAAACAAAAACACCCAAATTTTTTTAAAAAGCAACAAAAACAAAAAAAAATGGAGTCATATGAAAAATAGGAAAATCAATAAAATAAATTGTAAAGACTAACAAAAGACAAATGGAGATATCTTTTTTAAAAAACTTAGGTGTAGCTATTATTGATATATATTAGTGTACGGTCCATGAAGAATTGAAGACATGAGTTATTAAAAGGTATTTAGGACAAAAATATGAAGCAAAGACAATGGATGAAAAATAATATCGTGATATAACCGTAAAAAATAGAAAGACTAAACTAAACTGAAAGCCAATGTATGGACTCCTCAAGCATGTTTATAGTGAAGTAGATAAGGAAACTGAAAGATTTCAAGAAGCAAATATTAGATAACAAAAGAATACACTCACAGAGGATAATCCCAGAAAATAGAAGAAAAGGGCTAAGACAGAGATAGAACATATAGTAAACAGGCTAGTGGCACTGTATGTACTCTCACAGGGAGGTTTCTTATCTTCTAATTAAAATAACAGTTGAAGTCATTTTTTGAGACAGAAGAAATGGGAAAAAGTTCAGAATGTGCTGAGGAATTATGATTTAGAAGAGCTTTTGTAGGTAAAACAACCAGAAATAGCAAACACATTTTCACAAAACCAAAACATAAACTATATTTATTAAGAATTGATTTATATTAAGTTGACATTTGTTAAAGTATACAGTACTTTAACAAATATTTTACAATCATTCTATAAATATTAGAAATATGTGAATTCCAAGTTTAACAAAATGTTAATCTTTGAACAGGAAAGTTGGCTGTTAGGAAAATTTTGTGATATTATGGGTTTGATATGAATCCTTTTAGCATCTTGCTATGGTCATTTCTTAAAAAAATATTGAATGACTCAAAATATTTGGGATTTTAAAGCACCTCATTTGTTGAAAAATATAGCTAATTACTTTCTAACCAATCATTTACATGTGCATATAATTTAGACAAATGTTTATTCTACTAGTTTAATGTAATAAAGAGAGCAATTGAACAAAACAGTCCCTTTAAAAAATACTTTTCCCTTATCTACCTCCAAGGGTAAAGGGGATCAAATACATAGTGACAGAAGGAGATTTGACTTTGTGTAGTGAACACGCAATACAATATACATATGACGTGTACACTTTAAACCTATATTATTTTATTAACCAATATCACCCCAATAAATTTAATATAAATAAATAAAAATAAAATATACTTTTCATTAATTGTATTGATTATACTGTTGAACCAAATGTGGAGATTGAATAAGACAGTCAAAAAAAAAACTACAAGTAAGAAGATAATTTCATTTGATTGTAAGAACAATTCTGTGTGATCTGGAAGAAAGTTGATATCTCTTTTCCTCTTCACCTGTGAAAGAGAGATCCTAACTGTCACCTGGGCATAAATTTCACATAAAAAAATATAGTATCTAGCATAAAAAGGATCCATTAAATATATGTATATATAAAATTATATATATTATACGTATAATACTTATATACATATACCAAAAAAACTATAAAATGCTGATATGAATTTCAAATATTAGTTTATGTAATTTTAAAGGTTAAAGTACAGATAAACTAGAGAAAATATACCTTTACTTTTACTTCAACATATTTGTTATATTGTGATAAGTTTTTATTATTAATTTTCTGACTACAAATGGGATTTTGTTTCATTTTGCATTTGGTTTATTCACTCAAATAATGAACTAGAGCTATATATTTTCAGCCTCCACAGAAATTTGCAGATTTTTCGTCCCATAATTTTTTATGTAAGACTTGAATATCTAGAATAGTATCTTTAATAAGGCTTCTTTGAAAGATAAAAAAATGGTAGTTTTAAAATTATCGTCACACTAAAAAGAAGTAGATTATAATTCAAGAGCAGTACCTATAAAAACATAACTTAATTCAGTAATGAGAAAACAATTTTTTTTTGCAGTCTACACCAGCCTGTGAGCCAACCTTATTTCAACTAGAAATGTATCATATTTTATTATTTTCTTTTGACAATTATGCAGCAATTTAGGTGTTTTTTTTTTTTTTTTTGGTTAGGCTATTTTAATTGTTTATATATTCTAACAAAGTGCTATTTTATATTCAATACTACTAGAACATAATTTGATATGTATGATTACAAGACACATAATTTAGCATTTCAAGTTCTGACTTACTTTATATATTGCCAGAATTTTAAAAACAATGGGTGATTCATCAGTTAAAAATACTCATTAGTAAAATAAAAAAAGGTGTAAGTTGTTTGTCTGTTCTCCCTCACAACACAATTTATATGGTCATTTCTAATTTTTTTGAAAAATTTGCCTTTGCATTTATCTTGTGAAAATACATTATCAAATGAAAAATAGATGTACTTTATTTAAAGTAATTGGGCACTTATATTTTCAGGCAAGTTTTTGGAGATATACCTTTTCAATGCCAAGGGAGATTTAGAAATATATTTCTTCTTATTTAGCAACTTCTCTTTATTCTATTAGTTTCCTAAGTAAGTATTGAAAGCTCTAGAGTTAAAGACAAATTTATTAACCTCTCTGCCTTAGTTTTATTTTCTATAAAAGAAAAATAATGGTAGTACTAATATGAAAGATTATTCTAAGAAATTAATGCACTTTATGGCACCTATATCTATGTGTCAGACACATAAGTATTCAGTAAATTGTAGTTATAATTAAAAAAGTAACAATTATTATTTCATGACATTCTTTGTACTAATCAAATGACAGAAATTTAGTATGTACTGAAATGCATTTAATCTTTTAGGTCCATTATTCATCTTTATATAATAAAGTTTAGGTGATGGAGGGATGAACTAGACTTTGGAAAACATCTTCAATTTACAATAACAGGAAAGTTCACTTTTTAGTCTTTAGTGTAGCAGTTCTCAAACTATGACCCACAAACACCTGGGAGTCCCTGAGTTTCGTTTATTCCATCAGTTAAAAACTATTTTTATAATAATTATGAGACATTGTTTGCCTTTTTCACTATGTTGACATATGCAATGATATTGCAAAAACAAAGTTGGGTAAAATGTCTAGAACTTTAGTAATAATTATTGGAGTGATAAGGTGTGTGCCAGAATTGAAAAGAATCCGAAAACCTTAAGTACACTCTTTTAATATTCTAGGTGATGAAATGGAATGTACACATGAAGGACTTCTGTTTCATTTTGAATTACAGTGGTTGTCTTGAAAAATTACGCACCCCAGTGTTCACAGCAGCATTTTTATGGCAGCCAAGACATGGAAACAACCAAACTGTCCCTTGATAGATGATTGGAAAAGATGTGGTATATATACACAATGGAATATTACTCAGCCATTAAAAAGAATGAAATGCTGCCATTGGAAAAAACATAGATGGATCTTTGGATTATTATGTTAAGCAAAATAAGTCAGACAGAAAAAGCTGAGGGCCATATGATTTCACTCATATGTGGAATATAAAACTGAAAGCAACAAACATGACAGATAGAGATTCATGGAAACGGACAGTGTATTAGTGGTTACCAGAGGAAAGGAGGTGGGGTGAGGTATATAGGAGTTAAAGGAAGTCAAATATTTGGTGACTGAAGGAAATTTAACTTTGGGTGGTTAACACACAATGTAATATACATATGACATATTATTGAATTATACACTCAAAACCTATTTGTTTTTATTAACCAATGTTACCCCAATAAATTTAATTTTTTAAAAAAAGCACTTGGGTGATTTAGATGCAAACTAAATTAGTTGCATTTTTCGTGGAACACCATTTTTACTTGAAGGAATAAGTGATGAACAAAATTGAAATTTTCAGAGTCACATTTTTGACAGAAATTTGTTTGGAAATAAAGCACTGTCTTCCATGACAGTTTTTTTTTACTAGTTATAAACCAGCAATAATTAAAATATCTGACTTCTTGATTCTTCCACCAAGAGCTCACTAGCTTTCCAGTTCTCACACTATTGTTTAAATGATATTAGTGGTGATGTTAGCAAATGTGATTCTTTTTCTGATATTGTTTAATGTGATCTGGGAATACATGCATAACTCAGTGAACCAGCACTTTCTAATTGGCCAATTTATGAGCTTAAAAATTCAAACATGAGTAAAGATGTATTGAAAATGCAGGATAAACCAATGGCTTTTAAGTAACAGAGCACAAAAAGTTCATTGATATGGTTTGTGATTCTATTGTAATAAATCATTTTGAAAACGCCACTTGTTGAGTTTTGGTGTAGTATAAAGAAAATATAATTTTCTGAAAAGGCTATTAATATGCTCATCCTCTTTCAACTCCATATTTGGTGATGCTAATTTTCTTTCTACACTCAATCAAAAATCATATCGTCACAGATTAAATACAGAATCAGAATGAGGAGAACCCAGCTGTCTTGTATTAAGGCAGACATTAAAGAGAAGTGAGAAATGTAAGGCAGTGCCATTCATTTTTTTTAATATAAATACATATGTAATTTTATAATACTATGTTATTTATATTAACTTGTAATGTGTTTGGTTATTTACAAATGAATTGATAATAAATAGTTTTATATTTCTCAATTTTAATTTCTAATAAGACAAATATTGATAGTCATAACCCACATAAACAGAATCTCTTTAGTGTCCTACTTTCTTTATGAAGGTAATTTTATTTTACTTTATATTTAATAAAATTTAGGTTATAATAAAAGTTCCTAGATAATTTTAAAAATTAACAAATTTTTGAAAAATAAAAAGTATACCACAAACAATAACTTCATGTTTAACTTTTTCATCAAGGCCATAAAGAGAATCATTTTTTATAACATATTTTTAACTTCATTAAATGATCATTTTTGGCCCAAATAATACTACAAAAGCTATATTTGCTTTTCTGTAATATTGTGCTTTGAAATAATTTTTCTCAGTAATTCTTATATCCAGGGTGGCAGATGGCTCATAGGTTAGGTGCCTGAAATGGACAGGACCAAATTAAAACATTTGGCTGGAACTTATCTCAGGAAGCCAAGCTTGATGGTTGGCAGCTGGACACCAAATTTATCAAAAACCCAACAACAATAGAAGCCAAAATTAACCTCTAAAGACACAAATGTTCAATTTCTGAAGAGATTCTTGTAATCCATATCATTATTTAACACTCACCCTTAATTATCACTTACATTCTGAGCTTTAATTGTTTATAAACTTTTCTATCTAAGCAGGCAGAACAAAAATAAGGAGGCGAAAATCAAAATAGTCAATGTCCACATGAAAACTGTGTGGAAGGTATTAAATGATATTAGAAAGATCAAATAAGAATTTTAAAATCCTTCCATTAATACGACAAAACAATGAATATAAGGTCTAAAAACAGAGCTGGCGATAGGCTCCATAAAAAGAAATATAAAATATCCTGACTACCTGATACTTACATTTTAAAGTGAATAAGACTTACAAAGCTGCCATTTAAAAAGTACAAAAGAAATAGTCTTTAAAAGAGAGAACATACTATGTTCCAGGTGTAAGGTAGGGACTAACACCTGGGACTAAGTATTAATATGAAACAGAAAACACTGTGTAAGACAAGACAACTAAAGTAGGCAACCAGGAAGGCAATTAATTTGGCTAGATGAAAGGGTGCAAAGGATTAGAAGTGAGCAGGCATTGGCCAAAGTCATGCAAATAAGAAGTCTAGTAGAGAGCAATAAATCTTGCATCTTTCCAATCACACTGTTCAAGAAGTCAATGATGTATAAGATTCTAAAGCTACTAATTGCAGGCAATTATCCATACTCTTTTCTGGTCATTTAATGGAGGAGCAGAAGACAAGGTGGACATACTATGGAAGCAAAGTGTAATTTTCAAGAATGAATGAAGGCAAATTCAGTATTTATGGAGCCAGCTATATTTTTATACTGTCGATTTTTGTAAAACATTTGTAAACTTGACTCGGTCCTTCCATGTGCTTCAAAGATCATTTTGGTGTTGTTTTTGTTCTTCCCAACAACAACAACAACAAAATACACATGGATCTGACATGGTGATAAATTATGCAGTTAATAAAAATCCTTATAATATTTTTTTAATTATGAAGACATTCATGCACGTAATTCAGAAAGGAAATATTTCTACTTATAATCACATATCTAGTTAAAATTAACTATTAAATCACCTTCCTATGAGTAAGCATCTAGCTATATTGAAAATGAAATATTCCAAATCCCAATAAACATGGTTATCCAGAAATTTTAAAACATTGCTCATATAATATCATATTTTGTTTAATTAAAATAAAATTTTTTCATTTTATAATGTAAATGTTTATTTTCAAAGAGACAATTATTTCCTAATTCCTAAATTAGTTCCTAAATTCACAAATGCACATGAGCACAAATGTCAGGACTGAATATGGCAGCCTGTTGAATGAAGCCTTTTCTTCTTCACACAGGATGTCCTCCTTCCTCCCACTCACATAGCACCTGGCTTACCTCTAATACAGAACCCATCATGTTGGGTTGAAATTGCACAAATACATGTTTTCTTATGCTGTGATGTCCTTGAGGGTAGCATTCAGATCTGTGTTTGGCAGTAGGTATTCAACAACTTTTTATTGAGTGAATGAACAGCAAATGTTACCAAGGCCATGAAATAATTCCAAAAAAAGAAAAAAAATCTCCAAACAAATAGAAATGTCCAGCTTGTATTTCTTGCCATAGATAATAAACAATTATGATCAATTTTAATATTTTCCTGTTTTTACAGTGTTAATTAAAATGGATATTTATTATAATTGCCATATTATACAATGTTATGTATCTAATTCCTTATAGGTAACAATAATTGTATATATGCTGAAGTATTTACTTTATAGTACCAAGGCTATCTTGTTATTTTCAAGTAGTTTCTTTTTAAATTGAAATTAATTTAAGCAATCTTATTTTGGGTTATATCTATGGATTTCGCAGGAAGAAAATAGTGGCTGATAATTTATATTTAAGTAAATTAAACTACTTAGAGAGTTCTCTACTTATATATAATACAATATTTTTATATGTCAGTCTTACCTCTTAACACTATAGATATATAATCAACAGGCATTTTACATATGGTTATAATATAATCAACTCCCAACTTGACTTTTGTTATATTAATATTGACAAATAGTACATGAATATAATAAGTGATCTTCAGTTTTAAAGTTTAAAAACCATTTGAACAATCATTTTTGAGACAGTGAAGAATTTACCATTAGTCTACCATGTATATAATTTGAAACAAATGATTTCTTTTGGTTGTACAAATAAAAATTATATTGATGGTAGTTACCTACATTTCCTTAGCTATAAAGAAAAACTGTTTTTATGATTTCTTCATGCAATTTCTATCTACCTATTGCTATAGGTCTCAAATTCTAATGAAGAATTGCATTCTTACTGAAGCCCTTCTGTGTACATACTTAGTATACTGAGTATTATTCCCATGTTAATATTGATAGTCACTTTAACTATCTGCAGTTTGATTTTTCTAATAAGTTAACATTGTTTTAAAAACATGTAATGGCTCTCTATAGTTACTTGTAATTCCTATTAAATCTCAGAAAAAGTAAATTAAATACATTTTACATTTGGTAAAAATAATAAGAAATTCAGTGCTCTACCCTGTTTCATGAAGTAAGATTCAAATAACAGAAATTTTTATGTGCAGATAGGCTTTTTCAGGTAACAAGGGCAACATAATAGAATTATGAAATTTTAGAAACTGAAAAAAACTCAATCCACCATTTTCCAAATTTTCCTTCTCTGGAACTTTAACATCACCAAATGTGAATAAATGTTAATTTAATAAAATATGCTTTGGTAAATACAGTTGTTAAACGTGGATGCAATGCCACCTTGGAAATTAACTTTGAACATTAGCATACAAAAATTATAAAACTCACTAAGTACTAAATTTTATTTAAACAAAGTCTTCTTTATTTGATCATGGAGCCCTTTCCCAGCATATTTATAAATATCTGGTTTTCCAAATCACCATCTGTGATACAAAGATTTAGTCTTTTATGATTGCAAATCATAGCCTCAGAATCTTTGACATTCTTTCCATTGACAGGTAGGGTCTATATCCTTATACCTTGAATCTAGTGGGCTTGCTACTGGTGGGCTTGTTGTTAGTCCAGTACAGTAAGGTCTGATGACACGTGTGACTTACAAAACTAAATCCTAAAAAGCCATGCCACTTCGGCTTGGTTCAAATGCATGCACTTGAGAACTCTCTCAGAATTCATCTGCCATACTGTTAAGAATCCCAAAGGGAAACAACACATCTGCATACTTTAGTCAACAATCTCAACTGTTCCTGACACTTGAGTCATCCAAGGCCAGGTGTTAGAAATATGAGTGAAGATGGTTCTAGATTAGTACTGTCCAAGAGAACATTCTCTGATGATAGAGATATTCTATATATTTATACTGTCCAATAGGATAACCACTAGTCATATGTTCACATGTGGCTATTGAGCATTTAAAATTTGGCTAGCATGACTGAATAATTGAAGAATTAATTGTATTTAGCTTTAGTGTAAATGTAACTATAGTAGCTACTCTATTGGACAGTGTGCATATCATTCTAGCCCCTAGCCATTTAGATCATTCGCTGCTGACTCCTCAGAGATCATAAGGCAAAGATAAATAAATCATCCTCTTTTATCTTGTCCAAAGTCATGACCTATGGATCTCATGAACATTTCTGCATTATTCCACAAAGTTTGGAGTAATTTGTCATACAGCAATAAATTACTGAAACTGAATTCCAACCTCTTAAGTTATAGATAAACAAATTGAGGTCCAAACATTGTGCTTTGCACAAAATTACATGACAAGTTTGCTGAAAAACAGAATGTAATGCAAGAAAGAGAGTTTTGAAAATCCTATCACAAATGGATTCTTTTAATAAAGTTATTAAACTTGATAATCTAAAATCTTGTGGTGAATGACAGATATTTCTCTTTTACATAATGCATTCCTGAAACAAGCTATATAAGTAGCCATAAGAATGACTGTAATTCTATTAGTCAAATAAAAGTCCTGCCTGCTTTATAATACTGTCTTTCCTCAAAATACAAAAATATGAAATAAAATTACCTGCATGCAAGTTATACCACTAATCAGCAAGTGATGCAGATATGGTAAACATTGACCAAAAAGATCACATTACAATAATTCTGAAACTCCTTCCACTCCTCAAAAACTGGCATGATTAATTTACTCATTAAAGCTTTAATACAGATTATTAAGTGAAATATATATGTTTTTCATTTCTGATGTATTCAGTGTCTAAGTTAAAAGTATCAGAATAAATTAGCAACACAAATCAGCAACATCCCCATCTCCCAGCAGCTTGACAGCTTTGTTATGGTTTAGATTCCCCAAGGACAGCATCAGGACCAAGATATTGATTTGCACCACTGCACTTTTCTGACTAATTATTACCAGTGCAGACCCTCCAGTTAATCAGTTTATTCTCACAGGAAGAGCAGCCTTCAGTTTAAATTCATTATGCTGATAAATGACAACCTTACGGTTGCGTGACAACAGCTTTAGTTAAAAATATTTTGACCAAGATTAGAAGACCAGTGCATGCTTAAATACACCAAATTGACTACCAAATTGAAGAACTCGGTCAGGCTTTCACTGATGTATGCATTCAACATTCTAAGTTTTGAAAAGATGTTTCCTCTTTAATAATATTTATCTTGAGAACTATGGCAGTAGGATAACTCTGTAAAGAAAACTGGTTGGAAAAGCTGTCAAATTCATTGGCTTTTTTCCCCAAATATATGGCCAGGTTATTTGAGATGTAATAAAGGGAGGTGGGAAAGTAGAGGATGCTACTTAAAATAGGTTAGGAAAATTCTCTCTGTTGAAGTACCTTGAGTATCTGCAAGAAGAATTCCATGCAGGGGATAGAGAAATGTTAATATACTGAAGTATGAGTTCTTTACATGTAATATTTTATGCATTTCTCCTAGGGTTCCTATGAGGTAGGTCCTATTATTATTATTCTTATACAGTGAATTAATAAATCCAAACCTATACAATTAAGTAACTTACATCTTGTGTGAGGTTATATAGGTAGTCTACTACAATATGAATAGATTTTCTTTTTAAAGCACTCATCCTATTAACCAAAATGCTATTAACTACAATTAACCACATTCTCTTTAAAACTGAGAGAGAGACAGGGTGGGGGGAGGGGAAGAGAGAGAGAGAGAGAGAGAGAGAGAGAGAGAGAGAGAGAGAGAGAGAGACAAAGAGATACAGAGAAAGACAGTCAACAACTCAAGAGTACATTCAAAATATACCTAACAATTTATTTTCATTTGGTCTGGTCTAAAGATAGTTTGTTCCTATGTTGAAGATAATATACCCAAGATTAGTTAAGTAAACAGCATTATGCAAAGACAGAAATGATTATTATAATTATTAATATAATTAACAATTCAATTTACATTCCAGTGTCTTTAAAAACTGTATCAATTTACTTTGGACTTTCCTAATAGTCTTGAATATAGGAGTGAATAAAGACATCTGATTATCAAGGGTTGATTTGATTACAAAGCTGAATCTTATTGACTTGTTTCTCTACTAGACAGCAGAAATCTAACAGATAAGCACTGAATAAGTGAATGTCCATGCTTTAAAAGACATGCTGGTGGTATTTGCTGAGGCCTTAAGATTTGAATCTATATCACATAGTCAAGAAAACTACTTCTTATAATTTAAACAATAAAGACATTATTCATTCTTTAATTCTCTGTTCTGTTCTTGCTTTGTAGTAAAAACAATATTCTTAATAATGATTCTATGTCAAAAAAAGTTTAAATATTTATATACTCAATTCACTAAGTAAATAAATTGGCAATATATTTTGAGAAAATGCTCATTAAAATAATTTAAAAAGAAAAGGTATGGGCTTTTATTAAGATAATCTTAAAATATCTAGAAAAATTATCTTTTAGAATTACTGATTCACTATTATTGTAATTGCCAGGTGCTATATATATACTTCATATAATTCTCATAACAACCTTGTGGAAGTGTCTATTATTACTACATATGAATGAACTGAAGGCTAGAAAAGTAGCCTTCAAGATCCTCTCTTGATTAAATGACAGAACTTTATTTGAACCCAGGACTCTGTGATTCAAATGACTGTAAATTATTACCCACAGCACATCATCCCTCATTTTTCTTCACAGCTGGATTAAATAAGGTAAATTTGTGGTAGGTGTTTTATAATAAAGTTAATTTATGATGGCCATATCTAAACTGTAAAACAATCTATTTTATTTAAATGAGTTTAATACTAGTGTCATATTTGAAAATTATCTTATTAGATTTTATATTTCTTAAAAATAAAAATTTATTTTTAATATACTCATGAAATATGGAATGCATAAATAAAATTCTTCACCAATATTCTCTGAGCATTCATACTCTTTGCTATACAGATTTTTTTTTTGAATAAAAATAGTTAACAGAGGACTAAAAATTAAGAGAAGTACGTAATTAAGAAACTGACTATTCCTAAATATTACCATTTATATACTCATTAATAGGCATCTACTATTTTTTTTTTATTAAGAGGGTCTAGTTAAATTTTAATAGCCTATCTTGATTAGTAATTTTTAATTCTTTTTAGAATTGATCATTTCTAAAAAAGCCTCATGTAGTTAGTTATTTTAAGACACAAAGAAGAAAATCAAATTAAACTATCTTGGCAGGACAATTAATCTTTACAGTAATTGGTATCAAATTTAAATCAGATTAGTCCCAATTGTGATTTAAAATGATTGATGCTTGATCATTTTGAAAGAGAATATGTTTTTGAAAATTTTTAAAGGTATATTAAGATGTAAATATATATTTTGAGAAACTGACTTAGCAAAGAAAATTATATTATATGATAAAAGACCTAGGAAGGTAAAGTCAGAAAATAATTAATTTATGGATTAAACATATTGTAACCTAAATAGCCATAAATATTATTTGAGTGTAAGTGAAATAATAACAAGTATTCAAAATATCTATTGGCTTAGTTGAGACCTACACTTTTATGGAAATGAATATTTATATTAGATATCACTAAAATATACTTACAAATTATACATTTTTTATTCAAAGAAAAATTTATTGTTAAAAACAGAAAGTTGCAGAGATATTACGAATGTTATTTTACTATCATAGATTTTTTTTTTACAAAGTAAGAACATCAGTAATAAAAATCTATAAAAATGTGAGATAAATTAGAAACCCTATTATCAAAAAGTTACATTTTACAAGTGATACATATGGTCCCCTTAGTGTTCAAAGCCAATACATCATAGAAGGCATATATCTGCTTTCTGAATCATCAGTGTAACAGGGCATAAACTTTATCAAACACCCAGAGAATAATTACCTTCTCAATGGCAAATGTTATGACCTTTATTTCCTAATTATCTAGGAAAAGTTTACATTTGAAACCATACTAAATTCATTCATTTAGAAAGTCTCGTTACATTAGGAGATTATTTGCTCTTTGGTCATAACTAACTATATTTACGATTTACATACAACTATTCAAAATAAATATTTACCAATATGTTTATAATATATTCTTCAAATGTTTTTTTTTTTTATTTTTTGGTAAAATGATGATATTTACATTCATTAGACCTTTTGAAATTTGGATAAGAAAGTGATTCAGAAACTATATTATCTTTTTCATGTATATTTACTTTTATATTTATGAGCTTTACAGAAAGAAAACAAAACAAAACTTTCTGTCACTTTTTTATTCTTTAACTTTAAAAACAGTACTAAGAAATGTGAGGGCTTAAATATTATTTTATTAGAGTAGGCAAATTGGCCAGCCATTTCATTATCACAGAAACACTACCAAATTGATCTCCTTCAGAGGAAAATGGAAACTATATGCATGCAAAGTATTTAATCACAATATACTATGGTTAAACAATGTATTTAAGAATATTCATGACTTGAATGAAAAGATACCATTGGAAAGAGTTTGAACTCTGAAATCAGAGTTGAGATCTGCACTGTTACACTTAAAGGTTTTGGAATCTCGGACAAGCGAATTAATTTTCTTGGAACTTAGTTTCCTCATCTCTAAAATGAAAATGATTAAAACGTACCTCATGGGAAAGTCAAGAGAATGAGAAGCAATGTTATAAAACAGTGCCTCATAAATATTGAGCACCTAATAAGTGACAAAATTTTTAAATTGTATCATTCTGATTGCTATTACCAGAGTCCTCTAAGGATGTGAAGAACTTGCGTGGTAAAATACCATAAAGTTAGATGAATTGAAGTAAAAGGTGCAAGCTGAAGGTAAGGCAACAACAGAAGGCATGAAAGAAAAGGCTGGTTTGCATGAGGCAAAAAGGAATCATTTTGCTTTTAAGAGGGAAGGACCAAGTAAACCAGAATGATAATAAAAAGCTAGACACTATGCAAAGGAACAGGTGCTGGACATTGTCTTAGAATGAAAGAGCTAAAAAAAAGAGGGATTCTGAGAAAGTGAATGTTTATGTTAGGTTTGAAGTGTTTGGCTTTGCTAAATTTAGAAGCTTTTTTTTTTTTTTTTTTACCATAACAAACCCTTTGTCATGAGCAGGGCTTTTTCCCTTATGAAAATCCAAAAAGAGATATTGGTTGATGTGGTATGGATAAATAATTGCATGTTTGCAAATAGGCAGAAGTATTGAAAAACAAGTACTACTATGGATTCACAAAGTATTTCAGAAAGCTTTGAATTTTATAGGATGTGGACCTGTAATTTTAGCCAGTGTTATCCAGAGCACAAGTGAATAAAATTCCAGATACTGGAGCCAGACTGCCTGAGTTCTTGAACAAGTTATTTAACCTCTCTGTGCCTTATTTTTCTCCTTGTAATGATAGCAGTTATACTAGTGCCTAATTGATTATGTCGTAGGCATTAAATTAGTTAATACATGTAATATTCCTAGAATAATGCTGGGCACATACAAAGAGCTTTAAACACAGGCTACTATCATTATTAAGAAAAGCCCCAGCTGACTTCCCATCAGTAGCTTTACTATGATGCTCTTATTATAATGTAAAATATATTAAGTGACATAAAGATCTTTAAGGTCCTCAAAAGGAAGTCTGAAGACACCTCTGGACCAAAGGCTGATCAGAGACTTTTAAATGGTAAGGTCTCATATCTTCATTAAGCTGTATTTCCTTGGGAAAATTGAAACTCAAATAGTCTATTCTATGACATTTTAATAATGTTTTCCTCCTCACAATTTAGCTTCTTAAGGTAGAGTTCATAATTAGAGTGATAGAAAATGGAGTAGGGGAATTATCACAAAAATTCACTTTGATGTGTTATATTAACATATGTCTACACAACAAAAATTTTTTTTAAGTTTTTTCAAAAGTCTGAGTGGTATTCAGCTTTAATCTATCTCTCCCTCTTCACAAGTACAATGTAGGCATTTAGCAAAATTAAATTCCTAATTGAATGAACAAATGCTGGGGTTTACATTTCCATATTCGTAGGTCACTAAATCACCAACTTTATGTTTTTGAAAATCATTACCCAAATTATTTTCCCAGCTCCATTTGTAGAAAACCTATAAAATCTTGACATAAATAGTATCAACCCATGCCACTGCAATGCTAAGTAAGTTGGTACTCAAATGTATAGCATTAGCTCATTGATATTTTTAGTTTATTCTTAGGTAATTGCACACATATATATGCACATATATAAAACATTATTTTTATTGTAGGTGCCATTTTAGTTATTAAAAATTGACTTTGTCATTTAATATTTTTAAATAAGCCAGAATTACATAAAAATAAATTTAATATTTTTCAAAAGAAAATTTTCTATATTTCCACAAAGATACTATTTATCTATTGAGAGTTTTTAATATTTATTGCAAAAGCAGTGTTCAAGTTTGGGAAAAGTAATATTACAATCAAGAAGATATACTTAAATTAATTGTTAAATTTTTTAGTGTTATATTCATGTGAATCGATATATCTTTTTATTTTTTTTAAGTTGATATTTAGAGAGACCTAATGATCACAGTTTCCAGTGTATTCTAAAATGCCTGTAAATAAAAATTTGTTTAGAGAATTAGATTCACCCTTTGATTTCAAAGATGTTTTCCCAAATAAGAAAATCTGTTCCAACATGTAATGAAAATTATATTTCTAAATTCCACATTCTTCTAAAACATTCTGCCTTTATCAAAAATCTTATGTACAATGAACAGTGTGCTGTGTAATTTTTCCACTCAATCCCTTTAAGAAGTTAGGAAAATGAACAATCAAGCCACATGATCTTTACACAGTTGCTCAGTACATTAGAATAGATCATACAGATAATCACTAGTTTAGTAGTTTTCTGATTGCACAAGATTGAACTGCTTAAGCAACCACATTGAGTAAGATACTTTGCAGATTTCACTGCTGGAAATCTCACATGAATCATCTGCCAAACTAATTCTAGCAAAGGAAGCAGTCCAATGTTTACACTAAAATTTAAAATCTACTCTTTAATAATGGAGTTACCTATCTTCCTCACAAATGCTCTTTGGCAGAATGATATGATAACTGATTTCAAAAATTATTTATATCTAATATCTAACTTTTAAAACTAATGTAGTACTGATTGGTACAAATGGCACCTATGAAGTAATTTGTACAGCTTTTTTGCTAGAAACTGATTTGCTTATATAAGGTAATCCCAGATAGGTTTCAGATGCATTTCACAAGTCATCAAATATGTAAATTGAATTATGGTGTTTTTTATTACAAACAAAAATCTAGACTTCTGTTGAATTAGTATAAACAAGACAATAATATTCTTTAGCTACTCCTTGAATCTCAGATTCCTTTCTAAAATATTGCTCTTAGCCAGTTCCTTTTCATCTTTTCACTTACTTTACACCCAAAGTACACTCTGAATTGGTATTATTCATCTACAATAAAGCAGAATATTTCTCTAATTTGTCAAGGTTAATTTGACTTCTAATATTATAGCATCCAAAATTCTATCAACTGTATCCAACTTCCTGTCATCCAAAACTTAATAAGCATGCTCTTGTTATAGCATTCCAAATAGTAAATTATATAAAATAATATTGATCCTGGAAATAAGACCTATCTGTTCTAATGTACTGAGCTACTGTGTGAAGATCATGTGGTTTGCTTCCTCATTTTTCTAACTTCTTAAAGAGGAAAATTACACAGTACACTGTTCATTATACAAAATCACATTTTTGATAAAGGCAGAATGTTTTAGAAGAATTTGGAATTTAGAAATTTACTTTTCATTACATGTTGGAAAAGATTTTCTTATTCGGGAAAACATCTTTGAAATCTAAATTCTCTAAATATGTTTTAATTTACAGGCATTTTAGAATACATTAGAAACTGTGATCATTAAGTTTCTCTTTTCTTTCCCCCTCCTTCCTTCCTTCCTTCCTTCCTTCCTTCCTTCCTTCCTTCCTTCCTTCCTTCCTTCCTTCCTTCCTTCCTTCCTTCCTTCTGTTCTTTCTTTCTTTCTTTCTTTCTTTCTTTCTTTCTTTCTTCTTTCTTTCTTTCTTTCTTTCTTTCTTTCTTTCTTCTTTCTTTCATCTGTGTATGTGTGTGAGATGATTTTCCCTTCCCTTTACTATCTGGGGAAAAGTTACCTCCTTCATAAATTCTTTTGATTAAGAGTATGAGTTCTGAATCAAGGTTGCTTGGGTAGGAGTCCTTTCTCCACCATACTACTTTATCATGTTTCCTCCAAATGACTTTGTACATCTCTATTCCAGAACATATGACATTGTGGTAATTTGGCTTGTTAATTTGTGGGGTTCTCTGCCTACACCGTGAACAATTAGAGACAAGAGTCATGTTACATTAATCATATGGTCTTATAAACATAGATGGTTGCTAGTAAATTAATTTGTTTTTTAGGCAATATGACCACTAAAAGAAATGAAGAAATAAATAGGGCAGAGCTTTGTAAAGAAAGTAAGATTTGGTTTCACTTTATAGCATAAAGTTGATAAGGTCCTCAGATAATTCACCAATACACAATCTCATTCATACAATGTAGAAGGAATCTACTAAACATTGGTTTATGAGTTATCTGCATCTGGATCATGTGGGATATGGGCATTTTTAAAACTACAAATAGAACATACTAACGGCTACTGATCGAGCTCTCATAGAATAGCCTTGGTGTCAATATTTTAACAAGCTTTCACAGTAACTCTAATGCACAGCCGAGCACATAAATTATGCCTATGCTATATTTTAATCCATTCAGGTAAGAACATTCAGGTTCCTTAGAGAGAAAATAAGACAGAAGAATCTCCTTAGGTAACTGCATGAGCTGTGTTACCAATTATCACACCATAACTGTGTTATAGCCTGGTCTTGAAAAACAGTGTCTGTAAAAGTGTACTGTGATAAATTTTTAAGTAATATTTTTCTTTTATTAAAGTAATAGAAAATAGTTTCGATTATATCATAGGAGTCTATTTTCTTCTACTTTTTTTTTTTTTTTTTTTTTTACTTTTATCAAATATTCTTTGTGTACCTGAAAGGATACCGAAAATACACTCCATTCTGTGGAGATGCACAGGGGAGAAACAGGGGAAAATAGAAGGCTAAACAATTATATTTCCATGAATTTCATCCTGTTACCACACAAGTATGAAGTTATCTAACCTTCTCAGAGCCTCTTTTTCTGCAATCTAAAGAAAACTATAGAAGGGCATGAGACATCTAAAAGGCAGAAAGATGAAAGTGAATTAAAAGATGTACACAGTAAAGTCTTAAAAAATAGCCAGCTGGCTATGTGGCTAGGTTTTCATCTCTCAAACCAGATAGTTATGGGTAAAAATATGATATGTCCATCATATGTTTGTTTTCATGAAATTTTAAGAAGCATTTATATTAAAACCATATACAGAAGAAAGTAGATATAATGAAATATAGAGAAATGTAATATAGCATCTATCTTTGAGAAATTGCAAATTGACAAAGAGATTTGTACACATACATAAGTATATATCAAGGTGCAGTTCCTGTTAAGAGATAAAATTAAAAGATAAGATAGTCTTGAGGAGGGAGTAGCAATCTGTTATTGCTGTCCTTATCAGGAAAACTTTTGCATAGGAAATCATGTTTCTTCCTGGCCTAGAAGAATGCACTGAATACAAAGAACATGGGTAGAGGATGGAGGAAGAAAGGTATCTTTTACATTTCAGCAGAAAATTGTGAACTAAGGTGTAGAAATGGGAAAATGTAAGATGCACTTGGAATATATCAACATATTGTGTGTCTGGAATATTAGGTGTCAGTGAAGGTTGGTATGTGAAGAATGAATTGGAGGGTAGCAAGGAGATATAAAACAAAGCCATAACTAAAAACAATTAGTAAATGTCAAATGCAAAGCACATAATAAATGGTACTATTATGTTGATGAAGAAGCTACATAAGTGAGACCTGTAGGTAGAAAGTATGGTATTTTGAACAGTAACGAGAATTAGAACATTATTTGTGATAAAGAATAAGGGGAAAAGTAAACAATGTGAATTTGAAGGCGTACACTACTATTTTCATTGATAATAAAACGCCGCTTCTTGTATGTAAAGTAACATGATTAAAATTATGTGTTGAGTCACAACATTTGAAACAGTTAAGAACTAGAAATAATTTAAGGCAAAACTTACTTAGGAAGGTCATTCTTTTTTTTTAATTTTATTGTGGTGATATTGGTTAATAAAATCATATAGGTTTCAAGTACACAATTCAATAATACATCATATGTATATTGCATTGTGCCGTCACCACCTGAAGTTAAATTTCCTTCAGTCATCAAATATTTGACCCCCTTTAACTTGTGTCTACTTCCCCACTACTTCTGCTAACCACTAATCCACTGTCCATTTCCCTGAGTCTCTGTCTGTCATGTTTGTTGCTTTCAGTTTTATATCCCAATTTTATGCGAGTAAAATCATATGGTTCTCACTTTTTCCATCTAACTAATTTCAATTAGCAAGATTCATCTATGTTTTTTCAAATGGCAGTATTTCATCTTTTCCTATAACTGAGTAATATTCCATTGTATATATATACTACATCTTCTCTATCCAATCATCTATTAAAGGACACTTTTGTCTTTTCCATTCTTGGCCACCATGGATAATGTTTCAGTGAACATCAGGGTGCACTTATCTTTATGAATAAATGTTTCTAAATTTTTTGGGTAGATACTCAGGAGAGTATTTTCTTGGGAGAAATGTCTGTTCAGGTCCTTTGTCCATTTTTTAATTGGATTGTTTTTGTTTTTGTTGTTGAGTTGTATGTGTGCTTATATATTTTGGATATTAGGTGTTGTTTGCAATATCTTCCCCCATTCAGAAGGTTGCCTCTTTGTTTTGTTGATCGTTTCTCTTGCTGTGCAGAAGCTTTACAGTTTTATATATTCTCATTCATTTACATTTGCTTTACTTCCCATGTCTTTTAGGTCAAATTAATAAAATCCTGTCTAAAACCAAGGTCCATGAATTCAGTACCTATATTCCCTTCTATGCAATTTATTGTTTCAAAATCTTATAGGTTATCCATTTTGAGTTAATTTTAGTGTATGTTGACAAATAGCAGTCCAGTTTAGTCCTTTTTTCATGTGGCTTTTCAGTTTTCCCAGAACCATTTATTAAAGAAATTTTATTTTCTCCATTGCATGTTTTTGACTCTTTCATTGAAATTATTTACCCATGTATATTTTGGTTTATTTCTGGGCTCTCAATTCTGTTCCATTGTTCTGTATGTCTTTTTTTCTGCCAATACCATGCTGATTTCGTTATTGTCACTTTTTAGTATAAATGAAGTCAGGGAGTGCGATACCTCTGGCCTTGCTTATTTCCCTCAAGATTGCTTTGTCTCTTTGGGGTCTTTCATGATTTCATACAAATCTGATGTTTTTTTTTGTTGTTGTTGTTTTATTTCTATAAAAAATGCCATTGGGATTTTGATGGGGATTAATTAAATCTATATATTGCATTGAGTCAATCTTTTAAAGTAAGATTACAAAGATTAAAAAATCATGAATACTTTGAATTAAATACAATTTTGAAATATCTGTACTAGTATCTAGTCAATTTAGAAATAATCAATAACTGGTTCTCTTTTGTGTGTTCAACCATACATGAAAATTATGGTATTACAATTTTTAGTATCGATTATTGATTATGGGCTATTTCTCTCTGAAAAGTTGCTACCCTGAAAAGAATAATAAACAGTGAAAGAGGTGTGCTAACAAGTTTATCTTTGGGTTCTCTTTCCACTGAAATCATTGAATGTTTAAACAAGTCACTTTCAGTTTGTTTAGGCCTTTTATGATGTGGTAAGTTTCACTTTTCTAATATTTCAGAGTACAATTTTAAGTTAGATATACAAAATAATCTAGAGAGATTTCTGCTATGAAAAAAAAGCTATAAAGATTCAAGAGACACTGTGCTTGCTATGCAGCTAGGGATCTAACTCAGGATTAAAATATTTTGTTACAATTCAGTTTCTGTTTGCTCAAGAAAGATAAAAAATGTTTCTATGCCATGCTGATTTTTCTAATAAAACATAAATTCTTGACTTTAATTAGAAAATAAAAATTTCCAACCTTTATCATTCACATTTTAACTTATTTAATGTAGCATCTTTCAGGATTTGTTTTATAAATTATGATGGTAAAATTAAGAAAAGTCATATTAGCATATCGCTTTATCAGAGTTCTGTGCCACATGAGGAAAGAAAGTATGTTAGAATATGAGACATATGCGAATGTTTAAAGAAAGTTATAACACATATCTTAATTTCTAAGAGATAAGACCTGCATATGCGAAACCAGTGTAAATTCCAGATTTATAAATCATTTAAAGCAAGTGTGATTTTATAGTTTACTATGGGATTCACGCCTTCTCTAAATAGTGAATCACTCTATTACAAGTGAAGATTTGTTTATAGATTAGCTGTGACCTGATAGAGATTCTAAAACAAGAGACTCAGGCATTTAAAATCAATACAAATTAAATATCAGTCTAAAGAAATTTGATTTTTGCATGTTCCAAAATATTATAAAATGAGAGGCATTGTTACTCAGTCTCTAATTATTAAAAGTATAAAAGTGAAATGTCTTTAATATTTTTTATGTTGGACCCTTTCTTTCCAGAGTATTTTTTTTTTTTTAGGGAGTCAGGGATGTATAGAAAAATTTGGAAGGCTAAAAGACCTGTGTTCTCATTTTAGTTTTGATATATACCAGTCAGATGGCCTTAAGCAAGTTACATACAAATAATACATACATACGATAGAAATAACTTTCTTATGTGGGGCTGCTGTAAGCATTAAATGAGATAATCTAAAAAAAAAATTCCAGCACAGTTCCTGGTGCAGAGTAGGTATTCAATAATTGTTGTTTTCCTTATTTTCATTTCTCGTCTTACTGCTTCAAATTAATTTGTATTTGTGATTTAAATTAGTTTGTATTTCTGATCATCTGTCATGGGTTAATTTCCATCAATTGCTCTGACAAATACCAAATCCCTACCTTTACCATTCAGCAAGGAATGAGGAACCCATGTCTTTTATTCCTCCATCAGATAATAGCCATTTCTTTGGTAAATGTTAACAATACTAAGATGAATAGGATATGGTCCCTGCCCTTAAGAAGCTCAGCATCTAGCAGGAAACACAGACATTCAAGCAAATAATTAAAATATAATTGAATAAATGATCATTTAAATACATGAAAAGTTTAACCTCTCTCTTTAATTTTATTGAGTATCCTCTAAGTCTTGCTAAATGTCCATATCAAATTGATTTGTTATTACCTGCTATATATTAGGCTGATGAAATAAACACACACACACACACACACACACATACACACACACACACACACACACACACACACACACAGAGTTTCTACAAGGATAAGAGGTTTCAGGGAGTATAATGAAAGCCAAGTAGTTCCCAACACAGGGCTATCAGTACAGTCCTGAGGCACTGATGTCACCTTCCATCTGACACTAGAGAGCTAGCGATGTGACTTATGATGGACACCTTTTTGTCCTACAGTCCTCATTCCTTTGATGATGTAATCTTATGCATTTCACCTGCAATAATCACTCATAGGCTTCAGTGTGCCTTCCTTCCACTCTTCATAAAGAGCCTGATGCTGATATGGTCTAGCTATGTACTTGTGTCCCTGAAACTTACACAAAACTAACACAGAGAACAAAAGAGGAATTTAAAGTACCAACACTGAATGAGATAAAGCCCATGGGGCAGAAGAATCATTTAGTGTACCTCGCATGGAGGAGCCTGGGGCACTTCACAGTAAGATATTTTTCCTAAAGGGTCTACATCGTATTCTCCTTTTTTACATTGTTCATGGGCCTCACATATCACGTTGCAAAGTTTTTTGAATGGTTGAGAGAAATCTTATTTCACATAGACATTCAAGTCTAGGAAATAGCCTTAATGAATTATTACCCCATTTCTCAAGTAAGGAAAAAGATAACACTTTGAAAGATGGCAATGTCAACCAATCACTCTTTGTTATGGAAATATTATTTTTTAAATTAAGTTTATTGGAGTAACATTGGTTAATATAATCATATGGAAACTTAATTTTGATATGAGGAGAACGTATTCCTAATCTTTATTCCCTTCCCGTGATAAATGATGTTTTATCCCTAAGTATATCAAATTGCAAATGAAAGCGGTCAATTCTCTGTGTTCAGGAAAATGACACAATATTCAATACATAATCACTGAATAATTTATTTTTAGCCAAAATTCTTTCCTAAAAGTCATCCTGAAAACATTAACTGTTATACTTATTTTGTTTGTACTTTTGTTTATTTGTTTTGTTTGAATTTAGAAAAGCTTTAGAGATAAACCATCTTCTAAGTATTTCAACAAAGTGCTTAACCATTTTCTTTTTATGCTTCTTAAGCTTGTTGTTCACATAAATTTCTGTTGTTTGAGAAGCTAAATACTATTCTGAAATGAAAATCTGAAAGGCACTCTGAAGTAAAGCAATATAATTTTAATTCAATAAAAATTTGCTAAGTTCTAATACAATGACAAAAATATATAAAAGGTGAAAATATTAAAGTTAGAAATAGTATTTACCTAAAAATTTCCCTACAGCCTTTTATTATTTTGGGTTTAAAGGGAAACTAAAAAGGGATAAAAATTGACATTTATATTCAGTAAAAAAAAAATTAATGAGAAAAGTTTGATTCCCTCTATAATCTATAAAAAGGCTGCGTTGAAAAATTGAGGAGAAAATTAAATTGCTAATTTTATTTTAAAAAGTGGTTTTTTTTTAACATGGGAAAACATCTATAATATGGCATTCTGATTTAGAAATTAGATTGTATTTGTTGCTATTCTTATGAGCTATTATGAATATAACTTTAGAAATGAGGCCTTTGTCTTAACACAAAAAAAACTGAGTCCCAGAGATTAACTGAATTACCTAAATCAAATAAAAAAATATTCAAATAGGGTCAGAACATAAATCTCCAGATACCCGATTTTCCCAGTTAATTTGGCCAATTCAGCATTAATTAATTAATTCTACATGAGAATTTTTGCGGGGGTATATATAATACATATATATATGTATATGTATATATATATACATACATACATACATACATATATACATATATATATATTTAATTCTGAGAATGTGGACCAACTGCTCCTGTTCTGTAAAATGCATTAAACAGAGCCCACAAATACTTTTTTTTACATACTAACTATGACCAATGGCTAGAGGCCACCTAGATGTGTTAAGATATCTTGGTTAGATAATCAGTATCAGTGATCCCATCAGATAGAGTGATGTTATATGTTCAAATATTTTAAATCTTTGAACTCTTTTTCTCTTGAGTCATTGCATTACTCAGAAACCATCCAAATGATAAATCACTGTTATCCTAAAATGAAATAAAATAAAAATGAAAAAGAGTCCAAATGTGACTTCAGAGTTTACAATAATTAACATTTATTATATAGAGCTATTGAATCAACTAATGACTAACCAGTATAATAAATCCTATAGCTACATGATAAATCTATCTAATGTGTACAATTAAACAACCTTCGAAATGGGTTTTTACCATATTTTACAATTAGAAACATGTTATTACATGTTTTACTTTTCTACAATTGTTAGGCCTTGCAATAAGATAATAAAAAAGATTTCAAAGGGGACTTAACTCTGAATTTATGGATCCTAATATCCCTCTCTGTCCAGATTATCCAAAATTAAACAATTTCACATTAGAGACAGTATAGCATATGGATGATAAAAATGAAAATTCTAGAGCTAGATTTGAATTGTATCTCTAGATTGTGAATACAGACACTACTTAGCCTCATTTTATCTCAATTTCTCTATCTGCTATTGTGTTTAATAACATTTACTTGAGAGAGACATTCTGAGGATTTAATAAGATGGATGATGCCTGGAAAAACCTTAGAACAATACTTGTCCTATACTAAGCATTCAACACAAATAGCTATTATGTAAAGAAGAAAAAGCTTTTGTCTGTGGTGAACTTTTATAATTAAGGTTTATTTTAATTTTTATTATTTTTAAAATTATTTTTATTTCTAAACAAAAGTTAAAGGAGGATGGGTGGAATGATGATGCAATTTATAATGTATAATATTACTATCAAGGTGATGACGAATAAAATAATGGTGAATTCATGATGTCATTATTATAGAATATACTTAATGCTATCTAAATTACTATTTTTGATATTTCACCTATTTAATATTCAAAGTAAATTACAAATTAAATAATTATGCTTTTGAATATTATTACTTTAAAATCAAGCAATTTCCACATGTTCTTGTTGCAACATAATGAATTGAGATACTAAAAATATAATCTGTGATGGGAAAAAAATTAAACTATAAAGCATTTAATAATCCTATATCTCAAATGTAATGGATTTTATATATAAATATATGCAAAAATATATCTATTTCATTTTACTTTCACTAGTAAACATTAAGCACCATGATGGAAAAGATCAGATCTGTCTTGCTCTTTGTGCTGTTTCCAGGGCAGTGACACAGTCACTCAACAAATATCTCTTGACTGATTTTATGTCCATATGATAAGACCTTTCATTCATCCATTCAGCAGCTCTGGATGAAGCCTCTGATAGATTTACTAATCTTTGTTACCATGAACTAATAATTTTTTCATGATATTATATGTAAAATATGCTTATAATAATATTTATTGCTCACATTTATCAGGCACTTATATGTCAGACTCTTTTAGTGGATTAAATACATTTTTTAATACACTCTCTGCCATAAAGCTTTCAAATACTTTATTTCCATTTGTCTGATAAGAAAAATCAAAGCATAGGTAGTAGTTTAATTGTACTGCCCAAAGTTACTAAATTAGTAAATGATAAAACAGATTCAAATTCAGTCTCATTCCTGTGTCTGTCCTGCACTATTGCAAAAAGTTACAGCTACCAAGACAGGGGAGCTAACTCTGCCTGGAGGCAATTTTTTAAAGAAATTATATGTGAACAATCCTATTAAGCTTACTGTTATTAAGTTCCCAGGGTATCATGTTATGCTTCTATAAAATAAAACAAAATATTTTTAGAAAGACAAAAGATTGCTTTATATTAATATTGTATTTAAAGACCATCGTGTAACATGATTACTAAAAATAATGTTAGTTATATTAATTGTGCCATTATAACAGATAAATGTACGGCCATAAATTAAATATAGAATAAAAAATAAAAAAATAATGTCTAATTTTTTCATTATTATCTATCTTAAAATAATTTTCAATAACATGTTCTATACTTATTTAAGTATGACTGTAATAATATTTAGAATGATAGATGATGATTCAGTTTTATTAATCAAGATAAGTCAAACAAATCATGTCAAATTATTGGTATACCAAAGAGGTACACTTCTGGCTGATAAAATCAAACATACTTTTACAAATGCATAAAATTAAAAGGGTACTTCAGTTCCTTGATGGGTAAGTCTCTTAGACAGGAGATGAAAAAGCTTTCATTAAGTGGGAAGAAAAATAGCATCTACCTCATATGGTTGTTTGAGAGTTAAATGGTAAATAATCTGGAATTTTAAGAATGGTTTATGTGCCTGTTTTCACCATTGGAATTTGAAGCAGAATCTGTCAAAGTCACATTCTGTGCTACTGTCCAAACACTCTTAATACTAGATACTTTCCTTAAGTAAATAATAACATGTATTTTTCCAATAAGTAATACAAAAATAAAACTCACAGACTGACTACAATTATAAGAATGTAGAAAAACGAGATGTTGCGGTGTATATATTTACTGGATTATATCCACTATAATTATTAATTCTCATTACCTACTTATATGCATTAAGAATCACAAACATTACACTGTTTATAGTGCTGTTTTATGCCACTTAATATTATTTATAAAAATAAGCATATTAATTTCTACATGACACGAAGTCTGGATAAATACAATTGTGCTATTAGTATATACTTGATCGAACTTTTTAATTTAAATTTGAATTGGAAATTAAATTCTCTTTGTTTCAGGTTAATAGGAGATTTAAGAGAAAGCTAGATTTATCCTTTCAGATTTATCTAAGTATAGCACCTTAATCTGATTTTTCAGTACCCATATTTAGTCCCTGATCCCATTAATTCCATGTCTCATTAACAATTTATTTTATTTACTATTCTTGTTTTGTTTTGGTAACAATATGTAGTAGAGAACTTCTTTCCATATAGATGTGAATTTCTTATTTACTCATGTTTAAAATATATATTCCAGGATACAAAAGAGAATGATTGCATCTAGGCTGCTACAAATGTCTTAGCTTTTTGGTTATTAAGTGTAAGATGTACACATTTTTAGAATTTTCTATCTCTGACAAAACCTATCTTATTTTAATTATCCAAGAGATTAAGATATTTTAGATTGTTAGATTTCGTAAGCTTGTACTGTCTACTTTGCATATCATGATAAATGACTCGGGAATTTTCTACTTGACAGTATGAATGGATAAAAATGTGTATGAATTCATACACATTTTCAACTTTATATAAATGTAAACACTGTTTGTTTATGCATCTTCTATCTCACATTGCCAAAGTTAGCAGGTAGGAATTACAAATACAGTCAATTCTCATTATTCATGGTAGTTATGTTCTATTAAGTTTTTGCAACCACTGAATCAGCAAATACTGAACCATTGCTCCTAAGAAAAATATAGGATTAGGTTCCTGGGAGCCTCTGATTAAAGTATTTTTGTCACCTGATGAATACATAACTTTATTTAATGTGTGTTTCCATTTAAAGATGACTCAATATGTAAGGTATTGAAATCCATGTCCTTGAAATGAGTTAAGGCCTCATTAACCCGTTGAATTCATAGCCAACAGCACTATATAACTTGTGCCTTAATGAAATTTACCTAACAAATGCATTTTCTCCTTAAGACACATTGCAGCCTTTGTACCGAGGAACACTAGCCCGTCCTTCTCCACTATGCATGGGGGCCACTTTAAACAGTAAAATCATGAACAAGAAGCAAAAAAAGTGAAAAACGTGGCCTTAAATAGACTGTGAAAATGACACTTGTTTACAGTATGAGTTGAAACAAGTTTGACCTCGCCTGAGAATGTGTGCATTGCTCTACTCAAATTTTTTGTTGCTCGGTGCATGTGCGTACATGACTGTGAAGTGCCCCAACATTGAGTTTGGGTTTGTAAATAAATTATAGCAAATTCGCAACTATAGAATCCACAAATAATGAGGAAAACTGTATGTTGTCAGAATTTCCTTGTTGGGTCATCCAGCTGAAAAATGGTTCCTAATTGATTAAAACATGATTAGAACAGACTTTAAATATAAATGATATAAATTTCTGTAAATCAACTAAAATTTATTAAATAAATACATAGGACTAAAAGTTTTATGATGCTCTCTTTATTGAAACAATATAAGCCCATCAGGAAAGGAGACTCTTCCATGTTACAGGTACTACTCAACTTTTGAGTCAACAGGACAGTCGTGGCATCATTAATAATTCCTGAAAGATTTCAGCACATTTTAATGTAAGATAGCATCAGTTCATATTTTAATAATTCAGAAATATTTTCAAATAGTCAAATAGGCATCACCTTTTCAATCATATCATTTCAAAATAATATAGAAGAAATACTATTGGCTATCAGAAAGTAAATTTTTTTTGCTATTCATTTAGATGATTTAACATTAATTTTAAATATAGAAGAAATACATTTAGATGAGAGAAACATTTGAACTTGGCATGAAGTTTAATGCATATACATGATGGAATATGATATTAATATTTCATTTAAACAAAATTGCAAACTAAATATTACATTAATCTAAAAGCAACTCTAAATTCTAGACTTCTAATATATGTTTCAAAAACCAAGTTTTAAAACCTAACACTCTCAACCCAAGTTGCAAAATATTCCTGACATAGAAATATATATTATAAAAACTAAATCCTAAATGAAGGTAAATTAATAGATTATACAAATAAAATACAAGTTAAAAAACAACAAATCAAAATATCATTTAATATCCTACTAATATTGTTACCAGTCTTTGTCATAAAAGCATTCTCTTGAAATATTTAAATTCCATTTTACAATGAAATGAATTACAGTTATCATAGAAAGTACTTTAACCCATTCAATAAAATGAAATTGATTTTATCTGTTCATTGCCTGTTTGCAATAACCTAATGATCCTATTTACAGTCTTGCTCTCTCTTGTATCGATTACTTTCTAAAATATAATCTTGACTAGATCATTCTGATGCTCGAAACAATTCACAGTCAACTAAATAAAACACAAACTATTGCCAGTCTTAAAAATCCCTTTATGATCATGTCCTTGTCTAGTTTTTAAGCTTCACCTCTTGTACATCTCCTCAACATATTATACCCTAACAATAATGCAGTAACTTTAATTCACCCCAAACTACTCTGTTTTATGTCTCCATCCCTTTCACCCTTATCTTAGAATTTCTTTTCCTTTAGGCTGCGAAAGAACTCCTTTTTAAAAATCAGCTCAAGTGTTGCCTTCTCTATGAAGATTTGCCTGACTGCCTTGAGAAATATGTTGATCATTTTTCACTTTAGATCTCTTCAGATCCATTTGTTGTTGTCTTTATCATATAGAAGTAGGTTTCCAAAAGACTTACAGTGTCATTATTTATTAATATTCTTTATTTTGTATTTTTATTTTATAACTCAAATACTAGCACAGTGCTCATCACAAAGTAGATGATCAATAAATGTAGGATGAATAACAAAATAAAATTTAAAAGACCCTTGTCCACCCCACATTCGCTGTCAATCTGGTTTAATACAGAATACAACAGTGGTATGATGATTCTTCACTCAATAAAGATTCTTTCATAATAAAAGAAAAAAAAGGAAATATTCTCATTATACATATTAATAAAACTCACATTAATAAGATTAGAAGTATTAAGCATTTAATGAGAAGTTTATCAACTATTACAAGCTGAACTATGTCAAGTTTTTTTTTTTATTTTAGATTTATATACCATTTACTTTCAAAAGATTGAAGCATTGTGTAAAGGTAGAAATTAAATGCAATAAAATGTAGGATGGATAACAGCTAACAAAGGATGCTTTTATCAGGTGGGCACTCTTCTAAGTACTTTAGCTGTATTGATTTATTTAATCCTCATGGCATGAAATGATATAGGTGTTATTTTCTCCATCACCACTACAAACAAATAAAATGAAGACACAGAAGTTAAAACAAACAAACAAACAAACAAGCACGTCCAAAATTAGCCAGTGTCTGCAAGAGCCAAAATCAAGTTGAATGGTCCCACTCTAGCACTCATACTTTTAATCATTACTTGACACCCTCTCTTCCTCAGGTGAGAGAAGGATGCAGTAGATATCACTAGACACTTGCTATGAACTAACAGCTAGACAAGCATTCAATTAAAGTCTACATTTTCTTTGACTAATTTCAAATACAAATAATTTTTAATTATTGAGATCTTATTCTGGACCAAGTACTTTACATATTATTCTGTAAAATGAGTTCTGTAAAACAGCATTTTAGTACATGGTTATGTAGTCATATCTTAATAGTTTTTATCAACTAACTGGGCAAGAGAGGGGGGTATTGAGAATAGTTTTAGTATCATTTTATTTTTCAATAAAAAAGCAAATTTAGGTAACTTGTTCATTGTCAAATAGTAAGCAACTGTACCAAGATGGAAATTTAGATGTTTCCAGATATAATGCCTTATTTGGTGTAAAAGTTAAACATTAAACTGAGTTTGGTGAGTGTTTATATTTCTGTAGGTAACTTACATCAAATGCCATAAATGCTTTGAGTTCTCATGTTCTAAGTAACTATGAGGAATACAGTCTGAAGTACATAGATGAATAATAGGGAGTACATCTATTAAACCCTCTGTCAATATCCATTCACACATTCAACAATGTTTACTGCACCTTTTCTATTAGATGCTTTTTTAAGTGCCACGGATACTGCAGTAAACAAATCAAACAAAACTCCTCCCCAGTAAACAAACATAAAAATATAGTAGGTCTGATGGTGATGAACATGGTCATAAAAATCTAATTGGTAGTGTGACTCTTGATTAGAAGCCAGAAGTAAGAAAGAAAGCCATGTGGATAACTAAGGGAACAATGTTTCAATATTAAGCAAGATCCTGTGCAAAGGTCCTGAGGCAGGAGCATGACTAGCTATAAAACATTCATAATCCATTCATTATTTTATTCTATATTTCATCACCATATTTTTATAGAAAGTTTGCCTTGATGGCTACTCCATAATTTATTTTTACATGTTTAAATTCAATGTGATGGATATTCTTATGATAGGTCCTGACATCCTAAATAGGTAAAAATACATAAACTCAGTAACTTCGCACATATTTACTGATAGCTAATTTAAATTTTATTAGTGAGGCACAATGGGAACTACAAAAGAAATATGAGGTCATACTTCTCACCCAAAGAAGTTTACATGCTATCACGTGAAATACAAGATAGATGCATGAAAATTAGAGAACGATTAATAACCAAACTCTTTAAATTGGACTGACTTAAAATAGGGAGAAAGGGAGAGGAGAGGAGAAATGTATATTCAGGCAAAGAATAGGTTTTAAAAAAATAATACATCACATTTCATAAAAAGAACTTAATTATATTTTGATATCTGATTCCTTTTGTTACAAATGCTCCAAATCTTTATTCACTATTTAGGAGATCTGTAGTGATATTAGAGATGACAAAAACTTGCCTTTTACTACTTGTATTGGTTAATTTTTGTGCCACTTTAGTTAAGCTATGGTGCCCAGCTGTTTAATCAAATACCAGTCTAGATTTTCTACAAAAGTACTTTTCAAATGTGATCAACATTCAGATCAGCAGACTTTGAGTATAGCAGATTACCCTCCATAACGTGAGTGGGTCTCATCCAATCAACTGAAAACATTAAAAGCAAAGACTGAGGTTTTCCAAAGAAAAATAGTCTCCTCAACATTGCAACATAGAAATCCTGCCTAAGTCTCCAGCCTGCCAGCCTCTATTAGAAATTTCTGATTTGCCATCCCTTACAGTTCTATGAAACAATTCCTTAAAATAAATCGGGCTCACTTCCTCCCTCTCATTTTCCTCCAGTGGAAAAATAGATGGATGATTGAATAGACAGGCCGACAGATACACACACAGAATATACACACATAGAAAAGATATACACATATACCGTATTGATTCTATTTCTCCGGGAAAGTCTACTACACTATCCTTAAATTGTAACTAATTACCTTTTTCTCTAATTAGTAAAAAGATAACAATTTTTAAACTGAACATATACATGCATATTGTGACATTCAGACAACAGAAAAATAAGAACTGGTTAGGGAAAATGACTGTTTAGAAATGTTATCTATTTGTTTAATTAGGAACAATGAAATACAAATCCTAACTTCAAATAATAAATAATCAAATCTAAAAGAAATATGAAAAACAAGCCAATGAAGACTATCTACTTTCTTGTTACCAGTGTCTAAAGATACAGCGTACATAGCATAAATGTCTTTAATAAGCTTAGAATCCTGTAATACCTTTATATATCAGAGAGCTTAGAAACAAAGATACAGTTAACTGTGAAATTCTTTTCTTTTGTCCATTTTTATTGGACATGTGAACCTTTACAATGATTACATGTGCCCTTTTTGACATAATTAATTAAAGTCTCAGCCACTGAAATATATTCAAGGCAATATGGAAACCAAGAAAACGTGATTTTCCCTGCCAGCAGTAATCTTCAATAAGGCCATATCTATACAGCCTAAACAGCTCATCCCCACTGGGAAATAGCAACCTCCCCATTATGGAGATGGCATTATTTTTCAAGATGATCTGCTCCATGTACTGCTACTCAGCATGCTATCCATAACTCTCCAGATAAATTGAAGCGACTGAAAGATTTATGAACTCATGATTTCTTTTCTTATAGGGAACCCCAGCTGCATTCACCAGAGAATTTCTTATGCCTATGTGAGGATCCTTTAGCAAAACAGAAAATATGTGGAAAGAGTAATAGGACATTAAAATAGACTCTTATTTATTAGAAATTCTCTTGTGAATGTGTACAAGAAAGAGTAGCCTTGGACAATATTATATCTTGCTATGTCGTATTATATCTTAAAAGGGGGCAAATTATGTATTGCTGACCACTGTACCTTTTTTTTAAAACAGTTTTACATTGATTTTTTTGAAGCAAGGGGTTATTTTAAGCAAAATAAGCTTTATGATTACATAGATGTCACTCTTCCTATGATTATTTTTGTTACAAAGATCAGCTTAGTAATCTATTGATAGATAATTGCAAAATATTTCATGAAAATATATATTCAAAAATAACAAAAATAAAGGACTAACAAAAATACACACTATTTTGTTTGAATGATATAATTATATCCTTATAATAAAACATTTTCATACAATATTTCTTCAAAATAATTTTCTTTTGTACTAGAATACAGTCCAGCCAAACTATATATAACCTCACACCATCCAGTTCAGCCTTCTGATTATAAATGGTCACATTTAGGACAAAATGAAATTTTTTAAGTGTAAAATTTAATTGAATTACCAAGGAACAATAAATTGGTACTGCCTATTTAAGAGGGGTATACATTTGCAATTGTTGTCACCGCTGTACTTGCTTGTTGTTTTAATTAAGGACTTTTTTTTTTTCTTCAAGCAATAGTCTGACAGGCATAAATACTGAAGAGAGTTCATGTAATTGGGTTCATTGGCTCTTACAGGCCCCAAGATGTAGAGATTTTTCAAATTATCTGATAATGTAGGTTCAGGATTTATACTGAATTTGTTGGATAGTGTGTTTTTGTTTAAGATATTGGGTTATAATTCTCCACTGTCTCATCCATCATCTTTTCCTCACTGTCAACAAAGAATCTCTAATAGTTCCATTTTCATTCTCTTTTGAAAATACTTGAAGAATTGAAAAGTTCATGTTAGGATACTTTGGGGACTCTCTAAGAAATTCTTCCATCTCATTAGGCTGGATGCCCAGAAGTTTAGGAAAGAAAATCATTCAGTGAATTTCAGATCAAGTCACAGAATCAGAATAGTTTTATGGAGTGACAATACAACTGAAGAGGGATTAAATAATAAACCAACATTCACTTCACTTCAATGCATTATTCTTTCTGCCATATCTTGAGACATAGCCAAGTACAGGTCTTTTCCATTCAACAGCAGGGAGAGCACAGAGACACAGAAAAATAAACTAGGAGGAAGTGATATACAGGAAGTGTTCATTCAGGAATAAATAAGTGCTCATGCAATGAATACTAGAACATCATGGTACCAATATAAATGAAAATAAGAGATCTATAATAGATTTCAAAGTAATTTCAAATTGGGTAAATATAAGAAATAAAGTTCAGGAAAAAAATAATCCAATATATATGTCTTTAGTTGGTATCAGCAGAAATATAATTAAGATATGGCTATAAACTCACTACCAAGCATAATGAATGGGTACTGAATACATGATATTGAAATGGAAATTTAAGTAAATTGGGATTTTTGTCTTGGATATGTTGTTGGAAGAAAAAGTAATTGGCAAAGAGATATAGCTGAAGCTGAAAAGCAAGAGTCCTTCAACATGAAAACCTTGAATGATAGAATTTTAAACTTCATTATTTTACAGATGAAGAATTGAAATCTGAAGTGATTATAAATAAATTTCTTTAGACCAAACAAATGGATTTCCCAAGGAAGAGTTAGATGGAATTCTTCAACAGAAGCAAGACTAATGTAGTTCTCTCCTTACTCAAATTCTATGTATACCCCAAGGATCACCTTAAATCCCACTTCACTTCTAGGTTTCTATATCATGCATACTCCTTCTCTGGATTTAAAGATCATGTATTATCTTTATAAAGCATTTGATATGTAGCACATTCATAAGTCTTGCATGGGTGTGTTTCTTAACTGCTACAATTGAATATTCTTCTAATAGACAACATATTTGTACTTTTCCCTTGACACCTAGTAGAACAGTATGTATTTAGAAGGCACTTAAAGAATGCTTGCAGCTTGAATGAAATGAATGAAAAAAGAATACTGTTGTCTTTCAAGTCATTAAATTAAAGTTCTAAATGTGTTTGTGTTTTCAAAAGCGATATCTTTGCTCTCACTTCATGTGTACATTAAGAAAAGCATTTAGTCAACATACAGTTCAACATGTTTCAAAAGCCAGTAAAATGTTGATACATTTTATATAAAGTGCTTTGTTTTACTTTTTCTGTTAAACTATATTTGTTTTTTCTTTGAAAATTTATGTAGTTCATTTTATTTCTAGTGAATTTTCCCAGAAAGTTTATGATCATTCTTATTTTTTCAGATATTCCCTTGAAAGACATATATATATATATATCTCCAACTCTATAGATGCAGTAAAATGCATATATTTCTATCTACATTTAATATTCTTTTTTTTTCTCATTATCCATATTAGGTTTTCTATTTTCTCAAATGCTCAGACAATCTTTCAGTATGTCTATCTATTCTACTTATGGTTCATCACAATTAGCATACTCTGAAGTGAAGTTGAAGCTTTATGAAAAATAAACCTGTGATCAGGTCCCTTTTTGCCTAGAAAATACATGTAAGATAAATGTTGTCATTATTAATAGAATTTTGTTTACTGTTGGAGTAAATGGTTTCACTTACAAATAGTTTGAATAAAATACTAGCATGAATGGTAATTCCATCAAGTTAATGAAAACCAATTATTTTATCTGCAGCAAAATAAAATAATAAACAGCTGGTACATAGTAGGTGCTAAATAAATATTTTTAATGAATAAATAAATGTCCACAATATAATAAAAATATCAAGATACCATCGTAACTTACTACGGATATTAATGTACTCTGACTCATGAATGGTACTTAAGTTTGCTCATTTAATAACATCTAGTATGATCTCAAAAATACATATTAATTTTAAAACATTAAATTTGCATGGAAATGTAGTAAATATTGATTCTACAAGTAAGTAATAGCTTAAAATTATACTAAAGAACAATCTAGAAGTTTATATGTTGGTTTTTCTATGGTGAATCACTCACTTATTAAAAAATAATCGAAATTGGAACTCAATCACTGGGAAACATATATTATAAAATAATGTACAGCATCTGTTTTGCTTACACCTAAGCTATCACCAAAACATTAAGTCTTAGGAGCTTGCAGTTTAGGTCAACAATTGAGCATGCATTGCACATACTAAATAGAGTTTCTCCTTTTCAACGAAAGAGTGTGCACCAGATGATAATTAGTATCTGCTAAGTGCTTTTCAAACTAACATGACATCATCAAGAAATATCACAAAAGTGTTGACAATGTTCATCCAACTGGAGATCCCAAACAAGTCTATTTTCACTGCCTTTTATTGTAAATTTTAACGCACCAGGTGGCCGTATCCTTTCTTTTACCCTACTCTCAACAGAAGAGAATGATGTGCTTTTTGTTTGTTTGTTTATATAGATTATCAGTTTAAATCGAAGAGGAGGTAGAAAATAAAACATTTAAAATTAAAATTGAACTATGAGTTATAATTACTTTAACCATGTAACTTCATTACTTTATGCATATCAAACATGATTTGTTTCCTAACATCTATTTCATTATTGCAGTTTATAGAAGGAGAAAAAAATTAATGAGCTAAAATTTATGTAAAAATAGAACATATATTCTGTGCATAAGTGTTTTTTAGTCTAATTTACTGGTTTTAATAAAATTTTATTTACCTCTTTAGATTAATAATACAACTATAAAATTGATCTATATTAAAAAAATTAATGAAAATTGAATGTATATAAAAATCCGTGTATTAGAGCGTTTAACTAAATACATTCTAGAGTAAATCAAACCCTGATTTAAGCCCAAGTTAAGATCTGTAGTTTAATTCTTTCATCTGTATTTTCTTTAGCCAAACAGATAAGAATGTCTCAAAATAACATTTCTTATTTACAAGGTTGGGTAAGGATTGAATAAAAATAAATATATGCGTAAGTTGATTTATATAGTTTATGGGAGATAGTAAACACTTAATAAAGGGTATTATTATTAGCATTGTTTTTATAAAAATATTGATATAAATATATATAATATCATTCATTTATGTCTCATATGTACATCTGTCCATTTTAAGATTTATTTATAGTCTCATACTTATTTTGGAATAGAAATTTTTCTTATCAGGAATAAATAGAAGGGCGAAAAGGGATGGCAACTTGATGTCCGCCTCTATAAAACATCTACTGAAATATCTCTCTTACTCTACTGAAATATCTCCTTCTCATTCACTAATTTGGGGTACACATCTGTTCTGTTTCCCATTTCACATCCCCAGACATAAGTGGTCTTCATTCAAAATCAAAGCATGTGAAAACTAGATCTGTTAAATTTATAAAAAATGAAAACCAATTGTTGCATATTTAAGTATAATTTTCTGAAATAAATCACTGAACTTTTTTTTTTTTTTTTGCTGAGAAACCATATTTAAAATTTGCAAGTAGAGAAAAGGTTTACTTTTGTCATTGTTCTATGGTAAAAATGAGGTAAAAGGCTTGAAGGAGTCTCCATTAAGGATGGCAATAAACAGTTATCCTCTAATATTCCCAATCCTTCCCAAATCTCCATTCGTGCAGGTTTTCTTAACTTGGATCCATGATTCAAGGGCCATTGAGCTATGATCCAATGGTTTTCAACCAGGGATGATTTTGTTTTACCAGGGGTCATTTGATAATATGTGAAGGCCTTTTTGGTTCTCATAACTCAAGGGTTTGGGTGTTATTATATCAAGTGATTAGAGGCCAAGGATACTGGTAAACATCCTCAACACAAAGAACCACTCCCACAACAAAGAATTCACCAGGCTAAAACATCAATGGTGCCAAAATTGAGCAATTCTGGAATGGGCTTTTAAGGATATAGGATAGGCATGTATGTAGTGTGGGTATGTTTGAACATTTGCTGAACTACCCACACCCAGAGCCTTTGGTTTCATTAAGGTTATTAAAAATAAGTATGGACCCAGAAGAGGGAAGAGATAAATTACACATAAAAAACAACGTGCATTTATGAAACAAAATTAGTTATAACCATGAAATCCATAAGATATTATGGCTAAATTATTCTTGTAATACAGGTTTGTAGCAAACATGGTATAAATACATAGGAAGTAGGTTCTTAGTTATTTGGAAACTATCTAAATTTTTTTTAAAGATAATGAGTGTGAAAAAATATCCTATAATTGAAAAACAATATAACGTATTAAATTCAAAAAGCACTAACATGTTTTTGTATACTAAAATTACTAAAATTCACCTATCACTTTTTTAGTTTCATGAGGAAAATAGATTAGAAGCCAAGATATCTCATTTTAGGTTGTTTACTAAATAGCTATATAACTTTGGTTATTTTATCTCTCACAGTTCTCCCCACCTTAAGCCTTTCTGAGGATCACAAGGAAAAAGTAAATTATGAAAGTTCTTTAAAAAGTGTATCTCAGTATAAAATATATTTTCCTGCTGATGTGCAACCCCTTTATTATTATACATTTTTAAATTATTTTTGTTTTCTGGGTTTGTGTCATCTGATCTGAACAATTAAAGAACAATTAAATGGTTTTATGACTAGGACTACTCAAGTCAAAGTTTGCAGTAGAGGGGGAGTTTTAGTTCATCTGTAATGAGAGGAGAAAAATTTACTATTTTATTATATTTCAGAGCAACATTGTGCTATTTTCCAACATACCAAACCTATTACAGAAAGGGAGCTTATACATAGAGAATCTCTTCATATCCTTCTAACAGGTACGTATTGTGTCTATTTAACAGACCCTTACAAAAACACGGACAAGGGTAAGCCTGACTAATGTTCTTTGACATAATGATACACAAATAAAACTATTCCTATTTTCTGCTTCTGTCAAGCAAAATTGCAATGCAGGCAAAATTTATCTTTTTTCTTATTACTCATCTCTTTTTGGTCTCATTTCTCAGTTTTCAAAAGCAATTCTTCTAATTTTTACCGTATGATTTTTGCGTTTGTAGATTTGTTTCTTCTTTTCATTTAAATTTTTTCTGAAATGATTATCTATAATATGAAGTTAAAACAATAATAATTATAGCAATAACAAAGACCTAGCAATTGCTTATACTGTATCTATACTGCACTAAGTACTTTATATAAATTTCCTCTTTTGATCCTCACAGCAACTCTATGAAGTACAGATTTGTCTCCATTTTATAGATAACAAAACCATGTCTTTGAAAGGTTAAGTGAACGCCTGAACACCCAATAGCTAGAAGTAAATGAATATACATCATTCTGGCTTTAAAATGTATGGACTTAAAAATGATACCTTCCCCAAAGGGTGTTTATATTGTATAAAGACATCCTCCATCCTTGGTTTCACCCAAACCAAGATTTGATTATCTATTGGTAGGTCTAATTGATATGAAGAATATTTTTGAATGAAACTTTCTTCTCATTCATTAAATTATATGATCTATTAGCAAACAGCATGTAATAATTTGCTAATATTTACTAAGCATTCACTATGCACCAGGCAGAGTTTTAAGTAATTCACAAGTTTTATATAAATGAATCCTTGTAATAAATCTATAAAAATGCATTATTATTGTCCCCACTTTATAGATCAGGAAATATGCACAGGTAGTAAGCAATCTGTCCAAAATCATACTTAGTTGGTAGTAAAATTATGATTAAAACTAAGGAGTGTGATTCTAGAGATAACACTATGTACTACTATGATTCTCTGTTACCCTGTCAGGTACTCCTCAAACTAATTCACCCCAGTGAAATGCACTTTGGATAAAATATATATTTCTTAAATATTTCAAACTGGAAACAAATATTTGAGATGAATTCCAGTTGGAATTCAATGCAACTTCACACTTGATTCAGTATTTCGTTAAAAAGTAAGGGAGCCAACATTCTTAAAAGCTGACAGTTGCATGCAGATTCGGTAATTACACTTCTTTCTGATAAGTGAAAGAATTATAAAAACTAGTCTAGAAGCAAAATATAATTAAATCAATTCTCCTGGATTTAAAAAATGATAAATTTTAAGCACAAGCTTAACAATAAAATGTTTGACCATGTCAACATAATCTTTCTGAAAGATTCAAAAAGATTATAAGTTTTAAGTATAACTTACAGCATAACTGATATAAGATTATGGCTTTTGTTTTTCTTTGTTTCATACAGTGAGATGTATTTTAGAAGGATCACAAATAAGTATGTTATAAAAATATCATTTGAACATTTGTATCCAAGGAGGAAAATCATGTTTTACATTAATATCTAGAGTAAACAAGGAATATTCACAATTAATATGAGCCTAAATCGATGGCTATGGAAACAGATGTTTTTTCACTACCATTATACACATTTATATTTGCTGTCATTTTAGTTCATAACCAACTTGGAGACCAGTATTGTGATTTTAGCACTCAGCATGAGTTAAAGATATCCTCGATTGGATCACTATAAAAATAAAATTTAATAGGCAAAGTTTCTAATGTATGTTATGTTTTCAAACTATGTTATGCAGAACACTAATTTGAAGAGATACTTCTCAGAAAAAATACAAGATAAAAGTTTTGATAAATCTGTATATTTGATAAAATAAATATTTAACATTGTCATGTTAGCTACTGAGAAGCCCTGTAATTAAAAAAAAAAAAATCTAAAACTTAAGTTTCCCTGTAAACAAACTTTATTGAGCTTCAACTGTGGACCAGGCACCACTTTGATCCTGGAGATAAAGCTTGGCAGAAAACAGGCAAGGCCCCACATGACAGTGGTAGAAAGACAATAACATGACTACATGAAAACTCAGATCATGGGAAGGAGGCTTAGCATGTCCAAACCCACTCATGTTCGACTGGGGGTCTATCCTCAATTGGGTGGCAGGGTAGGCTCCTGAGGAGGTGCCTTTCAAGTCGAGACCTGAATGACAAGAAGAATGTTTACTTACCTACCGGAATTTGGAGAAAACCAAGTAAAATATTATATGTGAAAATAATGGGGGTCTATATAGGGCAAGGCAGTAATGGTAGATTGAGAGATAAGACTATGGGTTGCTAAGTCATGAAAGCTCTCCTAAAATGAAAGCGCAAATAACATTAACTTTTTTGTAGCTTGAAGAAACATTCAGGTTGGAACATTCTGTGTTCATTACCTTCTTCCTTATTAGGAAACCTGTCTTCTTCTTTCGTTCTTTTGCTTTTCTATCACAATAGTTTTATCTGCCAGATTATAAACTCCTTGAGGACAGAGAAAATTTTTTTTGTCTTAATGGAGCCTAAGAAAAAACTAGAATAATGCTCTCATACACTAAGTAATCGAGAAACATTAGTTATGTCAATGAATGAATGATGATTATCATCTATCTGAAAGAGCAAGAGGTATATAGTTTCTTCTATCCATTACAAATATAAATTTTAAAATGTCATTTTAATTTCTTTCCATGAATGTTGAGTTAATGGGAGTGATGACCTTAGTTTTCTAAAAATTGTTCCCCATAGCATATTCTTTGGAAACATCTTACAAAATAAGATAGAAATCTTATCAATTAATCAAAAAGTAATTTATAATGAAATACCCAAAATATTTTGTTTTCACTTAAAAATGTATATTCACACACCAGTCTTAAAAGAATAAAGAAACTTCTTTTGTTAGCAAATATGACTCCTAAAGTTTCATATTGTCTTCCTTTTTTTTAAATAAGTTTATCGAGGTGACATTGGTTAATATAATTATATAATTTTCAGGTATACATTATAGTTTGACATTTATGTATTCTATTGTGTGATTACCAACCAAAGTCCTGTTTCCTTCAGCTACCATATATTTGATATTCTTTACCCACTTCACCCTCTCCTTACCCGCTATATTTAACCCCCTTACCCGTTACTTCTCCCCTCCTCCTCCATCCCCTAATCTCTGGTAACCACTAGTCCATTGTTCATGTCCCTGTCTCTGTTTGTCCTGTTCATTTGTTGCTTTTAGATTTATATCCCACATATAAGTGATATCATGTGATTTTCAACTTTTTTAGTCAGGCTTATTTTGCTCAGCATGATTATCTCGAGGTTCATCCATGTTGTTGCAAATGGCAGTATTTCATCTTTTTTTATGGCTAATAATTCCATTATACATATGTACCACAGCTTCATTAGCCAATCATCTATGGTAGGACACTTCTGTTGCTTCCACATCCTGGCCACTGTGAATAATGCTGCTATGAACATCAGTGTGCAAATAAATATATTTTTGGATATGGATTTTCAAGTCTTTGGGGTAAATAATCAGCAGTGGGATTGCTGAATCATAGTAGTTCGATTCTTAGTTTTTTCAGGAAACTTCATACTGTTTTTCAAAGTGGCTGTATCAATTTGCAGTCCCACCAGTAGTGTATGAGTGTTCCTTTTTCTCCTCATCCTCTCCAACATTTGTTATTACTTGTCCTGTTGATTATCACCATCTAACAGGAGTGAGATGGTATCTCATTGTGGTTTTGATTTTCATTTCCCTAATAGCTAGTGATATTGGGCATTTTTTCATATGTTTGTTGGCCATTGGTATGTGCTCTAGGAGAAGTGTCTGTTCAGGTCCTCTGCTCATTTTTTGATTGGATCATTTGGTTTTTGTTGTTTTTGAGTCACGAGTTCTCTGTATATTTTAGATATTAGGCTGTTATCGGAGGTGTTGCTTGCAAATATATTTTCCCATTGAGATGGTTGTCTCTTTACCTTGTTGACAATTTCTTTTGCTGAGCAGAAGCTTTTTAGTTTGATGTAGTCCTATTCATTTTTTTTTTTTGCTTTTAATTCCCTTATGTTTGAAGTCAAATTCATAAAATCCTCTTTAAGACCAAGGTCCTTGAATTTAGTTCCTACGTTTTCTTCTATGCATTGCATTGTTTCAGATCTTATATTCAGGTCCTTAATCCATTTTGAGTTAATTTTAGTGTGCGGTGATAAATAACAGTCTAATTCCATTCTTTTGCAGGTAGCCTTCCAATTTTCCCAGCACTATTTATTGAAGAGGCTTTCCTTTCTCCACTATCATACTGTCTATCTTGTGCCACATAATGCTCCAATAAAGATTACCAGACTTTTAGTTTCTGATTCTTCAAAGCAAATGAGAATTTAAAGACATTTGTGAAGCATTCTGAGTGTAGAATGCATCTACATTTTATTGTATTCCTAAAAATATTTTATGGTTACTTCATCTGCATCTAGTCAAACATAATTATTTTTAATGATTGCCTTTATCAAATATTTTTAAAGCATTCAACTTTATTTCTGCAGAAACAAATCTCTTTTTGCACACTCATTTTAACTGACTCTTTTAATCTCAAAATTCAACTTACAGGAAGGAACATTTGTGTACATATGAAAGAGAAATATACTGCATGCTGTGGGTACCAGTTATAAATTTTTAGAAGAAATGAGTTCTTTTCAAATATAGGTCAGCTAAAAGAGCTTCTTTTCTATTAATGTTGTATAGATTAGCTTTCTCTATAACACCATTTGAGGAAATGCTGAGCAAGAGTGATCAAGTGCTCTATTATCTTACTAGTAGAAATTATCTATGCAAACTGAATGTTTTATTTCTCCAGAAGGGTACTCTGCCTTGTTTACATTTAGTCTTTTTTAATTAAAAAGGGAAGGAAAATCTGTTGCCAAAGTTAAACAGTATATGCTTATGAAAACAAACTTAAATATTAAAAAAAAATAAAATGTGTGATGAATGTAGCTAGTCAAAACAAAACAGACTCTTTAGAACTTGAAGTTCTCTTTACTCAGATAATCTGTTCTACTTGAACAACTGCTATAGTAGGCACTTCTTTCTGCAAAGAATTACCTCCCTCCGACCTCTTATCCCCAAATTAAGTGAGATGGTAACATAATTTGTCCATTGTACAACAGCTAAAGAACCAGCATTAATAGACATTCACTCTTGCCTAGTACTTCTTTGTTTTGAGGTAGAGAGTGAAGGATAGAGGGCATCAAAAAAAAAAAGAAAACATGACAGTGATAAAAGAAAATGGCAATAGTGTAATAGTGGAAAAAGATTCAGTAATTTTTACTTCATTATTCTTACTCTAATGTTCTTTTCTTCATATGATTCCATTTTTTTCTTAGATGTTTCCATTATTTACTCTATGCACATTTATTCAGTGGAAATGGCTAAAGTGTGATGGGGAATGGAGCACAAAATAGGATACAGTGGTCCCTGGAAATTTGAGATATCACTAGCTGTGACAGGTATATTCAATATGAAGATCAAAATAAAACCAAATGTTCTATAGCCTCTTGAAAATAAAATAAAAACTGTAAATTTGAGTATGTTTGTATAGTCAGTAAGTGAGGTAACTAATTTTAATTAGTTTCCTAGTCAATTTTTTTAATGATTCAAAGAAATATGACACTTTTTTAAAGACCCAACATATATACACATATATAAGTAGCCGAAAGTAGGAAAATAATGAGGATATTAAAGGACTTAGGAGGAGTTTGAAAAAGCACAATATTTCTTATAGAAGAAAGGTAAATAGGAATTTTAATGTAAATAAAAAATTAGCAGCAATTTACATTTTAGTGATTTTTCCCATATAAACAATATGAAAATTTATGCTACTTGAACCTAGGTAAACAGAAAAGTCTCAATATTGCCTATCAGAAACCAAGTAATTATAAATGTCATATATAAAGATAATTTTTAGAATGTCCCAAGAAAAGTCAGAAAATCCATTCATCAATGATTGAGATTAGAGAAAAATGCCATCCATTCCATGGGGGGGTAGGAGGCTTAGAATAGTCTAAAAGTAGACAAGATGAATGACATAGTTACCACATGTTCGGATTACCTCTACTTTTCAAAGTATCAGAAAGCTGCCTTGATTAAAAATAGGTGACCCTCAGAAGTTATTAGAGAAAAAATCAAACACGGAAAGCAGAATATATTTAACAATTTATTTAACTAGATAATTCTGTCCATAAGTTACAGATGTAGTAAAGGAAGAATAAGAAAGGTAGAAAGAAAGACAATGACACTGAGTACAAACTGTGTGCTGAATACTGCTTAGGACACATTCACATATGTTAGTACTGGGACTCATGATAAGTACAGTATAAGAGCAGCTTTCAGGATTTCCATTCTAAAGAAAATAAAACTAAGTCTCAGAAAAACCAAACTTGCTTATGACCACAGAGCTAATAGTTGGCTTAGTAAAATGTTAAACATACGTTCTTTATATAACACTTTTTAAGAACACAAGTTGAACTACAACGTAATTCAATAGAAGGGACCTTATCTCTTATTGTTACTATACCTCAGACTTATAAAAAGTGTCTAGTATATAACAAGAACTCAAGTATATGCTGAAAAATGGTAAATGAAGGTCTGATAAAACATGTTCCCTATGAAAAAAAAAGCTATGCAATGGGAGGAAAAAAATATAAAACAAATTCCTGAAAGAAGAAAGAAAAATGAAAACTCAATTCAAGTATCTTAGAATTTAGTAAACATATTTACACAAATAATCAATATGCAAATTTTGTGAAGGATTTACAATAATATAAGTAAAATACTGTTATATAAGACAATGGCTGTTACATTCTTCTATAGAACCAAAATAGAGAACTACATACTATAAAGTTGATAAAATAAACATTATAAAATGCAAAGCTGTACAAATTCAAAATTCAGAGAATGAGTAGTCAGACTTGGACTAGAGAAGGTTGAAAAATGTTCTCAAATGATATGAGACAAAAATTGGACTTTACATTGGGAAAGTTTTAGATAGCCAAGAATAAGTCATTGTGATATTTACTCTCCTCTTAGGGGTATACGTAAAATCTATTGAAAATGGATATGTAAACACATTAAAGAAGATTCTTAAATTACACGGTATCAAATAAAAACAAGTTTTCACTCCATTTGGCTATAAACTATAGTATATCTTGTCTATCAGCTAGTAGAAAAAGGCAACCTAATTCCAATATATTTAATTTTATACATTAACTGCAATTAAGCATGAGTCTATAACATATTACTGACATAGTTAATGAAATTTCAATAAAAGCATCGTTTTTAGATCTCTGATTTTTTTTTTGTTTGATTTTCCCATCTATCTTTGAAAATAATGGTGCTCAATAGTTTAGGATACCTGAACATTTTTGAAGGAGAGTTCTAACTCAGTTTGATTCACTGTTCAGAGTTATACTAGAGCAGTATTCAAATGATTAAATTGGGAACTTAGAAAACTACAGCAGCAAGCAACTATAGCTTTCCCTTTTTCTTAAGGACTACAGTATACAAAAAGCCCAAGGAAATATCATGGTTTAAAAAAAAAATAGCATGGGCTTTCAAGATGCACAAGTGTAGGATCAAATCTTGGTTATGTCATTTACTAGCATTATTAAAGTTCAGAAAGTTATTCACCTTCCATGAATTTGTTTCTCGACTCACATAGTAGAAAAACTATAGGTTGCCCCTAAGATTCAATGAAATATGCTATACATAATGCCTGACTATAAATGATATTCAAAAGCTGTTTTTTCTCTTGTGTTATCAGTAGCTTATAATAATTAGGGATAAAATCATTTTGGATGAGAGATTTTTAGTTTCAAGAATTCACTATTTTCCAGTTTAGTAAATGCTTATTACTATCTATATGTGACAAGTACTTAACCTCATTTAAAATAATTGAACATATTTCTTAGAACATATAACACACCTTGATTTTTTATCATCGTCAATTTAGCAGTTATTAAAATGTACATGGTGCTTAGTTAATGTTTAACAGTTGAATGTGCAATAAATTTACCAATTGTTTTGAACTTCTCTTAGTGAGAGACACAGATAGTAGAAAAGTCACTAGGATTGGAATAAAATTACCTAGATGTGTATTCTAGCTCAGCTACTACCTGTCCTAGCTGGGGGCAAATTACCTTACCTTTCCAAGCCTAATTCACTTTTCTGTAAATCTGGGAAAGCAGTACCTTATTGCATATTGTTATGAAGGTGTGTCATATATATTAGGTATTGAGTGAGTGTTAGTTGAATTTGAATCATGATGTTGATGGCTCTATCATGATTATGAACTTAAACCATTCTTTTGTGCATTTGGTAAATATGAAGAATTATAGCAAGCCTCCAAATTTTCCGAGCTTCTACTGAATTTATTGTCTATGGATAAAATGGCAATATAGACAGAAAGTTCTTGCATATACAAACTGCTTCTCATATGGAGTATCATAAAAAAGGAAAATGGCATTTTTAATCCTGAATATTTATTTGGTACCCCATGTAGAATATACAGTTGGCTATTTTTTTTTTTCATTCTGGCCCTCTTATTGACTATTCCAATGTTATCACCAGTTATCATTACTTCCTAAACTCTGTCACAGATGTTAATCTTCTTTCTCTAACTACTCCAGTGCCATGGCATTGTACTTTCTAATCCTTATTTTTTTTCTGTCTCCTCATTTCTTCTTCTATCCTTGATATTGCATATGACCACCCAGTTACAGTGATCTGTTACTTCTGGTAAGTCAATCAGATCACCGCCAATTTGTTGAACATAAAATTTATGGTTCTATTGCCATTGAGTGTTCTAGGTCTGTACCTTAATAACTAAAACCTTTTTTGTTGTGTTTCTACTTCCATGTTTGGAGTTATGTCACTTGCTTATTGGGCTCAACAACAACAAATACAAGTTATCTATTAAGTAGAATCTTTACAATATAGTGTCAAGAGTTTAGCTAAATTATTCCACACTGTTGCTGCCTTGGCATCTATATTGTATGGCCAAAAGGCCTACAGGGACCTTAAACTCAGACACTAGACCCTGCTTTCAGCCCTAGATAATAGCTTGAAGAGTCACAAGCAAATTTAAGTTCCTAATATCACTTCCTCATCAGTCCTTGTGAACATCAACATTCTCCAGTTTCCCTGGTGTGCCTCTCCTTTCCTCTGGTGTGCCTCCCCTTTGTGCATACCTTGGATAAAACACCACTCATTTTGATTTGAATTGACCAATCCAGCGTTGGCCAGAGAATTCTAAAGCACTCCACCCACAGACCTTAGTAAAAGCATAAACCTCAGGTCCTGTTATTCCTTTTATCTGCAACTCACCTTGACCTCCCCGTGTGAGCTCTGCAGGTATGCCATGTATTTCCTCCAAGACCTGTGAGAAATAAACTTCTCTATTTAAATATTTTTTGTGGTCTTTTGTTGAACCAGGACTCACCATATGACACCCTAGGGGACTACTGAACAAATGTTATTTTATCAAAATCATGAAAAAATATGTATATGTTTGACAAATACTATATTTATATTACGGGTTCATAAATAATTGATATGATGATTTTAAATGGGAAAAATAGACCTATATCAGTAAGTAAATAGTGCTAACAAATTTCAGATTAAAATTAGGAAAAGAAAAGTGGCATAAAATTATTAGCTAATGTAAGTATAGTGCTTACTATGTGGTAGGTACTGTGTTAGTATTTTACAAGCATTATCTAGTATTATTCATGGAGTTTTGCTAGGGAATTATTAAGTGAGGGTAAGGCATTTGTTCAAATCACATAGCCAGTAAGTAGAGAAGTAAGAGCTCAAACTCTCATCACTCCCATTCTGGATACCCCAAAGCATGATGGGTTTTTCAATGCAATTAAACAATTACAATAAAAGATAAACTCTGTGCATAAGCAAAAGTAAATCTTTATATATATTATTTCATATTAATGATGTATGAGCAAAACTTGATCAATGATATATGTTCAAGAATACAAGTGAGCAGTTATTCAAATATTTATATATAATTTCCATTTGTGAACACATTCCAAAGCATTGGTTCCTTATTGCATTACAGGCCAAGGTACAGAGCTACTTATCTATCTTTCAAAATAAACATAAATGGACCAGTAACTTGGGAGGCAGACATATATCTGAGTGTAAAATATGATTTTAGAAGTTCTATTTGTACAATGTACATCACTTCATCACAGAAAGATGTAGCTTTAGAATTATTCCAATCAATTAATGAATTACATAAGCTGAAATTTATTCCTTTTTATTGTAATTCTTCCATATTATTCAGTTTATGAACTTAATTTTTTGTAATCCCAGTGATCTAAAATTTCAGACAGTTTTATTAGAAGTCATTTATATAGCAAAATATTTTTTCATCTCTCCCTTCCTCTCTTTTTCCCTTCCTATCATCTTCAATTCCTACACTTAACGTTCAGGTTTTGAGCACTAATAATGTATCAAGCAATGTGTTAAGCAGTAGAGATACAATTTTCTATTCAGCTAATCAATTACCAAGACATTAATTTGAAAATAGGTTACTCACAAATCAAATATTTCTAAGTATATTCTCCTATAAGAAATATTATATCTATAAGATTAGGAAAACTTTATAATCTCTTTGATTTATTCACTTAATATCCTGATACAATAATATGTAATGTTACTGGAGAGAATATATAAACAATACTCTCTTGCCTTTTGATTAGAGCTCTTATGTTCACAATATCTCCTAAATCCTTTTAATATCTCTAAATTTAATTTAGTTCCATGAGAAGAAAGGGGTTTCTAAAGACAACAGAACACATTCTCCCATGGCCCTTTAAATCTTCCAAAACCTTTCAAGACTTCTTATGACAGTAGTTACAGCTTAAAAAAAAAAAAAAAAAAAAAAGCAAAAACAAAAAATCCTTATTTCGTAGTGTGAGCATGGGCACCAGAGCTATGTCCAAACGACTTAGTGAAATTCAGTAAAGAATGATTTAGTTCTGGACTAAAAAGGGTTATAAACGTCTTCCTTAAATTGAACAAACTACCAGCTATCCAGAAAGTATAATATATTGGCTTCTATTCAAAGGAGTGACACTTAATGCTGGCAACACTGCCAAAATTCCTCCTTTCCTATATTCCTCTTTTCCTAGAGAAAGTGATTAAAAGACTAATTCCCATGCCAGCTGGATGCTTAAGTGCATCTAAGGTTCTCTCTCAGGATTCAGAATTTGATATGGCTTAGAAACCACTATGCTGATAGATAACCTCCTCAACATTATAAATCAAAACCATACGACCACATTAAAATTCTATCAGCTAGTATCAACACCCTGTGGTTTATAAGATACTGTTGACCTACCTCTAAAGGATGTTTGAAATGATACAAAAGTTCTGCTCTAGTTTGGGGTGTGTAGCTACTTTTTACAATTGAAATTTATTCATCTATAGCAAATAGCCAATTCTCTCTACCTTTGTACCTTTATCAGTTTTATTTAATTGAAACCATAGGAGAAATGAAGAGGGGGCTGCATGAGTTGATGTAGAAATAGAAAAAATGTTAAGTGACAATAGACATTTTGGTACTTCGAACTGTTCTGTTATGTCCTGATTATAATTACAAATAGCAAAAGACTTCCTATATAATTTAAAATCTTGAATCTTCTTAAAATTGTAACTACATCTCAAAATTTTACAAGTATATCATTGCATTTCAAATTTTTCTTTTGAAACCCATAGTAATAAACACATCTAAAATCTTGACACAGCACACACACACACACGAAGAAAGTTTAATCAAATAATACTTACCTTTATTAAGTATAATGCCATCTACTGTATTTTAATGCATTTTATTTAAAAAAATACCTTTTAGTACTCAGTACATTTTTTTTTTCAAGACTCATTAGTAGGTTGTATCCTGCAATTTAAAGACAGTAAATATATCCAATGTGTCTTAAGCACTAGAACTTCTCCAGGAATTACTTAAGGCATAGGCTATTGATATACAGATTCAATAAAAGGTACTTAGTCACTATAAGCATGCAGAGCCAACGCAGGATTAAAGATATTACAAGTATTAAAATCTGAAACATTTAGTAAACTAAAGAACAAATACATTTATTTTTTCCCTTGTCCTTCCATAAATTCATTAATTCAAATAATAGTGGATGTTAGCCTGATATATGCAAGGTTCTCAATTAAGGTCCTAAGGATAAATGAACAACAGTCACAGAGCTTACAAACCCAGGTGTTTTGATAATCAAAATTGATATGGCAAGGAACAGAAAGTACACTTGAATAAAAGATAAAAAAGTTTGATACTATTGTTAAATTTATTTAATATTTTGTAAATTATACATTTTTAGATACAGTGAACTAATTAAAATCTAATTTGATATTGATTATGACCAGATAAAATATATTAGCTTTTCTCTAACGGTATGGGTAATTCTTGTTCCACTGATAAATTTGAAACATAAAGAATCTGATAAAAGAACATGTGACCCAATTTAAAATTTCCTTTACAAAAGCCAAAAGGCAGGTAATATTACGCTCCTAGGAAAAAACAGAACAATAAATTTTATTTTATCTTATAAAGTATCAATGATAATTTGTAATGGATCCACATAACTTTGAGAGGGATGGAATGACAGATCTATAGGCAACTTCCCTCCCATTTCAGAAATCCTCTCTTGAGCATCTCTAAGAGAGGATCATTTCATTAATGATGATTTTAAATTAACATCTTTCTTGTGAAAGTGTGGAGAAATGTACCAAAAGAAGGACTCTATGATGACTGTTTGTTTATGTTAGAGCCAGACACCTACACAAATATCTTTCAGAAAGTATTTTTGAGGAAGTTAAGGAGAAGGTCACCACATCATGTAAAACTCAGTTAACAGAGATAGTAAATAAAAAAATAATAAATCCAAAAATCACTACCCACTAATAAATCTTCCCTTAGTTCCTCTGTGTAAGTTATGCGATGCTCAGAATGTCTTGCTTTATGCTATTTGGAACAAGATATGGTAGAAAAATTATTTGATTTCTAACCAAAAGATTCAAATGGCTTGGGAGACTAATTTCTACAGTGGTTAAATACTTGAATCATAGCATTGTTATAATCATTACTTATACACTTCTTAAGAATCTGAAGAAGACTTTGATTAGCTTCTCAGGTATTAAGCTACATTTTTTTTTAAAGGCCTTCAATTCTTGTTTGTAATATGCCCCAGTGTTGCTATGGTGTAACTCCTGTACACGTCTCTTAAACAACTATTATATCCAGTGCTAGCAAGCAACATTTATGGTGCCATGGGCAAAGCAGTCGTTTAATTAAACAAAATTAAAATCATTGAAACTATTCCTTTTCAGTTTGTATTAATTAGGGTTCTAGCAGCAAAACTTAAACCATTCTGGATATTTAAAACAGAAGGAACTTAAAGGAGGAAACTGATTACGAAAGGGATGGAAAAGCTGAGAAGCCAAACAGGTGATAGTAAGAAAACCCAGCAGTTAGAACAGCAGGAATGCATTACTGGCCCTAGTATGAAGGAACAAAGGCATAAGGTAGAAAACAGAAGCCCAAGAGCCAGTTATCCAGTAGAAGATGGAACAAAGAGGTTCCAGTGGGAGATGGAGACACTGCTGAACACAGCCCAAAGCAATGAAGGAGGGGAGCAATGCCCTGACTTCTCATTCATTGTGTCCTCCATTCTCCCAAAACTTCCTATTTTTGGCCAGCAACAGCCTGAAGAAGACTTGGCAAAGCTAACTGAGAAATGCAGCTGAGGGATTAGCGCCACCATCTATCTCCAATAGCATAGAGTAGCAGGAGGATAAAGGTTGGAGCTAGTCAATCAACCCAGAACTACCACATATAAGAGGTGAACACTTCTCCGAACTCTTCAGAAGTCAGGCATTGCAGAATTAACTTATTTTATGAAGTTGTTTAAATGTAAAGCCAATCTATTTAGAAGAACTACCTCATTAACATGCTGTGTTCAAAGATTTATATAGCCACATAGGCTTATCAATTCTTCTGAACTAAAAAGATGGGGCAAAACCCAATTTATTTATAAATTTTAAAAGTACTATGTTGTTTTTTAATATAATAAATAATTATATATTAATAAACCAAACAATAGTCAATCTACTAGAACAGCTCTGGAAATTAATCACTATAGATATTATCATAGCATTTTATTACATATTCTGGAATACACTTTTCCAGACTGATTCAGTATGACAATCTATTACCCTTTCTATTTTTAGAGAAGGAAAAAAAATCAGAATTTTAAATATATTTGTTCAATGACATTATTTAATAAGCATATAGGTTTTTAAATAATGTCTCAAAGTTAAAAATTGAAAATACCTGTATAGTTGAACACTGTATTTGGGATGTGTGATGCATTAATGAACCAAAATAACTCAACAGACAATGTGGGACTCTTCAATGATATTCTGAAAATACAGAATACTTGATTCTATAGCTAATGGTAATTCTATATTTTCATATATAAATCATGTATATTATTGTATCCAATAGTATGCATTTCAAAACAAAAACTAATTAATGTAGTCTAATCAAAAGGCAAATGCATTGGATAAATAGGCTGAGAAGTAATAAATACTTATCATATCCATTTGTAAATCTACTTGCAAGTAGATTTCCAGTGGAAATAACTTCTGTGTCTTCCAGTGGAAATAACTTCTGTGGAAACGTGCTTTATGTTCTATGCTGTAAGCAAGTCTTCCTTTTTATTACAGTATCATATTAGGATCTCATATAACTTCCATTCAAATCTATTGCATTAAAATGACAGTTGTGTTTAACTTTGCTAAGGTAAAAGAAGATATCGCATTTAAGAAAAGAATCTCTCTTCCTTTCTTTGATTAAAGCATGACAAGCAGAGAATAGAATATTTTGAATTCATATCAGGAAGGTGGCTTAACATGTACAAAATTCATACAGAAGAGTTGAAGGAGAAACAGATTGAAAGAATTAGTTTAAAAATGACATGTGTTTTTTAAAATATTCAGACACTGGGAGGATGTAAATGAGGATGTTCCTTGTATTGTTTCCAAAGAATATTTAACATTTTGGACATGTTAATATAATTGTGTTTCTTAATAAGGTAGGGATAAAGTCATTGACTCATATTAAGGTAACTGAAAAATTATATTTAAAAAGTCACCTGAAATTTATGTATTGATCCAGAGCAGAGTTATGGTCTAGAAATACTGGGTCCTGAAGTGTGATCAATGTGGTTCTAGCACCTCCTGTTCTTTGTTATGTCACCCGATGGCACATTAACTCAGATCTTTCATGTACTACAAATGCAATTTGAAGACTAGAGAAAAAGTTAATTTCTCCATATAGAGATTAACAAGTTTTGTTAAGCATAAAATACTAATATGTATTAGTATTGTTATTGTATTGTATTGTTAACATGTATTAAATGGACTTACAATTAAAATCAATATTTAATATAAATATATTAGTTTGTGTTTGTAGCAAATTACAATATATTCTAGATGTCTATGCATTGATTTAAACCAAAAGTTTAAAGAAGTACCAAATGTTACTTTATTGAATAGATGCATCATTAAATACTTTATCAAGAAAGTCCAAATAGCTCAAGTGAATTCTTCAGAGATTTATCAGTGAATAACATTATTGGAAGTGAGGGACATTTTGACATTTAATATATTGCTTCACTAGCCTTAAAAGGCAAAGTTAAAATGATAAGAATGTTAAAATTATTAAATGAAATTTCATTATAAGTCCTCTTTTTAAACTAAACAGAAAAGATGATTTACAAAATAATAGATATAGTTAGTAGATCACAAAATGAATTTTTCTTTTGTATTATAATACCGCTTAAGGAAAGTTTTGTTTTTCTTGATTCTTTTTCCTCAAACAGCCATTGTGGCATTTAGGAGATAGAAATGTATCATTTGACCTTTAAACTTCTGTTTCATTAATGGAACCACAAGCAACAGAGTCACTGACTGACACGTTTGCACTTTCAGGCCTTTAGCACTTAAAGTTATTTGATAACTGTTATGCCACTATTTGCTTTTTATCGAAGACACTTTGAGGGATGGATATATTGTGTAAAGCTTAGTAAATAACATAATGCAGTTCAGTAGAGTATTCTCTTGAGCACTAGATTTTTGTACTTCGATGAGGGGTGTGTACGTTTGAGGGTAAATTTTATTTAGTTTGTTTTATTTTCTAATGAGTTACAAGGTAACATCAAATATAATTCTAAGTATCCAAAGCAAAAATATAAAATATGACTCTGTGACATTACTTTTGATGAAAAAATATGTCACCTGACTTATACATACTCAATTAGCCCTTAAGCTCTGTCTGAATTGCTCTTTGAATAGAGTAAATACCAGTTGCAGAAGAGGAGTTAAGAAAAATAACAGAATTTCTTGAAAAGATATATGTTAAAATAGTTTAAAACCTATAGACAATGTAAAAAGGTTTAAAAAATGAGATACTCCCTAGAGAATTCTAGAATTATTATAAGCAAATTACTCTAGGTAAAAAGTAATGCAGGTCAGATTTCTGTTGCACATGACCAAAAAAAAAATGATTCTGTTTATTAAAAAAATAAATACTGTATTTAGTTAGAAATGTCATTTAGAAGAGACAGAGATTCCATTCTCTTTAAAAAAGTTTAAAAGTCAAAAGTGCCCCAAAACAAGATATTACAAAACTCAAGATAAAGAAAAAAAAATGGATGAGGTACAGTGCACACAAGTAAACAAGGACTGCACCAAACCAACAACACTGGAAAGATATTGTCCCTATTAGTTAGAGAAGCTTCAGTATTGGAAACAATGGTTGAACTACACACATAGGTCTCCTAGAAGTAAACTGTGGGTTCAGCGATTTTAATTAGCCATACTATTTATTAGATTGTTTATTAGAAACAAAATGCCAAGATATGTCATCAAAAGTATACAGTCTATCAAACCTTTAGGTTGAAAATAGTAATACTCATTATAAAAATATGCAATATGCTGCTACAAAACATAGATTGTAGCTCCCATGACATACATTTGCAGCCTCTGGAAATAGTGTTTTGTCCTTACCACTATTGTTCAAACTTCTAAAACAAACTTAATATAAAGGACATAAATATGAGTTTAATTTATATCCTCTATGTGACAAAGAGTTCATTGCTTTTACCAACAATGAAAAGGTATTTTACTAAGTGATAACAATTATTAGTTACTTTTGTGTATACCCAGTGGCATTTTGTGTTTATAGTAAAGATAACAAAATGTATTATAAAAGCATTAGTGTATATTAGATACTATACTAATATTCCACAGAAATTAGGACTCATGTATGTTTCAGAACGTATAAGTCATATACCACACCCAGATCCCAGATCATTAAATTTAAATTATGTTACATGATCCAAACAGAACATATCTCACTCTCTTTCATCTTAGACATGCCACGTATACTGATTTTGTGCAATCCACACTTATAAACCAACTACCACCCAGTGGAGAGAAAGAAGATCTTTCAGGGAGATTTGAGGTGTACGTCAGGTGGGAGTGCCAGGGGGAGAAGGGAGGCGATGGAAATGAAAGAATATGGGGAGTTTAGCCTTGTTTAGGTCTAGCACTGCTGATCATCAATTTATATTTTTAAAGGAGAGAAAATGTTTCCAGAGGCTCACTTTGCAGTGTTTCTTAGGGGTAGCATCAGGCTATGGATGTTATTAATGACAAAACATTTCAGTGCTCAAGCTTAGGGAAAAGAAAGAAGAGAGAGTGAGAAAAGAAGTACAACTGAAGATGGAAGGAGGGAGGATGGAGTGAAGAAAGAGAAGATAGAGAAAACAGAGAGGAACCAGAGAGAGAGAGAGACTGTGTATGCACATGTGTGAGTGACAGTGAGTGGAACCGTGAAGAAGTATGTGCCTTTTTAACAGTAAAACATAATCTGAATGTGAAAGTGGTTGTTAGAGCATGGAAGTGCCAATGTGTGTGAGGATGTGAAATAGAGAGAGCATGTGAAGGAGTAGTTTAAGAAAAGAGATTTGTGAGGGTGAAAAAAATGGTACTCAAAGGGGTTAGAGGGAAGAGGTGTGTGTGTGTGTGTGTGTGTGTGTGAGAGAGAGAGAGAGAGAGAGAGAGAGAGACAGACAGACAGACAGACAGACATGGGAAAAGATACAAGGAGAGAGATGGAAAATGTGAGTCGAAAAAAGAGAGATGACAAGATCACAGAATAGGAACGTAAATGAGGAAGAAATATGGGGAATAGAGAAGGGTGAAGAGTGAAGGAAACAGGCTTAAATAAAAGAATCAGAATTAGATTGGTTTGAGATTAAAAAAAAAAAAATAGAAAAGGGGGAAAGAAAGGGAGAAAAAGGAAAGGGGAAGGAAAGAGGCAATGGACTGTAAGGAGTAAGGGAAAATGGAAAAAGAGAGAGAGGAAGGGGAAAAGGAAGAAAGCAGTAAGAGTAAAGAAAGAAAGCGGAAGAGGAGCAATTAAGCCTAAGTGTCCAAGGGAGAGGGAAAATAAATGGGAGCAGGATGCCAGCAGTCTGAAAAAGTCGCTTAGCTATAGTAAAATAGAAACAAACCTGATAAACTTGTCAGACTCTCCAAGAGTACCCCATGACAGTAAAACAGAGACCTTGTGAATTGAGTTTCAGAGTGGTACCTGCCCCTCCTAAACCGCTCCCTTCACTCATCCCGGGGCTACTTGGCGTTCAGGCAAAGTGCTTTATAACATCACGAGTCCAGCTCGCTACCTGTCCCAGCTTAAAGGGACCAGGGCTGGGCAGAATCAGCACCCGGATTTCATGAGATGTGGTCTTTTGACAGTGATCACCACCAGCATTATTACTCGGTTTAAAAAAGGCAAAAGGAGTGCAAAGAGAGAGAGAGAGAAGAGAGAGGAGAAGAGAGAGAGAGAGAGAGAGAGAGAGAAAGATAGACCGAGATAAGTACGAAAAGCACGCCGTTCTTCCTACCTAAGCACCGCCGTGTCCCCTTTTCTGACCATCATGTTGTCCACGGCCGCCCAGGGGAAGTCCACACTCTGTCCAGCTGGGAGGCAGGAGGGTAGTAGGCAGCACAGGCTGAGGAGCACCGCCGCCAGCCACTGGTTCGAGCAACCACAACAAGCACCCTGCACCAACAGCATCATGTCCATCCCTGCTAGGGCTGCTCACTCTCCAGAAGCTTTCAGCTCGCACTCCCCCACCCCCTGGTGCTGGCGAGTCTTCCCGGGAACCAGGCGGCGCGCCACAGGATTTTTTTTTCCTTTTTTTTTTCTTTTTTTTTCCTTTTTTTTTTTTTTTTTTTTTTGGTGGGTGGGTGGGTTTCTTTTCTTTCTTTTTTCCTCTCTCTAGTTGTTGGGTGTTGTTTCTCTCTTTTTGCCTCCCCTCCTCCCTCTTCGCTTTCCCTCCCTCCCTCCCCTCCCACCCCCTGGCACCACACTACACCTCCTCTCGGTTGCTTTTGGCCGAGTCCGGAGTGTGTCTAATTCTCGGGCGGCTCGCACACCATCTAGCGAGGAGGCGAGCGCGCCGGCGAGTGAGGGAGGAGGCGCGGCGACAGCGGAGGCAGGGCGAGCGGCAGCGGCGGCTGCAATCACAGCACCAGCAGCAGCAGCAGTAGCAGCAGCAGCAGCACAAGCAGCGCGGGGCGCAGCGGCGGCCGGCGGCCCCCGGGCTCGCGCGCGTTGCCAAGCGGCCGTTTCCTTAGCAACCCCGCCCGGGGACTGGGGATGCAGCAGGGAGGGGGAAAAATGAAGGGGGGAAAAAAAGGAAAGAAAAGAAAGAAAACGAAAAATATATATTAAGAAGAGGTATATCACAATTATGCAAACTGAGGGGAAAAGAGATATATCGTAGACAGAACGTTTCCCTTCCTGTCAAACGTACTAGAGTGGCGCTTTGCAAGAAAAGTCTCTATGTCAGGCGGAGGTGAAGAGAGCCGAGGGGCGCATTGCTTTCCCTCTCCTGTGCGTTATACCTCTTGAGGCACCGTAACTTTAAAGTCTTCCAAGTTGTGGTCGGCGCCATCATGACGCCGGGGACTGTCAGGTTTTGTTGTTTATTTATTCGTTTTATTGATTTATTTTTTCATTCTCTCCTGGGCGGCCGAGCTACAGTTAACCAGCGGCCAACTAGTTTACTCTTACCTCTTTTCGGAAATAGGTAGGGACGGTGGCGGGGGATGCTTTTTAAGCGGACATGAGGGGTATGCATGAAAGGCCTTGCAATAAAGCAGCTGGAGTGTCTATTGGGTCAGTCAATATAGTTTGGAGAGCGCCCCCCTCCCTTGTGTGTGTTGACACTAAATTGTGTGTGTGTGAGAGAGAAGTGTGGTCAAAGCGGAGTGTGTGTGTGTGTGTGTGTGTGTGTGTGTGTGTGTGTGTGTGTGTGTGTGTGTGTGTGTGTGTGTGTGTGTGTGTGTAGTATGCGCGCACACGTGTAAGCGCGCGAGTCGCGTGCGCGGGGCCTGTGAGCGCGCTACGCGCAGGCGCGCTGGGACGCACCGGGCGGGTTGTGCCGGACTGCAGAGTCGGGAAGAGACTGCAATCAAGTGTTTTAATTGTGTAGAGCCAGGCAGTCCTGTTATGTAAGAGGCAGTTTAACCCGTTTGAGCCTATCAGGCGCAATGATCAGCCCACCCGTATCTAGGCAGGACAGAGTTATCGGGTTTGACTCACAGGGTTACATATTTTTTAACAGCCTCCAAACCAGGTTGAGCAGGCTTCCTACTCTTCCACGCAGAACCTTACCCACCTTCCCGCGCCGCAGCCCCTTAGCCGCTCGCCTGGCCCACGGCAGAGTGGGGTGCTGAACTTGGGCCCGCCCCCTACATTTTCTGCTTCTTTCCTTCTTGAACTCATTTCCAGATTTGAGAATCTTTAGCTGTTCCGAGCCATTTGCAGATCAATGCGAGAACTAAGGTTGGAGTCAATAGCAGTTACGCCAATCAGTCTTGTTCAGAGAGGAGTTTGAGAAACAGAGCGGAGAACAGAAGGAGAGAAACAAGTATAGTAATTTTTAAAAATATGCTTACCACTCCTATTCATTCTTCTCTCCCACCATCCCTTACCCACTTAAGCGGTCTTTAAAGATTTTCTTTGCCTGACCTCAGTCCTTCTTCTCTTGGGGGAAATAAATAAAGCAAAACATCTCACATCCCTAACTCTTTTCTACAATGCTAGCGGGGTTCTTTAGCAAAGCGCGCAGAAGCAATAATCACTGCAGGGGTCAGCTTCCGGCTGCCTCCCCAGACTGAGCTCTTTATGAGGCAGGCAGGGAGTCGTTTTGCTTGGCGGTAACGGTACTCATAGTGATTTTTATCGCGGTGCAGGAGGATGTGTGGGAAAAGGGAAGGGTTCCCATCACCTGTGACCACCAGACTAATTGACAATATCACCACCTCCCCGCTGAACTGACACTCTAAGGCTTAGCAATTAATCGAGATGTTTGCAGCAGGAGTTACTGATGTTATTAGGATTCACGCTTACCTCTCAAACCTGGCTCGGAAATTGAAAGTGCAATGGTATTCAACTGCATTTTGAAACATCAATAAAATGTTAGCCATTTGCGGATGAATGAAAACATTTTCTTTACCGTCTGGTATGCTAGGAAAATAATTGTCAAATGACAGACTCCTGCTAATATTGATGCCAAGTACCTAGATAACACTGTCATCTTGTTAACTGCGTTTTTCTTTCTTGCGTGGTACACTGATGGATAAAGCTTACAATTATCTAGGGCAAACGGGGATTAGAAAAATCGAGATGTCATGTACATGGACAAAACTATGCAGTATTATTTAGGATTTTCTCTAGAAATGATCTAGATCCCTTTGAAGAGAAGCAGAAGGCACAGCTTCCGGCACTGTGACTCAGTTTAGTGTTATTTTATACAGACATGGGGTGCCAGCGTTTTCTAGTACAAGCTAAGAAAAGCATCCTTTTGTAAGGATGTTTGCTGTTTCCCAGAGATCTGACATCTTCAGTGGGGGCGGGAGGGGGGTGGATTTCTGTGACCAGGGATGGAGCTATGCAGCAGATTTAATATGTGCAACAGCCCTTCAGTCTTGTAAAAGGAAACTGGAACCACTCACTTCTATTTAAAGGCAAAGAGTTTATTTTCTTTATAGTTTTTATCTCAGCTTCCATTCACTGATCACAAAACACTTAACTCTAACAAACCCATCCAAAGGAAGCAATAACTAAACCTAGTTTATAGGTGCCTTGACAATTGCAGAGTTTATTTACATATTTACATGGGTATCCCCTATTACTATGCATACTTTTGCTGTCCTTCTGACTAGGGATGAAAGTGATTTTAAAAGCTTTTATGACTTTATTTTCCCCTCAGCCTTCCTGAGGGCATATATCTGAGAGGATTTAACAGTATTTGCTTTTGAGGTCCTAGATTTCTTCCCAGCAGAGACTTAAATCCTAGCAATCTTGACTCCTTCTGAAGGAAAACCAGAACAAAAACAAACAACAAAATGAAAGAAAGTAAACATTGGAGCTCAGATAGCACATAGTTCCTTATAGAACATATTTTAAATTATCAAAAATAGGTAACAGCATTGTTTGAACTTTTTAAATGGTGAGGGTTGGAGTGGGTGTAATAGAATACTCCCTTGGTCAGAGTTTTAGAAACTGACACTGGAATGAATTACTACTTTCTTTTGAGTCATGGTCCTTTATTTTGTTTTCGAAGCTTGACTTCCAATATCTGAAGAAATGTAATAACCAGTATGGATTTAGTTTGGAAAGAGAAAAGTGGAGCCTGATAACCGATTATGCCACTATGTATATTGCTTTAGATATGTTTACTCCTGTTTTTCATGCCCTGTGACCTAAGGGTGTTAGAAAAGTAATGTTATAAGGAGGCTTCTTAAGATCCTTAGTTTAGTGAACTCGATTTTTATTCAATTACGTAAATTAGGTTATGAGAGGGGAAATTATATATATATATATATATATATATATATATATATATAATTTTTCTAATTATATATATATGTGTGTGTATACACACACACACACACACACACACACACACACACACATATATAAAATTTGTTTTCTAATAGTAAACTCAGATACATCTTCCATGCTATTACTTTGTAATCCTGAAAGAATTGGTCAGGAGGCCCATATAAACAGGACATAACTTGAGCCATAATTGGTTCCCTACGTGAATTAAGTGTTTTAAGCTTGAAGCACCTTATCAACTTAAATGGACCTATAGTGATGATTTCCAGGTCACTGTGAGAACTACAAAGTTTAGGAAATTTGTTGGGGGTGGGAAAAATCTTTCTTTACAGAGAAGTTTCTTAACCTAGACACTTTTGACATTTAGGGACAGCTAATTCTTTGTTGTGGGCAATGCTTGTGCATTGGAGAATGTTTAGCAGCATCTGAGGCCTCTCTACTCACTAGGTGGCAATAGCACCAGTAGATGCCAATAGTTGTGATAACAAAAATTTCTCCAGGCCCTGCTAAAATGTCCTGTGAATTAAGAAAGAGGGCAAAAAATGCCCTAGGTTGAGAAGCACTCCTTTATAGGTTACATTTCTACTAGTATACCATCTTGTGCTTTACAAATAAAATAATAAAGCAGATTTGTTATCAAAACGAAAGTACTTTATTTTAATCCTGTAGCTATAAAAGTAGCTCCTCCTTCTCACCAATAAATCTACATTTACCTGCTATGTGATTGAATGGCCAGGTTAGCAAGGACATAATGAATTTAATGGCTGAGCATAAAATCTTTCTATGATTTCTCTGTGGGAGCTCTTCTATTTAAGCCAGAGTGAAAGTGATAGTCTTCATTTAAAAATATATATATTAGTTTGTGGTTGTTTAAATAAAAACGTAAGTAGATGGTAAGCTTCTTTCTGGCAAGAACTAACTTAAACCTTTGTATTCATTATATATAGCAAACAGCTACAGGATTTGCACTCAAGAAATAGCTATTGAGTAAATGAGTGCGAAAATACTCATTTCCCTGTTGAATCACACTATGTAAAATCATACATTCATTCATTTATCATGTTTTAAAAAGTCACCTTATCTATTAAATGCAGATGGTAAGCAAAGAGGTAAAAAGTTGGGGTCGGGAGGTACAGGGATATTTATGCTATTCTCAAAGCTCTTCAAACCATTCCCATAGAATGTCACTGCAATTTTCACCTAAATATTTAAACCAGAAAGAGGTCTTACAATAAATTGAGTAGAAATTATTTTTAAAGTATTGAAATTTTTATTCTTTACACTTGTAAGATGATGAGTACAGCTTTAACTGTGTATCATTATTAATTTACCTGGGGTTCTGGAAAATTAATAAATACCTTCATCACTATTTTAAGATTTTTCTCACCTACTTTCAAAAGGACTTTAGGAATTTAAACATGTATAGTGCATCTATTTAAAAATAAATGCCAAATATAATATTTTCTATTGGACTATTAGGAATATAAAATCTCACACTTTAAAACTAGTATTCTATTTTATTTTGTTTTTTACATTTTATCTCCTAAAAAGTTTTGCTTCTGATTGCAGAGATATTTATCATGTGTGTGTATATATACATATTTAATAAAATATACACATATTAAATATTTTATTTTTTAGAACAGTTTATACATATATTATAAAATATATATATTAAAGATTTTATTTTTAGAACAGTTTTAGGCTTACAACAAAATTAAGAGAAAGTTATAGAAATGTCCCTTATACACTCTGCTCACATGCATACATAACCTCACCCATTATCAACATCACTTGCCAGAATATATACACACACATATGTGTGTGTGTGTGTGTGTGTGTGTGTTTTACCAAAGACAAACCTGCCTTGACACATCACAATCACCCACAGTCCATAGTTTACCTTAGGGTTCACTCTTGGTTTTATACTTTCAATGAGTTTGGACAAATGTATAATGACATATAGCCATAATTATAATATCATATAGAGTATTGTCACTCTAAAAATCCTCTGTGCTCTGCCTATTTATCTATTTTCTGGCAACCCCTAATCTAATGTCGCCATACTTTTTCTTCTCCCAGCATGCCATATGGTTCAACTATACAGTATATAGTCTTTTCAGACTTTACTGTTACTTACTAATGTGCATTTCAGTTTCCTTCATGTCTTTTCCTGACTTGATAGGTCATTTCTTTTTAGTGTTAAATTATATTCCATTGTTTTAACATACTACAGTTTATTCATTTACTTACTAAAAGACTTTGTGGCTGTTTCAAGCTTTGGTAATTATGCATAAAGCTGCCATAAACATCCGTATGCAGGTTTTTGTGTGGACTTAAGTTTTCAATTCCTTAGGCTAAATACCACGGAGCATGATGTTGGATCATATTGCAAGAGTATGTTCTGTTTTGTAGGAAACTGCCAAACTCTCTTCTAAAATGGCTGTACCGTTTTGCATTCCCACCAGCAATGTATGAGTGTTCTTGTTGCTCCACATCTCCAACAGCATTTAGTATAGTCAGTGTTCTGGATTTTGGCCATTCTAATAGGTGCGTAGTATCCTGATTTTTTTCATTGATGTTTCCCTGATGACATATGATGTGGAACATTTTTTCATATGCTTATATTGCCACCTATATGTTCTCTTCAATGAAGTGTCCGTTAAGGTACCCATTCAATGCCAACATGGCCCCCTAATTTAGGGTGTTGTGAAGAAGAAAACTATTCAGTACAACCAGCTCAATTGTGATATTGCAAAGCTGGAGAACAGCACTGCTACCGTAAAGCTCAACAGTGTTACAGTTCAATTATGAGATAGTGTAGCTGCAGAACATCATGGCTGTGAGGTGATGAGATGGCTCTCAAGAGAGGTGGCTTGGAGGTAGGCTGCTGTTAGGCTGCTCTCCTCCAGCAAGTCATCTCTCTGGGTAGACAGCTATGCTGAGATCCAGTGTGGTCCAGTCTGCTCCAGTTTGCTCTACCTGCAGTGCTTTGTTTTTCTCTATTCCTCTCTGGCGAGGCAAGACATCTGTGTTTCAGCACCAGACAAGAGGACACAATCTTCAGTCTTTGGTGGAAAGGGAAAGTGGGCTCTTTAAGTTAGAGGGAGGATGACATATAGAGAGAAGTCCCTGCTACTTAACCCTGATTGGTGCTTCCTCATGCAAACCAGGACCCCAAATCCTCACAGCCTGGTCCAAAAAGCACTGTCCTGATTGGTCAGAATGGAGCCACGCTGAATGGTCAGTGAAGATGCTGATTTACAATATAGTTGCACAGCTCCAACTGGATTGGGAAGATCTCAGTCCTATTGGTTGAAATATAATGTCAGTAGCCTTTATGAGGTCTGGCTTAGACAAAAGGAACACAGTAGAGGCAGGCGTCTTAGTGCAGGCTTCTCCCTGAAGTACAGCTTGTGTGAGAAGCTCGGCAAACATATCTGGGACATTATTAGCCATTGTTTCTTCAAATACTTTTTCTCTTCCACCCTCTTTATCCTTTGTTTCTGAGATGCCAATGGCAAAAATGTTAGGTCTTTTGTCCCTGAGGATCTGTTATTTATATTTTGTTTTCCAGTATGTTTTCTCTCTGTTGTTTACATTAGGTAATTTCTATTCTATCTTTGAGTTTATTGACTGCTTACTTTCTCCTCTTCATTCTGTGTTGAGCCCGTTCTTTGAGTCTCTATTTTTGATTATTCTAGTTTCCTGTTTTAAAATTTTATGTTAATTCTTTGTATCTTCTATTTTTTTGGTGAGACTCTTTCTTTGCTGAGATTCTTGTTTCTTTGTTTAGACTTTTTTTTCCATTTGTTTTTAACATGTTCTTCATTGTTCATTGAAATATTTTTATGATAGCTACTTTAAAAGTTTTTGTTTCAGATAATTATAAAACCTGTGTCATCCTGGTGTTGACATCTGTTGATTTCTTTTTCAAGTTGAAACTTTACTGATTCATGGTATGATAAATGATTTTTTTATTGAAATTGCTTATTTGGGCATTATTTTATGAGACTCTGGAAATTATTTTAACCATCTGTTATAGTAGTCTTCCCCTCATACCTTTCTGCAGGAAAAAGAGGATACTTTCTTTTTGGTGACAGATGAAGGTAGAAGTCTATGTTTTTTCCAGGAGGGGGAGCTTTCATGTTATTAGTACGCTGGTATGGACATTCAGTTTCCAACAAGGCCTCCATTGATACTATCCTAGTTGGGAGAGGGGGAAGTTATATCTTGTTACTTCTACCCAAATGGCTTCCACTGACACCATGATGGGAGGAGTGGTCTCCTTACTTATAAGTGATAATGGAACCTGTGACTCTCCACTAGGTCTCCTCTTACAAGGTGTGTCATTACTGTCTGGTGGGGGTGAACATCCTGGCTCTTCAACTCAACTTTTTAAAATACCACCACATCCCATTTCCTGGCACTACCCCAGGCAGAGAAGGAGGTTTAGAGCTTTGTGAAGCCTGCTTAAAGTAGAAGTCTAGTCTTCTGTGTGCCTTTGCAGGCAAAAGTAGTGTGGGTTGCAATTTTTTTTGGTGATATTTGGCTGGACTAGAGCAATTACTGTCTAAAAGCTTTCTTCTTGATAGGCTGCCCCTGTTTCTGGTAATTTGGCTAGAAAGAGGAGGCTTTTGTTTGGGATTGTTTTTTTTCTCTGCCCGTTGGCATTTCTGAGTTGCCAGCTTTTCTAGCATTCAGTCTGGCTTAACACATAAAGCAAAAGGAAAACCTAGGGAACACACAGTCACATTTTACCACTGCCTCAGATTTTTAGCCAGTCTGCTTGTTTTCTACCATCTTTCAAAGTCATCTTATGTTTGTTTTATATATAATGTCAGTGTTTTTAATGAACTTAGTGAGAAGAACAGGGAAAAATACATGAAATTCACCTATCCCAATGTATAACACCATTAATTTTTTTCAATAAAATTTAAATTTTTTCCGGTAAGTTCAATCTCAGTTTTCATCCCTCTGTCTCAGAACACTACTTGAACTGGGCTTGTTCATTACCACTGTAGAATATGATGTAAGTTATGTCTACTAGGGAAACATAAAAGTTTAAGGAAGAAAACTTTAACATATAACAAACTTTCTTACTCACAGAGCTTCACTGACCCAATAAATATTTCAAAACACCCAAGTTCTGTTTATAAGACACCACTGAAATGGTGGTGTTTCTACCAATCTATATTGTTGTGTTTCTGACACTATTGTTATTGCTTATGTCAATCAGAAAAAAATTGGTAGCAATATAAGTAAATGTAAATATGGTTACATATAACAGAAAGATCTTATGGTTAGAAATGAAGGAAGAGTCAAATTTGTTATGGATGTAGCTAATTTTAAATCACTATTTTTAAGTTAAATAATAATTATAACAAGTGAAAAACTGAAATAAACAAGAGATCTTAATTTTTATCAAATTTTAGCCACTAGGTGGTGAAGAATCAAAGACAAATCTTTACTTGGACTCCATTTCAGCTTTTGCAAGGCAGAAGGATTAGAATAATATGTAATCTCTAAAATTCCTTCCAGAGTAATCTGATGGACTATGTATGTATGTTTACTGATTGAATAGTGTGAATTAATCCTACCTGATCACAGGCATCTCAGGCCCTCCTGTGCACTCAGTGCTTACATTTCATCTTCCTGTTCTTCTGGATATGATGACTGGATTTCAGCTGTCCAAGCAATTAGTGTCTGTTTTACTATTATTATTTTAATATTATACTTTAAAAATACATTACTCAATGTAAGTAACATGTAAGATCAATTATATTTTTTCTTGAAGGTTAAGAGAGGAATTTGGACTATGAAATGGGGATTTGTACACATGGTTATGTTATGAATTATGGACATGGAGTCAAAGTTGGATTTACAGGACTGAAGGAATTAGAATTTCTCTAGATGTATAATATTGGTATGGAACTCATGTAAATAGTTTAATAATTGAGACAAGTCTTCAACCTAAATATTTGCTCATCCCCACCACAATTTCTGCATGAGGCATATAAATGATCATGTCTTAGAACAAATAAAATTATGCTCTATTTCTGTAATTATAATCTAGGGGTTACACTTAACAGTTATCTGTCACTTTTAATTGGATTTATAAGGTAAGATTTATCTGTGATCATTTATGATCTAATTTTCCATTACCCAAAAAGCAAATCCAGATGCTGTCAGGAACTCTTAATGATATTAAGTCCTGATTCCTCTGAGAAAGGAGAGGACTATGGCCAGACAGTAGCAAAATTTCTTATAGCCTGATTAGCTCATCTTTTCCAAATGCTTTTTCTGTTGGCCATATCTCCATTCAGAATCCAATTTTGGCATTCCCAAATGACTAATTTATCTGGATTATTCATATATAATCAGTGTGTTATTTTTTGGTGCAGGATCACATGGCTTTGGAAACTAAAACCATCTTTATTCCATTATAACTGATTTTCTAATTTCCACACAATTTTCACTGTGAAATGGAGGCAGAAGTATGGAATGATAACTGGTTAATATTGATCATATTCTTAAATAATTGCTATTTATATTTATCATGATTCTACCTCACAAATGTATTTATTTCAAAATAATTTTTGTTCTAGATGATTAGTGATTTCTCCAAATTATCTTGAGACCTGGGCACCATTATCACTGTCAAGTTTAAGAAAAGATACAGCTTCCAAGTCAAGAAGACTTAAGACAAAACAGATATAATGTATGAAAAAAACAAAATATAAAATCTACCACAAGCATTCACTGAGAGCTTATTTGCCAAATTCAGTAAGTTTTTTTAATCTAATTTTATGTATTTTTGATATATTTATTACTTTAGAAGACAAACTGAATATTAAAAACAGAAGTACTTACATTTATTTAAAAATATTTTATTATAACTGCAATGCAAAGCGAGCATTAAGTTATATATCAAATTGATCAACAGAATTTTTTTGTTTTAACATCATTCTGAAATGTATTCTTTTCTCTTTAGTTAAGTGTACTAAATTTGTCATCGTTAGATTTTTTCGTCATAAAGACCTTTACCATATCTAAAATTAATATTTAAAATCAAAATATTATTCAAAATTATTTTGTTGAGCCTATACTTTTATTTTGAAGAATAAATAATAAAGTTGTGTCTGTTGTTTGCCATTTTTCAGCAAAAAGTGAATGAAAATTCATCATCTCTGCTCATCCTAAAATGATGATTCTCTCTTGACTAAATAATTTAACTGGTCTCCTACATTCCTTTTTGCTCACCTACAACCTAATATTTCAGAGTAATTCTTCTCAGACACAAAATTTATCATGTCATCTATCTTCTTACACTCTTTTTATGGCTTTACATTGTCCATAACACAGTTTGCAAGCTACAGGATCTGGTTTCTCTCATGCTTTATGATCTAGCCTTGGAATTCATGCACTACAATGCCGTCATATACAAATGTTGTACAATCTATCTGTGATTCAGTGTGGGAGGGCAGTCTTTGGACACCAGGAAGCAAGATTGCTCTGAGAGCCATCTTTAGGGCTGGAAACACCATATAGTTATTTGAATTTATAATATTGAGATCAGGGTATAAATATGTTTTTGAATATTTAAAAATTTTTAAATTTACTTTTCAAGTCATTAATATGCTTTGAAACATTGCTTAATTCCAGAATAATATTTTATTGTGTAGCTATATGCGATTGTGTAGCTATGATTTATTTAACGCATCTCCTATGGAATATTTAGGTCATTTTATTTTTTGCTATTTTATAAAAACCACTGAGCAAATTTAGTTTTGGTTTCAAATGTGTTGCTAAATATTTACACAGAAATAAATTAATACAGATCCTTAAAATGCATGACTAGAATTAGACTATCTGGGTCCAGTGGCATAAGCCTAAATGCAAAGTTTTGTATATATTGGAAATATTTTCTCCAAAACTATTGTTCCAGTTTGCTTTCCTATTAGCAGAGGATTGTAGGTTGTCTACTTTTTTCTGATTTGATAATCAAACAATTTTGTGTTTGTTTTAATTAATATTTCTTTGATTACTAATTCTGCTGAAATGTATTCATAAGCTTATTGGTGATTCATATTTTGGAAATTGCATATATATACATTTATATGTGGCTATAGCTAGCTAGCTAGATAGATAGATACATTTATACATAGATTTAAAATTTTTTGTTTATCTTTTTAAATTAATTTTTAGAGGACATTACATGACACAACTGTAAATTTTGTTTTATAAAAACCTTTATTAGAACCTTTGTTAGAACAGTTTTAGATTTACAGAAAAATTGAGAAGATAATAGTTTTCCTCATATTAACACTTTCTATTATATATATTTATTACAATTAATAATCACCGTTGATACATTGTCATAAAATCCATACTTTATTCAGATTTCTTTAGTTGTTTATGTACTATCCTTTTTCTGTTTCAGGATCCCAGGTAGGATCCACATTACCTTTAATTGTCACATCTCAGGTTCATCTTGGCTATGACAGTTTCTCAGATTTTCCTTGTTTTTGATGACCCAGTCAGTTTTAAAGAGTAGTGATTAGTATTTTGTAGAATGCTCTTCTATTGGAATTTGTCTGATGTCTTTTGGTAGAGTTATAAGTTTTTAAGAAAAAGACTTCATAGACAAAATACCATTTTCATCATAACGCGTCAGAGGTACATGCTATCAAAATAATTTATTACTGTTGGTGTTAACCTTGATCACCTTGCAAAGTGGTGTTTTCCAGAATTCTCCACTATAAAGTTCCTCTCTTTTCTTTTCCACTCTGTACAGCCCACAAATAAAGAATGAGTTGCTATGCTCCCTTTCCTTGAATGTGGAATATCTACATAAAAGACTTGGAATTCTTCTGTATGGGAGATTTGATTCATATCCCACATTTATTTATTTAATAACTTTCATTTATTTATATTATGATGGGCACATGAATAATTATTTTATAGTTTGGATTATAGTCCAATATTACTTTATTTTATTGTTTATAGTGTTTGAGTTTTGGACATTGGGAGCTCTTTCACTGAATCCTTGACATACCTCTACCAATACTGGTTTTTTGTTTTTGTGTTTTCTGAGAATTTGCTTACATTTTGCTACTTTTAGATGCTCCAAACTTCCATGTTTTTGTATATTTCCTGCATCAGCTCTAGAGGCAGGAGTTCTTCATGGAAACTTTTTATTTTTAAATGATTGGAGATGGCATGAGAAATCAAGCTATGGATACTAGATATGTTCATTTCTACTAGGATGTCACTGTTTCTAGGCCATGTCAGCTAATGGAGCAAAGAAATGCATTTATACTAACCAGTGTATTACACAAATGTATACATATTTCTCTATGTAACTGCATCTATATTAAGACAAACATGAATTCATACTTATATCTCCAAATCTAATTTATTAACATATGGATCATTCTAACTTCTTCCCTCTTAATTATCTGGTAATTCCTACTCCAAATAGCAAGAAACCTAGCTTCCACTATCTGCTCTCCAATTACTAGATTATTCAATTTTAGCATGTATGTGTAGTGGTTGTTTTATTAACTAAAATGCAGGACTTATGTGCACTTCTTTTGACTTTAGTCTTATAATTCCGCTCATTTCCATAGTTACTTAAGTCAGCACCTTTTCCTCCTAACCACTTCAATGAGGTTGTTTTATACATTTGAAATAGCAAAGTCTTTTGCCACCATCTGCTTTTTATCCTGGGATCCCTTGATGTCTTAAATGAGATTTTTACAAAAGTTTGCATACATTAATCTTCACTTTTTATGCTGGTAAATTCTATAGGTTTTGACCAATACATAATATCATATATCCACCATTACAGTATCATACAGAATAGTTTTATTCCCCTAAAATACACCTGTGTTTCACCTATTTAACCCACTCTCAAACTCCTAACAACCACTGATCTTTATACTGTCTCCATTTTCCTATTTGTAGAATGTCATGTAGTTGGAATCGTGTAGTACATAGTCTTTTCTGCTTCTTTCACGTAGCAATGTGTTTTGAAGGTTTGTACATCTTATTGTGGCTTAATATCTCATTTATTTTAAATCACTGAATAATATGTCATTATATGGATGCACTGCAGTTTATCAACTCACCTATTGAAGAACATTTTGGTTGTTTCTATGTGATTTTTAATATAGCTTTACAGACATTGTATGCAGGTTTTTAGGTGACCATAAAGTTTCAGTTAATTTGGGTAAATACCTAGGTGCATGATTTCAGGTTGGTATTATAAAAATGTTTAGCTTTGTAAGAAACTGCTAAACTGTCTTCTAAGGTAGGAGGACAATTTTGCATTTCCACCAGCAATGAGTTAGAGAGTTCCTGTGGCTCTACATCCTTGCCAGTGTATGGTGTTGTACATTTTTTGGATCTTAACCATTCTAATTGGTGTAAAGTGGTACCTCATTATTGCTTAAATTTCCAGTCCCCTAGTTATAGGATAGTGTTGAGCATATTTTCATATGCTTATTTTTTATCTGCATGTCTTCTTTGGTGGGGTGTCTGTTGAGCCTAATGGTCCATTTTAAATTGGGTTATTTTTCTTATTGTTGAGTGTTAAATGAGTTTTGTCTATTTAAACACAACTCCTTTATCATATATGTGTTTCACACATATTTTCTCCCAGTTTGTGGTTTGTATTTTCATTCTTCATACAGCATATTTTACAGAGCAGAAAATTTTAATTTAATAAAGTCTAACTTTAATTTTTTCTTTCACTGATCAGGCTTTTGGTTTGTATCTGAAAACCCATCACCAAACCCATGGTCACCTGTATTTTCTATGTTTTCTTCTAGAACTTTTATAGTTTTCTGTTTTATATTTAGGTCCATGATCCACTTGGGGTTCTTTTCTTTTGTGACAGATATAAGATTTGTGTCTGGTTTCTTTTTGTTGTTGTTGTTTTTATCACTTAGTAATGTCTGATTGTCCCAGCACCATTTCTTGAAAACACTTTCTTTCTTCATTGAATTGCCTTTGTGCATTGGTCAAAGATCAATTGACTGTATATGTGTGGGTCTATTTTTGGGATCTCTATTTTGTTTCATTAATCTATATAGTATTTTCTTTTCTTTTTTCTTTCTTTTCTTTTCTTTTTTATTTATTAATTTGTTTATTTTGTACCAATACCACCCTGTCCTGTTAACTGTAGTTTTGTCATGAAGTCATGAAGTCAGGCAGTGTGAGTCCTCTAATTTTGTTCCATTTCTTCAGTATTTTTTTAACTAGTTTATGTCTTTACTTTTTATCAGTTTGGCAATATCTATAAAATAATTTGTTAGGATTTTGATTGTAATTTTATTAAATCTGTAGATTAGTTGTGAGTGAACTCTCCTCTTAACAATACCTCTTCTACCATTTCATGAACAGTGAATATAAAAATGATGCCTTTGTTTTCTGTCTTTGGCTCATGCAATAATGTATGAATAGTAATTTGTGTTATAGTTTCTACTGAGATAGTTTTGGATATGTTAATATTTTGAATCCAAGATTTTTTGTGGTTTATTTTTTTTGTATGTAGAATAATGCAGGAATTAATCTTTTATTTTTGCTTCATTCTCAAATCCATAGGTTCCTCTTTATGAAATACTAATACACTCAGAGGTGTCTTTTTTACCTTTCTAACATTGTACCAGTGTACTATGGTTTCACTTTGTTATACTTTCTGATGTTTAGCCAAACTGATAGCCCATTGGTATTTTTATATCTAAAACAGTCTTGCCTGATTATATGACGTCCAATTAGAATGTTAAAATTCAATGGTGTTACTTTTTACAGGAGTCAGAAAAATACTCTCTCTCTTCCAAGAATCCCTGTGTACCCCAACCAATCACAATTTTTATATCTATTTTAAGGCAATAATTTCTGGACTGGGTTGGAGGTGTAAAAGAGAGAAAGGGAGAAGACTGAGTAGAAACATATGAATTACTTACAGTATATTATGATTACTGTCGCCAGATTAGAACATTAACGTTTGAAGTGATGTTCATAGACAGAATTATATCACAGAAGTACTTTCTGGAAAATATAATTTTTTTCATATTCTGTGGGCTCAGAGAGTAAGCATTGAGATACCTTGCTTGGTGCATCAAAGTAGCATCAGGTGAACGGTAGGTAGAAAAGTAGAATTGGATTGGTAGTTGTACTTATAAACCAATGCTTGATTATAAGTTTAAGGAGACTAAAGAGCAATGCTAAACTATCTTGAAAACTTAATGAAAGAAGATGAAAGTTTGAATATTGTAGGCTTTCCTCAATACAATGGAAGGAATCGATACTTACATGAAATTCCCTAAGGAAAGAATATACTGAGATGAAAGTAAACAAAACATACAAAGCAGAATTACAGAAAAAGGGAAATAAAAGAGAATTTTCTTTAAGGATTGAAAGAAATAGAAAAGGAAAGTAATAAAATTTGAATTTATATTTAAGAAGTTGTAAGTTAAAACTGATAAAGCCTAAGATTGATTCAGTGACAAGGATGACAAATAGGAAATACTCTTCCAGTATACAGAATAAAATAAGTTATTTTATTTTTTGTAAATATAATTAAGAAACCATTATTAATTAATTTATTTTAATATATAGCTCTCATATGTACATAAATAAATAAATATTCATGTATTTTTGTGCTCTCTCCAGCACATCAAGGATTGAAATGCTGTAGGCAAATGTTGTCTATATGTGACTTTCTGCAATGATAAAAGCATTTTAAATCTATGTTGCTAAAACTGTGCATGTGGTTATTAACCTCTTAAAATGTGGCTAGAGTAAATGAGGAACTAAATTTTTATTTTTATATAATTAAAATTAAAATTAAATTTAAGTAGCTATAATAGTAGCTACATATTGGACAGCACAAAATTAAAATTAATTAGAAGTTTTATAATGTTATTGATTCAAACATCTTATTTTCTAAAGATCATCTATCCAGGCTTTCTCTAATTAATCTACCTCCTTTTTTTTTTAATTTTTTAGGTATATTTTATATATAGCAAGGGCACAAATCTAATGTGTACAACTAAATAAATTTCTCTCTGTCAAAACCTTTGTAACTGCCACTTAGATCAACATTTAAAACACTTCCATCATTTCAGGTTTCTCTATGCCCCTGTTCATTTACTAGCCCTTTTGAGGTACAATCATTCTTCTTACATCTATCATCATTTAGCTTGTTGTAAAGTAATATAAATAAAGCAGTGATTTGCATTTTGTATCTAATTTATCTTTCTCACTGTGATTGAGGTACAGACACTCTGTATACATTAGTAGCGTGGTGTTTTTCAATTGATGCGTAGTGTTGTATTTTACGAATAATTCACACTGTGTTTTTTACTTACTCTAGGATTAGAGACATTTGGAATGCTTCTGAGAATAGGCTATTATAAATAAAGCTGGGATTACAATCTTCTGTATGTTTCTACATGTTCTTCTACATATATATATATATTATATATATATATATATATATTTAATTTCTTCAACAAAATTTATATTAGAACTATAGGAGAGTATACCAATGTACATTCCTACCAACAATATAAGAGAAAGCAAATTTTAGATATTGAGTAACTGAGTCATAGAAAGCTAATGGTAGAGCTAGGATTTAGATAAGGAAATGTGGAATTAGAAACCGACCTCTTAACCACCAAATTATTCCACAAACAACTAAACAAATAAGCAAACAAAATAGCAAACTGACACAAAAAGAAACAGAAAACCTAAGCTATTCTAATAGAAATAAAAAACTGAAGCAATATTATAAAAAAAAAACCCTCAAAATTATAGAATTAAATTTATTCTTTGGTTCTTTTACAAATAATTAAAGAAATAGATATTCCTATTATATGAAAGTTTTCCCAGATAATTAAAAAAGAAAGCATGCTCTCTAATTTATATTAGCCCAGTATGATTTTGAAACAAAATTCAAAAGTTTAGTGTTTAAAGAACAATGAATCCCAATCACACTCATGGGAATAGCTGCAAAAATACTATCCAAAATATTGGAAACTGAAATACTCAATATATATATATATATAAAGGATATCTCATGATCATATTTTATTTATATCAGGAATGCACAATTCTTTAAACATTAATCGTTCAAGTAATTCGCATTTTAATTAATTAAACATATAAAACCATCTACTTATTTATAATCATTTCTATCAAGGTAGCAAAGGCATTTCTAAAATCCAAAATCTCATAATTACTTTAAGACAGCTTTTTGAGTTAACAAATAGATCATTTACTTAACTTGATAATGATTCTCTGTCAAATATAGACATCATTTCCACTGAATTCAAGAAGAAAATAAGAATATTGTCTATTTAACATGTTACTCAAGCTTCCAGCCAAAGCAGTGAGGCAAGATAAAGAGCATAATTAAAAGCATTGTAATTGAATTATAACACTAGTTTTTAATAATATATACAATATAGAAGGATCCAAAAATAAAAATTATAAATTAATTAGAATCGAAGTTGCTAGAAACAAAAAACACATATTATATTTATGTATATAATATAAATTTTATTCCTATCAACTAGACACAAACAAAAATTAAAGAAAAGGAACTCTTTAAGTAGCATCAAAATATGACATACATATGAATAATTTTCACAATTGTGCAAGACTTTTGTGGAGAAAATTATAGAAGTTCCAACTCAGTAGCAGCCAAGAGGCTCTAGAAGAATAACAAAAGGGTGGATCAGTAACAATATATACAGAGACCTGATAAAATATAATAATTAATAGAATGTAATACTTTGAGTTAGAAAGTTTTATTAGGATAAATAATAGTGCTAAAATGAATTGAGATATTAACCATGAAAAGGCAGGTTAGAACCTTAAATACAAATTACAATAACAAAAGCAATCTGAAAAGGCTACATTCTGCATGATTCCAACTTTATGACATTCTGGCAAAGCTATGGAAATAGAGATCACTGGTTGCCAGAAATGGTAGGGGCAAAGATAAACAGAGCACAGAGGATTTTTTAAGGCAGTGAAAATACCTCTGTATTATATTATAACGATGGATACATGCCATTATATGTTAGTCCAAACTCATAAGATGCACAATACCAAGAGTAAGTCCTAAGGTAAACAATGGAGTTTGGGCAAGTGTAGGTTCATTTTTGGTAATAAATGTACCACTCTAGTGAGTGATATTGATAATTAGGGGTTGCTGGGCCTGCATGGGGATAAAGGGTATAAGGGAAATCTCTGAACTTCCTCTCAATTTTGCTTTAATCCTAAAACTGCTCTAAAAAGTAAAGTCAAAAAATTAAATATAAGAATGGTGAAATAAATGTTACCTTATAATATATAATAAATTACTCTTACAACAAATAAAAGTTGTTCAAAAAATTGTCTATTTTTAAAAAGCTATAATAGTTTAGATAGTGTGGTAATGCTGTAAGATACCTAAATAAAACAATAGAACAAAAGTGATCCAGAAAGATATGCAAATATATATGGATGCTTAAAATATAGCAGAGATGTATATTTGCAAGAAATGAAAGAAATGACTTACTTTACAACAAATGGTGCTGCCTGTTGGATACCAGTTCTCTGCAGGTCTCTCATGTTTGTATGCATGTCTTTTGAGCAAAGGCACCAACTGCCTTTGGTTTAGACTACCTTGTCAAGGATTTTTATATAGAAAAAAGGTTTGAAAGAAATACAGTCTCCACTGCATTCCTACCCACCCCACCCCTCTCCATAAAAGGCAGGTTTCTTTACTGTCCCTTGTATTAGACATAATGTCTTTTGGGGCTAAATCTAAGCAAACCTGCTGCCCACTATAACAAAAGTAGGTTCTTTAAGCTTAGAGTTCCTCTCCTATGATGCACTTCATGTGTGACAGTCATCTGACCTTCTTCAAATTCTCTTTTGGGAAAGAGAACTTGGTAAACTTTTATACATACCAATTCTCTGGTTACTGCTGTTACTGTGATTAGCAAACTGTATTTTGTCTCTGACACAGATATCATATCTTTTGGCAGCCTTCATGAAGCCATAGCACTCCAACTTGTTAGCTTGCAAGTAAGGAAAAATTTCAGATCATTATTCCTTCTTGGTACTGTCCTTATTGCATATACATAAGGAAATAAAAATATAAGAACAGATCAAGGAAGTGGCTAGGATGGTTATCTCTGGGAGAGGGAAGCAAAAAGGATTTAATGAGGGAGAGCTACTCAGTAGTTTCTGGTGCATAGACAATATTCTACTTCTTCACCTGGGTAGTTGTTAAATGAATTTATAGTTTTTGTTTGAACTATGCATATGTGTTTATGCACTTTCCTCTATGTTCTTATAACAAAAGTGTTAAAATAATAGATTAGTACTCAGTGCATATAATATATATTTAAGTACTTAGTACTTTATTTATATTAAATAAAAGATACATTTTTAAAAGAAAGCAGCATGTACATATTTTACATTTATTACAAAACTTATTTGTATAAAATGTAAAACAACCCTAAAAGAAAATAAAACCAAATGTTAATAATATTTATCTCTGAGTGGTACGAATACAGGCTGTTTCTTTTGCCTGTATTTACTTTTGCATTTTTAAAAATAATTAATTCATAAGTGGGATGGAAAATTTCTCTTAGGTTAGGTTAACAAAAACAAAACAAGAAAAACACCCCAAATTTATCTATCACATGCTACTAAACTGTATGGACCACCTATAAATATATGCTAGTAATGAAACAATTACCAGTCTATGAAAGATTAAGGTACTAAGAATCATACACAATTCTTCACACTAGAAGCATAAGGCAAAATTCAAGAACCACAAGAGAGAATTCAGTCTAGAAGTCCGAATCAGAAAGTAACCCCCACCTCCTCCAAAAGGATTAGATTGGCTAGAGGGCTTTACCAGAGACCCTTTTTAAAACAAATTTTATGCCTTCTACAGAATGTTCAAAGTGGTTGTTAAATTGCTCTTTCACTTGTTTTAGTATTAATAATGATGGATTAATAAAATAATGGTTTTAATATGTAGCAAAATATCAATAAGTAACACTTATTATTTATTTGGGAGAAGCTCTATACAAGCAATTCACATGCATCATCTCATTTAGTTCTAGCACAACTCAGTGAATACAAACTCCTAGTTCCATTATACAAATATGGAACAACAGATTGGAGGGTTTTGAGTAACTAGTCTTAGGTCATGCTGGTATGTAAGGAGTCATAGCAGAAACCCTGGCTGTCTAGAGCTAGAATTTTTCCAAATATAAAATTAAATATAAAAAGAATCAGAACCACTGATATAATTATATATATATATATATATATATATATATATATATATTTTTTTTTTTAAATTCATTTAAAGAAAAATATTCAGAATCTTTGAAGTCATACCCTTCTCTGCCTGATCCATTCTTAACTGCTGGGACATTGCTTCACTTTTTCTTTTGTTTGTTACTTTAAGAAGACTGAATAAAAATTGAAATTCCCCTTGGGAAACATTGCATAAAAATATATCGTAATAAAAAAATTGAAATTCCCCTTGGGAAACATTACATAAAAATATATTGTAAAAAAATATTTCCCAACTTTTGACTATTGATATATATACTTTCTAAATTCAGACAGTCACAGTTTAGAATCCTGTTTCTGTCTTAAAAACCTTGGTCAAGTTATAATAGCTCACTGATACTCAACTTCCTCATTTGTAAAATTTTTATAATAAAATTTATAAGGTTATAATACCAATAAAATAGAATGATTTGCATGAAAAAATGTGTAGTTTCATAAATAATTAGCGATATAATTTTTTTCTGTTTGGTAGAGAAAAGTGACAGGGTAACTAGAAAAAGAAAAATCCTTAGCTCATTGGGACTCTTTCATACCTCCACATATTTTCTACCCATAACACTAATAAATTCACTTCTATTCAAAAACTATGCAGATTATTGTTTGTGAGGCTGGATTATTTTATGTGAAAATCATACAGTGAAACAATTATTTGTTAGTTACCATACTCCAATGTGTATATTTTTTCCACACCACCAAATAATCCCAACACCAGTTGGATATCCTACAATTCAACTCAATTCTGACACTATCTACGTGACACACTATCACCTGTTCCATAGGTTAGGGGCTTAGTCCCATAAAATTGCCTGCACACTCTCTTCAGATGCCAACCTCAAGACCGTTGCTTCTGACCTGTGCTTCTGACCATCCTGTTATAGAGCGGAGATCCCATGGTCCACTCCTCAGGTTGGATTAATTTGCTAGAATGGGTCACAGAATTCAGAGAAACATTTTACTTACTAGATTACTGGTTTATTTTAAAAGCATATAACTCAGGGATAGCCAGATGGAAGAGATGTATAGGGAAAGGAATATTGGGAAAAGTGGAGTCCTATACTCTCTTGGTATGTCACTTGCCCCAAATTTTCCTGTGTTCACCAACCCAGAATATCTCCAAACCCAATCCTTTTGGCTTTTTATGGAGGCTGCATAACAGAGGCATGATCGAATTAATCATTAGCCATTGGCAATTGATTCAAAGTCCAGGCTAAATTCTTCCCCAAAGGTCAGGGGATTAGGAATAAAATCTCAACCCTCTAATAACATTGTAGGTTCCCCTGGCAACCGACCCCCATCCTAAAGTGTATTGCAAATTTACCTCATTAACATATACTCAAATGCTGTTGAAAGGGGCTTGTTGTGAATAACAATATACCTTTATAGCTCTTCTCACTTAGAAAATTTCAAAAGTTTAGGAGCTCTGGACCAGAAATGGGGACAAAGACAAAATATATACTTAGTGTAAATCACATCAAGTATACATATGTAGGTTATGTGTATATATGTGTATGCAACTTATGTAAACATATAATAATAATTCTCCTCTGATCATTATAAAGGAAAATGTTAGCTCTAATTATTAAGTTTAGTTGGCTAAAACATGTTCCAAAAAATTTCTGCAATATGATGTAACAACAACATAATATTTGTCAAGGCAGTGAATACAGAGCATAAAGAGAGACCCCAAAACTAATGAGGGAATAACAGGATCCTCATGGTGGTTGTAGGTTTATAAACCTGGGATAGAGAATATAGGCCCTCAGCTATCACATTTTATACCAAATGAGAGTTAAAGACCTTGGATGATTAACTCCCAAGTGGAGCAGCTTTGGGGACAATAATTATCTCTGAATTCCCCAAAGTCTTCACTTATTTGGTTTAGTATCTCCCTATGAGGCCCATCAGATTGCTCAGGTGTATGTAATAATATGCAGAGTATTATACGTTTTGTCAAAGAAACTGAATTAAATATCAAATATTTTCTATTTCCTGAGCCATCTTCCATTTTTCCTTTTAGTTATTGCCATGTGAATTATGGTGGTGTTTGTGGAACATGTGTGTGCGGTTTCTGTTTGTGTAAGGTATGGGGAGTAGAGGTGTTAGTGGAGACATGATGACATTTTTGAAGTCTTTAACTTTTGTTTTTAGAATGACCATAATTAATATTGGAGCAACTCTATCTTTAAAAATAAAGTGAATCAGATTCTTAATTTGTTTTTGAATTTCAAATTCAACAAAATAATAAATGCAGTAATAATTATTATAAATTTATATTAACTATATTATATTAATATACTGTTAATAAATGATTCAAAACTTAACTAGTGATTTTAAAACACTTCTTTTAGTAATAGCTCACAAACCTTAAACATACTGAGTTATACTTACTAAATTGCTTAGTAAACTGCTGCCGAAACCATAGGATATGGTAATCTCTAGTATGGTGTATTGTAGAGAAAACACCATAGGATATAGGCTTATAAATACTGATATGAAGCATAAAACAGTGATGAGCAAATGACTAAATGACTTAGATTTAAACCATTTTGATGACTATTTTGAGATTTTTTTTTAATGGAAATAAAGGATTGAGTGAAAAAAAAATGGAGGAAACAAAAGTTACATCATATGACATCTCACAATATAAGTATTACTGACTTTGTTTATGCACCATCACCCAAATGGTGAATAGAAACCTGCAGCCCTTGGCTATATTTTACTTTATTTAAAATTTAAAACACTTGAAGTAAATATATTTTGAATAAAAAATGATGTGGTGTTAGCGTGAGAAATTGTAAAGTAGAAAATAAGGCAGCAGAGATTATGGTGGAGTAAGAAAAATCCAGCAAAGAAAGAAAAATCACTGCACAGAAGACTGTACATTTCCGATAAATTGATAGTTCAACTTACAGAATTAGAAAATTGACTGTAGGTATGGTAATTGATATGTAGTTTGTAGGAATAGTGAAACAACTTAAACTAGCATGTAGCAGTTTGTTTTCAGGAGCAGTTTTTTAATTATAGGTTTTCCAACCAGGGCTATATTTTATAATAAGTGATAAGAAGGGTACAGAGAGTCAAAAAAATGAAAGGGAAAGTGTTTATAATTAATGGGGGGAAACTATCCAGATTGCAATTATCTCAGAAACACTTTTCTTGCTCAATGTTAGAAAATTACATAACACCTAGAAAAAATCAATATTGTCCACTGTCAAGACTGTGAAGAGCAGACACTTAATTTTACTTGCTGTCTTATAAGGTATATTACCATGACTTCATGAATGCTAAGAGGAAACATGAGACTCCCGGTCAGAGACAATGAGAATTTCCTGTTCACAGCATTAGTAGTGGCCAGAGTTCAAGTATTTTCTTGCAATTATTCTCTAAGCCCCAGTTCCCCAGAAAACAAGAGGGCAAAGTTATATCTGCACATACAGTGTCTTAGCATCACAGCCAAAGAATCCCAAACTAAGGGGAACCCAATGTTTACAATGAGCTTTCAGCAAACTTGCTAACAGTTTTCCCCAAAGGTAGACATTACTTTATAGATAGACAGTAAATAATTCCTTCCTTTTTATAAGGAGAGAGACACCATTTCTATATTTCAAGACTGTTCACTCTACAAACATTCTTGAAATAATACTTTTACGTAAAGTATCGAGAGGATACACACGATCATGCGAGAGCCATTTCTTCCACGCTGTTTTTTGTGTGACAGATGGGTGCAACAAGAAAAAACCATCTGGATATCCATGTCCCCTAATTTTTGGCCAATTATAAAATACAAGATAAAAATAATTAGAAAATAATGGGAATTTGGATTGAAACATAGAAAAAGAGACATTTCAATGAATAATATATAACCAGGAAAAGAAAATAGATGAAGAACAATTAAGTCCCCACTGTTTGCCAGTTCCTACTAAGGAAATTGTAGGAGTTAATATGGAAAGACAATGTAGTATGACAGTGTATTTACTATAATTTGTTCTATGTTTATATTAAAATTAAATGTTTAATCAATTGCACCTTTATATTCATAGAATGGATTCAATATTCTCAATTTTTTTTTGCCATATTTTAATTATTTAACAATGATTCATTTAGTTGCTAATGATGTTAGCCCATGTTCTAGGTGCTGGGATATGTACAGTGGTGAATAAGAGAAAGTTGTTGCACTTTTTAAGTTTACATTTTAGTGGAGAAGACAGATAAGAACCAGATAACTTGATATAGAATATATCTTCAGTAATTAAAGCACTGTGAAGAAAAATATAGCAAGATAATGGAAAAGGTAATGAATAACTGATATTTTAATTAGGGTATTCATGAAAAGCCCCTATTAAAAAGCTGCTGTTTTGGACAGTAATTTGAAGAAAATCTGTTTTTAAAGTACTCAACTATCGAATTGATTTAGGTAATTTGAGGGAGAAATACTGATAAAGGTGGGCCATATAATCATCTACAACCTTGTGTTAGCGGGCCATCTCTTTTAGAAACAATGACAAGAACCCAGAGTAATCATTGTGAAAATTAGTAGTCAAGATAGGGGATTGTGGTTTTAACTGGACATAATCGTAATTTTTCCAGGTAGCTTGGCATTTGCAATCGATTAGTCTTTGGTTGCCTGTTTTTGTTTTGATTCTAAGCCACAGCTCCCACTCATGCATCTTCTGAGCTGCCTTGTCATTGTACATAAAGTCAGCTCCTTATAGCTCTTACTTTTGTGAATGGCCAGAAAAAATGTCTCCTTATCTATAATGTAGTCTTTGTGCTCTGGGAAATTCTGCTTCCTAATTTCCATATAACTCTTCAGGAAACTTCTTAGCTCTTAATAGATGATCCAAAATACTAAAAATGGTGTGCAGACATATATCTCTTGATACATATTTAACCCAGTGGCCTTTGAGAAGAATTTGAATTCACTTTTCATTAGGTCCCCCAAATAGTTGAGATGACAGAGGAAGATATCAGGGGTCTTCAAAGAACACTGTGGCAATTTTGACAGAGTAGGACAGATTGATTAAAAGGGCCTAAATATTAGAAGGCCAAACAGATATGGAGCTAGTCTGACCCAACCACTATAGAGAAGAAGTATGATTTATTTTTTAAATAACACTAATTACTCCCTAACATGATTATAGATTTGTTTGCTTATTGTTTATTTTGTTTATTATTACATTTCGAGAATCTAGCAAAACTTGGCAGAAAGTAGACATTCTATGAATATATGCTGAATAACTTTAATTTTTAAACTTTTATATTCAAACATTTGAATCAGTTTTTAACATTCTAATTTGTTCTCTAACTTTTTTATGATGATACAAAAATTAAAATTACAAGCTGTAAAAAGTCATGCTAGTCTAACTTGTAACTTTTTTGTTGCTCAAATGGGTTGTAGTTACTAAAAAAAAGGAAAGAGGGAGGAAAGAAGGAAAGAAGGAAGGAAAGAAGGAAGAAGGAAGGAAGGAAGGAAGGAAAGAAGGAAGGAAGGAAAGGAAGGAAGGAAGGAAGGAAGGAAGGAAGGAAGGAAGGAAGGAAATATAAAATAAAAAGAAAACTTTACCAATAGGGGCACATGTAAAAAAAAAGCTAAAAAATATAAGCAAAATCAAAATGAAATATCTGCTAGCACAATTTTGAAACTGGAAAACTGTCACAATATGCCATTATGAAGTAAGTAATAGTTGGGGAAAAAGTGTGAGTATTTAAACGCATTTTTTTTTTTAAATCAAATACAGGTTGGTAGAATCACCTAATTATTTTTTTAATCTATTACTCTCCTGGGTTCCTGTCAAATTCTGAAAAGTCAGACACAATTACTTTAATGGATTAGATATAAAGGAAGCTGGTTATAATATTTACTTTGGAACTAAATAAAGTTGGTTTTGAATGCCAACTCTGACACTTTCTGGCTGATGATCTCGTACGGAAAAACTCTCTAAGCCTCAGATTTCATAGTATTAATATAAGGATAGCAATAGCTAAAGAGTATTGCTATGAATACTAAATGTGATCAATCATAATGCTTAGCCGATTACTACCTAGTTAGTGGTCAATAACTAGCACTTATTATTGTTATAGGGAAAGTTTTAGACAGATATAGAATGAAAATATATCTAGAATGAATAAAGTGATTCTTCATTGGTGTTAATAGCACAAATACCCTTGGGGCCTATGGAAACAGGATATTAGGGAATGTTAACATGTGAGAACCTCTGTCACCACTGCCTAGCCTTATTAGCTTGATTGTGTGTTAGCATTATATCCTGAGTTAAATCTAAGGGTTGTCAAATATAAGTGCAAGGGAAAGGAAATAACACACTGCGTATTTTCTATGTCTCATTATCAGACACCAACAAGCTATGACAAGTACTATCTCATTTAATTAATTTCTCAACTTGACCCATTTGTCCTATTTTACAGAGGAAAAATATGTAACTCACAGTGATATACTAACTTGCCCAAGATCATTCACATAGTTAATGAAGGAGTTGAAATTTGAATCTAGAGCCATCTAGCTCAAAAATGCATTCTCTTTGCACTTTGACATGCTAACTTTTTCTATATTTTGGATTAACTGGATCTTCCTCTAATTCTGAAACATCTGTCTCAAAGATGAGAAATCAAGTGAAATTGATTTTTTCATGCCCAGAAAGCAGAAAAAAGCATATGGTAAAATGCAGATGTGGTCCAAATTCCCAAAGTATGATTTTTACCTAAGTAAATTTGTTTATTTTTAATTTGTTATTTTAAAAGCACGTATTTATTTTCATAATGTAGCCTTATCTTACTTTCTCTATAGTGCAACACTAGAAAATCATTTCATTCTAAAAGGCTAAGGGGGCTGCCTAGAAACATTACCTAACTGACTGAAAGTAATGAAACACCCCAAAGCCAGGGATTTTTCCTTGTAGGGTTTTAAAAATGATTTATGGACTCAAAACAATGGCCTCTTACAATCATTCTTTTTAAATGATTTGCATTTTATGACTTTGCATAACTGAAACAATCTGAGGCAGCTCAGATTAAGGATATGATAAATTTGTTAAGTATATATTGGGGTATCTCACAGAATTCAAGCACAAGAATGAAGCCAGACCTCAACCAGAGGGATTCAATTAGAATATGGAAAATACTCAGATATCCGCTCTTGTTTATCTCTGCTTCTAGACTTTCTCTATTTATCTTTTCATTTTGCAAAATATAGCTGTATAAAGTACATAAGTATATGTGTTGCATTTTACAACATATAAATTTCTAGCCACTTGCTCACTGCTTATGAATCCTAATCCCAAATTACTGGGAAAGAGAATCTGAATAGTCCAGTTTAGATCAAGAATTTAGTTATAACACGATCAACTGTAGCCTTTGAGCTGGGGTCATGTGCAAACAAAGCAGGTAGCTTGTTCTTATAGAAGGGGGAATGGTTCCTTGGAAGAGGAGATGGCTTCTATAGAAATCTGCTGTCTAACTTCTCTATAACATATGTGTTTATCAAATAGTTTACATATAATTTCAGACGACTCACTAACCAATTATAGACTCAGGTTACAAAATTATTATTTTTATTTTATTTTATTTTTTTTATTTTTTAAAAAACCTGTTCTAGATACCAAAATCTGCTTTAGCCCTTGTCATTTTTTTTTCTCTTTCTTGTGTGTGCATGCTTGTGCATGTTAATGGTACAGAAATGGTTCTGCCTTACTTTTCAAAAGTGGAGTATGTTGCGTTAAACAGCAGCTGGATCATTTTCTGTATGTAAACATAGAGGCGGTTTACAGAAGTAAGGAGAATTCAAACTGGCCAAGGGAAAGAAGAGCAAAGGGAAAATATCTTGTGTGCAGTCACTTGAGTTTTCCTGACAGATGAGGGTTCAGTAAACAATAATGTTTTAATAATATTTGCACCCTGTGCAATTCCATGCTGGTTCTGTCTTGCCTTTTCCCTTGCTGAGGTCAGTACATATCTGCCATTGCAAAGTAAAGTCAGAGGTGCCAGCTGTAGTGAAAGTGAGACTGATGTATGCCTCTCTATTAAGAACCAAGCAGTGACATCTACCCTTTTATGTATGCTTGCTGATAGGCATTTATGATAATGACTTGCAAGTTTTGCTGACCCTGGTTGACTCAATCTGTTCGTTTCTGATTTATCCATTCCCATTAGAATGCTTGTTTATGAATGTAAATGTTTTTTGTTAAAGAGAACACTAATATGCTTTTTTTTTTTTTTAGGAAAAATAAAGTTCTAGCAAATGTTAGATACTTTTCAAGTTTATAAGCTTTTATTTTCCTGTGTATTGATTCTGTGAGCCTTAAAATCTAGATACTGAGTCACCAAAAAGTAAACATGATTTATATTAAAAAACAAGTCATGCTTTTTAATATATGTCTATCACTATAGCAAAACTAATTTTATTGGGGGGAGGAGGTAAAGTCTCTTCATTTATTCATGTGATTAATTTTACTTATACATAGATTCAAATTCATAAGCTAGCTTATAGCTTTTCTAAACAAAAAATTAGATTTCATCTTTCTGTTACTCTAAAGATATATGCACATAAATATATTCAGCAAAAGGTTGTAATGAGGATTTCTAGAATTTATAGTAGGAATTCATAACGATATAATAGTTAAGGCTTAAGTTTTCACTCTTAGCTCTACTTCTCCCTATAAAATGCTTAAATTTCTTTGCATCAGTTTTTCTAGCTGTAAAATAGAAAATAAAGTTTTGTGAAAACTTAGTATTTAGCACATAGCTGACAAAAATTAAAGACCATATACATTTTATATTATTAATAGCATTAATAATATTTATCGTGATAATGTAACAAAGATGATAGTAACTAACAATTAGTCATAAATTAATAAGACTACCAGTAATAAACTAAATAGGAAAGAAATAATACATTTTAGAAATAGGGTGACATTATTTCAGTAAATATGTTTATTTCTATATACATCTCATTGCTTACCTCCCATCCCCAAATCAAACTAATTGTTTTACTGATACACTGTATATACGATACACTAGAATTTCAACTAAGAACATTTGTCATTTGTTAATAGTAATGCTCGTAGGTTGAAGTAAACAAGAAAACAAAACAAAACAAAACAAAAAAAAACCACCTTTAGAACACAGTACATTTATCCTAAGACTTTTAATAAATTAACACAGAGTGAGAATAGTAAGAAATAAATTTGATCTTATACAAGTCTAGATATTTCTGTGAAAAATATTTTAACTACACATAAAAAGTACTATATTAAAATGGACTTTTACAAGTGGAAGAAATTTAAAAGTCACTTAAAATATTTTGTTTTGTAAAACAGTTAAAAGAAAATAGTAAATAGAAAAGACAATGCCATATTCTAGAGGAAAGATGAAAATGAACTTTTGTTTATTTTTTCATGAAAGGGACATAAGGAACAATATGAACTAAAAATAACTAAGACCTTAACAAAAAGAAGATAAGTGAATTACCTGATAAAGATTTAAAAATAATGGTCATAAAGATGCTCACTAAGGTCAGGAAAACAGTACATGAACAAAGTGATAATTTTGACAAAGGTATAGAAAACATTAGAAAAAAACAGAAATCATAGAGCTGAAGAATACAATAACTGAATTGAAAGAAATCAATTATTTTTTGAAGACTAGATAATGGGAAAGGAAAAGTAAACAATTTCTAAGACAGGGCAGCGACATTCATCCAATCAAAAGAGCAAAGAGAAAAAGAATGGAAAATTGTGATGATAGTTTATGGGCAGATATTAATGAAGCCAAAGGGAGAAATAGAGAGCAATAAATAATAGTAGGAAATTCAATACTCCACTTTCAACAATGGATAAATCATCAAGAAAGAAAATCAATAAGGAAACATTGGACTTAAATTTCATGTACATCAAATGGACATACCAGATACTTGCAGAACACTCCATCCAACAGCAGCAGAATACACATTCTCCTCAAGCTCACATGAAACATTCTCTGATATAGAACATCTATTGGGCCACAAACAAGTCTTAAGAATATTAAAATCATATCAAGCATCTTTTACAATCATAACAGTATGAAACTAGAAATTAATTACAAAAAGAAAAATGGAAATTTCACAAATATATAGGGACTAAACAACATGCTACTGAGTAACTACTACGTCAAGAAGAAAACAAAAGAGAAATCAAAGAAAAAAGTTTGATAAAAATAAAAATATAAATACAATGTATCAGAATTTATGAGATGCATAAAAAGCAGTTATAGAAGAAATTTTATAGTAATAAATGCCTACTTTAAGAAAAAGATCTTAAATAAACAACCTAACTTGATCCCTCAAGGAACTGCGAAAAAAAAAAGTCCAAATTTATTGGAAGGAAGGTAACAGCAAAGATAGAGTAGATATAAATGACATAGAGACAAAAAAAGAAAAAAAAAAAAAGAAAATATCAATAAAACTAAGAGCTGCTTTTTAAAAAAGATAAACAAAAATGACATTTACTTAAACTCATGGAAAAAAAGAGAGGACTAAAAATCAGAAATGAAAGAGACATTACAACTGATACCACATAAATATAATAAATTATAAGAGACTACAGTTAACCCTTGAACAACATGTGTGTGAACTGTACGGCTTGACTTATACACAGATTTTTAAAATTAATTAACCACATTATTTTTGATCCACAGTTGGGAATCCACAGATGCAGACAGATAACTATGTGCATTTATCTACTCCATTTTGTGTAGGGGACTTCATCATCCACAGATTTGAGTATCTGTGGGGGTCCTGGAATCAGTGCCCTGTGAATACTAAATGACAACTTAAGTTTTTGAAGAATCAAATGTTATATATGAATTTTTGACTGTGTTGGGAGTCAGCACTCTTAACCCAATGTTGTTCAAGTGTCGACTGTACTATGAGCAATTAGACACCAACGAATTGTATAATCTACAGATTTAATATAATCTGTCAAAATTCCAATGTCATTTTTCAAAGAAAAAAAAAATCCTGAAATTTGTATGGAACCATAAAAGGCCTTGAGCAGCCAAAGCAATTTCGAGAAAGAACTAAGCAGTAGTAATTACATTTCCTGATTTCGAACTATATTACAAAACTATAGTTATCAAAACAGTATGAAACAGAATAGAAAGCCCAGGAAAACACCTACACATATATGATCAATTAATTTATAACAGACAAAGGTGCCAAGAAAATACATGGGAAAAGGATACTCTCTTCAATATACGTTGTTGGAAAAACTGGAGAACCACATGCCAAAGAATGAAACTGAACCCCCTATCTTACACAATACAGAAAAATCAATTCAAATGGACTGAAGCCTTGAGTGTAAAAGTTTATAAGAAAGCTCCTAGAAGGAAGCAAAGGGGGTGTGGTTCTTGACATCAGTCTTGACAATGATTTTTTGGATATGACACCAAAACAAAGACAGTAAAAGCAGCAATACACAAGATCTACATCAGATTAAAATAGGTTATAGAGATGCTCCCCTTCTGTGGTTATAAAAACTGTGAAAACCTGGAACTCAAATCTGGTTTGTCCATGGTGGAAGATCTTTGGAGGAGGTGCTTAATGCAGAGAACACAGAGCAAAGTGAAGCACGGATCTCGAGAACATTGCCTTAATATCCCTTTAGCCAAATTTACCCTTTTGATGTCTAAGAAGACAGTTAATTTCTCTTTTAGTTTAAAGTAGATTGAATTGGGCTTTTGTTACTTGCAAACCAAGAATGCTAACTAATATAACTGTTTACCAGCTATGTCCTCCTAGGGTTGAATTATGAAGAAGCCTCTCTACGTTTTCTTTCCTCCAGTCTTTTTTTATCTAATTTGCTCTGCAGTCATGTAGGACTATAACATTAACTATTTCCCCTTGATTTTCTTTCTTTTCTTTGAAAATGGATATGATTTAAGAAAAAAATAGAAACATTACTTAGGGAATCAATCAAAAATTGTTCATTATAAACTTTTATATAGTCACAACATCAACTTTATTGACTGAGTGTGTACAATGTGCAGGGCATGCTTTTAGATACTTTACACTCACCACTACTTCATTTAAGCATCACATTTTACTCAGCAAGTTTTGAGTTAATGCAATAGTTACTGGAATTCTACAGAGGAAGAATTTGAAACTCTCAAAGATTAAATAACATTGGTAACTTTACTTGAGTGGTAATCCACAAGATCAAGATTCAAACTTGATCAGTTTGATTCCAAAGGGAATATTATTCCGATTAGACTCTGCGACCTAGAAAAAGTCATAATAGCCTCAAAATGGAGGCATTTAATGAAGAATAGTTAACACTGCACAGATATTAAAGGTATAGTTTTTTAAAACACTGAATGTCCTTACAGACAATATTGTAAGATTTAGCCATGATGGCAAAAGGGGCAGTTTTCTCCTACTGCTTACACTGAGAATTAAGTAGAGACATGGCTGTGAATATATTGTAAAGGATTTTTCATTAAAACAGTTTGTCATACCTACATCTGCATAGCAGTTGCAGGTGAACCATATACCATAGTGGAACTAACTCAATGCAGAGCATGACAACTTAAAATCACTGAATAGAATTTTGCCTATGCTAGGATTTTTCCAACAAGCAATCTTGAATTCAACAAAAATAAAATATCTCCATTCTATATTTGTGTTATACTGAGTATGATAAATACAAATAATAATTAAAATAGGTGTTTATATTCCAGCAGTGACTCCTGTAAAGAAGGCATATCAATCACATATAATTAAGCTGTCAGTTCCTAATTTAGAAAGAACTATTATTCCACTCTAAACCAGCAAATGTAAATATCAAAATAAAGTTTTGAAAAACAACAATGTAAATGCCATCTATTTTTGTTGTCATTCTGAAATTAGAGTTACCATTCTCTTTATATTTATTTTCTATTTGTAACAAGTAGATATTTTATTAGCTACAAGAGCTAACATGTTTCAAGCAAACTATTTTACACTGAATCTGGGATGGAATTGTGTACTTACCTGAAAGGTTTATGACTTCTTCCCTGGTTCAAATATAAACTTGGTCCTCGAAGAAAAATTTATAGTTAATCTTAGGAGTGTCCTTGAGCTGTCTTTTAGTTCACAAGAGTAAACCAAGCAAATGAAAGTCACATATACATGTATAAAATTTGACATGGTACTTTTTGGACTACTCAGATTTATGAGATAACTTTCAATGGCCTAAACATACTCAGTTTAGAGCTCTGAGATAAAGCATTTACTCCACATAATGTCAGCAATTAGCACTATTTCTGTCACCCCCAACAAAACCAACAACTACAGCAAGAAGCTATATTAAAGATCCTCTTAAGGATATTTGATATAAAGTTTGAGAATGTTGAAATGTTTTTTTCAAAAATCGCTTTTAGTTGTGTGTGTTTTTTTTAATTTTGGGGGTGAATTACTGTTAAAAGAAGGCAGGCAAGCCAAATGTTCACTTTTCTACATGTAGGGAATAAAGTAATCTAACCTAGAAAAAGAGAAGATGGGAGATATGTAGATATCACTAAAATATGAAGATTTCACTATAAAATAAACATGTATTCATGGCTACTTTAAAAATGGCAGTATAAATTAATAAATCATTGAATCACATTTGGCTGGTTGGAAAAAATAAAAGGATTAAAGGCAAATGTCAGGCAATTTACAGAAGGCTCAAGTGTGGCCATTTGTTAAGAGCAAAAAGCCTCTAAAACCCTGAATGACCTGGAAGAAGTGAAGTTTACATAGGACTAAAAGGACAAAATGGCAAACTTTCTGAGAGGCATAGAAAATCATGGTATTCTATTCCTTCTCACAACTGCCTTTCCCCTTTAAAGAGAAGGCAATGGCTTGGACATCCTATAATAAGGGTGATATGATGAAGAGTAGGTCAAATTGAATCATTTACATGACTTTTTAATATTGGAGAGATGGAGGCTGACTATGTCTGGGTGCTGCACACAATCCCTTCAGAATCAATGGCACCAAGTAGAGATAAATCCTGAGCTTATCATCTATATGGTATAAAAATAAACTGGCACTGCAGGGGACATGAAAGGAGAGGGGCCGGGTATCCAGTCCTTTCCGATTGGCTTCACTGTATGATTTTAATTTTTTTCTCTGGATTGTTAAACTTTGGCCACCGAGACAATGACTTTCTCGGTTCTTATAAGTTTCAACTAACTAACCATAAATAGGGCGGGAAAAGGAAACAAGCAATCAACAACAACAGAAACATGATCTTTTTCCTTTAGGACATCTGGTTTAATGTAGGCATGTGTTAGAGAGAAAAGTATCACACAGTTGCTGTATGACACTTTCTAGGACAAACATTTTATGACAAAAATTCAACTGGTAGGCATATAAAAAATAATGATGAAAGAAATCTTTGTATGACATAAAGATGTGACTTCATAAATCTTTGAGAAGTATAAGTATCTTTGAACAGTAATCAAGGAAGCGATGTACTCTTAAAATGTGCATAAGGTCTTATACTCAAATTTTTAAATCTGAGTTGATAATTTTTAGAATGAAGCTGTCTGAGCCTGGAAAGTTGTTATAGTTATATCTTCATGAATATAAATACACATTTTTATATTTTATTCAGGATACACTTGTTGAGCACCAACTACATATAAAGAATCATGAAATATGTCTTAACCTAGCTATCAGAAAAATTTTGGTAGCACTGAAGGAGAAATAATGTGTATACTCAAGTCATTACAGAAAAAGTCATTGCCTCTTAAGTACCATCAGATATTAAAGTGCTATAAGTTTAGTTCTGAGATCCTTAAAGAATAATGTATATTGGCACTCAGGAAGTCATGGATAAAGCTCAAGAATGGGTATTTTTTTTTTTTTTACAAAAATGTATTTTTTCTTGTTGGCCTTAAAATATAGACATTCTTCTAAATTCATAACTAGGCCTCTTTTTCTTCTCACTGTAAAAGTAGTATTATACATTCAAGAGGTTTGAGTTGTGAGGAAGGACATAGAAATGTGTGAAGAGGTAGTATAAAAATAATATGGAATGATGAGGCTTATGGCAAACTCAAGAAATCAGTCAAACTCAAATGATCATATTCAGGTGTATAAAAGACCTTCTTTGGTTAAACAAAACAAGCCCATTGACCACATTTGGCTCAGAGCTATGTATTACCTTTAGACATCTTATTTCCTTCCCATTATTTTGATTGACATATATTTTATAATTCTAATATAATGCTAATTACTGAAGGCACAGTTATCAGTACCTTCTGCATAGGTTCCATACAAGACATTAAACACAAACAAAGGTCAATACTGTTATTATCCCTGTACTTCTGGAGCTTGAGAAATAGCGATGACACAAAATAAATAACTAAAAGTACATAAGTTGCAACGCATGTTATGAAAAGAATGAATATAATAAAATTATAGAACATAATAAGACAGAACTTAATTAGGAAATGTGGTCAGCAAAAGCTTAGACTGAGATAAAATATATAAAAAGTTGCCATGTAAATGCCTTAGGCTTGAGGTTGAGAAATAATATTCTAGTCATAGGCATTCTCGTGGAAGAAGTCTGTGAGAAGTGAAAGAATTTGACTCTTCTGAGAATTAAGTGAAAGTCTGAGTTAAAACAGTATTGTAGTGAATGAAAGAGAGAGTGGAATGAAAATAACTTGGAGTATCAGGAGCCATAGTTTGGTTCTCTTGAGTTAAAACACAGTCTTATTTTCAGATGTTAACAATATGAGATAAAAACAAACAAATAAAAACTTCATTCTTAACACCCAGTTGATTCATCTTTCCACCTCATTCTCAGGAGAAGTTAGGCTGTTTGAGGCTATTTGAGGTTCTATAGTAAAAGCAGAATGTGGAGGCAGAAGCCTAAGATGGCCTTCAAGATTCTCAGCTCCTGTTTGTTCACTGACACATTAATGTTGATCCTGTTATGAAGGGATTTTGTAGATATAATTTAAGTCTAAACTCAATAGACTTTAAGATAGGGAGTTTATTTGTGTGAGTCCGACCTAATCACACGTACCTCTTAAAAACAGTTTTCTTTGGCTGGTCACATAAGAGAAAATCGGAGGTTTGAAGCATGAAGGGCTTTCAGCATGTCATTGATGGCTTGAAGATGGAAGGGGACATAAGAAAAGGACTTCAGAGGGACCTCTAGTAGTTAGAATCAACCCCTACTAAGCCAGCAAGGGACTAGGGACATCAGTCTGACAAACACAAAGTGATGAATTCTTGCAACAAGAATGAGCTAAGCAAGGGAATAGATTTTCCCAGAGCCTCCAGATGACAACTCAGTCCTGCTAACTCCCTTAGTTCAGGCATGGATCCCTTAATTAGAACACAAATCTATCTCATGTCAGAACTTTGACCCACAAAACCTTAAATTAATAAATAAGTGTCTCTCTAAGCTTTTGCATTTGTGGTAATTTGTTATTTGGGAATAGAAAACAGGAAGCATGCTTGCTTCACCTTGGTCTTTCTATCCTTGTCCTCCTCTAAGTAAACTACTTCTGGATCTTCTAGGTATCAGGCTGGGGAAAAGGTGGATAGGAGATTTGAGAGGAAAGATGAAGTGTTTTTAAAATGACACAAGTCTTACTGCCTTCCCAAGCTCAAGGGAAAACAATCATTCTTTTTCTGCCAAATGATGATATTACAGTTTGAAAGATAAAATATTCTGCCTTCTAACTTCTCCAGATGGAAGCAGGCATTATTTTCTGTGATCATGCTACAAACTCTAGAGGACATATGCCAGCTTGTTGCTGGAATTTTCTGACTATTCTATATTCCCAGTGCCCCAGTGGATATAAGAAAGTGAAGGTTGTCTTTCCTTCTCAGAGGCTGAAAGGGTTTCCTGACCCAATTTCAACATGTGTCCACAGTTCAACATTTCAACATCTGCCCTACACTAACAAGCAATTCTCAGATGTCTACAGGGTGTCTGAGAATTCAACTCAATTCTGGTACTACTTCCCAGAAATAGAATCAGATTCCACAAGTAAAGGGCTCAGTCCCACAAGACTGCCCTTCTCTTCAGATGTCATTCACAAGCCCAGGTTGTTACTTGTGCTCTTACCAATCGGTTACCAATCAAAAGTCCCCACGATCCCCAACTCACTTTCGATTATTTGCTAGAACTGCTCACAGAACTCAAAAAAAACCTGTTTATTTACTCAATTATCAATTTACTTTAAAGGATAGTAAAGGATACAAATCAACAGCCAGATGAAGAGATACATAGGGTGTGGTCTGAACAATGGAGCTTCTGTCCTCTTGGAGCTTGGGGTCCAGCAAATGGCCTTGTAACTGTTTGGGGGCGATTTCAGCTCCAGAGTCACCTCAGTGCCATGGGGGGTGGAAATGACACAGAAGTGCAATGAGCATTTTTCCTCGGTTCTTCCCCGCTGATGCAGCAAAGAATCACAGATCAGCGAGATTTAGAAAAAGAATTGTTAAAAGTATATTTTAGAAAGACAAAGCACACTCCAAGGAGGAACATGGTTTTAGCAAAGTGAGCTGTAACAACCTTGAAATGGGAATGTCTGAATTATATTTGGGCCGTGATGGGTGGTTACTAAAGCCTTCCCAGGTGATTGGCACATGAAGGCATTTTGATTGACACTTGGCTGTTATATAACTCTTTGCCTAGTGTGCATGTGCTTATCCAGTCAGTCTGTTATAATTAGATTCATAAACTTCCAGGCATAAACATGGTACTGTAATGATGGTATAATGAGGCTGAGGTTGTGGGCAGGTTAGGGTAGTGCCTTTGGTGCATGTGTTCGTGGCTGGATTAAACCAGCTATAGGTTTTGGCCCTCCTTTCCTTTGTCTTCCTTTGTCTCCCAGGATGTAGGAAGGATTCTTTAACTACCAATTCAGTGTTCTTTAGGTGGTCTCTGGGCTGGGCCTTCATTTCTTTGTCACCCATGTCTGACTAGCTAGTTAACATGATGGTAGTTCATGGCATTTGAAATAAGAATACGCTTGATGGAAAAGGACAAAGGTTTCCATTTGGTCATATCAAATTAAAAATTGTTAAAATATCTTAATTGCTCTACCTCAACTCATCCCTACCTTCTTTCTATTGCTATTACATCCTTTATCTTTATATTTCTGCTCCACTGTAACTCCCCAGTCGAGAAAGGTTGACTAATCATACTGAGATGACCATTCCTATGATTTCCTTATTTTTAAAAACAAATGAAGGTTCTTCTTCCTAAAAGTGACTTTTTTTTTATTTGCCAATTCTGTTCTGATAGTCATATTTAGTTATTGGTAACTAAACTATTATCTAACTATATAACACATAACTATTTCTTCCATCATTTCTATCATCTGTAAACTAAATTATTGTCCAAATATAACAGAACTGCTTCATATCCTTATTTTAAAAAGTGTTAGAAATTAAAAAAAATAACCAAGTGATTATTCAGAAAAAGAAAAGAAAAACAAAACAAATACAAAACAAAATCACTTCTGTGTCTAACATAATCATTATTTTCTTTTGTACAGCTTTCAAAATCAATGGCAACAATACAAAATCAGTCCTGTTTCTGAAAGGGTTAGCAGGCAATTTGTGAATACCCATTGGTAGAAGTAGGTAATCATCTCTAATTAGAATATATTAGACTGTACATCTTTTTAATTGCTATGTGTTTTCTGGCTTCCTGGTCAACAAAGAGATACTAATCTAACACCTAAAGAATACAATACATTACCATTGCCCAGGCAACGTCATTGGGAATAAATATCGAGGCAGAGCATTATAAGGATTTTGTGATTTCCATGGTGGCTAAGGGAAAATTAAGAAGTGATTCTCTAAGGTGGGCTATGAGAAAGCTACAAAATGCTATCAAAGAACCCTTTTGATGTGCACTATTTTATTAATAACACTTTGCATTTAATGAGTTTTTCTCTATGGGGGTTTCTTGTTTTGAGCTACATTTGGAATAAGGATGAAAAAACAAGTTCAAACAAAATGGCCATAGTTATTTTAGTCATCTTTTTTTAAAAAAATTTAAAACTAATGAGAGTAAAAATATGTATTTTAGGCTTTGTGCTAAATATTGCAATATCTAACATTTATATGAGCACTATTCATATCTAATTTAAAAATCGGGAAGCCAAGGTCCAGAGGTACAGCCAAGGTACAGCTATTCTCCCGTTTTCCAAATGACCCTGATAGAAAACAACCAAAAGAATTAGGGGAAAACAAGAGATAACATTTCTACCACTTACCTATTCACTCTCCTCTTTTTTCCTCTACACAATAGACCAATTTTAGCAGTCAAGGGAGGCAGTTAAACAGGGGTGGAGGGGAAGAGGTCTATTAGGTATGATAGAGAAAAAAAGAGAGGAAGCAAATGATAACATCTCTCAAGAAAGGCCCTCGTGATCCACACATTTTCCCTCATGATGGGTGCACCTGGATAGAGACAGTATATTAATGGCCACTTTGAGATAATGACTTGATGACTAGAGTGCCCGCTATTCCAGTGGTTTGTTCCCACAAGTGAGTATCATAGCAAATTTGTATTGTCACGGAGTATCTTCCAAATAAGCAAGTTGTGCACAACAGTACCCCCACTTTTTGTCAAGGCTTCAGTCCCATCATAGCCCTTGTTGCACATCTCTTTGAATCGCTTTGCTTTTGTTTATTATAGCTAGGTCTGGTGGTCACAGATCACTCGGGTTTGGGAGCTTCATTCTTATTAACTGATTTTCTTGATTATAATTAGATAGAGCATAGTAACACTTTGAGGTGTAAATATTTTTATTTGTATTCTGAGAAGTACGAAATTATCTCTAGTTCAATGTCTCTTTAAAACCGAAAACTTAAAACATGATTTATATCTCAATTAATTCAAACTTCCACATATTAAGTGTGATTCTCATTTAACTTTACTAATGTGAAGCCATCATCTACAGAACACTCAATGCAATTATTATCCACATAGGTTCTATTAATCACGGGCCAATATGTTAATTTTTTGTTATCTTGACCTGTTATTGAAAGTTACTTAACTTTTCATAGATTGTAAACTCTCAGTAATCAAGAATTATGCTTTTTTTTTTCTTTTGTTACCCAAAGCCCTTGGCACAAAGCCAGGAGAGAATGCTCACTATATGTTTATTATTATTATTATTATTATTATTGAAATATTTGTGTTTCCCTTCAGCTTTCAGACATGATATGAATTATCTTCTGTGAAAGCTCTTCACTCTTTTGCACACATCCAGAGCCAATTATTAAGATGTCTATGCTCTAGGTCAATAAGATGTACAGCATTATGATTCACCAGCCAACTTCATTTCTAGCTTTGGCATTGTCAGTTTTTCCCCCACAAACTGCTAAGAGATAAAATAATAAGAGTATTAGAAAACGTATTGGCTGTAGGAGTGGTTGTTATTGAGGGCAAAAGGGAAGAGAGTTTATATATTTCCCAGAAATATTAATAATTAAAGTACCCTTAAATCAGAGTCGCCTTGTAGCTGAAGCAACATCTTAAAAATTTTCTTTTTAAATTGCCATGGATTTTTTTGAGCTTTACTGTACAACTTAATCAGAGATAATATGCCAATTCAAAGTGTTTAAAATGTATTTATTGTGATGAGTTGGCACACAGTCATTTTGGTTTTTTTAATTGTGAGAGATTTTTGTAATATTGGATTGAGGGATACTTTGTTTATTTTGAGTGATTTAATTTAAGTTTTTGTTAAATTTATTGGGGTGACATCAGTTAAACATTATAGAAATTTCTACTGTACAATTCAATACAATATCATCTGTATATTGCATAGTGTGTTCACCACTCAAAGTCAAATTTCCTTCCATCACCTCTTTTACCCTTTATCTACCTCGCACCCTCCCCCCTTCTCCTCTGGTAACCACTAAACTGTTGCCCGTGTCTATGAGTTTTTGTTTGTTTGTTTGTTGTTTTCAGTTTTATATCTCACATATGAGTGAAATCATATGGTTCTAAACTTTTTCCATCTGACTTATTTTGCTTAGCATGATAATCTCAAGATCGATCCATGTTGTTGCAAATGTCAGTATTTCATCTTTTCTTATGACTGAATAATATTCCTTTGTATGTATGTACCATATATTCTTTATCCAATCATCTATCAAAGGACACTTAGTTTGTTTCTATGTCTTGACGACCATGAATAATGCTGTAATGTACATAGGGATACATATATCTATGAGTAAATGCTTTCACATTTTGTGGGTAGATATCCAGAAGAAGGATTGCTGAGTCATATAGTAATTCTATTCTTAATTTTCTGATGACTCACCATACTGTTTTCTACAGTGGCTATATCAGTTTACATTCCCACTAGCAATGTATGAGAGAGAGTTTCTTTTTCTCCATGATCTCTCCAACATTTGTTATTACTTGTATTGATGATAATAGCCATTTTAGCAAGTGCAAGGCGGTATCTCTCTGTAGTTTTGATTTGCATTTCCCTAATTGTTAGTGAAGCTGCATGTCCTTTCATATGTTTGTTGGCCATTTGTATGTCTTCTTGGGAGAAGCGTCTGTTCAGGTCCTCTGCCTATTTTTTTTTCCTTTGGATTGTTTGTTTTTGTTGTTGAGTTATGTGAGTTTTTAATATATTTTGGATATTAGCCCCTTACTAGAGGAATTGGGGTCATTTTTCAATTACATTAATTTAGTTAAAGTACTGATAATGATAATGTCAATAAGACTGTTTATTTTTCATATGTAAATCTAAACTAAATCTAGAACTATTTTTAAAACTGCTTACTTGAAAAACCAGTATCATTAATTTGCATGAGGAGTATTTTTTGGTAACATTGCCTCATTATTTTAATTTTTAAAAAAGGTAACTTGTGTTCTGAATATTAAATAAAGAAAAATTAATATTTTGGGCCATTAGGGCTTGCCTTCAGCAAAATTGTGGGCATAATAGAAAGGCCAAAAGGTACCGGTTGCCATTATGAAAACATATGCATTAGTTCTCAGGTACACATACCAATAGTTTCCCAGCTTGGGCCTTTCTCTGGTTCATATGTTACATTCATGTCTAATCTACCATATCACTATTAATGCTACCTGTTTTGCATCATATTTGGTCAGAGTTTTTCTCTCTTAAGAAACTCATTTAATAAACATTAGCTAATGGTTTCACACATAAATACATTACCACATTCCAGAAACCATTATTTACTCTTTGAAAAAAATTTAATAGAAACCTAATCATTTGTTGTCCTTTCCTGGTTGATTTCAGGAACAAATGCCTGGTACACTCAATTCTCCTTTTGAAAAAAGTGACCCAAAACAGGGGGTCATGTTTTTTGTCATTTGACTGGGCTAATATAACATATTGGCCTGGGAATCTGCATCCTTGCGAAGACAACATTCATTCTTAACTGGCTTCTTCAACTGGCTGCTCAATAGTGATGCTTTGAATTAGGGATTGACTAACTGATACAATTAGATCATATCTCTTGGGAATTTGAATATGAAGCAGACAGAGAAAGATGGTCTCTTAGTGGGAGACAGAAGGAAACAGTAGCCATAGAGGTAGAAATGTGGAAAGGAAGGAGAGTTGAGTTATTGTGTTGCTGAGTCCCTAGAGTAGGGTTATTAAATGTTCTCTGCTGAGGAAAAGACACACTGACTAGGTCGCTAAGGCTGATATCAGTCCTCCAGAAATTATTGCTGCATCCTGACTAACAAAATGTACTGATAGAATTTTCCTGCTGAAACACTTTCCTGGGTTTCTTATCTTCCAAGTAGCTTTATAATAAACCCTTCATATGAAGTAAACTTTGCATCAAAATTCCATTATAATTTGTAAAATCTCAGCTAATAAAATTTCTCCTTCTCTCCTTTCACCATTGCATAGGTTTTATAGCATTATTCCTGGAAATACATGTAATTTCATACCAGAGCCCAAGAGAGCCTAGCTGGATAACTCTGGTTGCCTCTACTCATTTTATCTACTCTCTGATATCCTATAACTTATAGTTCCTAAATTCTGGTGCTTTAGATTGAGACTTGTGCTTGTTTGTTTTAACAATATTAACTATTCTAATGTACAATTACAGAATTATAGTTGCATCTATTAAATGCCGCTTTCATCTTTATTCTTATCTCTGAATCTCCATTGGTATGAATAATATTTAGTATACTCTTGAGGAATATAGAATGTGAATTTTACTTCCTTTGGAAGCATTCGGTGCCTCATCTGTATCCCCTTGGCACACCTTAAGTCCTTACCGTACTGTCTTCTCTGACAGCAGGAGTGTACTCAGTTCTTCACATGCAATATGCGGAAGTATGGGATACAGAACACATCCAGGAGCAGCTCTTAAGCAATGCTAAATGAGAGTTGGCAAATAGATACACAAACTTCCTGGCCTTTCAAATGGAATAATTTCTACCTCAGGTTGGGTATGTTATATATAGTTTCCCAGATGTTCCCAGTGGGACTAGCCCTAGTTGCTGACAGTAATATCTTGCTTATTAAAACCTTATATTAGCTTTCTTATCTTTTTTAGGGTCTTCTTTCCCCATTACTCTACTGATACTTTCTGGGATTGCTTCAAGTATCTGTCTCAGGATCTGTGTCTGGGGGAACCCAACTTAAGATATTTTATTCCCTTCAATGCCATTTTATAGTTGGAGCTTAGATGAAGCTCCCATATACAAAATTTATGCCACTTTCTTATTTTAAGAATAATAACTATATCTCCTTCAGATAGTCTAAAAATAAAGAGCTAAAGTTGGAAAATCGTAGATTCGCTCTTACACTTAAGCAAGTACTTTAATCACTAGTTTCATTAAAGTGTAAATACATGCAAACACATCTTAATACTTGCTTCTTTATACTTCCTTAAAGTTAAACTGGAACATATAATTTCGAATTTAGTTTATCATCTAGAGAAGGGGCATCCTAGCAGGATAACCAGCTGCTATGCCTACTATGATTGATAGGTACAGAGAAATAGTTACCTCTCTTAGTAGGCAAATCTCATGCACACGTCACAATATTTTTTTATAAAATGTTTCTGTTTCAAATACCATTTAATATCATTGGTTCTTTGAAGTTTTAACTGGTTAAATTTTGCACGTAATCTAGATGTTGTCAGTTTAAGTCATGTCATTATGAACAAATTCCTTCGATAGTTATCTTTGTTTTATTTATTATTTTCTTTTTCAGGTTGGAGTTTCAGAAGCATAACCCGTGATTAAAGAAATATAGGAAATAAAAGTTTCTTAGATTGTAAACCATTTTCTATTAACACCAGCATAATCTATAAGGAAATAATATTAACTATATGTTATATATGTATTAAAACATTCATTAACTGACAAAATAAAGGAGATCGAAATTTACATTTAGTAATTTTGATAACTCATTTGCATTTATCCTAAATCTTTGTTAAACTTGGCCTTATAAGAATAAGGACTGTTTTTTCCTGATTATTAGTTTTTTAATACATATAGAGGAAGGTCTTCCTTTCCAATTTCTTGTGCTGGAGGTATAGTATGAATACTTTATTAGTTGCTGACAGATTGGCCTGTGTTTCCTGTTTAAAACATTATGTCTCCCAGAAATATATTTGCTAGCTAGAGGCAGTTTGACATGGGCACATCTCTTGCTGCCTGCAGTAATAAGCAACACAAAATGTAGACAGGTAAAATGTGACATCACAAGAGCAAAATATGAGAATGAGCATTTTAAAGCAAATATCACATTTATATCTTTCATTTCTAGTAACAAATAATGTCAACAAGAAGTGCAATTATTTTGCTCAAATTGGAAAAATACAAAGTGAATAAATACTTTAAAAATAGTCTTATTTGGGGAAACAATATTGCCTATAACTGAAAAACTGAAGGTGTCAGATTTTGACAGCATATTTTCCAATATACCTTTTCAAACATAAAATCTAATCATGTTCACCCTTTCCCATGCCATTTAATCCCTCTCCTTGATATATTTTGCTTTCCCAAATACTATAATGAAAACCAGAGTTCATGGCAAAACTCAAGCCTCTCTGAGCTCCCTTACCTCTCATTAGTTGAACCCAGCTTTGTCAAATTTTATTTCTTCAGCCCTTTCCTATGGCTCCAGAGAACTTCAGACATCTATGGATATAAAAAATGTAAAGGAAATAACAAGCTAATTTCTTCCTAAAGGAAATATAGTGCAGTTTAATAATATATTGGGAACATGTGGCCAGGTCAGCCTGTTATTTATCCTTTTGGCTAGGCTATTTACTTAGAAGTCAGCAGAAATAAAACAATAGCATTCTATAGAGAATAATTCACTTACCATTCACTACTTTCTGTGTAAAAAAATAAAAATAAAAAAACTGAAAAAACATTCTTTTGCATTTTCCCCATTTGATTTACATTTGCTTGAAATTCACCTGATAGAGATTAGGAATAAAATGGAAAATATTTTGAAAAGTACTGAAGTCAGTTTCCACATAGAATAATAGATTATAATTTCTAGTAATTAAACATCCCTAAAAATAGAATAGGCTGCCTAGTGAGTCAGTAAAGGAAAAAAAAAACCCTGCCAAAATAAATTTTTAAAGTACTTTTCATATATACTGTAGAAAGAAAATCTTCTGTCTTTAAAAATCTCTACTGTCTCAAAAAACTTTTTCTTCTGGAAGCTATCATCACATCCCTTTTTATATAGTATATGGGTATAATTTCCCTACCAAGATGTAACTTAAGAGCTGGTTATATGCTTTATCCATTTTTTTTTAAATCACTGAGTCTTGCTCATACTAGACTCTCATAAATGTTTAATTTAGTTATAGTAATATTAGTACATAGCATTTATCATACATTATGTTATACATTTCACATTGATTATTTTATTTAATATCTATGAAAACCCTATAAAATAATACTACTTTTGGCTATTTTCATCAAATAAAATAAGAATTAGGGATTTTAAATGAATATATGTATGAATAAATATATAAATTAATTAGTAAATAAAATATAGATAATAAATGTATAAATGAGAAGTTGGAGTAGGTAATACATGATATTCTATGTATGAACTAAAAGCTTTATATTCTATATTTATGCATGTAAAAGCTATATATTAAAGTTTAATGAAACAATTATATGTATTATCATCACCACCCTTTAATTTCTGTTTTTAGCATCCTTTGCCTTGCTTCTCACAGGTGTCATACCTCAATAATTTCATCTTTACTACTATAAAAATGAAAAGTAGAGTGCTGAGATAAATTATGTAGAAATTAATACATTTCCATATTCACATTTACTAACAGACTTTTGGCTTTACTCCCAATTAAATTCCTTTCAGTAAACATTTAATGGTCCTCTGCAAGGTATTGAATAATACAATGTAACATTCTTATTACTTAGTGTTGTAGGTTGTAGACTTATTGAAATAGTCTCTCTTGGAGTTATATGTGACATCAAATGCCCCACTGATTTGTTTTTTGTTGGATTACTAGTTGCTTGTTTATTAAACAGCAAGAAAGTGATCTTTATGTAAAACAGTGTGATACCCTTTGACGTAACGGAAAATAATGTAACTTTATAGTAACTATCCCTAAGGAAGCTTTAGATATTTTTATTTTTCCTGTTATTAAGCATGTGGTATTATAATTTTATACTTGGAGGATAAGTTACATATGATTTTTGAAGGTTGTATTTTTTCTTTTTGTCTTCAAGTGTTATTTCTTTTTTCCTGTCTCAAAAGGTACTAGAAGATTTGAAGGTAAAAAATGTATTTAGAAACATCAGTTTTAATTCAATGGAAGCATAAGTAGAGAGGAGACTAAAATTTGTCAGAAAATGGACTTTTCATTAAGCAAATACCTTAATATAACATCAGTAAGATCAATAAGTGTTGGTTTTGATTTCTGTTAAAACTATTAAAATCTAAAATAAAGCGACAGATGAAGAGGTCAACCACCTTAAAACAAATATTTATTTTCACTTTCAATGTTATTTTGGGAAAATCAGAGCTTTATATTCTGAATTTGCAATACTATTCCTTATTGATCTGTGAACTTGATTTTATTTCTTAAGCTCATTGCATTTTTTAAAAAATATTTTTAATCTTTAAATGGGAAAATATTTTGCACTTAATAAGGCTAGCATAAGGATCAGATAATGAATGTAAAATGCTTAGCACAGTGTTAGACATGTGGCTGCTGTTCATAAAGATATATATTTTCACTCTTATTTTTTTATTATCTAAACCTTCTATCATTTTCTAATATAACCCTCCATGACTTTTTCTTAGTAGATCAATCCACAATAATGATACTATCTTACAATCACTTCTATAACTTAAAGTTTGTGCCACATGTATTTAATTACTATTCTAAGTTTTCTCACAAATTATTTATAACTTTTTATGTGCACTGAATTTTAGGTATAGAAGAGAGTGTATGATTTTGGGACACAAACATACATGGCCAAGATTTATTGTGTGTGATGTCTGATAAGTTATTTAACTTCACTTTACTCATCAGCGAAGTAAGGGCTGTAATATTATTCCATCAAATTTTTGTGATAATATTTAAGGTGATATAACATTAGTGAATTCCTCAAGTAAAGGAACTAACCTAGTGTAAGTACTTGGTATCTGTTAGCTTCTTTTTCCTCCCCCTTACTCAACCAGCATTTTGCTCCTTGGAGACAATAAGCAGGCCTTATTTACCATGGTAAAGGTTTAACAAATTAATTTGTCTTTGCAGTGCTCAAAGTTAACCTCCTCTATCTAAGGCAATGTTTTTCAAACTTTGGTGTGTATATGAATTATCTGCGAATCTTAACAAAATGCAAAGCAGATTCATCAGGTCTGAAGAGCAGCCTGAGATTCCATTTACCAGGTGAAGTCAATGCTGTCTCTCCCAGACACATTCTCTAGCAAGCCTCAAACTAAATTGGAGGAGGTAATCAGAGCAAGTGGACGCTGACTTACCTGCGAGATTGAACGGGGCAGTTGGAGCTCCTTACTCCTCCCTTGTCCTTAGAATGTAAGTTATTCACACCATTTCCACAGTAGGAGCAATTTTCAAGGATGCAGCCTTTAGAGAGTCAGTTGCTATTGAGGCCATCTGAACCGAATACGTGGCTGAACCAATTAAGGCCTTTATATAAACTTCCAAAATTCTGGTGGGCTGGTGCAGAAATATATTTGTCTTGTGGCCATGTAAGACAAGCCTCAAATGTTAATTCTCTTGCTTATTAAACCTACCAATTCTCAATCTGACATGCTTTACCTCTTTTTCCAGTCTCTTGCTGCCCTCTGTGTCTGGGGGCTAGTTTGTGAACCAGTAAACATAAATTTGGCCAAAAAAATCTGTTGTATTTCTAAAAGCCATTTTGATAATAGACTAAATAGGAATGAAACAAAGATGGATCAGTACAAAAATTGCAACGTGATTTTTTTGCACGTAGTCATTTTGACGTCATTCCCAAAGTTTTATAGTATTTGTTATTTTAGTTATTCCAAAGACAGCAATCCTCTTTCAAAACAGGTTCAACATGATCACTTAGTCTTTGGGGAGTGTTCTGAGAGGCTTATAAACTATTGTTTCTTTGAACAGACAATCTTGAGAGATCAAGGAATTGTTGCTGTGGCTTCCTCAGCCAAATTTCAGAAGCCAAGCCAAGTGCAAGTTTCTGAAGTGGCATGAAATGAGTGAGTACATTGCTCATGCTTAATTCGATTAATGTGGCTTCTGGTTTCTTCACTAATATGTTGCCTACTTTGATTTCTTAACCACTCCTACTCAACACCTTAAATTATAAAATATGACAATATACTTAACATTATACAATTATAATTGGATCTTCTCCTTAGGTAATATAAAACTAAGTGCTTACATGTGTGAATTGTCAGGTTCTGGAGCAGAAATTATTTTATGGGGTGGCATAAAAATGACATTCAACATGTAGAATATTAGAGAAATTTGAGAGTATTTCATAAAATCATATGGTAAATAGAAGATGAATTTTTTTTAGTGTTTTTAAAGAATTGTAGTCACAGGCATGACAGCAACACATTCCTAGGGGATAATAACTATATTCTATTCTTATGCTGTTGATTTCAGAGTTAAATTGTTGAAATGTGAAAATTTATTTAAGTAGACAATATAGCATTTATTTAGACTATTATATTAATTTTCGATAATGATAATTTTTGTCCCTCATTAGTGATAACTGTTGATTATGAACAGGGCAAATAAACAGAACCAGAAAATGGTTCTAAAAGACTTTAATTGTATTTTAGATAGTCATTTAATTTAGTGACTGAGTAGTGCCTGACATGGAGCACAGAACATGAATTGTTAGAAAACCGAAAGCTTTATTTACTTCTCTGTGTCGCAGTGGTGTTGATAATGGTTATTTATTTATTATTACTAATATTATTTAGGAACACTCTCTTTTTTTTTTTCATTAAATCAGTACATACTTCTGAGCTGCCATCTAATTCCTCAGTTAAAAGGGTGTGTAACTTTTCCTACCTAAAGTCTAATAGCACTATATGTAATCAATGAGATGAATTACTTCTCTACTCCTTATAGAATTATTTTGAGGAGCAATGTTTGATGATAATAAATATACCATAAAATAAATACATGATAAAGAATGGAAAAAAAGTTGGTCTACAAGTAAACTGACAATAATTATTCTCTACTTCTATTTCTGATTATTCTGAATATTCTTATGTGCTGATTCATGAATTCAGTCACAAATGTCATCCAGACTCTAGTATTTAGGATATTTCTTTTATATTATCTATTTCCTCATGACATTTAAAAAGTTTTTAATGGAAAAAATAATAAAGGGCCCAAAGAGAAAAATCACTAAAGAACTACAAATGGCTTCTAAGCAGATAGAAATATGTTTAATTTTTCTAGTAATTAAGTGAGAAATGAACAAAAAACATTCAACCACAAATAGACAACAACAACAAAAATCCTCCTATTTTTCATATTGGAAGAATTTTTCATTGTTGGGTATAGGGAAATGAGAACTGCAGACGGTGCTAATGGTAGTGTAAATTGTTTCAGCCTGTGAGAGAGCAACTTGCAGTGCATATTTAAAAAATTTTTTTTAATCATCTCACTTTTGATTCTAGTAGAAATGATCATAGGAGTAGAGTTTTAACTATGAGAATGTTAGTTTTGTTTCCTTTTTTTTTTTTAATAATAGCAAAATTTTGGAGACCACTGAACTTTTGAGTGGAAATAGGAATTAATAATCAGGGCTATTTCATATAGTAAAATATAGGGTTCTCCCACTATTTGAAAATAGAGTGTTTCTATGAACCTTTCATAACTCCAATGGTATAAAGCAAAGAAGCAATTAGTTGAATACTACTTTCACTTTTTACCTTTTCTTTTAAAAAAGAAAAATCCTCTTCAAATTTCACAACCCGGTTAGTGAAAACAGGTACTAATTAATGTGAGTCTTTTGTAAAAGCAAAGTAGGGTAACACAGACTTTTAAAAAGCGGAATACCTATACTATAATATTAGAATAGATTGTGTAGTGGAACATTTTAATGAAGTGAAAATATTTTTTGATAAAATTTTAGCAAAAAGTGATTAAAATTCTAAATATCATCATCCTTGATTTCAAAGTTATATACAGAAGTGTCAGTATTAATTAGTCAATTCATTAATTGACAAATATTTATTAACCACCTATTATGTGTGAATTATATATATATAATGAAATTATGGGTTCTTTGTTTCTGTCAACAGTCTAAATTCTCTATAGTAAATGGGTTTTATATTATTTTCATAATAGAAAACAATATTTATGAACCAAAATTCACTTAAAATGATTTGTTTGTTTTGAACTGTATTATGTTTTTAATTATATTAAATTGGTACGTTAGCCAGTCTCCAAAAATGACCTCCCAATGAGCCATACCTAAGTATCCATACCCAAGTTCATGTATAGTTACTTACACTGGAATCTGGGTTTATCCTGTGATTTCCTTTTGACCAATAGAATTTTGTAGAAGTGATGACGTGTGACTTCAGAGTCAAATTAATGAGAAGCTTCCACCTGAGCCTCTTGGAACCCTTGTTCTTGGGACTGTCCCTTGTAAAACATTCTTTTTTGTAACCCAGTTGCCATGCTCCAAAAAACCCAGAGTGTAGGCTCTGGTTGATAGCTCCAAGTTTATCTTTGAGACCAAAAGCCAGCATCAACTGTGAACCATGTTAATGAACAGTGTTAAATGCTCAGCCCAGTTGACCCTTCTAAGAACTACATCCCCAGTTATTTGATGTCTTGCTAAAACAACACTGAAAATCTCAATAAGAACTACCTGGATGAGATCAGTCAACCCACAAAACTGTGAGGGATGTTAATACATTTTTTCATTAAACCACTAAGATTTGGGTGGTTTGTAGTTCACTAACCAGAAGAGAAAACTTCTTGACCTAAAATACTTAATCCCTTTCATGACTTAATGTGATCTGTCTTTTGAATGCCTCTTAAAATAGGTCTACTATTGCTTCCCCTTTACAGAACTCTAGCTGTTCAGATCCTCATCGATAAGTACTTTCCACAATGAAAAACTTTTTTTTCATGTCTCCCTCCTCCCTTACCCTCACATTGGGTATTTATATGTACTATCGAAACTTCTGTATTGCTTAGAAACATTCACAGTTTATGAAGTAGGGGAGGACAGGTTTTGAATTCCTTCTGTTTTGAGTATCTCTTTGGTTTTCTTTTTGAGTGCTCTGTGAGAGAAGCCTCTCCTCCCTTCTACTTCCCAGGCTCCGTAATATCTCCTCTTACAGAAGTGAAAACCAAATCTTACAATTATGCATCTAAAAAGAGAATCTTAGTCTCTTTCTTTTTTTTAACATTTAAATTTTCTTTTTCTACTTAAGTGTGAGTTAGAGAAGAAAACTGACCCTCAGAGTAAAAAAAGGAAAAAGAAAGTACACTGACAATACTTAGGTTAATATTTGAGATATAATTCTGCCACAATATGTTTTCTTCCAACTAAACAGTAACCCTGTTGTCTCCTCGATTCTTTTTCTCTCTTTTCCTTTATTTTTAAGTTAAGAATGCTTCAAGGCTCAGTTCTGAGACCATTATCTTCTCTTTTTCAGTATCATGGTTTCAAATACTGCATATACTTAACAACAAGGAGTCTGACAAGGTCCAACTTGGACCTTTCCTCTGAATTTTAGATTCATATTAAATATCTTCCACACCTCCATTTGAATATCTAAAGAAAATATTACCCATAACTGAATTCCAAAATTCCTGATTCTCCCTACACATCAAAATCAAAATTGCTCCTCCTTCATAATTAGCACTTTTAATATATGGGAATTCTGTTCTTCCATTTGTGAAGCCAAACCCTTAGGGTCATTCTTGATGGTACTTTTATTTCATTTTACAGATAGGCATTCTGATTGATTTTCATCATTCGATATTTGCCTCTACCCACACAGCTCTCTCCACAAAATGCAAGATACATCCTAACAAAATTTAGAAAATCTCACTCTGCTTAAAACTCTTTAAGATTTTCTTTTTCACTTAATAAATATAAATTCCTTACAATGGCTCTAAGGATCTATGGAATTGAGATTGCCACTATGTCTTTACCACTTCTCCTCTATGCCTACCCCTCATTTATCCTTTGAGTGGACTGATGAGTGTACAAAGCCAGGTGTTCCACTAAGTTATCTTAAGGAGAAGCCAGTAAGCCTTTTTAATAAATGAAAATACACTGTACCTACCTTATTTCAACTTTATATAGGTCGTATATTTATCTTATTATTCCTGCTCTTTCTCTAAGTATTATTTTAGGCTTTAGTATTATTTGATATGATTTGTAGATTATTTTTTTGAGTCTGGGGGTGCTCAAAATGTTTTTCATATAAATTAATGGAAATTGCTTCTTTGCTTTATGCTATTCTGGCTTACAAAAGGTTTTGTAGGAAAACTACTTTTGGATAGTGCTGGAAACCTGCATGTGTTTGTACCTGTATGTCTATGTACTTATTGGTGTATGTACCTATATGGGTATTACTTATATGTGCATACACAGTGATAGAGAAATCAGTAGCAACACTATCACACATGTATCTTAAACATGTTTTACTAAATCTAGAAATAGAGATATTGTGAAAAGAAAAAGATTGTGAAACATTTGTCTAATTGGAATAACAATACACAAAGCATTTAAAAGGTTTTGGGTTATTTAGAAAGATTTAATGGAAGGGATATCATGGAATGAAAAATTAATTATTGGAGTCCTCAAAGGGACTTTAAAAGATGTCTAGGCTGAACTAATTTTGAATATAAGCGACTAACTAATGTTTGCAGTTGATATGTATTTGGAAAATAGCAATTTAAAAAAAATGCAACTAATATTTGGTTTATAAGCCACTTTAGCTAATGTTCGTTCATCAGCTACTTGGTGTTCAGTGAGCAGCTGTATAAAACTCATTGAAATTCAGAACCCAAGACTACTCCCACTATGCATGATATCATGGATGGCAACATGGATAATCTAAATGAGCCAGTTAATGTAAAACAGCAAAAACTCACTTAGGAGAAGCATTTCAATTAAATGCCACTTAATATTATAATAAAATTCTAAATAATTTCATAGAATAAATCACTGTAAATTCAGTTATTTTTGGTCAATACATGAAATAATCAAATAAGTTTATAGTAAAAGTAAAGATTTGCCGAGAAACTTCCACACGGTCATAATTTCAAAATTGTTATTCTCTAATGTCCCATATTTTATGTTTTTATTTTAAAATTGTTCACATTAACATATGCAAGCCTGATATCAAGTAATATACTTGAATACAGAGTACTGCATAAAATATTTTGTTTGTATTTGTTATTTTAAGATGATAGTGCTATATTGAAAAGCTTTCTTTCCTAATAAAATTTATTTTTTATATAAGTCCAAAAAGTGCTTTTATTTAAAGAAATGAACTTATAAATGCTTTGCAAATAAGTTCACAAAGCTATTGCAATGTGTTAGACACATATAAATATCAGTGGGCTTAAAGTTAAGAAACCTTTGCTCTATGGGAAAATTCAAGTAAAATGTACACCAACCAATTAAGAACCCCAATTTTAAAACTAATTCATAATTTTGTTATTCATGAGATGGGTTGTTAATTGAAACAAATAAGCATAAAGCATAAATAGTACAAAGTAAGATAAAAAGTGAGCATTGCTCCGAAAAGGACTTAGAAAAAGAAGAAAAGGATAAAATTTGAGTGCAGAATACAATCTGAGAGTTTGGGCTAATTATTAGAAATAGAAGTTATCTTTGATATACATATTTTTCCTTTTACAGCTTAAAATATATTGCTATAAATAACACTAGGACAAAAGTCTAACTTAAATTTCTAAACCTAGTCAGTGGCCTAATTCAAGTAAAAAGGGAATACTGGTATTTTGTATAGCTTTAAAATTTGCATTTTCTTTTCATTTTCTTCGACATTTAGATCTCTTTCTATATACACCTTTTGCCTTCCTGTTGTCATGACCATTATTTATCCAAATGGGGCTGTGGAAAAAACAGCTTTCTAAATAAATAATTATAGTGGCTATACCTTAGGTGCTGTGCTTGAACTGAAAATGAATTTCCATAAATCAGTGTGGAAAGTTAAGGAATTCTATAGCAAAAGCTTTCATAATCCAGGGTAACCCCTCCCTGTATCTCTCCCTTCCTTTCTATTTTCCCCCTCCCTCCTTCCTTCCTTCTTCCCTTCATCACATCTATTTCTCATAGACCTTTCTGCCTCCCTTTTCTACTTTCAAGGAGCCTTGTCAAATTGACCTAATCAAATAATCAAGGACAACATTTCTGTTTTAAGTTCAGCTAGATTCACCTTTGCCATAGAAGCTAATGCATTCACATGTTCTAGACATCCTTAGGGTGAGAGTGGTCATTCTGCCTACATTAATGAACACTACATTATACTTATTCTCCATATACTTCTTCTCCACCAATTCTTCATGATGTAGAGTTGAAAGAAGGAATTTGTAAAACCAAGTAGGTGGAATTTTTATTTATTAAAAATTATGAATTATTTAAAATATATTAATATAAGTATCTTTTTTGGTTTATAAAATAAAGTAAATTACTTGTGGGATATAAATGCTCCACTTATGTGGCATGTGGCTAGAAAAGCTAAATCACCTCTAAAAATGATAGGACATCTTCCATGTCTGATGGAAGCCAACTATTGAATATGGAGCCATACTTTTATGAGTTAACAGGTGTTCTGATTCTAGGTGGATTATATACTTTGTTTGGTAGAGACGTATATCCCAATCTTGACTATATATTTTAATAAATAATTTTTATTGGTGTTATATATTAGAAATTTATTTCTACAAAAATTGTTAATTTTTTCTTATAAAAATGAATATCACATTATTGTTCTGTTTTACAGGATGTTTAAAGAAAAGGTACTGTGTTTTATCCCCTTTTGTATTCTCAATACTCAGAACAAGAGTAGGTACTTTAAGGCCTCAATATATTTCGATTGACTAAATTAACTTCTAAATGATAGTGAGATTTTTACCACATGATTTTTATTGCCTTCCCTCCAAGGAAGGTTTTCTTGTTGTCACATTTACTAAGGATAGGTCAAAATAGTTAAAATTAAAGATTAATTGACAGATATGAAACATTTTAAGAATACTCGTTCAGATAATACATAGAGCCCATCCTGAATGAGGGCTATCTTTGCATCAGGAAAGCAAAAACTGTGCCCATGCCCGTCACTCACAATGACTTCAGAAATGAAGTTTCCATGTATGGGAGATAAGTAAATTCTAATTAGCTTTGTCTATCAGCCAACTGCTTCTATATACGTAAATCCATCAGATTATCTTGACAACCTTCTTGTATTTAAATGTGTCTTCTTAAAAGCATAAATTGGTTTAAAATCTGAGTTAATATAAATTCCATTTTTTTCACAAAATATGCCTACATATTAATTTGAAATATTAAAAAATGCTAAAACACTATTTCTCATGAAAATAAGGTGAGAAATATGAGAGAACGAAAAAAGTTTTGAGTGAATCAAAAGTTAAATTACTTTCTGAGCTTTGCTTGGTAGGCCAAGCTCAATTATTAGAAAGCTGCTAATTGTTATTCTGCAAAGAACCAAGTATCTGCCTTCCTTTCGCATTTGTTACAAGCAGATAATGAGCTAAACTTGCTATGAAGCAAAAATTTTGCCTAATGTCTCATCCAATGATTTTGAGTCTAAATTTAGCCCTTTTTTGATTATATTTCCTAAGATGATTATATTAAAAAGTGATGAATATATAACTTTAAAATACTTGTGACCCCTCCCTGTGCTCATTTGTTAAAAATGCCCAGAATTCATGATTTTTTTTGTTTTCAAAATGAAGTGTTCTTTTTTCATTACAAAAGTAATATTAACACTGAAAAGCAATTCAAACCCTAAAATGAATTAAAAATAGCAAGACAAATGACTAAAAATTCTGTCAACTAAAACCTTTCATATAATTCCTTAATGTACATAGGAATTATTAAATGAGCATATTTTACATGACATCTGTAATCTACTAATTTATTTAAAAATTATGAATGCCATTCCCTGGCAATAACTTTATTGATAACCAATGTTATAATCTTCTATCCCAAATGTTCTATTGTGTGGCTATGCCATTACTGCTTTAATCAGCTCCCAAATGATAGAATTTTAGATTGTTGTCAATATTTTTAATTATGAAAGATCCTTGAGATGCACACAGCTGCTGCAGTCATCCAGCTATACAGTTAGCATCAGTGCTTAGAAATAGAATTAATTGATCAAAAGATATGCCCTTCTAAAATTTGTGTGTGTGTTTGGCTTTCTAATGGTTTATCTATTTTATTACTCTTGCCCAAATCCAAGCTTCGCTGTGCTAAACTTTTTTTTCTCATTTATGAATTTCAGTTTTGAAAATCATTATTTACCTTCTCCCAGTTTCATTTCTTCTCTTTGTAGTCCCTTACCTGATTTCTCAAGATTAATATTTACTGTAACATAATATTTGTGAGCATGGACCTGGAACCAGACCACCTAAGGTTTAAATGATGGTTTTGCAATTTGCTAACTTTGTGGTATTAGATAGCTGCTTTAATCTTTCTGTATCTCAATTTCCTACTCTGTACAATAGGGACAATAATAGTATTTACCTCTTAGATTTTTAATAAAGTTAATAATACTTGTAAGTTCTGAGACTAGTACCTGACACATAGTAAATAAGTAGATTGTGTCAGCTATTATTATTATTGTCTTTTATTCAAATAAAGACAACATGTAAGTCCTATGTTTTATTTTGAATACTACTCTAAATCTCCTAGATTTTGCTTCAAATGTACTTTTTAATAACTTTTTAATTAATTTATAATTTTTTCTCATTTGTAAGGATTATTTAAGAGAGAATATTTTCTAGAAGTTTAACTTTTTGGGTGCCATATTTTAATAATTCATTTTAATTTTGCATATTATGAACAGAGAAGATGGCCTCTGAATTCTCTATTTAAAACAAAATTCGATTTTTTTTCAAGGATAAATCGATGTTTTATTTCTTGTGATTTTTTTCATGGATATACAGAGTTATTCTATGAATATAAGTACCAGTAATTGTTCCACTTGTGAAAGTATTTAAGCTTGTTGATAATGATAAGAACATTCAAATTCATTATAGATGTTCTATTTTAATAAATAGGATTTACCAAAATTCAGAAAGAGATATGTCGACTTCTCCCAATTATAACTATTTTTCAGAAATAAATTATCTTTGAAAAGTTTGCTGTCGTCATTCATCTGTCAGTGCCTATCTAGGTTGTTTCCCGTATCGTGGCTATTGTGACGAATGCTGCAGTGATTGTGGTATAAGCATGCAATGCAATACTATTCAGGCTTAAAAAAGAACAAATCTTGCTATGTGTGAAATGGATGAATCTGGGAGACATTATGCTAAGTAATCAAAACCAATCACAGAAGAATAAATGATTCCATTTATATAGAGTATTTAAAATAGTCAAATTTCTAGAAACAAAGACTACAATGGTGGTTACCAGTGGCTAAAAGAAAGGAATGAGGAGCCACTGTTTGATGGAGATAAAGGTTCAGTTATGCAAGATAAGTTTTAAAGATCTGCTATACAACATTGCGCCTGTAGTTAACAATGTTGTATCGTGCATTTGAAAATTTAAGAAGATATATCTCATGTTAAGTGTTCTTACCAAAAAAAAAAAAAATCGATTGAATAGTTATTTCTAAAAATTTTACATTATTTTAAGTAAATAATAAATATTACTGAAAAGTTAAGAAGTATTTTTTATATGTATATATACACACACTTACTACCTTATTCAATATGTGAAGGTTCAGGTTAATTATATTTTTTTTGAAAATTTAAACTTAAATTTTTTGTTTATATTTTAATTTTTTAACTATAGTTGATATTCGGCATTATTTTATGTAAGTTTCAGGAGCACAGCATAGTGGTTAGACATTTATGTAGTTTATGAAGTGATCCTCCTGTCAGTCTAGTACCTACCTGACACTATACATAGTTTTTACAATATTATCGACTATATTCCCTATGCTGTACTTTACATCCCCGTGACTAATTTGTAACTACCAAGTTGTACTTCTTAACCTCTTTATTTTTTTCATCCAACGTCCCCCAAACTCCTCTCATCTGGCAATCATTCGTTTTTTTCTCTGTATCTATGAATCTGTTTCTGTTCTGTTAATTTTGTTCTTTAGATTTTACATATGAGATCATATGGTATTTGTCTTTGTCTGACTTATTTCACTTAGGATAATACCCTCTAGGTGCATCCATATTCAGTATATTAAGGTTTAAATAAGTTACTTAATTTTTCAAAAAACTTACAGTTTTTAAAAAATAATTATATATTGTATCTTTTTTCCTTATCAATACTTTTGTTCATAGATTTCACTGTGCTAGAAACATTGTCAGTACTTTTTTTCTGTTGTTTAAAATTTTCTAAGAATCTTTCATTCATCTCTTATTCCCAACTTGTTTCTATCACTTTATCTTGTTTTAATTTTTTTATTTTGGGGTAAAAAACATATGTGTAGATCTTGTTTTTATCCATTCTAACAATTATCCTTCTCTAATCAAGAAATTTAGTATGTTCACAGTGTTATAAATGATATAATTGTTTTTATTACTTGCATTTTATCTTATGTTGGCTATTTATTTTACTTTGCTCTTTTATTATTTTGCTGGTTTTATTATACTTGCATTATTTTCCTTTTTTGCCTTGCTAATTATATTCTACTATGCTTTTCAATACGGTGATGCTTATGCTTCCATTCCTAATAATCAAAATTTATTGTTTTTTTTCTTTATTGTATTAATCAAAGGAAATGACAACCAAAGATAAAAAAAAATTAGAACACATTGAATTCACCATTTTGCCTCCTGAATTATTCAAAATAAATAAAGTTATATCATGTGAGGGGAGGATCCCTGAATCTCAATTGCTTAGCACATTAAAGTTTTTCACTTTTGGAGTCTGTAGGAGCTTTCACATTTCTGAAAGGAAGGAAGCTCCCGCTGAATGGGGATTTGGTGATCTAATCAAGGTGTTTCCATATCTTGACTCAACCATCTCCATATATGACCCTTCAGTGGCTATGGAAGAGGAAGAGAAAGCCGAAGCTTCAAAGAATGTGTTTCTATGCCTCACTACCACTCACATTAGGTCACATGGCCCACCGTAACTGCAAGAAAGTCTGGAAAATATTGTCTTCGCTTGTACTCAAAGGAAACCCTTATGGATTTTTCATTTCTTGAAATAATTTTAAAACTTTTAGTTGTAGGCTATATTGTTTTTCATGTCCATATAGTTGCATAACATCTCTGTAAGATAATAGGAATCAGAAAGAAAAGTTATTTTTCTCAAGGAGAAAAAAAAGTAGGTTTATATGTCGAAAATATGAAGGCATTAGGAAACAAAGGACAATTAATGGGGAGGATACCACATTTGTAAACATCTTTCACCTGTAGAAGTGGGTGGATCAAGAACATAGAGTTCCAACAAATGAAACAAGAAGCCTTACTGCAGGCCCCATTGCCAGCGGCTTTGGTTACAAGTTTTCAAGTTCTTCTTTACCTTAATGATAGTTCGTTAAGAAAAGTTGCATGTTAAAAGCCACAACAGGCTTTAGTTGTGGTAAATTAGTGGTCCAAATAACTCCATCTAAGGAGAAGCCTTGAGAAGAGAGCTTGAAAAGTTCTCTGTTATTGAAGAATTATTGAATCTCACATAGTATGGTTCAAGTCAGTGTAAATGAATAACTGCTGGTGGACTTACAGGTATAAAAGGAAACCTGAGAGTGCAAATTTTCTGATTTGGCTTGCTTTATTATCCATGTGGCTGCTTGCTGCTTTGAATTCTTCCTGTACTCCTTATCATCACCACAGTGATTGGGCCCATCCCTAAGTGATGGAATAGTTAAAAGAGAGAGTCAAAAATTATTTTTAAATACTTGTGTCATTCTCTCTCTCTCTCTCTCTCTCTCTCTCTCTCTCTCTCTCTCTCTCTCTCTCTCATACACACACACACACGCACACACACACCACACACATTCATGTAACCTCATGCATATATACATATACACAGGTATAGATGTTTGTGTTTATTGTCATTTTTCTCACTTTTGAAATCTATGTTCTTATTCAATTTTTACTTAGTTAAAAGCATGTATTAGATATTTTCTGACAGTCTAAAATTTTCATAGTGTTCCTTTCAGTTTGATAGGTGAATGGTATCTTGTCTGGCTATAGAATTCTTGAAAGGCAAATCATTTTCTCTCAGTAGACTAGATGTTATTTAATCATCTTTTTTCTGTACCTGATATAAAAAATCTGATCATCATTCCCTGATCAGAAGCTTGTTGTTTCTACTGAGAAGTTTGTAAGATTCTCTACTTATATTTGTTTTATAGGAATTTCAAAAGCATGTCTAGATCTTTCTTTAAAAAAATAATCTTTTTTGAGTGTCACTGAGACCTTTCAATATAAAGAATCTAGTTTAAAAAATATATATATATATAAATAAGGAATATATATATATTCTTTATTATTTGTTTATTTGTTACTTTTTCTTCTACTCCTTTTGCTCATTCTGGAATGTCCACAGTTGAATGTTGTATCTTCTGAAGCTATTATCCAGGTTTCTCATCATCTTTTCCTGCATTACTTGTATTCTTTTTTCTTACTTTGTCATGGTTTGGCCTTGCACTTGACATTCTAATTCATTAATTCTCAATATTGATCATCCTTTATTTTTAGTTTGTTCATTGAATTTTAAAATATAAAATTATTTTTAAAAACACATTACAAAATTATTCTCTTCTTTATTTAAAAATGTTGAACTCTTTTACTGTTTTATAATTTCACGGGTTCTTAATCAGTTTTTATTTACTTAGTCTAGATGTTCATCTTGTTCTTTCTTTTTATGGTTCCCTAAAGTCTTAAATTGTTATTTCTTTTTGCTTGCTCATGGTTTAGTGTGGCCTCATCCGGCAAACCAGGCCATTAGTGCTTGGTGGCCAGCACAGAAATTTCTAAACTTGTGGACTGGTGGTGAACCATGGAGGTTGAACTCAGATAACCAATGATCCTTCTTCAGGTGTTCAATATGTCAGCAAGAACAGGTTGTTCCAGAATCATACATTAGCATGTGAGGAAAACAAGCCAAGATAGGCTTCCTCAATGTGACTGATGATTTTTTTTAATGAATCAATGTCCTGGGACATCATCTATGGTTATACGGGATTCATACTGCATAAGAATGACCACTGAGGGGATTGGTAGGGCATGAAAACCAGCTCATGCTCTTTTGACTAAGCTATGTATCCAAGAAAGAAGGAGTGTAACCTGTTTTTTGTTTTTGTTTTTTTGTTTTTCTAATTTGGAACCAGAGCCTACCTGGAGTATTGCGGGCCCTATTTAAAACTTTGCCCATGGTCTCAAAGCTAGATGAGCCTACTTCAAGACCCTCAGATCCCACCAGAATTAAAGAATAATATATATGTAGATTTATTTCTCTCTTGAAGTCATAGCAGTTAGCTATCTAGGTTTCTGCTAGTTTACCTATCCAGGTGATAGTCTTACTTCAAACAGAAGTACAGAAGGCAGCTAGGTGGAAAAAAATTCAGGAACATCTAAAAATTATTATTTTGGTAGGATCTATGTATTTTATTTCTTTATATAGCACTTTATTAGGTATAAAATCTTTTATCTGTCATATATTCTGCAGATATTTATCACAGTTACTTGCATTTTATATCTATGTGTTATATTTTTCTTTTGAAGAGAGAATTTGTTGTGCATATATATTTGAATATTGTCATATGTAATTTTATAATTTAAAATGTACCAATAGTTTCCTTAATGACATGCATTTGACAACAGATGACATTTTATTATACTAACTGGTTCTTAACAAGTGCTCACATACACATATAAACCCATCTGATTTGTTTCAATGATTGAGTAGTAGTTCAGTATATGTGTAAATTAACTGACCCCCGCTATTGGTTTACATTTTGGTTGTTTGCAACATTTTATTATTTTTCAATACTGTTGTAATGAGCCTTTTCTAAATTTATCTTTTCACAAATAGCATGAAAAAGTATTTATTGAGTATATACAAAGGATGTATAGTGTTTAAGGATCCAGGATCAGAGAATAAACTACTTCTTTATACAAATTTTTAAAAATAAATTTCTGGATCAAACTGCATATTACTTGAAAATTTCCAAAATATTACCAAATTTTTATGTTAGTATCTACTTACGTAGTTACCCATAGTATAAAATATTGTCTGTTTCTCCACACCTTTACTCACAGCAGATCATGTTGCTCTTTTTAATGTTACCAATATAAAAGGTAAAAATGATAACGCATTATTGTTTTAATTTAAAATTTCTTTAGTTGTGTGTGATCGATCATTTTCTCATATGCTTAATCATTATAAATATATGTTCTTAAGCGAATTGCTTTTTTTAACTGGGGCATTTATCACATGTGTATTGATTTATAAAAGTTCTTTATGTAGTAAAAATAGTAACTCTCTGTCATGTAGATTAAACATTACTTTTTCCTAGTGTATAACTTAGACTCAGGGGCAGAGATGAGTCAACACTAACTGGATAAATGAGAAATTGATTTATGGAACATATGAACCTTTGTCAGAGCTGCGGAGCACCATGAAGCCTGAGCTGCCTGAATGACTCCAAAATGGACTGTCGTGGTTGCTGCTGCTCCTGGGTAAACTGATTTGATGGATTTGAAAGCAGCTACTTAGAGCTTAATCCAGAACCATACAGTCTCTGGTACCCCAGGCCCTCCTACACTCTATATTTAACTGGGAGCTGAATTCAGTTCTTATCTATGTTTAATTGCATAGTAAAACTCAAATTTCCCCAGAAGCCTAGTCACCCGGGAGCAACTAGGTAAATATACAGGCCCTGTGAACAACAAGACACATGAGAAACAGGTTGTAATGAATACTGTGATTGTAATTTGCTCAATTTTTATATTTAAGTCTCATGAGCCACACAGGAATTTAAATATTTAAATTGCCAGTTTTCCTCGTAGAAAAAATTTTTGTGCCTTTTCCAGAAAGTAATCACCATTTTAAGACATATATGTTTTCCTTTGGTATAATTTTTAAAATATTTGAAAATATTTGAAAAATTTTTGAGTTTTACTATGTCTGCACAAATGTTACAAGGAATATAATAAATTCTTATGTACTATCCTGTTGTTCTATCAATTTACTAATATTTCCTGTGGACTAGATTAAAAATGAATAAGCTTTATTGCATTATAAATCACATGATATAAAAATCCACTCGTTTTGAGTATACAATGTAATATTTTTTAATACACTTACAGAATTGTGCAACCTTTACCACAATCAGTTTTAGAACATTGATAGTATAATTCCCTGTTCCCACCCTGTCCCCAAGCAATCATTAATCTACTTTCTGACTCAAGTTTGCTTTTCTGGAATTTTATGTAAACAGAATACAGTACATGATCAAAAAAGTCTAGCTTTTTCACTTACCATAATGTTTTTGAAGTTTATTCATGTTTTAGTACCTATCAGAATTTTGTGTTTTTAATCCATTCACCAGTTGACAGAAATTAGATGGTTTCCAATATTTGGCTATTTCAATGATGACACTGCTGTGAACACTCATGTACAATGTTTGTATGGACAAATGTTTTCACTTTTCTTGGGTGGATATTAGGAGTAGAATTGCTAGGTATATTAGACTGAGAAATTGGCCACCAAAGATACCAATGTCCTATCCATGAGAACTGTGAATAGTAATCTTTCAAGGAGCAGGTACTTTGCGGATGTTAAAAATAATCAATATGGGAGATTATCCAGGATAATCTAGGTCGGCTCAATGTAAACACAAGGATCCTTATAAGAGAGATCCAGGAGAGTCACAGTCAGAGAAGGAAATGTGATGATGGAAGCAGAAGTCAGAGGAAGAAGGAGAGAGACATTTAAAGATGCCACAATGCTGATTTTGAAGATAGAAGGGACTACAAGCTAAGGAATGCTAGTGTCTTGTAAAAGCTAGAAAAGGCAAGAAAATTGGTTCTTCCATGGAGTCTTCTGAAGAAAGGCAGCACTGCTGACACTTTATTTTAGCCTTATTAGATACCATTTTGGAATTCTGACTACCATAACTATAAGATAATGAATTTGTTGTTTCAAGCCACTGAATTTGTGGTAATTTGTTATAACGGTAATAGGAAACAAATACACTGGATTATACAGTATGATAAAAGTTATGTTTAGCTATATAAGAAATTGCCAAACTGTTTTGTCAAGTGACTGCATGATTTTTATTCCCAACAATAGTATTTTAGGGCACTAGTTTCTTCACGTTCTTATCAACACTTTTCATTGCTTGACTTTTTCATTATCGCCCTTCCAGTGGATATGAAGTAGTATCTCATTGTGTTTTTTATTCATTTCCATATGAATATCTAATGCTATCAATCATATTTTTCTGTGTTCATTGGATATTTGAATATTATTTAGTGAAATGTTTATTTAATTTTTTTTTTTAAAAACTGGATACTTACTGAGTTATATTGAGTAACATATTCTGAAAATATTATTTGCAAATACTTTATTCCAGTCTGGGGTTTGCATTTTCATTTCTGGTGGTCTCTTTTAAGCACGAACATTTTACATTTGTATGTCCAACTTATTATATTTTCTTTTATAGTCATAGCTAAGAAACAATTATCGAATAAATAATCTAAGAAGCACAAGGTCATAAATATTTACTTCTATATTTTCTTCCAAGAATTTTTATTTTATTCTTATATTATCTGTGATCTTTTTTGATATAATTTTGTGTGTCATATGAGATAAAGGTAAATTCATCTTTTTGCATATACATTTTTGAGTTTTCATTTCTGTGTATTGAACTCCATCATAACCTTTTTCAGTTCTTCTCTTTCTTCATTATTGAAAGTGGGAACTGTATGTCCTCCAATTTTATTCTTCTATTCAAGAATGTTTTGGCATTCTTAACTCCTTTAAATTTTCATACAAATTTTAGGATCGACTTTTCAATTTCTTTAAAGAATTTTCCCAAAATGTCAGCTGGGATTTTGATAGGGTTTGTGTTAAACAAGTGAATCAATTGAGAAGTGTTACTATAACAATATTGTCTCTCTAATCATGAACATGAGATATCTTTCTATTAAGGTGTTTAATTCTTTCAAATACTATTAGTAGTTTTAAAAGTGTAAATTTTGATTTGTTTGTTAAATTTATTTATTTTTCTTTTTTTATTAGTTTCAAGTATATAGTGCGTTGATTAGACATTTCTATAGTTTATAAAACAATCCCCCTTATTGCTCCTTCTCTCCTCTGATTTTCTACCTAGTCAATATATTAATGCTAATTCATTCCCTATGCCATGCTCCCCATCCCCATGACCATCTATCAACTATAAATTTGTACTTCTTTAAATCTTCACCCCATTCCCCTAGCACGCCAAGTCCCAATTCCCTCTGTCCATTACCAAATTGAGTGTGCTGTTAGCTGTAGGTTTGTCATATATGGCCTTTATTATGTTGACATTCCCTCTATTCCCACTTTGCTGAGAGTTTTTATGATAAATGGATGCGGTTTTGTTGAATGCTTTTTCTGCATCTATTGATATGATCATATGGTTTTTATCTTTTGCTTTATTAATATGGTATATCACATTAATTGATTTGTGGCTATTGTATCAACCTTGCATTCCAGGAATAAATTAAACTTCATCATGGTGTATGATATTTTTAACATATTGCTAAATTAGATTTGCTAATATTTTGTTGAAAATTTTTGCATAAGTATTCATAAGATATATTAGCCTATAGTTTTCTTTTATTGTAATGCCTTTGTCTGGTTTGGAATCAGGCAATGATGGCCTCATAAAAGGAGCTAGGGAGCCCTCACACTTCTAGAATTTTTTGGAATAGTTTGAGAAGAATAGGTGTTAATTCTTCTTTGAATATTTGGGAAAATAGGTCTGTGAAGCCATCTAGTTCAGGACTTTTGTTTTCCGGGAGGTTTTTGATTACTGATTCTATTTTGTTGGTGTCATTGATTAGTTCAGATTTTCTGTTTCTTCTTGACTCAATCTGGGGAGCTTACATGTTTCTAGGAACATGTCTATTTCTTCCACATTGTCCAATTTGTTGGCATATAATTGCTAGTAATATTTTCTTATGATCCTTTGTATTTCTGTGGAGTCCATAGTTATTTCTTCTCTTTCATTTCTGATTTTATTTATTTGAGTTCTCTCTCTTTTTGTCTTGATGAGTCTGGTTAAGGGTCTATCAATTTTGTTTATCCTTTCAAAGAACCAGCTCTTGGTTTCATTAATCTTTTGTATTGTCTTTCTAGACTCTATTTCATTTATTTCCATTCTGATCTTTATTATTTCCTTCCTTCTATTCACTTTGGGCTTTGTTTGTTCTCTTTCTAGTTCTTTTAAGTGTAAGGTTAGATTGTTTATTTGAACTTTTTCTTGTTTCTAGAGATAGGCCTAAATTGCTATGAACTTCCCTCTTAACATTGCTTTCTTTGTGTCCCATAGATTTTGAGTTGTGTTTTAATTTTTATTTGTTTAGATATCTTTTGATTTCTTCCTTAATCTCATTGATAACTCATTCATTGTTTAGTAGTATGTTATTAGCCCCCATATTTTTGTGTATTTTCCATCTTCTAGCTGATTTCTAGTTTTATACCATTGTGATCATAGAAGACAATTGATATGTTTCAATCTTCTTAAATTTATTGAGACTGATTTTGTGTACTAAAGTGCTCTATCCTGAAAAATGTTCCATATGCACTTGAGGAGAATGTATTTTTTGCTGTTTTGGGGTAAAATGCTCCGAAATATCCATGAAATCCATCTGTTCTAGTGTGTCTTTTATGCGCATTCTTTCCTTGTTAATTCTTTGCCTGGAAGATCTGTCCATTGGTGTCAATGTCTCCTACTATGGTGTTAAAGTCTCCTACTATGGGCATATTACTATTGATCTTTCTTTTTATGTCAGTCAATAATTACTTTATGTATGTAGGTGCTCCTATGTTGGGGACATATGATATGTCCTCTTGATTTATCACGATCTCTTTTTGTCTCTTATAGCCTTTGTTTTAAAGTCTATTTTATCTGATACAAGTATTGATGCTCTGGCTTTTTTTTTTTTCCCCTTTCCATCTGTGTGAAATATCTTTTTCCATCCCTTTACTTTCAGTCTGTAAGTGTCATTTGATCTGAAGTGGGTCTCTTGTAGACAGCATGTGCATGGGTCTTGTATTTTTATCCATTCCATTATCGTATATCTTTTGTTTGGAGCATTTAATCCATTTACAGTTAAAATGATTACTGATGGATACATAGTTACTGCCAGTTTATCATTCATATTTTTTATTCTATTTTACCTCTTCTCTTTTTACAGAAGTCCCTTAACAATTCTTATAATACTGGCTTGTTGGTGATGAATTCTTTAAGCTTTTCCCTGTCTGAGAAGCTCTTTATCTCACCTTCCATTTTAATTGAAAGCCTTGCTGGGTAGAGTATTCGTGGTTGTATATTCTTGTTTTTCATAACTTTGAATAATTCTTGCCAGTCCCTTCTAGCTTGCAAAGTTTCCATTAAAGAATCAGCAGACAATCTTATGGGGGTTCCTTAGTAAGTAACTAGGTGCCTTTTTCTTGCTGCATTTAAGATTCTCTCTTTGTCTTTGACATTTAAATTATGATGTGTCTTGGTGTGGGTCTTTTTGAATTCATCATGTTTGAAGCTCTTTGTGCTTCCTGAAATTGTATGTCTAATTCCTTTGCCAAGTTAGGGAAGTTTACTGTCATTATTTCTTCAAATATATTCTCAATCCCTTGCTCTCTCTCTCTCTTCTCCGTCAGGGACTCCTATGATCTGGATATTATTACATTTCATGTTGTCCCAGAGATCTCTTAAACTATCTTTTTTTTTTTTTAATTATTTTTTCTTTTTGTTGTTTTGATTGGGTTTAGTCTGCTATCTTGTATCCCAGTTCACTGATTTGATCTTCTGCTTTGTCCAATCTACTGCTGAATCTTTCTAGTGCATTCATTATTTCAGTTACTGTATTCTTCATTTCTGTCTGGTTCCTTTTAATGGTTTCAAGGTCTTTTTTTATGCTTACTATTTCTCTGTTGAGGTTCTTATTTTGCTCATCCATTCTGCCCATCAGTACATTGAGCATCCTTATAACCATTATTTTGCACTATGTTTCTGGTAGGTTGCTTGCCTCTGTTTCTTTTAGCTTATTTTCTGGAGTTTTCTCCTGTTGTTTCATTTTGGCATGTTTCTTTGTTTCCTCATTCTATTAGCCTCCCTGTGTTCTTTTCTATATATCAAGAATATTTGTTTCATCTCAGCCTTGGCCAGATGGCCTAATCTGAAAGGTGTCCTGTGTGGCCCACTGGCACACTCTCCCTGATCCCATATTCGGGGGCTCAGGAGTAATTTTTGTGTGGATTGTGTGTGATCTTCTGTTGTTGCCAAGCCTTTATTGTTATTAGTACATCAGTGGATGGGATTAATGGTCAGGTTGACTAGTTGTAGGAATGGCTGCACCCACAGGGTAAGAGTTGCTGTATGGGGGCTGACTAAGTAGGATTTGCCCTAGCAGGCTTGTGTACTTGTTGAAACCACCCTCTGTGTGTACCGCTAATGGGGCTAAGCAGGAGTTACTCTGCTGGGATCTGGTGCCAGCCTCCTGGTTTGTTGCTTTTGTGGCCCCTTGGGAGGGGAACTCCATAGGCCAAGGTCAGCTGCTACTTTTGATTGCTCAGGGCTACCCGGTGGGAGCTACAAAGCAATCTGCAGATGGTTGTTGCTTATGCTGGATCTTTAGGTAAGTAGAAGGACAATGCTGCAGGCAGCAGTCCGGTTATCCCTCGTCCATGACTTTGAGCAGTTTAGCAGAAGTGCTCTCCCAGGTCTGACACTGCCTGTCATTGCCTGCAGTCTCTGAAACTAGAAGAGCCTCTGGGTGATATGTGTGTATGGTGGTACAGGGACCCCGGGAGTATCCTAGATCTAGTGAGTAAATTTCCCCCGCCACGATAGTGTCAGTTTACATGCCAGCGCTGTGTCTGTCTTCTGTACAAGTTTCCTAGCTGCTGCCCACCTTGGGCTTGAATGCACCACCCCAGGGCAGGGGCAACTGTCTATCAATGTGCAGCAGGCACTTTGTGTATGAATGGGGCAGGAGCTCAGCAAGACAAGGGCTGTCAGGCCAATACAGACCATGCAATCCCCTCAAGAGATATTGCAGCTCATACAGGCAGCTGTGGTCTACCTGGAACTGTTTTGCCTGAAATGCACTCACTGTGTTAGCCAAGGTCTGTTGCTTGTGCAGACTGTGCAACCCCAGAGTGAAAACAGGGCAGGGGAGGCTACCTGTCAATGGGCTGTAGGCACTTTGTGGCTTGGGTGAAATGAGATCTCAGGGAGACAAGGACATCCGGCCAGTACAGCCTCAGTTTTGCTGCAACTTCTGTGCCTGGGCATTCCTGCTATAGTTATAGATCACAGTGAGACCAGCTGCCCCCTGAGGTGGTCCCACAGACTCCTGTGCTCCCTGGATGTGATCTTGCAACTCTTGCAGGCAGCAAAGGTCTGCCTGCCACTGATTTCCATGCAGTGCCTACCTGTGCTAGCCAAGTTTGTTGCCTGTGTAGATTGGGAGACCAGGGCAGGGCGGGTAGGGCTGTGGCAGTTCACTGTCAATGGGCCACCAGGGGCAATATGTTGGTAGGGTGAGGTGGGCTTTCAGGGAAACAATGGCAATCAAATCAATACAGCCTCAGTCTTGCTGCAACTTTGTAAATGTTAGTGCATTCTTCAAAAGTCCCAGACCACAGCAAGATCAGCTGCTGTCTGGGACTTGCCCATAAATCTCTGCGACCCCCACATTTGTGTTGGCAGCAATGATCTGCCTGAAACTATCTTGGAAATACAAGCTAACATGCTGGCCCTGAATTGGCGCAGGGTGTGGCAGACATCCAGCAACAAAAGCTTTGGGCAATCTGCATGTTGAGTGCGACAGGCTGATTTCCTCAGGCCAGTGCTTTGTATTGGCCCTGTGGCAGGGGTCTGCACAGTCAAGCTAGTGTGGTCTGCTAATTCCCTGGTAGGAGGGTAGGACTAAGGCACAATGGTGGCTTCCCTTCTAGCCCTCATTCTGGTGCGAGGTAATGCAGACTTTTTCTGTATGAATCCCGTGCGAGGCTCTGACCCACCTCTGGTGTCCCAAGTGAGTGTCCACAGGTCAGAAAACCTGTGTGTGAGACCTTCAAAGGTTTCAGTCTCCTTCCATCTCACCCAGATGTCCAGAATCCCCTTTGGTTTATATAGTCAGAGTTTTTTGGAATTTCCTCTTCCCTGGTCTGCGACCCTGGGCTGGGGAGCCCCCAATGAGGCCATGACACCCATCTCCTTCAGGGGAGCCTCTGCCGCCTCACTTTCCCTCCCAGTGATCCTCCACCACCTACGGGTGTGAGTCCAGCCTGATTCACGACTTTGCCCTTCTTACAGGCTTCATGTAGCTCCTTTATATTATCAGAGGTAGGTGTTATGATCAGCTGGACTTGTGATTCTCCACGATTTATTTTATAATCTGGTTGTAATTTCAATGAGAACCTGGGAGGAGACAAACCCTGCTTTTACCTAGTCTGCCATCTTCCACCTCTCTGTTAAATTTGTTCTCAAATATTATTTTGATTAATATATAGAAATGTATCTGTTATGTAATGATCTTTTATTCTGTGATTTGACCAAACTCATTTATTTGTTCTAGCAGTTTCTTTGGTTACATTTTTATAGCATGATGCCATGTATAAATAAGACAGTTTTTTTCTTCCTTTCCAGTCTAGATGCCTTTTGTTACTTTTTCTTCCTTGATTGCACTGAACCCTCAATGTACTGCTGAATAGAAGTTGTTAGATATGTTTAAATTCTTCCCAGTCGTGGGGAAAAGCATTCAGTTTCTCAACATTAAGTAGGCTACTAACTGAGTTTTCATAAATACTCTTTATCAGATTGAGGAAATTCCATTCTATTTCTAGTTTTTGAACTTCTTTTTTTAAAAAAGCATGAATAGATGTTGAATATTGTCAGTGCTTTTTCTGCATCTTTGAAATGATCATATGGTTACCTCTTAATCTATTAATAGGATGCTTTACATGAATTAAATTTCAGCTCTTAACCCTTCCTTACATTCTCTTTATAATTGCACTTGGTCATGGTTTATAATCTTTTTTGTGTGTTTGCTAGATTTGGTTAGTTTATATTTTGTTGTGGATTTTTGTATCTATATTCATGTGGCATATCAGTTTAGACTTTCTTTGTGATGTCTTTGATTTGGTGTCAGGGTAATACTGATTCATAGAATGAATTGGAAATAGTCACTCAGTTTTCTGAAAAAAATCTGGAAAGATTTGATATTATTTTTAAAAGTATTTTAGTAGAATTTACCTAAAAAGCCATATGAACCTGTATTTTTTCCTATAGGAAGATTTTCCATTCTTAATTCCATTGCTTTATTGTTTTAGGTGTATTCAGACTTGTCTCTTTCTCCTTTAGTCCTATCAACTTATGTGATATTATACATATTGTAACCTGGTAGTAGTTGTAAACTATTTAGAAGTGTTATATCATCCAGTTGCATAGACCCTTTCTTCAATATTAAATATTCCTCATTAACTTTCAGAATATTTTGTTGTATATTCTACTTTGCCACAGCAGCTTTTCTGTTTGAGTTTTTATGGTACATAGCCCACCATTCTTTTGTATTTATCTTTCTGTGACTTTATATTTAGTTTGTCTCTTACTATTAAATATGGACTGCACCTTTATATCTAAAGTTCGTCTCTTCCTGTGAAATATGGAGGTCCATGTCAAGATTGCTTTAAACTAATTCCAGGACTCAAGCTCTTAACCTCTGTTATATACCGATCTCAAATCAACATTTGTTCATCCTTCAAAAAGTTTGTCTCTTATAGTGTATAGTTCTTGTCATTGGTGTTGTTATCCAGCCTGACAATCTCAATATTTTAACAGAGAATATACTCTCTTACTTCTCATAAGTAAGACATAATTTTATTCTTTTCTTTTTTTTTTTTTTTTGGATTAATCAAGTATTTTGGATATATTTTTTTTATTTTTTGGTTATACAATAATTTATCTGTTATATTAACCTATAGGATAAATAAACATCATTGGCTTATTACAAACTATCATAAATTAGTACTCTTACTGCTTCTCAAACAAACATGAAACTATATAAAGTTCAATTTTGTTTACCTCACCTATGCTTACTACATTTGAATATATTTTACTCATAGATATGTTATAAATTTCAAAAGATATATCTGTCTATATAAATAACCCATTTCCCATTTAGAAAAAAAACTACGTGCAGCTCACTGCCAGCGTTAATGTAACATCACACATAGGAGTGCTACGTTTTCTAGGATTTGACATTTTCAATAATTAAGAATTACTATATTTTGTAAATGGTAAAACCACTACTAAAACAGAATGCTATAAATAAAATGATGTCATTTGTCTCCAAAGACTATCAATATACTAGAGGGATGAGAAAATAATAATAAAAGCTAGATGTTTTATGGCAAACTTTAGGGGTAAGGTTAGGACTGTAATGCATGAATTATCTCAGGGTAAATGCTGTAGCTGCAAGCCCCACCAGCAAGTATTCTCTGGGCAAACAGAAAATGAGTTAAACAATCATTCATATTCTTTTCATGTTTAGCTTTTTAATGTTCTTCACACTTTTCTGCAGTTCCATACCTTCATCCTTTATTTGTTCCCTCCGGACTGAAGAATTTCCTTGAGAATGTCTTGGAAAGCAGTTTATTAGAAAATAATTCTTTCTTTTTCCTTTGTTCTTTTTCATCTAAATTTTTATTTATTTCATCTTTATTTAGGGTATTTTTACTAGTTATAGCATTGTATTTGGAATTTGTTCTTTTCCATTCAATGCTTTAAAGGCATTACTCCACTTTTTTCTGGCTTTTATAGTTTGTATGAAAAGTTATATACAATCTTACTGATTTTTGAGGTAAATATATGATATTTCCTCTGGTTACTTTTAAGACTTCTCTCTCTCTCTCTCTCTCTCTCTCTTCTCTCTCTCTTTTACAGAGTTTCGTTGAGGTTCTAGATTGTTTAGGCTGATGTCTTGGCTATCTCTAAAAACTTCTCGGACTCTATATACTCTGATATTGCTTTTTCTGTATTCTCTCTTTTCTTTAGTCCATTTCGATTACATGTATTTAGCCCTTTGGCTGTGTTTCTCCTATCTATTATTCTATTAGCTTATTTTTCACAGTGTTTTTTATTGGTGCTTCAGGTTATGTGTTTTCCTTCACTCTAGATTCACTAATTTTTACCACAATGCTTAGCTTGCTCTTAAATCTGTCTAATGAATTCTTAATTTTAGATATCATGTTATTTTAGACCTGAAATATACATTTGATTATTTTATAAGTTATAATTTTTCTATCAGCATTCTTTTCTTTATACATTATGTCATTTTTAAAATTCTCGAACATAGCAATTATTTAAGTACATATCTAATATCTTCAATGAGTGAATTAATTATTGGGATTTTTTCCATTTATTTATTTATTTACCTGCTATTTATTTATTTATTTTTATGGTTTTAATTTAAGAGATATTATTTATATCATGCTGTAAATTTTTATTTAGATGTTGGCCTTCTGAATGCTGTTATATTCCTCCAAAAAAGATTAACTTTTTTATTAGCTGGGAAATAGAATACTGATAGCTTATCTTACTGAAGGCTTGTTTTAGGATTTGTTAGAGCTAGTCTTGAGTTTTGTTGTCCTAGTAGGCATAGTTAGTGCTCTTAGAGCATGCTCTTACTTCTTGGATATAGGCTTCTTTTGGGTTCTTGCACTGAAAATCCTGGATGCATCCCTTTATCTTGCTGTTACTTGAATCTGACTCCCTCTCTCTTTGTCAAGAAGCTGCCCTCATCCTCAATCAACTTTTTAGCCTCCTATCTACATTGATTTGTTAGAACCTGTTCATGTGACTGTTTAGCTTAAGATCTGGATAGAGGCATAATTGGAAACTGTACTCAGATTATTGGGCCCCTACTTTGTGTTTTTATCCCTTTTTCAGGAATTTTAGGACCCTCCAGTTTGGTTACCCCAGACTTGAATTTCTAGACTCTCCAGTTTTGTAAGACTGCGTCTCTATCTGAGCACTAATTTGCTGTATTGGAAGCTGTAAAAAAATAGCTTTGTGCAGAAAGCTAAGGTGACAGCAGAACTCATCATATGCTTCCCAATTTTCACTGATTCTAACTCTTCATGTCTTATCTCTGTTGAGTGTGTTGTCAGGATCTTTAAAGAGTTGTATTTTTAAATATGTATTTTACGTTCCCCATTGTTTATAGTTTACGTGGATAGCTTAGTTCTACCTACTGTGTTATGGCTGGAACTGGAATTCTACTATCCATGAATATTTTTATCTTTTTATTTCTTGTATATATGTGGTCATTTCTTATTTCTCTCTTCTAATAGTAGATATTGTGGATATTGAACATTATATATCTTCTCTTTAAAAACCTTCATTGAAATTGCCTGCTATTGTCTTGTAAAAGAAACTGCACTCAGTCCTATTTATGCAATTATTGTTTTTCCTTTATTTAATTAATTTATAGATTTACATTTATTAATGACTTAATTCAATTTTATATAGTTATGATTTGTTATCCTTTTTATAAATTACTTTTTCTGAATATGTACATTTTTATTTAAAAAATCATAAATGTAAATGTTTTGATCTTTATAAAATTTTATTTGCTTTTCATAGATTTAATATTAAATGTGCTCATTGTCACACTTTAAAATATAATTTATAATTGCATTTTTGTTTTTTGTCCAAAAATTATTTAAAATTTAAGAAAATGGTTATTTATGCTTAGGTTGATTTTTTTTTTCATTTTTGTTGTTAATTTTTTTATATTGTCCACTGTGGTTAAAGAATAGAGCTTATACCAGTACATTATTCAGATTTTTAGTACTTGATCAATCTCAGACAGTGTTCAACAAATAATGAATTGTGATTCAAATCTTCCATAATGTCATTTATTTTATTTTGTCTTCTGAATCTGTCAAATTATTGATGAAACACATTAAGTTGATTATTATAAACATCTTGTATATTTAGTGATTTTTTACTAAAATATTTCTTTGCCTATAAACTCATATATTCATGATGAATTTTAACATCTTAAAATTAAGAACATTCAATTAACAATACAAATTTTTTTTTTTTTCCAAATTGTGTGTTTAAAATTTCCTTGAATGTTCTTTGTAGCTACCATATGATTTTTCCTGGACTACTTGGTTCAAGTTGTATTTAGTAGTCCTTCTTTAAGCTGGAATTATGTTCTATTATTATTTAGTATTGGATCTTTTATTTGCATTTTTGAAGACTTTCGGAGAGAGGGAACATAAACCATGGATATTTTGTAAAAATCACTTCTGTAATTGAGGTTGTGTTTTTATCGACGTTCCTCCTTGTCACATGGCAGGTAGTCAAGATATATTTCAATCAATTAACATCGTTATCTTGTGATATTGCTTTCTAAAATGTCTTCACATGTTTTATAAGTTATTGATTATTTTTCTGGAATAGTTTTCAAGTTACTAAAACAAGCAAGAAATCAAATGAAAACAACAATCACTAGTATTTATTTTTGCCTAATATGTGGTAGGCACTGTACTAAACATTTGACTTAATAATTCTTATTTAATTATTATGTCTTAAGAAAATGTTACTATTGCATTAATTTCTATTTGTTAACACAAAAAAAAATCAGAGGCTAAATATTTACCTAATTTTCACATGTTTCGAGTAGTGAATCCAAATTCAGGTTTGTCTCATTTCAGAGCTCACACTCTGTCATTATGTTATACAGACAGTTACAGAGATTTAGTGTTTTTAGCCATGCAGGCAACATTGTATATATTTTGAAAATATATTTTCAAGATAGTTGTGAACTAGAGAGTATTGTATTATGAGTAGAAATGTATTAAAATTAGTAGCAGTTGAAAATATTCCTACTTGACATCATTTATTCATTTACTTATTCATCCAACAATCATACCTGGTGTCTCTTGTTCTGAAAGGCAGTAGTCTGGATGCTGAAAATAATAGAGAAAAAAATCGTACTTAAATTTGCTTTTAGAAGCTTAGAGTTTGTTAGGGGAACTATAATGGAACATAATACAATCTAATATTTATGGAAGAGAAGGTTACTATTGTAACTTTGATAACCCAAAACCTTTTCTAATGAACTACTAATTTTCCACTCAAATTTTACTAGCTAGCAGTTTCCAGGATTGATTAGTAATCCCTCAATATCAATTTAGCAGTTTTCCATCATAATTTGTATTTTTGCTACCATTGTGTCTTTTACTGAACTACTTAATAATGTCCTCTAATTTCTAATTTTTTACATATACATCAGCATTAAAATCTTGAAAAACCTTTATTTTTTCTCAAAAATACTTATTTAAATGTCTTTTTAAATAATTAGACTGCTTTTTAAATAACGAGTTGCTATTGGATCTTTTAGTTACCTATAGGCAAAGCAGGCAAACATTTTTCATTCACTGATTTTAATCTATTTGTAAAAGTAGAGTATTCATATTGCTGAGGTATGACATCTAGGCCAGTAGGAAATGATCTTGTGGGCAAATCATAACGAACATTAAAGATTCTATTCTATTTCTTCTTCTAGCTTATGATGACAACATCTCTCTTTATGTGACTGTATTCTTCTTTAAATGGCAATGATGTTACCCTCTCTTATTTCAAAGAAATTTCAGGAAACCTCTTGTGTTAACTGTTGAGGTAAAAAATAACTAATTAGGTCAAGATACAAGACATACATATTAAATACAAATTAATATGCCTCCAAGTTTATAATCCCAAAATATGAATACTGGATGCTAAGAATGATATTTTTTCATAGTCAAATTCAGTGCCAGGAGAAAGAAACATGATAAAATAACATATGAGGGATGAATGCCAATTACCACTCCAAAGACCAAACACAAATTTTCAGAAAGAATATAATATACAATCAGGAAACTAGAACAAAATTGTGTTATCATTGTAGAGAAACAATTTAAATCTTGCTACATTTATACATGTTGATAGAAAAATATGTAGCTGAATGACTGTCAGTACAGATGGATCTGTTTCTAAATGGATAAATTTTGGAAGGATTTTAATGATCCACTCTACATTCCTTTTAATGAGCTACATCAACATGTTTACCTCAACTATGTAATGAATTCAAAGAATCTTGAACTTGAATCCTTATTTTGGTGTCTTGTGCTTATGTATAAAATTACATAATTTATATACCTATGGGAAACAAATATATTTTACTACCATTTTTTGTATGAGTGTATTGAAATAAGTGAAAACATGGTAAATATTATTCAAGTAAGTTACTAACTTTATATCCATGTTACTACTCATGACACTTGAGGAAATTAAAATTTCGAGACCATTGCAGTTTAAAGGGTTATGTAAACTACTGACTTTGGGCTTTCTTAATGTATACTAGATATTTATACTACTTTGAGATTTAAAATCCACAATCGTATATGGATAATCATTTAAAATTTCAGTTCATGTTGTGATTAACTACATAAACTATACAAAGGTTGGGGGCATATTAATCAAGAATGTCCAGGTCAATTTATATAAAAATTACAAACGGTTTTATATTAGTCTGGATTTATGATCCAGAATTGTGCCTGTACTGCTAAATAACTATAGTTAATAATTCCTTGCTTTCGTCGTACTTAGACACAAGTCTAACAGAAAGTATAAACACAGTGTATTAATGAAAACCACAATATTTGATAAAAAGAAATTTTAGGATTACAAAATTCATATGATATTTTCTGTGTCTCAGAGGCATGATTTAGAGTGGTTTTCAAAGTCCAATAGGATCATACAGCTTTATCAAGTATTTTAATTCTTCAGCAATAGGTGAATGAGTAGAGGGTTGCAACAACGCCAAATCATTTACTATAGAGAGCAGCTATTGCTATACTATAGGTGATAGCTAACAATTCAAAATTGAGGTCTAAGTAATGAGTTTAAAGCAATTTCCTTCAGAGAATGAGTAAACAAAGCTTACTTTCAGAACCCGTGGGCATGAAAGCACCTCTGTTTGACTCGCGTCTTTAACATAGTTATATCCTATCAAATGTGTCTTCAAGGTGTATGAAACAAATGATTTTTATCATGTCTCAACATCAAGGAAATTAGCAGGTTATATTCAATCATCTCTCAGCTTATGCTCTTTACAGTGGCCTGAGGACTGAAAATATTTTTCAAATTACAATTTCAACAAAGAGAGATGAGAAAACAAAAGTCAAAGCATTCAAAATTTTTAGTTGAAGTTTCTGGAAAAGGGTGATGACAGTAGTAAAAACATATTCTCTGCAACTCTAATTCAACTGTCACTAAGAATAATAGAATATATTATGATATATATCAATCTAAAAGTTTTTTAGATCAGACCCCAAACCTTGAGTTATAACCAGCGTCTGATCAGCCTTAAATATACAGCTCTGATTTATTTACATTCCCTCTGGTGCAGAGGTAGATTTAATTTTTTTTTTCACATTTATCGTATGTCTTCATTGCCTAAAACATCAGTTTTATTAGTGACCTCATATGGCATACTTTCTGCAAGTCAACAATTCATGAACTAAGCAGACCTATCAATTAAGAAATTATTCAATGACTCAATTGATGATCCAGTTTAATTTGCCAAACATTCTCATTGATCTTATCTGACTATTAATCAATTTGTTGCCAAACATGTATGTATGTGTTTCAGTTGCACTACAAGTTAAAAAATTATTTTTTCAAAGAGATTTGGTTTTCAACAAATCATCATAGTTGCCTTGAAGAGACTCTTCCTCAGAAAAGGGTAAATTAATATAGATTTTTAGAAATTTGCATGAATATATTCTTTGAAATAAGGGCAAATTTCTTCAGTTGTCAATGTGTTGAGGATTTGGAGAATTACAATTGCAATGAGAAGTTTTTTTTAATAACAAATTTAATTATAATATGTGGTAGAAGTACCACAGACAGCCAATGGCATCTAACCACTTTCCATACCTGTCAAAATAAAAAAGAACATATTCAATTGTTAGGTCTGCTTCTTTGTGAAAATATTAACACCTTAATAAGTAACTAGCCTCATAAGTCGAGGCTTTTATTAAATTTTGAAATGAATTTCATAGTGATAAATGTAAGTTCTACAGAGATCCCCTTTTCTTAATCTGATTCTCCTGCTTTCCTCTTAAAAGTAAGGGCCTTTGAAATTACATTGGGCTCACCCATATTATCCAAGGAATTCTTTTCATCTCAACATCCTTAAACTAATCACATTTGTAAAATCTCTGTTGTATAATGTAATATGTTCACAGGTTCCAGGAATTAGAGTGTGTACATGTTTGGGGGGCCATCATTTTGCCTAATACAGAGAGGTATGCACATTGAAAACAGTCCACATTTTCTAAGAGAATAGATTCAATGGTTTTCAATTTCATGTATTTATGTTTCCTCTTTTATAAAGTGAGTTTACAATGTGAGTTTTGAATTTTTAGTACTTCCTGGCTCACTTTATCATTTGTTTATATTTTAATTAATTAATTAATTAATTATTTTTATTTGTTCCATACTAATGGTGGTTGTTGATCTTCTGTAGATCCTGGTGTTTATTTGTTTGGGAGAGGAAACAACAAAATGAGTCAAATGTTTTAATATGAGAATTAAATTATCCATAAACATTTTAGAAATTAATGACATTTTACTTCATTTGCACAATTAGTCTTTGGAAAACTGGGATGAGATATGAGAATTATATGTAGTTAATTTTTTTCTTAAGAAATTACTCTGAGTTGTATTATGTATTATGATAATCTTCTCTTTTACTTTGAAAGATATGGCTACTTATTAAATAGTTATTTTTCCCATGCACTGAAAGTCATAAAGTTTTGTGAAAGGTTTTATTGTCCATGGTTCCATTTGTGTGGGAGTCTTGCAAAGGTTAGTAGTAATGAACCAAAGAAAGACATTTAACTCTTTGCTTCGTTGTTCATATAGCAAAGTAAATAAGTCTTCATCAGTTTTCTCAAGAGATGAGATTTTTGTTTTTGTTTTTTTAATGGGCTTCTTTACATTTAGTATGTAGTTTTAGCAATGAGAATTACAAATAATCATGAGAAAAATAAGTTACTTTCTTCTTCAGGAAGATAATATTCTTTTTATTTTATTTTATTTATTCTTTTTATTTTATTTTATCTTATCTCTGCATATTGTAATAAACAACTAATTTTTACTGACCTATAAGCCAGACACTTAATGCTTTACTACATATACATTTTAAAAATATACATATCCACGTACACATACATGTGTGTGTGTGTGTGTGTGTGTGTAGTTTTCAGAGCAATCAGAGAAATGCTTTTAGTACTCTCACTTCACAATTGTGGTAACTGGGAAATACAAATTTCAAACAACTTCCCCAAAGTCATATTAATGGCTATTAAATGTGAAGTCATGATTTGAACCCTGGCAAATCTATCTTTCAAGTCCATATTCGTACTCACTATGTGATTCTGCCTTTAGAAGTCATGTATAGGACTAAGTGCTTTACCTCTATTTTGTCATTTGGGCATCGCAGTAATAAACATAAGATTCTCCCAATTCCCAAAGTCTAAAATCATTGTACTGCAAAATAAAAGGGGAAAAAAGGAAGCCTATGACATACTTCAGAAATATTCCAAGCAGCTTAATACCACAGGTTTTGGCACATTTATTCAAGTTTGCAATATTCCACACTAGCCATGAACAAAGTTCTGAGCTAAGTGCTTGTTCTGAGCGAGGCTGCCGATGCTTCAAAGGAGCTTGCATTCTAGTTGGTGTGGTCTAACTTGTAGATAACCTCTATAGCATTGTACAAAATGATTTTGTTAACAGTGTTTTCAACCCATCCTTCCCCACAAAAACAGTCTCATTCTTACCAGTTCTGATGACAAATTCTGATCTGAGGCACAAGGGCTCAAAGGAATCTCTTTCGAATCTGTGGGACTCAACAGATAGTAGTAGCCTTTGCAACCTAAGTAAACTTTACTTCATTCCTATTTAGGAAATTTAATATCTACCTTATTTTTACCTTTGTACCTGAGTCCTTTTATTGATCTGCTTGGCATATAAATTCCTAGGAGCCAGTTTCAATTCACCCAGCATGCCAACCCAGGGATAGTGGTTCTAATTACAGCCTGGTGACCAGGACCTGACTATTTGCTGACAGAGTTTGATGATGCCAACTTCCTGCTTACAGTCCTTCCTTTCTAACTAACATTCACTCTCTATTTAATATTGACATTCTCTGACTAGCTCAGTAGAATTCAGTTCAGCAAAAACATATTGACTGTAAGGTGACTTAACATTCCATTTCTGGAGTCAAGTCTTGGCTCCATCATTTCTAGCTCTATGGCTCTGAAGCAATTACTCACCTTTCTGGGTCTAGTTTGCTCATCTCAAAATAATAACAATAACAAAAATAATAACAACAATAAAAATACTTTAGCTTTTCTATGTGTCAGGAACATAAGAGAAAATAAGAAAATCAGTTCCTTAAATGAAAAAAAAAATCACTAATAGTCTCAAAACCCATGAGATTATACAGAAATAAAAGGGCTACATATTCATAAGTGTAACCTTTCTGTTTCTCTGTGTGGGATTTTGTGTTGGGAAGTGTCATGTCTGGCATGATAAGGGATGTGGTAAGACTGAAACCAGACAAGAATACAGTGAAGAACTGAGGGATGCTGGAATTCAAGAGGCATAGATATGGAGACAAACCATGGACAAGTGTGACTTGATCAACGTACTTGTCAAAAAGAAGCTGGGAACAGAAGCCAAGTTGAGTTACCTCGGCAAGCAGGTGAGATTACTGAAAATGGCACCTGGGTAAGCAGTCACAAGAGCCTTTTAATTATGAAGACTGACATCTCTTGCCTCAAGCTACTTTTAATGAGCCTGGAGTCTGGGGTGTCTGTGACTCCTCTGGCAGCTGTACTGTCAGGTGCTGCCCAGCACTGAACAGGAGAAGCAACATCTCTAAAATCCTGGGTCCATTATAGTGTCAGAAAGTCATACAATCACAGAAAATATTTCATTTTCTTTTAACACCAGAGCACCAATTTCTACTTTGTTGGAGCATATTTCATTCTAAAAGTTCCAAACGTTTCAAAGATTCTAATGTGCAGCGTTGATAAAAAGGAAAAAAATTATCCATTCACTGCCCCTGTGTTAAGATTTTGATACTCTCACTAAATCAAGTTTAATTTCTATATAGATCTACAGAGAGAAGAAAGATAAATTTATATGTTTTTTGGTAAAATTAAGAATGAATTGCTGAAACAAATTAAGGTCATGATTTTATAGATATCTTGCAATAGCTTTGGTTGCACTTTATGGAAACAGAGTCAGAATCTTAGTTAACCCAAGGAAGATAAAACATTCTGTTCTTGAAATGAAGAAGGTATCAATTTTAGACTGAGGAAATAACGTTGTTTCTTCCTGTTTTTTAAGAAGGAAAATGTAGGAAATGTGAAAGTGTAGGGATGTGTTTGTGTGGCGGGGCGGGGGGCAGGGAGGAGGAGAGGGGGGAAAGGCAGGCGGGCTGAGGCCAACGAGGATATAAGGGAGAGTTCTGGAGCCCTTAAGTGTAATCAGTAGTAAACTCCAAATGAACCAACTTTTATGTACTACTTTCACTATGCTCGAAGGCTACTGTTGGTTATACAATTCAGTGAGCTTCCTCCAAGGCCAAAGCTTCATCAAAAAAATTAAGAAAAATTTCAATTCGGTGGCTGGATTGGTGTACATATTAGCAGTGATTAGCTGCATTCATGAATCTATAATCACACCTGCAAATGAGGAAGGAATCTATAGAAATAGGAAGCATTTCTAAAGCCATGAATATGCATGTGTGTTGCCAGAAATATCACAATAAAAATAGTTTGTAAGTATCCAGGATCCAGCAATACTTTTATTTTCCAGATGTCAGAACTCAGCCATTAACTAAAACAGATAATAAATATGAAGTTCAATATTTAGAACTTCATGTTCATGATGCTCTTATCAGAAAAGCCAGTTTTACGTGTATCACAGTAATATAACGGATTCTGAGAAGTGGTTTGAGGAAACCAGGAAAGTTCAGTGCCTATCTCCCCTCATAAAAGAGTATTTATATGTTGGCTGATGTCTGACTGCCTCCATTAAAACTTTACTTTTAGCTTATTAAAGCTGTGTTCAGAAATATAACTAAAAAAAAAATAAGAGAAACTTATACCTCCAAATTTAAAAGAAACAAATCACCATCAGTCTTTTAGCTGTAAAAATCTTGAATCCCAGATTCTTTCTTATGGGGTTTTTTCAACAGAGACTATTAGAGAAACCATGAGGTCTTTGAGGTGTTGAAGACTTGAGTTAAATATATGTTGGTAATATTGTGATTTAATCCAGTTAAATATATTTTGTGGTACCTGAAGACAAAATATTATATATATTTTCTGATTCTCTAATCTTCCATTTCATAATATTATTTTGTATCTTCATATTTCATGAATAATGGTGACTGAGAATTCTGGGTGTATGAAAATGAGACTTACTGAGAAAGAAATAGAAACATTTTAAGCTTCAGAGATGTTGGGAGTTTAATTTTTTTCTAATTACATTGTTTCTTTCCTTTTGTATATTTATAGCTTAAATTACCAGCTTTGTGAATCATACATCGATGTCATAGATACTCATTTGTTAAAAACCTCTGAGAGAAAAACAATGGCACAGTCTTAGATATAAAGCAGGTTTTTGAATAGAAATAGCGATTAACCTAATAAATATGTGCCAAAGGTGAGGAATCCTTTGGAATAACCATTTCCATTAAATCCATACTTTATATTCTAATAGATCACTTTGCTATCTAAAAAGACATTACTAATTAAAGCAACAAGAACTATTTTTTTTTTTTTTACCTTGAACAAGTTAGGTGTCTTTTTTGACAAATAGATTTTCTGTGGGCAAACATTCACATTAGTTCACCTAATTTAATTAGGAGAGAAATTGAGTGATAATAAAATGTGATCCTAAAAATGCAACTCTTGAGATATTAGTTCAGTCTTAGAATCATGATATCATAGTATATGAACATGAGAAGCTAATTTAATATATATATTTTTTAAATCTGCTGTAAGCCAGTTGCAGCATTAGGTGCTAACTGTTCAATGATAAAGATGAGTTTACGCCCTTTTAGATTCCAGAATCCAGAAAGAGAAATAAAATAATATCACACAGTACACAATATAATGTGGTGCCTGATATTATATGAAAATGTAAAGCATTGTAGTGACATGTACTGGGGAACCTAAGCCAGTCTTATGAGTAAGAACAACTTTTTAGAGAAAATTACTTTAAGCTAAGACCTGTGGAATAAACAAAATATCAACAAAAGGAAAACTAGATAGAATTTTCAAAGTAAAAAATAAATAATTAAATACAAATCATAGCAGGCCTGAATATGCGAGATATCACAGGGAAACTTAAATGAATTCTCTGGTGAGAATTCTCTGGTCAGAATCAGAGTAGAGTCTGGAAGAAAAAAAATCGACCATATAATGTAGATCTTTCTAAGCCATGCCAATGATTTGGACCTCATTTTTAGATCAACAGAGAGCATGGTAGGATTTTAATCTGAAACAAAATATGTTGTCTCCACTACTTTGGCCAAAAGAATGAATTCTGTCTATAATTTAGAGTTTAGAAGTGAATACTTAGTATTAAATAGAATTTTTTTTTCATTATATCTTTCTTTTTCCCCTTTCTTCCTCATCGTCTCTTTCTATCTTTTGATCTTCCTTTATAATTTTGTTCTCTCTGACAGAATTGTTGACTGTATCCTAATGGATAAGTAAAAGTGGTAGGTATATATAATCAGTCATTCATCTATATCATGATACATGTTACTGAAATGACAAGTGCAAATCTCTCAATGGCTACAAATGAACTAACCAAATTCAGTAATGAATAAAAAGTGATTAAAATATTTAATTTTTCTAACATAATTTTACATGTAAAAATTCAACAATATAAATAATGGCACAAAATGAAACTCATAGTGGCAGCAGCTATTACAGCTAATTTTGGATAGAGATAGAGTTATTGATAAATCAAAACTTAATTATGATATACATAGAAAATAATGAATCCTGGTGAATATATTTTAGTAAAATAAGAAGAAAAAAATGGAAATTGTTTAAGTACTTAATAGGAAATTGATCAAACAATTAAATTGGCTCAATGAGTTGTTCACTACTAAAATACTTGATACAATTATCACTCTATGAAATAAAAATAGACAAAATATATAAAACAATGTTTTTTTTTTTTTTAAAGAAACTGGACGTCAAGTAATGAATGGCAGTGATCACTGAGAAGTGGAAAGCAAATTAGATAAACCCAGTGATTACTGCTATGAGATAGTTTCCAGGCTATGAAAAAAACTCATACAGAGTCTAGCAGACTCCTTCTGTCAAGGTGTTGGAGCTGAGAGTCTGGGGAGATTGAGTCAACTAGAATTTGAAGCGCAGAGTACCAGAAGAGAAACACCTGCATAGAAAGAGAACTGAGAAAATATGAAGATCTCTCTCAAGTAGTCCACTGAGTATTGGTGTATACAAACATGTAAAGAAACTACTAAAGTTCAGCAAAAGAAAAAGCATAAAAGGGTTACAGGCAATAGTGCCTGGTACTAACAGAGTTGATGATATTGCTTGTTCTAACAGACAGAAAGGAAAATTTCATGACTCTTAATACATAGTGTAGAGTAGGTAAATAGGTTCTGTCTTTGTAGTAGGGATAATTAGGTCTAGATAGAGCAATAGTTTCATTTCTAGCAAGTCCTAAAGCAAGCCCCAGGAAAATAAAACTGTTTAAAAGGATATTAATTATGTTTCAAAAGAAATTTCAAGAATACTTGTAAAAAACATTTGTTACAATTTAAAATGTATGTCATACAGTGAAATAAACATTCAAAGAGGCAGGAAAATACTACCCATAGAGAAAGTCAATCAATTTACACTGCTCCAGAACTAATACTGCTGTTAAAATTAGTAAACAAGGACATTAAACAGTTATAACTACATTGTGTATGTTCAGAAAGTTAAGTAGATATGCAAAAATATTTAAAAAACAAAAATCAATTTTTTACAGATGAAAATTAAAAATCAATAATAGAAATGTCTCTGAAAAACCTCCAAATATTTGACACTAAATATCATACTTCTAAAGAGCCAAAGGTCAAAGAAAAATTAAAAGGAAAATAAGAAAATGTTTTGAACATAATGAAAATAAAAATATTACATATAAGATGTGTGATACAGCTAAGGTATCACATAAAGAAAGTTTTATATCATTAAATACCTATTTTAGGGGAAAATTTCTCAAATTAATGAGATTAGTTTCACACACACACAAAACCCTGGAAAACTAGAAAATATAAAGCAAACCTAAAGTGGAAGGAAGCAATAATAATGAACAAGTTAAAGTTAAACAAAAAAGAAAAAAAACAAGTATGAAATCAAAAGCTAGTTTGTTGAAAAGATCAATTAAATTGATAAACCTCGAGCTAAACCAGGTTGCGTGGGTTAGTGGGGAGAAGAAATGAGAGAGGTAACATGATACTGCAGATAGTATATGGATTCAAGGTAATTATTATGAATAACTTTGTTCCTATAAATTTGTCAGCATAGACAAATTAACAAACTTCATGAAAGACAAAAATCACCAAAGTTTACTCAAGGATAGAAAATACAGAATCAGAACTGCAACAAGAAAAAAAAAAGTGAGGATAGTTTAAGGGCCTCTGGAACAATATCAAGCATACCAATATTCACATCAGAGAGGTACCAGAAGAGGAGAAGAGAGAGAACAAGGAATTGAAAATCTATTTGGAAAAATAATGACAGAAAACTTTCCTATCCTAGTGAAGGAAATATACAAGCCCAGGAAGTGCAGACAATTCCAAATGAAATGAACTCAATGAAACCCACACCAAGACACATCATAATCAAAATACCAATTACTAAAGACAAAGAGAGAATCTTAAAAGCAGCAAAAAGAAAAACAGTTACCTACAAGGTTGCTCCCATAAGACTATAAGTTGATTTCTCAACATAAACTTTGCAGCCAGAAGGGATTAGCAAAAAATATTTAAAGTGATGAAAAGCATGGATCTATAACCAAGATTATTCTACCCAGGAAAGCTATCATTTAGTATCAAAAGATGTATAAAGAGCTTTCCCGACACAAAAATGTAAAGATGTTCATCATCACCAAGCCAAAATTACAGGAAATGTTAGAGGAACTTATTTAAGAAGAAGGAAAGAGAAAAAAAAGATAAAAATATGAATAATAAGATGGCAACAATTATTTATCTAGCAAAGTTGTTGCTAGATATGAAATTATTGGATTAAATGGATTAAATGCTCTGATCAAGAGATAGGATGGATGAATGGATATGAGAACAAGACCCTTACATATCTTGCCTATAAGAGACTCATTTCAGATTGAAAGACACATACAGACTAAAAGTAAAGGGATGAAAAAAGACATTTCATGAAAATGGAAACAAACAAAAAGCTGAGGTAGCAATACTTGCACAAGGCAAAATAGACTTTAAAACAAAGGCTATAACAAGAGACAAAGAAGCACCCACTTACGCTACTTCTGGATATTTATTTGAAGAAACCCAAAACACTTTGGAGGGACATGTGAATCCATATGTTCATTGCAGCATTATTTACAATTGCCAAGATAAGGAGGCAACCTAGGTGTCCATCAATAGATGAATGGTTATAAAAAAAGTGGTACCTATAAGTGATGGAATATTACTCAGCTATGAAAAGGAATGAAATCTTGCCATCTGCAATAACATGGATAGACCTAGAGGGTATTGTGCTGAGTTGCATAAATCAGACAAAGACAAATGTCATATGTAGTATTAGGGAACAGGATAAACAACATAAACAAACTCAGATACAGAAAGCATTTAGATGGTTGTCAGATTGGGAGTGGGAGGATGGGAGAAGGATTGAGGGGATTAAGAGGTAAAAATTGGTAGTTTAAAATATTCATGGGGATATAGAGTATAGCATGGGGAATACAGTCAGTAGTATTGTAATAACTATGTATTGTGTCAGGATTTATCGGGGTGATCACTTCATAAGTTATATAAATGTCTAATCACTGTGGTACACCTGAAATTAATATAATATTGTATTTCAACTATAACTGAAAAAAATAAAATGTAAAAATTTTAAAAATAAAATAAAAAATAAAAAGTAAATTATAAATCTCAAAAAGGTCAATTTACAAAAATTGGTTATGTTTTTGTACACAAGAAATAATCTAAAAATGAAATTAGGAAATTAGTTGGATTCATAATAGCATCAAAACTAGTAAAATACTTAGAAATAAATTTAAAGAAGTACAAAACTTATACTTTCAAAACTAAAACACACTATTAAAATAAATTTTAAAATTCATATGGAAATGCAAGATCTTCAGTTAGGCAAAAATACCTTAATAAAATAATAGCATATTGAGAGAACTAAAAATACATGATTTCAAAACTTATTTTAAATGAATGAACATATTCAGTGTTGGTGTGGATGTGGAAGATTTGGAACTATCATGTAATCCTTCTAAGAATAGAAATGATACTACCACTATAGAAAAAAAAAATTGAGCAGATTCTTGTAGGTTAAATATATCTATACCATATGATCCAACCATTTTACTCCTAAGTATTTACCCAAGAAAAATGAAATCGTATGCTCATACCAAGGCTTTGACATTAATATTCACAGCAGCTTTATTTGTAATAGATCGAATCAGTAGCAATTCAAATAAGAACAAGCAAATGAGCAAACCATAGTAGATTTATACATATTCAGCAAGAAAAAGGAATGGACTACTGATATATGTAACAGCATACATATGTCCCAAAACATTTATTCTCTGTGAAATTAGCACAACCATAGGAGTATAGAGTATGATACCATTTATGTAAGATTTGAGAAGATTCAAACTAATTGAGAATGGCATAAAGAAAATCAGTAGAGGCCATGCCAAGGTGGGAGTAGAGCGAGAGCAGAAATATACTGGAGGTTAAGATTACAAAGAAGCATGAAGATTTTCAGCGTGATGGATATATTCAAATGCTTATTGTTGGGATGGTTTTACAGACATATACATACATCAAATTTATTAAATTGTACACATAAAATATGTGCAATTTATTGTATACCATATATACCTCATACAGTTGGTTAAAGAGCATTTGCATTTAAAACTTTCTCTTAGGTAAAAACGATAGGGTCACAATATGACCATTGCCAAAATGACAGGTTTCCATATCTGAGTCATTTCTGAAGGAAGGGAGCTAGATGATTAGAGTCACACTTTAGAAAGCTTTTTAAAATTATTTTTATTGTTTTTATTATGGCAAAATTAGTTATAGACCTCTTCAAAGGCTCTTGCACTAAAATTCAGGTAAAAATGATGATGCATTGAATTGGTGATTTTAGGGGTTTGAATGGTATCCAGGGATATTTACAAGGGAAAACATAGGTAGGACATGATGACTAATATGTGGGTAATGGATATAAAAGAATCAAAGAACTTAGATTCTCATTTGGGATACTGAGCAGGTGGTGCTATGCATTAAAGATGTGCCTTGTACAAAAATTTATTTGTCAAGAAAATGGGGAGAATTTAGTGACATATTTGGAGAATCAATGTGATGTTGTGTGTGAGAATATAGAACATATATATCAGTAAAAAGAAAGGTAATGACGGATAACCATAGATACTCACAGTCTGGATTATGAACAAGATAACAGGGATAGGAGACATGTAGGATTTATTTGTGACAAGATTTCTTGAATAATTATCCCCAAAGCTCCAGTACTACTTGAGTAGGGAGTCAAGGAGTTGGTTTCCTCCTCTCTAGGTGCTTTTACATCACCTAATACACAGGTTACCCAGTGTAGGCACCTACTCTATAATATCACCAGTAAATAATTATTATGCATCTGCTTTTAAATGGACAGTGACAGGAACCACTCTCTGGGAACAGCAGTTTGTCTTAAACAGTTGCTAAAATTATTGAAAGATCCAATTTTTATATTAAATTCCAAATATATCCTACTTATTTCAATTAGAATATTTCTGCAGGTATATTTCAGTACTATGTGAAACACTATGATTATATTGAATAAGGAATTATAAATTGTGCCTATCCTTGACTGACACAGCTTACTGAATTTCTTATTGATTCTTTGTCCATTAAAGCACAAAATTTAAGGTATATTTATTCTATATACCATCTCTTCAAGTATTTTAAAACAATGCTCAAACCCATCTTAATTCTACTTAGGCTGACTCCAGTTTTCCAAATTTTTTTTTAGTTCAACCTGATATTTATTAAATGGATATGCTTCAGTTTATAGATGTGACACCTCCTAAAGTATGTCAAAAAGATATGATTTCCAATTCAAATAAAACTTGCAAATATTAATGCAATTGAACATTATTTCTGATCATGTGGTAAGCTAAATCACTGTTGAGTCACATTCAGCCCTTAAGTAAATAGAGAGTGATGGAAAACATAGGCCTTATTAGTTAGTGTTCTTACTTAAAGTTAATAGAACCCACTCAAATTTAAGCTGAAAGAACATTATTTAGGGGTAGATAGATAAGTCACTGAATTATGGGAAGGCTGAGCTTTCTTGGATCACATGTATATATATATATGTGTGTGTGTGAGTGTGCACCTTTTTTTTAAGCGAGGCAACCCTTGGTTGCCTCACAGATTGCAAGCACCTTATTAGCTTACAACTCCTTATTTATTTGTTTGTTTGTTTGTTTATCTATCTATCTATCTATCTATCTATTATTTATTTATTTAATTTTTTATGTCTACAGCACCTAGTCTTCCGAGGTGGTCTCCCATCCAAGTACTAACTAGGCCCAACCCTGATTAGCTTTCTGAAATCAGAAAAGATCGGGCTTGTTCAGGGTGGCATGGCCGTAGACTTGGAATCACTTTTAGCCACACTGCAGCACTAGTCCTCAACAAGGCTGCTGCCATTACCACAATCAGGAAGCTTTAACTCAGGAGGCTACCAGAGAACTGTCACAGCTGCTAGTGACAGAAGTACACCACTTCTGCCACAGTTCAGGCACTACTAAATTAGAATCTGATACACCAGCTGCCAATTTAAGAATATGTTTTCACTGCCATAATCAGCATGAAAAACATAGATGATCCTGAGCTGAATGATGACTTTTCGATATAGTAACAAAAACATAAACCATGAAATAATGAATTGATAGAACAGACTTTACTAAAATTATTTTTTTGATATGCAAAAGACACCATTAAGAAAATGAAAAGACAAATGGCAGACTAGGAGAAAATATTTGCAAAAGACGTTTCTGATAAAGGACTTTTATCCAAAATATACAAAGATCACTAAAAATTCAACAGTAAGAAAACAAACAGCTAATTAATAAATGGGCCAAAGACTAATAACTCACTAAAGAAGATACAAAGATAGCAAATAATCACATATGAAAAGATGATTTACATAAAACGTCATCAGAGAAATGCAAATTAAATCAATGAGATGTCACTACACACATATTAGAATTGCCTAAATATGGAACACTTAACGATACCAAATACTGGTGAGGATGTGGAACAACAGAAAATCTCAATTCATAGGTGGTAGAAATGCAAAATTGTACAGCAACTTTGAAAAACAGTTTGGTGCTTTCTTATAAAGCTAAATATACTCTTACATATGATCCAGCTAACATACCTCTTGGTATTTACCATAAAAGCTAAATACTTATTCCACACAAAATAAGCACATGTATGTTCATAACAGCTTTACTTATGATTACCAAAACATGGAAGCAACCAAGATATCCTTCAGAAGGTTAATGGATAAACAATCTGTAGTACCTTCTGATAATGAAATATTATTCAGTGCTGAAAAAAAAATGAGCTATCAAGCAATGAAAAGGCATGGTGAAAACAAATGTGTATGTATTACTAAATGAAAGAGTCAAATCTGCAAAGCTACATACTGTATTGTTCCAACTATATGACATTTTGGAAAAGCAAAAGTATGATAATAGTAAAACGATCACAAGTTGGGGTAGGGATGAAGAATAGGTAGAGCTCAGAGGATTTTTATAGCAGCAAAACTACTATATATAGTACTATAAGAATACATATACATATATAGACAGGTATATATATGCACATATATACACATATATATACACACACATATATACATATATATACATATATATGTACTATATATAGTACTATAATAATACATATACATATATATACACAGATATATATATATAGATATAATACATATACATATAAATAATACATATACATATATATACACATAATACATATAATATACATATATAATAATATACATATATAATAATACATATACATATATATACACATATACATATATATCTATCTATATATCTATATATATCTCCCAACCCACAGACTATACCATACCAATAGTGAATCCTAATGTAAATTATAGACTTTGGATGATAATGATGTGTGAATATAGGTTTGTCAATTATAATGAATATACCACTCTGGTAGGGGATATTGATAATGAGGGAAGCAATGTATGTGTATGAGTAGGAAACACCTGTACCTTCTGCTTTTTTTTTTTCTATGAACCTAACACTGCTCTAAAAATTGTCTATTAAAAACCATAGATGGCTCATTGCATGTCTCTTTACCCGTAAAACTCAGCTCTAAATCAAAGTCATAAATATTGACATATGATTGTCAAACCTAAGTGGCTCAAATGCATCCTGGCTGCTAGGGAGCCCGACAATGTAGGTTGATAGATTTCACTTTGGAATGATGAGATTTATACCTTACAAAACTGTCAGTATGGGAAGAGTGGTCAAAAATATTTGAGGTAAATTATGCTCTTTTCTAATCCTTCTCATAACTATTCCACCTAAGATATATTTTTACGGTTACAACAGAACACATTTGTGCCTATCTTGGCTACAAGTAAATCCTGCGAATCTGCTTTCTGTCTTTCCCCAGAGGAACCTGTGGTCATTTACTAGTACAACTTCACACTGGGCAATGAATAGTACTCAGAATTTCTACGATATAAAATATATTGTTTCTAAATTGATGTTAATCTCCAGAGAACTGAAAAGACACTGTGTTTCATTCGTCTGAGGATTTATAAAGTCAAGAGATCAATTGTGATTCAAGTCAGTCTTACAGACCAATCCTATTGTTATGTTTCCAGTCTCAACATATAGATCTATAACACCTGGCAGAAAAATGCATGAGTTCCCCAGCTAGTGTGAGGACTTTTATGATAGGAAGGGCCTAGTATGAGTCTCTGAAATAACCCTACCACCTGTACCTCCTTTTGAAATTGCAGCACTGTATTACTAGGGGAAATTATAGAAATAAGTACGTAAGAGCTGCCATATGACCCAGCAATTCCACTTTTGGGTATTTATCTGAAGAAAACAAAGATACTAGGAAAAACATATAGTTCACCCCCTATGTTCATTGCAGGATTATTTACAATAGCCAAGATATGGAAGCAACCTAAGTTTCCATTGATAGGTGAAGGAATATAGAAGATGAGGTACATATATACAATGAAATATCACTTAGCCATAAAAAAAAGAATAAAATTTTGCCATTTGAGACAAGATGGATGAACCTATAGGGTATTATGCTAAGTAAAATATATCAGACAGAGAAAGATGTACTGTATGATTTCATTTATATTTGGAATCTGTAAAAAAGAAAAACATTTTTAACAACATGGATGGATCTTGAGATTATCATGCTAAGTGAAATAAATCAGAGAGAAAAAGTTGAGAACCATATCATTTCACTCATACATGGGACATAAAACTGAAAGCAATAAACAAACAAGACAGACAAACAAAAACTGATAAACACAGACAATAGTTTGGTGGTTATCAGAGGGAAAGTAGGGAGCAGAGAGGTAAATAAGGGTAAAGAGGGTCCAACATGGTGACATGAAGAATTTTAACTTTGGGCAGGGAACACACAATGCCATATACATATGACATATAGAATTATGCACTTGACACCTATATAATTGTATTAACTGATGTCACCCCAATAAATTTAATTAAAAAAACAATAGAAATGAATAAACAAAACAAAATAGAAAATAGACCCATAGATATAATCAATTGATGATTGCCAAAAGGAGAGGATGGGTAGATGAGTGAAAAACATTAAAATAAAAAGGAAAATGTGGTAATTGCTATCACATTCTCTCAATATTGGGGCAATGAATAAGCCACGTATGTCATGGGAAATGACTGTGGATGATCCCAAATGCAATCAGATGGTGATGCCAATTACAACTTCAGTTCTAAAGGTGGTACCTTTATAGGAGCTGATTAACATGGTTCGTAGTGTCCATTGTCCAGTTTCTGACTCAGAAACAATGCTTTTCCTTCTCATCCTTAGGAGAATAGAAAATAAGTAATGCTAGGGAAAATAGTCTCACCTTATGCTAAGTCAAAGCCCCACTCTCTGTCATATTGTAGGCTGTAGGGATGTGGAGCTTCATGATATTTTATAGAACATCATGTTCATACATGACATTGATAACATTGATAACAGCTTATAAGACAGAAAGTAGCAAGAGCTCCAGGTGCCTTAGGATCCTGCTCCATAGGTAAGGTTTCTAGTCTAGTTATCTTGTCTAGTCATTTAGGGCTAAGAAAGATAATCTACTTTAAAGTGTAAAATACATTGCTTTACCTTGCACCCCTGACACACAAAAAGCACAACTTAATGTGTCTCATATTTTGAAGATAATATATACCACATTTAGGAATGCTGCTTTGATTCATTTACTGATTTACCTACAAGGCTCAGCACCGAATTGACCTATAAGCAAGAAAAGAGGGCCCTTTAGTTCTAGATTATGGTTCAAATTGCCCAGGCACTTGGATTTTATAATCTAGCAGACCCAATGATGTTAGAAATATTGTGGTAGATGGTAGAGTTGTATGAAACTTCTGGAAAGCTGTCATAGACAGATAACAGCATAGACCTGTTAAACCATGCATTTATCTACCAATAACTATTTTCCATTTGAAATGTAGCTCTGCCTTGTTACTGGTAGTTTGTAGAGTGAACACCTGTTCAAGGGGTACCACAACTATGCAATTTGTATTGCACATCATGAATTGTATGATGTGATCCACCGAACCATAAAATTGGATGAGCACAGTACATTCTATTGTAAAATGAAAATTAGACTTGGCCACATAGGTCTAGGAAAGTACAAATAAAGTGTATAAACAGATGGCTTAGACTCCCATGGTACCTGCTCCTATTGCTTCACTGACTCTCCCTCAACTGTAGATATGACCTCATGGGGAGTTTCCCATGACCAGTTAATGGAGTAAGAAAAGTTTGAGTCTGTTTTTCTGTTAAATCTTCAAGATATACTGGTATTGGCTGGAATTGGACTGCCATTGCTTACAGCTGGACTCAGTGACAGCCCATGAAAACACTAGTGAAGGAAAATCTTTATAATGTTTCACTTCCTAAAGAAGGAAAGATGGCCTGAAATCTGCATCTGCAATGATTTATGAAGGGTGGCTAATGAATTGATTGGTAAAGAAAGCAAGATAGGGGTATTCTCCAAGAAGATCTGGAAAATAAGAATATAGGTGGACATTTTAGAATGGACATAATGTAGAGATATGAATGTCTTATCTAAATTCCCATTAGGGAAAGGTCTATTTTGGTATAAAGTGTCAACAGTCTGCTAGACTAGATGATCCATCCTGTGGATAATGGTGTGTTTTTTTAACCAAAGTCATATCTCTTCCTTAATGAGTCCGTGAACATAATGGACATGAAGAAGACTGTGTATGCACATGACAAAATAGACATTCCCTCAAGAAAGCTGATCTGAGTGCCTACTCTGCCCAAAGCAGACACTAATGAGTCTGCAGTGTTGAATTACATTCTAGGGATCCAGGCAAAAGAATGAACCAGGCAAGAGGCTTATTCTTTTCAATCTTTTTCATGGTTGAGTGGAACTTTGTACTAATATGAGAATAGCTTGAAGCACTTCTTGTCAACATCAACTTCCATACATTTAGATAATCCCTTATGTGTTTTATCTTACATACATCATATCTGATTAGAAGACAAACTTTAAAGGAAAGGTAGTAGGTAGAGATACGCATGCCGAGTATTCGCTGATCTTATCACATGCCCAATGACCCCAAAGTAGAACGAAGCAGTGCTAAATAGAAGTAACTTCTGGTATTTTATGCCTTAAACAGATGGCCAACTATATGATTCTCTTCTTCATTTAAATTGAGAAAAGTGAGGCTCATAGTGGTAAAGTGGTTATTAGACTAATGATGTCCATTAAGTGGCATACCTGGAATATTAATTGGTATCTATAATTCTAAATTTACAGTCTTTTATGTGGCATTTAAAACATCAAGCGCTATCTAATTTACCTATGGAACTTCAACTTTCATTAATAACTTTCAAAAGACCTGTGTTTTATTCCCATCAAAGTACTCAATTATTCTGGAAAATATACATTTGTTGTTTTTGTTGTTGCAAACAGTCTCTGAGATGCCAGAAATACAGAAATAAAATACCTAGTTCTTGATTTCAAAGAACACACAACTTAATTTGTAAACTGCCAGCCTGCATAAATATGAATGTAGTATATCTTGCTTCATTCAACAAATATTTACCCAAAATTGACTATGCAGGTTCTAGGGGTAAACATAGATGAAAGAATTAAAATTCTTTAATTATTTAATATTAAGAGATAGATAAACAGGAAAATTATAATACAAGGTTGAATATGGTAAATAACCAAGAGAAACATGACATGAAAATATGGAGTTTCTATAAAACTGTGTCTCAAGTCCAATTTCTGATTATTCTAGATGAAGTTTGTCTTTTGTATTAAGAAAGGACATATCATTTAATATGTCATCTCTATTAGTTATAAATGGCAAAACACGACAGTGAGGAAAGCTGACATACCATCTTTAAATGTTAACCTGTTGGCATATGTCAAATAACTTATAATTTAAACTAGCTTAAATATAGGGTGATAGTTTCCTTTTTTCTTTTTTAAATGGAAATGATTGATGGGTAATTTTTTCAAGTGATAAGAAATGGAGAAACTTCAGTACAACTCTCTACAACATAACAGTAAGTCATTAATATAGCTCAGTTGAGTTTCTAAGTATTTTGAAAATAAAATTTGATAGAGATGCTATGGGAGAGAATATAGAATTTCCATGATTAGAAGAATTATGTCCTAATGATGGAAAAAATAATGAGCATTTTAAGCTATTGAGTCTTCATGGGTGGAATAGTGGAGAAGGAATTGCAAATTATTTTTTTTTATAAACTCTAAATTGGAAGGAATATGCGTAAATATTTATTATTTATCATAGTTTGACCTTTAATACCCTTAGAGTCAGAATGGAAACCTAAAGCACTAAGGCTAGATAGTTTGGCCACAGAGCCAACATCTTAATACTAATAGCATTTTACAAAAATATTTCAAGATGAAGTTTGACTTAATTTTGATTTTTATTCCTCCAAATTTTTATTATTACTGAGATGGTAAAACTACAGCAGCTATCTGGTTTAGTATATTCTATTGTATGTATTAAACCAATCTTATGACACACTATCAAACAATTTATGCCTGAACAAATATCCTATAAAACCTCTGAATCTTCAGCAATGCCTCTAACAATGACAATTTTTTGAATAAAATATACATATGATGTATTATTGAATTTTCACTTGAAACCTAATTTTATTAACTAGCATCACCCAAATAAATTTAATTTTAAAAAAATTAAATAATCTAATAGATTATTTAAATATAATAGCTGGTAAATATAAATATATAAAATCTAATAAATATATATATATAATCTGACTTGACTTTTTCCTGCTTTCCTGAAATTAACCTCTGTAAAATAACCTAACCATTTTCAAAAGTTTATTTTCTGAGCACTATGCTTAACATTTTAGTGGAATATGTAGTTTGAGTCTCAAAACTTTTTTATTATCCTCATTTTATTTATTTTTCAGGCTCACAGCAGTTATGCTGTTATTAAGTTGTGGAGCTCATACTGTGCCAAAAGCAATGGTCTTTATTTCTACTCTTACTGTTTGTCTTCTGCATTTCAGTATTTTATCAAAGCTTTCATCTTATCTTTGTTTATCATTTGACTAATCTAGCTTTCTTACTATTTTTGGATCCCCTAATTTTAAATCTATATTACCAGAACCGTTTTTCAATCTGCTAGGAATTTTACCTGGACATATTATTAATTTTTGAGCTTCTAGCACTTAGTATGTAAACATTTGTAAATTAAAATCATAAATATTGCCATTAAAAAGTTGAAAAGTTGACTATATAGAGAATTGAAGTAACCTTTTTCCTAAATAGATTTACCTTTAACTTCTCTACTTTTACAATTTACAACAATCAATTGACCTAATTTTACCATGTATTTAAATATCTTCATTTGAACACTCATATCTTTAGTTACCAATATTTATGCATATTATTGATTATATATAATTTATATACATAATATAGATTCGTTTGTATCTCATTATTTCTAACTAATTACATCATTAATATCCTTTTTCATCTTTATGATTCCAAATTCTCTTCCATTTAACTTATTTTGTATACTTATTTGTCAGGTAAATCTTTATCAGATATTAAAATACGTAATATCCACTCAAATTGTTTAATTCCAATCCCTTTTCTGAGCTACACCAGGAAGAAAACTGGCAAAACTTTTGTAATAAAAAAAAGTTTCACATATTAATTCAATAATTTCAGAGTCTTTGAAAAAAATAATCTCTTGAGAATTCCCAACTGATGATATTTGCAAACATTTTTAGTAATTTTAACTGTGTCATTTTTTAAAAATAACTTTTCTTCAAAGGTAATTAGATATATGCTATTATACATTAAAGTCAAGATTTTAAAAGTTGAAAACTTGGTGACATAGTTTTATATGGTAGTTTCATTTTATTGGTGTGAATGATGTTTTTGTCTAACTATGGAAGTTAAATTTAACTAATGATTCATTATATCACCAGGCCACTCTCAATGTTTGTTTTACTTTCAAAGCATATGTTTGACCTTAAATGATACAGACTAAAATAGACACTATTAACTATTTTAGTTCAGCAATAAAATTAACAAAGGAGAGAAGGAAAAAAAGACTGCCATGAATAATAAAGCTTAAACTTAATATTTGATTGGATATGATACTATTCCTAATTTTTAAAATATGAAAAATATAAAAATTCTTTAAAACATTTTATTTTAAACAGTAACTTACATGTTAATTTATACTATAATGTCCATCAATAATTGATTGGGCACACATGATATTTGTATTCTCAAAACAGATAAGAAATTTTACAAAACAAGATAATTCTCTTTATGGAGACTTTTTGCCAGCCTAAAATATACCAATCAATTCTTTTCACACTTATACATGGGTTAAGTTATAAAAAGTTTATTTGTATACTTGTTTTTTAAAATAGTTATGCTTTGTGTAAAGAAAAACATTTCTGCAACTATTTTACAGAAACTAGAGATTTATACACACATGTAATGAGAGTCCCGGCAATGGCCGGGTCAAATGGAGTGAAATCTAGTCTAGGAAATAGGCCTGGCAAGATTTATCTCACTTAAATAATCTAATTCCCATGTTTACTCTCTGGATTTAGAGTATTGTTATTTTTGGACAATATTTGCTTAGTTATTCACTAAAAAATTTTTGAAAAACTATGTATCTCCTCACTCATTTTTAATTGACACATAAAAACTTCAATTAAGGTTTTAAGATTTAAATGTTGCACTGCCAATACTCTTGATGTCACAGGGGATGACAATACTAAATAGAAAACTCCAAATCAAAACTGTAAACTCAATTGAAACTCAGAAGGATTGGACTATAAATGTGAAGCTGATTTAGGAATTGTGTAATCAATTGTTCTTGCATGTACTTTTTATACACAAGAGTGAAGTATTATAAATTTTTAAACTTATTTAGAAATTTCTTGGAGATTAGAATATGTTGTATTTTTTAAGTGACAGCACATTTTTTTACCATCTAGCTTCTTCATAATAATATTGGTATTTATAATCTAAGGCCTTTTAGATGTTATGATATAAGCAGTACCTCTAGTATCTGAGCAAGCAGTGGATTTGAGGGGTTGGCAAACAGAACCTCAGAAACAAACAGAGAAGGAACTTTTGCAATGCTCTTAGAGTTGATGTTGAGTCTAGCTGAGGAACAATAAGGGTTGGGATGAACAGAACAAGGCAAATCTGAGAGAGCTTTGTAGGAAGTAAAATAGAAAAACCTATAATAGATTTGTGTGTCATGGGTCAGAGAGAAAAAAGAATAACTTCTCAAATTATAATTAACTATTAGTATTTTTAGAATAGCATATTTTTAGAATAGTATATTATTTTTAAAATGTTAAATATGTATAGGGACATAGTACAATAAATCCATAATTGTAAAATGGAAAAGTAGTGTATATGATACAAAGTAGTGCATACTACTGATCATAGTAATGCTCGTGCAAGGGTAAGGATAGGATGGTCACAGAGATTAATGAATCAATGTGTTTCCACAAGAGATTTTTGTGCTTTTTTTTTTTTTTTTTTTTTTTTTTTTTTTTTTGCTTTGAAAGAAGTTAATTATGTGCAACAAAAAGCATGTTCACCAAGGGCAGTATTAGAATGAAGCTGTGGAATATGTGAAAAATACCTAAAAATTAATCTAACTTTATCTATAAAGTATTAATCCAGTCTTTTAAAAATTAAATTTATAGGGGTAAAATTGGTTGATAAAATTATATAATTTCAAGTATACAATTCAATAATGCCTTATCTGTATATTGCATCATCTGTTCACTACCCAAAGTCAAATGGGCAGAAAGCCTGAACAGACACTTCTCCCAAGAAGACATGCAAATGACCAACAGATACATGAAAAGATGCTCAACTTCACTAGCTAGTAGGGAAATGCAAATAAAAATTCTAACAAGATACCAACAAGATTTGACCCAAAGTCAAATATTCTCTGTCACCATATATTTGACCCCTTTTACCTTTGTTGATCTCCTACCTCCCTCCATTTCCTCTGGTAACCACTAAATTGTAGTCTGTGTCTATGAGTTTTTATTTGTTTGTTTGTCTTGTTCATTTGTTGCTTTCAGTTCTATATTCCCCATATGAGTGAAATCATATGGTTCTCAACTTTTTCTGTCTGATTTATTTCACTTAACGTGATAATCTCAAGATCCATCCATGTTGTCACAAATGGCAGTATTTTATCTTTTCTTATGGCTGAGTAATATTCCATTGTATGTAAGTACCACACTTCTTTATTCAATCTTCTATGGAAGGATACCTCAGTTGTTTCCCTGTCTTGGCCATTGTAAATACTGCAGCAATGAATATTGGGGTGCATATATCTTTACAGATAAATGTTTTCAAATTTTTTGGAAGGATTGCTGGGTCATATGGTAACTCTATTCTTAATTTTTTGAGGGACCGCCATACTGTTTTCCATAGTGGCTGTACCAATTTACATTCCCACCAGTTGTGTATGAGGGTTCCTTTTTCCCCACAACCTCCCCAACACTTGTTATTATTTGTCTTATTGATAATAGCTATTTTAACAGTTGTGAGGTTGTATCTTGTTGTGGTTTTGATTTGCATTTCCCTACTAGCTAGTGAAGTTGAGCATCTTTTCATATATCCCTTAGTCATTTATATGTCTTCTTGAGAGAAGTGTCTGTTCAGACTTTCTGCCCATTTTTTAATTGAATTATTTGTTTGTTTGTTGTTGTTGTGGTGGTGGTGTTGAGTTGCATGAGTTTTTAAATATATTTTGTATATTAGACCCTTACTGGAGGTGTTTTTGCAAATACCTTCTCCCATTCAGTTGGTTGTCTCTTAGTTTTGTTGATGGTTTCTTATGCTGTGCAGAAGCTTCATAGTTTGATATAGTCCCATTCATTTATTTTTCCTTTTACCTCCCTTGCCTTTGATGTCAAACTCATAAAATCTTTTCTAGGTCCAAAGTCCATGAGTTTAGTACCTGTCTTTTCCTATGTAATTTATTGTTTCATGTCTTATATTTAGGCCTTTGATTCATTTTGAGTTAATTCTGGTATGGTGACAGATAGCAGGTTCATTCTTTTGCACATGGCTTTCTAATTTTCCCAGCACCATTTATTGAAGAGAATTTCTTTTCTCCACTGTATGTTTTTGACTCCTGTGTCAAAAATTATTTGACCATATATATGTGGGTTTATTTTGGTTCCATTGGTCTATGTTTTTCTGCCAATGCAATACTGTTTTGATTAATGTTGCTTTGCAGTATAATTTAAAGTCAGACAGCATGATACCTCTGGCCTTGTTCTTTTTTTTCTCAAGATTGCTTTGGCTATTCAGGGTCTTTTGTGATTCCATACAAATCTGATGATTTTTTTGTTCTATTTCTTTTAAAAATGCCATTGGGATTTTGACGGGGATTGCATTAAGTCTATATATTTTAACTATGTTGATTCTTTCAGTCTATGAACATAGAATATCTTTCCATTTATTTGTGTCTTCTTCAATTTTTTAAAATAATGTTTTATAGTATTCAGTGTATAAATCCTTCTCATCTTTTGTTAAGTTTATTTCTAGGTATTTTACTCTTTTAGTTGAAATTGCCAAATAAATTATTTTTTAATTTCTTTGTTTGAAATTTTATTGTTAGTATATAGGAACACAATGGATTTTTATAATTGATTTTGTATCCTGCATCTAATCCTTTTTTATTTGGAAATTAATAATTAATACTCTCTTAGGGTCTCCTGTTATATGATCTAAATAATTTCAATGCACCCTATTTATAAATTTATAAAATGTTGAAATAAAAATTCTACATTCTCTAATCACTTTCTTATATCCTTGAGTTTCTAATTCATCTCTTTAATTTTAATTTTTAATTATTTTATAATAAAAATGTTCCTAAGTCCTCGTTTAATGGTTAGAGCTGTGTTTCATTGATTGAGGAGTTATATCTCTAGGTAAAAGGACATGCATGGTTTGTTTTATTTGGAAGATGCTTTAGTCCCACATTGTTAGTTCCACTGGCTACTCTTCCAGCTGGGCATTGGCCATTGTTTCCTAATGAGTAGTGTAAACTGCCAAGGTTCTATTCATTGCTAAGGATTTCCCAGTCCTTTGATGAAAATATAATGTTTTGTTCACTGTGCACATCTGGCTAGGAGTTTGCAAATTTCTTTGGAGCTGAAACTCACTCATTACTGTTTTGTTGGTTTGGTTAATAGCAAGAAATCATTTATCTCATAGAGTGTATTACATTGCAAAGTACTATACATTTGTCCAAACAAAGACTTAAATGTTCACAAGTTTTAAAGGCTAATTAATGAATGTTAATTCATGAATCAAGTCTAGTTAATTTTCCTAAGAGACAACATATCATCGGTAAAAAAAAAAAAAAAAAAAAAGAAGTGAGAATTTGGGATAGGTACATACATGTTTTTCAGATATATTAAAATAAGAGGGAGATCTAAATGACTGTAAAAATAAAACCATGTAATTGAAGAATTGTTTGGCTGTTGTTTTGGTTCAATTCTTTATTATCAAATCTTTTCTCTGTTATTGGGATAAATTTTATATTACTAATACTTTTCAGTGTTTACCTTTCACTTTAACTTATTTCTCTTGGAAAAAATTAAGGAATCTTTTGACCTTGTGAGAAAAATAGATAATATGCCAAACTTTTGTCTTGAGTTTGAGAACTTAAAAAACCCTTCCACCATTTTGAATTCCTATAGTGCTTGATTTACAGCAAGTTCAAGAAGAATTTTTACTTTTACTTTAAAAATAGATTAATAATTCCTAATAATCTCAAAAGTACACAGTCATAAACAATAAAGTTCTTTCCATAAAAGTGCCATTTATATAGTCTTATTGACAAAAACTACAACAGGGAAGAAGAAAAATTATCAAAAAATTTTGTTTGTTTTCCTTTTATGTACATGATTGATTAAAAAAAATTCTCCTGTTTTTATAAAACCTATTAATATATAACAAATTTCTCTAAGTCGGGCCCTAATTTTGATTTGAAAGCATTGGGAGTTTCAATGCAATATGAGAAACAATTACTCTTATGTAAAATAAAACCCAAATCCAAGAATTACTGTTTACAAATTGATATTTGTTAGTACTACGTGCAAAAAGAAATGAAGGTGACCTAAGCCAAATTGGATGACTATCCCACCTGTTTCTTCGATAGCATGTTTCTTAGTGTGTAAGAATACCCTTAAAACAATGTAGTAAAAGTGGAAAATTTATTTTCTGTAAACACATTAAGTATTGAGAATTTGATCCTGATGTAATGTTTTAATATTTTGAAATATTCTGTGATATTAACTATGATTGATCTATTGTTTAGCAAACTTTGAGAATTGTATGTTAAATGAGCTGATATCATAATTTAAAAGAGTACCAAAATATTTTCCAAAGTGTAAGAAAGTTGATTTCATTCAAGTTTTTGAAATTTAGGAATGTCTCTAATTGGCAGTCTATATGAATATAACATTATCTGTTGTGGGCTTTGACCTTTTCAAAGATGTTCTCTTTCCTTGTAATTTGCATCAAACTAGCCACTGACATAAGAAAATTATCTTTAAAAAGTCATACTTTTATGTTTTCATATTTTAACTTTTGACAAGAAATATCTTGAGAACATTTTAATAAATTGTCATATTTCCATTATATTATACAATGCTGTGAATGAGCAGGCCTAGACCACCATTTGTATAATACATTATTTAGTGATACAATATATAAGAAAATATGATTCAGTACATATAAATAGAAAATAAAAATAAAATAAAAAATGGTTCAACAAAAATTTAAAAATTGAGGTATTGAATTGCATTGGGGAAATTCAATAAGCTTCATTTTATACCTGGTGCATTAGAGAAAAAAAGAGCCTATCCAAATGGAAGGATTCTTTCCAATTAAAACATCCACTGGATAGACATTTAGACTAGGGCTTGAATAAAGGTGCTGAATTAGAGGTTCATTAAAAAATAGAGAATTGTTAATAAAGAATAGAAATGATCATTTAACAGATAATAGTAATTGGATTGTCTTAGGAAGAAATATGACTAAATACAAGAAGAAAGAGCAACTAGAATCAAATTTTGGGAAAAAAATGTATAGGTTATTAGAGAAGGAAAACAGAAACAGTAATAAAGGAATCATTGGAAAAGTAGGAAAATGACTCAAAAATGTATTGTTAGCAGTAAAAGAAAATTTAGGTATTTTTACTGGTGTATCTCATTCTAATTTTTTATTTTTAATTTATTTTTTAATTAAGCTGTGAATAAATAAATAGTATGGTTTTTAATTCTCTCTCTCTCTCTCTCTTTCTCTCTCTCTCTCTCTCTACTTCTTCTTCTTCTTTCGGGTAGGGTGGATTTTCTTCTTCTCATTTGTGTCACATGTCTCACAACTTTGTAGTACAAGCCGAAACTTCTAAACTTCTTGAAGATTTGGCCCATCATCTTATTAATCCTCACAGCACTTTACATTAGAAGGATTCCTACTTCTGAATCTTTACTTCTGACCAGACCTTTCCCTTATATCCATCAAAATGCTTTTAATTAATTGATGGCCATCTACCTCTTACACCCACCATTCCCAATGATTACAGACCCACTGATCTTTTTTTCTTTAAACTCTCATACCATTGCATTTATTTCTAAATGTGGGAATTGAATACAAACCCTCTTGTATGTTATCTAGCCATTTATTTTATAGGTGAGGACTAGCTGTTTTTGAGGAACAGCTTAGATTGTATCTTTTTCAACCTTTCAAACAGTAGCTGTCAGGATGTTGACTACAAAGTTGGTCTGTGTTTATACATAAAGTGATTTTGAAAGTGGCATTTCCATATTTACTAAAAGGTATGATTTAAATCAAAGAAATGAAATCATTTGTTCTTGTCCAACTTTATCTCATTAATGTGTAAAAGACTTTAAAAAAACATCTTATCTTCATTGGCTCCATTAATTCAGTGGGTAAAAATGCATTTTGGACATTCGGAACATCCCCTTCAATTTGGTTGTTTGCATAAAACTAAAAAGGGTAAAGACTGAGACTCAAATTAAAGCAGAAATTGCATTCTGAATAGCCTTTTCTATTTTATATGATATTTTGATACACTTTAAAAGGGAATACATCTCAAGCTTCTTGAATCTGATTAATTTTAAAGATGAATATCTAAAGCTGGCTCTAAAATAGAATTATGGCAATGAAATAATAAGACAATTATATATTGCCTGCGTGCATATATCTACATGTTCTTTACAAAGTGTTCTTTCACTTAATGAAATTTTTAGCTCAGTCCACAATAACTTCTTTGACAGAGTGAAACTGTTAGAAAGACATAAGCATAGCCATTATAAGAAACTGATTATTAATAATAACTTCTAATGAATACATAGGAGCTATTTATTGTGATACTAGTAGATGATTATATACTAAGCCTATTGTACAGTGATTCAGTATAAATTAGATGAATGTTTTTCTTGTAAAGAATTTTAAACAGCAAATAACATTGACTATATTTATATAGCTAGAGGCCAAAAACAAACATTTTCTATTATTCGAACCAAAAGCTAAAGAGATATTTTAAGTGCACTGCATTTTTTGATGGGCATATAAATTTTGGGTCAAATCTCTTTTCTTTAAGGTACCAGTCAGGCTTAAATTTTATGGCATGATAAACTTCTGTCACATATGACACAGTCCATAAAATCCCTGGATGCATATTTAAAGGTAAGACATATTCCATACAAACCTACAAAATACCTTTTGTTTTTTTTATTTTTTTTAAAGTAATACTCAATTCTCACCCTCCAAGGAGAAAGTTTCTTTAATGTAAACTTGTGCTACAAATGGAGAGATATATGCAGCCCCAAGCATTGACTTTTCCTTATAAGCAAAATAAGAGATGTTTTTAATTTTTTTGGCAAGCTAAAGGCAAATATTTCACAGACGTGTTTATAAGAAAAAAAATAGTTTGGTTTGATTAAAATGCATTACTCAACTTAATAACAAGTTATTATTAGTTTTTATGCGTATTGTGTACTCTGCATACTATCATTTTGAAGGATACCAGGATGTTTTAAAGCTCTTTGAAATAAATCTCCTGAAGTAAAAACTCCCCAGGAAAAGAACACATCCACAGAGTGAGCTCCAGGCGAAATTGTAACATAGAATAAAACAAAATAAAACCAAATGGAATCAACCTTTGATACCTTTTTTATATGCCAAATTAGTTAGCCCATTTATTGTCCTAACTTTCACAGAAGGAAGAAAATGCTTGGTATCAATTCCCTCTAGTTAATAAGGCCTGATATCCTTGCAACCCCTTTAGAAGCATTTCTCAGGGTTAGCCTGTCTAGAAGCACTTCACACTGTAAACCAATACTTTCACGTAGGGGTTACCACATGTGGTTCAGGGTTGTGTAGATTGTGGTCTGCATGACGGCGCTCAGTTAAAAAAGTCAATTATGAGTGAAAATCTATCCAGTTTCCCAGTGTCAGGCCAATGGTGGCCCTGCTTCCACCTTTTTTCTGTAGCCTGTTGGTTTTCTTCAAAACAACCCCATAATTTTCTGAAATTTATTTCTGAAAAGTACCCTTGTATGGTGATAGCTTAACTTGATGAGTTATATCTCTTGAAGGCAGCAACATTCTAACAGGTGACTTCCAGAAACTTACTTTCATAATCCAAAAATAAACCTATAAGTAGTGAAATTTAACTTTTGAGGTAGGTAGACCAACGAGGCAATTTCTGTAGATCAGTGGATACTGTAGTATTACTAGTGATCAGCTACAGGTTTATTTATTAAAACATCTATAGGTTAAACTGAATATATAATAATGGTTTTCATTTCTGGTGTTAGGAAATTAATGAACTCTTTACTTTAGTTTTAAGATGAAGTGAACAAAACCATGAAAAAGTAAAACATATTTAATATGTTAAAGTCTTCGTAGTAAAAGAGCGTGTCTATATTTATAAAGCACAACCATGCTAACTGCTTTCTTAATAATTATTTTTTCCTCCTTTAAACTAATAGCCAGTGTCCAAGAATAAGAAGAAGGTATAATTTCTGTGAGAGAGATCAAACTCCAACATTCTGTGGAAATGATGCGGCAATTTTATTGCATATACAAAACAAACAGAAGATTCATCCACTGCTTAATATTATTCTTGCCAAATTATGTGAAGCCTAATTGCTGGAACAGTAGATATAGGCTGTGTACTTCTTTTTATTCTCACTAATGAACAATATTTAAATTACTGAAATACCTCCCATTATTTTTCTATTTCTTTCTAACCTACTTTCCCCCCTTATTCCAATTAGAACATGTATTGTTTAATTGAGTCTTTATTTCACTGCTTGTTTCACCTTTGCCTTGTGAGTTTCTTGGAAGGAGAGAACACTATATTTTTTGAACAGATGCTTCATTATGGGAGGTGAGTAGTTCAGTTACATTGACATTCCACCTTTTCCCCTATGTCTGGCAATTGTGGGCTGTTAAACAGCTTTAATGGAAGATAACACCAGCCCCTTGATCTAACAGCATGAAAACTTTTTTTTTAATAAACGATTTCACTACTTTCATGGTTCATTAAATTCAAGGTAGAGTCATTTTACTGCAGTTAGTGGACCCCAAAAGGACCTGACAGTTAAATGAAAGTTGTCAGTTTTCCTTCTGTTGTAGCTGGATTGGGTAATAAAAGGGCAGAACCTGGAAGTGAGGAGCATAACAGAGATTAGTGTGCCTAACAAATAAATGAGTTCTTGAGAAATACAACAGAAGAAGGCATGAGTATTTAAGTGTCTAGACAAACAGAGGACAGTGAAAATATCTATAATGAATGGCTTTAAGAATTGCAACTGTGCTTTGCATAATAGGTAAGTGGAAAGCTTGTGGTCTAAAATTTATGGAGAGAGATTCTGGCAAGGTACAGTGAAAAAAGAGCTCTTAGGTATAGAAACTATTAAAAAGTTATTAACAAGTATTGTTCATTCTATATCAGAAATGTAATGAATTAGAGGTTGTTGCTGTCTATCTATTCTTACTCAATAAGAAAGAAATGGAGTTTCATTTGACTGACTGAACTTTTTGAAATAAGGTTCCAGTGACTAATTATCATTGTACTCACAAATAAAAAAAAATCCTCCTAAAATTATAATTAATTATATAATGTGTCCTTTGTCCAAATTCTATAAGTTACTTTATAAGCCTTGAAGCCTGAAGCATTGTTGGATCAAGAAAGGAGGCAAGACAGAATTGATGTTAAGTTTTCCTTCATTAACATACAAGAACATAACATAACATCATTATTAAAGGCAAAGAATTTACTCCTTTCATCACTTTTGATAAAATCGTGAAAGATGATGTCAATATGTGGGCATCATCTTTGATATGAGACAATATGAGACAACAAAAATCAGCTCAATTTATATTACACAATTTGCTTTTTTTGTTGTTTATTACACTTCAAGCCCAAGATATTTGGAGATATTCACTTTCCCTATACAGGCATACCAAGATAAATTTGGAGGTACTTACTCATTATTCTTCAGATTTTAAACCAGACCACATTTTCAAAGAAAGCTATTAGTGCCCATGCTCCCATTAATGATTTAAATCACTACTTTTAAATGGAATTTTCTGCAATGATGGAAATGTTTTATATTGCTACTGTTCAATACGACAGCTACTAGCTATATATGGCTATTACGTACTTGAAATGTGGCTATTGCAACTGATGAGCTGAATTTTTTATTTTATTAATTTTTATTAATTGAAATATAAATATAGAAATGGTAACAGGAAGTTAGTGACTACCATATTAGACATTGCAGATTTAAACACTGTATATAAATGTAATCAACATTGTTTCTTTGTAAAGTCTTTGTCCATCATGAATTGCTCTATTGTGTTAGTACATTACAAAAGAGAGAAAGAAGTTAAAAGCAATGGACCTCATATTTTAATTTTATTCAAATGATTGTCAAAAGATTTAAGTGACCAATTTTATTATCCTTATCCAATATTTTATTTGAAAACACCTAAACCATGCTTACCTGCTATATTATTAGTCTGGGTTCTCCAGAAAAATAGAACTAATATTAATATTTTGTATATATATATATATGTACATATATACACACACACACATATATATACATATATATACACATATATATACACATTCTCTCTCATCTCTATCAACTATATCTATATCTACATCTATATCCATATCTATATCTATATCTATAACTCTACCTATATCTATGTAATTATCTCATGAAAAGTCTCATGCTCTGCAGTTGACAAAATGGAGACCCAAGAGAAGCAATGTTATAGTTTTAGTCTGAGTCTGAGTCTGAAGACAGGAGAAGGCCAGTCCCTCAGCTCAAAGACAGTTGGACAGAACAAGTAAATTCTCTCTTACTCAGTCTTTTTTTGTTTTGTTCAGGCTTCCAATGGATTGAATGAAATCCACTGGTCACATTGGGGAGGGCAATCTGCTTTACTCAGTCTACTTATACAAAGTTAACTCATCCAGAAATACCCTTGAAGGCATACCCGAAGTAATGTTTAACCAAATATCAATGCACCCTGTGGCCCAGTCAAGTTGATATAAAACTAACCATCATACCTGGTATTAGGAAAATATTTTTTCTCTCTCCCCTACCTTTTTATCGCTTTAAATCATTGATATTCTAACAAAAAAAGCCTCTTTATTCCGTTAATTTAACTGTGGCTCCTCTACAACAGTTCTAAACAACTGGAGAATTTTTCAACAAAAAAGTGCAGCCTATTATATAGTAAGTTCTCAGGTGCTGTTTTATTTTACTCTCTGATTCTTAGTTATTAACACTGTGCCTAGAACTATCTCTAGCACATAATTGGTTCTGGGAAATATCTGTTGACTAAATGAATTAATGAATAGTACCTGATATTGTAAAATAATGATTGTTGTTGATGAATGGTCTCAGCAAGTGTGTTGGCTTTCACTCTCTCTACTCATTCCTGTGTGATGGATATTCCCAAGAGACTTTGATTTTTAATAATATTTTGGAGCAATGTTTTTCAATATTGAATGTGCACATGAATCACTTCTATTAAAATGCAGAGTTATTTGATAAATATAGGGTGGAGGCTGGTGTTCTGCATTTATGACAAGCTCCCAGGTAATGTCAACATAGGTAGGAAGACAGTACTTTAAATATCAAGGATTTTGAAAACACTGTGAATGAAAAGGAGAAACAGAACATTGTTTACAAAATAGCCATTGTAGTATTTAACTTGTCTCATATATAGCAAAATTAAGAATCTTCACAAAGTAAAATTTATTCATTTACTCATTCAACAAATATTTCTTAAGTTTCTAGTATATAGCAAGTATTATGCTAAACCCCAGGGAAAAAAGATAATAAAACCACAATTTTTGCCTTAGAAATGAATAAAGACTAGTGTGTGCTGTCAGGGGTGGGGGATGTCCAAAGGAAACACACACACACACACACACACACACACACCACACACACACACGCACACACGCACACACGCACACACACACACAATCAGTACGTTCTTTAAAAAGATTGCCCATCAGAACAGGATATTATAGAAGTTTAAAATTAAGACAATTATTTCAAGCTTAGTATATCCTAACTTTAGTTTTGAAGGAAAAGTAGTGATGATATAGGGAGTGTATTCTAGGAAGTGGCCTTAGAAAATAAATGGGAATGACAGGAAGAAGATGTGAACAAGAAAATTTTGTAATAAGAAGTTCTATATTTTCCCATCTCATGTCTCCTATCTTTATTTGTTAAGTGAAAGATTTGTTAAACTGCTAAGTAAAGTTAGAAGTGAAGTGAAGGTATAGGGATTTGAGAAAGATGGCTTGATAAAGAAGACAGACTATGTTAACAATCTACTTGAAGTTTAAAGCATTAAGTTGTATTGGTCCTAATATGTGTGGTTGTATGTGTTTTCTCCTGCATCCTGGTTTTCAGAGAAGAAAATATGGTCGATTGGGTTGATCTTAGTTTAAGATTTGACCAGGGAGATGTAATAGAATAGTAAAAGAGCAAGAAATACATGATTATTCTATAAAGGAAAAAAGATGGAACCAGGCCAGGAGAGTGAGTAAAATTAAATAAGTTAATGGATGATAGGGTGGAAGAAGGCAGAACATTATGTGTAGAATGACTAAGATATCTGAATGATAGATTATTGTCATAGAATTAAAATTATGAGTTTTGAAAAGTTGGATAACTTAGGGCTGCTGAAAAGAATAATTCAACTGGGACTAGATTCCACTGTACCTGTACTATGAATTTACACACTCTTATCTACTCTTGTGCAAATAAAGGTCTAACTGGTGGATATAGTGGGACAATAGGGATTTAATTTTTTAAATGAATGCTTTTTATTAAATTTGTTAAATGCTATTAATTATTCTCCCTTTATAATTTTTTATTGAAATAAACTATACCTGTGTAAATGAAAAAATATTCAGTGATCTGCAACCTCACTATTATAAGAACCTTTTAACACATGTAGATTTTGTAGCAAAACTATTAATGTCTATTGCTCAGGAATACAGAATGTGAAAAACAAGGGGGATAAAATATTAATTATTTAATGAGATATTAAAAACACTTCATAATCTGACTTCAAATGAGCTTTAGCTACCAAACTTGCATTGATTTCCTACATAAGACTTAACTTCGACCTAAAGTAATTATAACTAGCATTACTCAAGAGGTTATTATCTCATTTAATTGTCTTCTTTTATTTAATCCATGTATTCTTGGATAAGCACTACTATTTTCTCACTTTTTTTTTGATGAGTAAACTGAGGCATAGACAAATTCAAGACCACAGAACCAGTAGAACCAGTATTTGATACCACATAATCTATATTCAGAGCCTGAAAACTAACCACTATCTACAGTAAACCTTGAATATAAATTTTCATTTGGTGCTCCTTAAGATTTCTTGTGACCATAGTATTTAGCACATAGTTAGAGTGTTATTCTTAGCTCTTTCTGCCTTTCCGAACTTTATTCATTCTCAATTTCAGCTTAATTTCCTTTAGCAATAAGAAACCTTCCTTGGATATGCCTACAATAGTGATTTCTGATTACTTTTAAGTTCTATAATATTTACTATGTAACCACAGAATTTTTAGGCTACACGCACCTTAGACATTTTGGCAGCTATGTGATATTTGTGCTGCAGCTCTGCTTTCTTCATTTCTGGATTCCATAATTGACAAAACTGTTAGGTAAAAGCATGCTATTGCAGTTTCCTTTTACATTTACTCTAGGGCAAGTCTTGGATTCCTCAACACAGTGCTCTAAGCACATGCACAGGAATCAGAGTTAGAATCCAAGGTGAAACATACCTGTCATTTTAAAGGTGGTAAAAATGAAGGTCCAGAGGTCAAACAAGACAGTTAACAGCACACTTAAACCCTTTGTTTTTTTTTTTTACTTTGGTGAGAATGTTTTCTGAACCTCATATATGGTGACTAGTACATTTTTATAAACAGTAATGTAGAATGTTTGGAAGCACAGTAGTCTAAAAAATCTGGTATCTAAGATATTATAATTTAAATAATCTTTTATCTTTTGCACTCTTTTACTCAAATATTTTTTAACTGTGTGCCAGCCTAATTCAGTAGATACTTTGCTTTTTATTGAAACTACCTTTCACATATATGTAGATTATACATTCATTGAGGGCAAGAAACAAACCAAAGTGCATTATATATATAATAAAAACTCGAAGATGTATCATGAAATTATTTTACATGGTTTTGGTAAACAGAAGACATTAACAAAAAGTATCCTTGAAGACAGCCAAAAATATACAATTTAAGCTGTGTTCTCATTAGATCAAATACTTCTTTATTTCTAGTCTTTTTGTGTTTTTGGACTCCCTTTTTACTTCTAGATGTAAATCCCTTTCTGACTAGGAAAACCTGTTTTAGCTATAACATATTTACAGCAGAAATTTAAGTAATAAACCCCCTGCTGATTGAAAGTAATATTTACATATGAGGCAATTATCCTTACATCATTTAAAACTTTCTGCATATTATTTTACCTGTATTCCTCATTTTGATTATTATGCCACATTTATGTGTTGTCAGGCTTAGCAGAAACATATATCTTTTATACTTGAATGGTTTTGAATGGCCACTCACTCTCTCTGCTTTCTTAAATGATCATTGGTTTGGTAAGAGGCAAAAGACTCAAGTACATTTTATTTTTGATTGAGATAATGTGATTTAATCTAACAGTTGTAAGTTAATGATATGGTCAAACATCGAGGATGAGAAGGTGTAAGATGTGTCATCTTTTATAACTAACCTTAATTTTTCCCACTTAAATTAACAACAACAAAAAAAATGAATAATAAACAACTCAAGTTGTATTGTGTGCTTTACAGTTGACGGCTTTTTCTCAAATGTCACTTGAAGTTGATCCTAAACATAATCATGGTCATGATATTTGTTTGCCAGTATCTCCTACTTAATAGAAAATTGAGATCCTGAAAAGTTAACTGGTCCAAATTTTGTCAACTAATATTTAGCAGACATAGAATCTGAACCTGGGTTTCCTGATTTAAAATCCATTGCTATTGTTACTACATTATGTTACCTTCCTGTGTACAAGTGTAATTATGCATAGAGTCCTAAGCATCTTTTCATTTTTGTAGTTTCTATGCAGCTATACCTTGTAGCACATTAATTATAATATTCTGATTAATTTTGTTTTTAAGGAGAGGTTCTTTCAAGATTTGCATAGTTATTTGAACAGAGGCTCTGATGTCTGAAACTTATTGCTAAACTTTTTGGTTACTTAATATTGTGAAGACTGGGGACCTTCTATGTGGATTTTAAGAGGAAAATCCACCTTCTAAAAAAGGTTCATATGCTAAAGGCTGACTTTTGTCAATTGCGCACTAGTAACTATTTCAAATTTACCTTTTTTGGAGCTCAAACTCTTTATTCCCTTTAAAGAGGTCACCATTAGCTATATGAAAGTGAAATCTGAAGATATAGGTGTGAGAGCTTTTGCATGCTCATATATTATCAAATATTCCTCCTATAAATCACATATAAACCTAAGGTAAAGAATGAAGGAAATATGCATTTTTGTTGATTTTAATGTAAAATAAATTAGCCTGCATTTTAAATTCAGTCAGATTATTTCACATAGACAAACCTTCATCTTCTAAAGTGAATTTCTCAGAACACTATCTCTGGGGCGTATGGATAGGTTTTCTGTGGGAAGAAAAGAAAATAAATTTTTGGATTTTGGTTGCTGTTGCCATTACAAAACTTAAACAGCTTTAGTTATTTTAGGACATGAAAATATATGGAGGGTCCTCAAGAGGAAAGAAACAGTAGACTTTTCTCAATGTTATTTGAACATGTAAAATGTTCTCATAGACCATCTCACAAGTTACTCCTTTACCTTACATATTTACATAGGAGATTTTTTTTCTCCTGGAGGCAATTTATATAGTTCAGCTTGATCACACTAAATCTAAATTGTTGCTTTTGCATATGACTTTTCCAGAAATCATCTTTTTTATTATATTTTTTTTAAAATAAGAGGATTACAAGAATAGCCAAAAGACAATGGTGTTGGTGTTAAATAATCAGCATAATTCACATTTAATTTTACATTCATTCACAAAATAAACTAGAAAAATCTCATCTAAATCAATCTAACTGCTTCCAATAATTACATGGCTTTCAACTAGAAAAGGGTCTACAATCCATAATCTACAAATTTCTAGTCCTGGTGTAACCTTAAATTGTCTGTATATTCTAATTTTTCACACACACACACACACACACACACACACACACTAAACTAAGCAAGGATATTCACATATTTTTATAAACTTATCACAAGGAAAAATTCCCTAATTATCTGCAAAAATAAGTAAACTATTTAATATTAATTCGCATTAGGAAGTGACAAAAATAAAACTATGCTCTAAGCTTATTTCTCTATCTTCAAAATTGGGAAAATATTCACTCATAGCTTTTTGCCATGAGTAGTTGCAATTAATATATGTAAGGAACAGTATAATACTAGGCACATTATAAGCCTCAAAACATGTTATTTTTGTTATTATTTATAATAGTGAAATGTAAATGACACAAAATAATCTTTTAAGCCTCCAATATTTTATAAACATTACTGGAATTTATTCATGTATTTATTTATACTATTTAGCCAAATAAATTATATAATGAATAAAATAGACAAAATCCTTGTCTTCATGAAGAGTAGAATAAAATTATAAGTAAATTAAAGAATATGTTTAAAAATGATGATAACTGAAGAACAACAACAACAAAAAGGATGCAGATTAGAGGAATGACAATTTGAGGTAGGAGCGTTTGATACGTTAAATAGGGTTGTCAGTGTAAACTTCCCTGTGAAGATGATCTTTTAGCACATCTATGAAGGAGGTGATGTAATGATATTTGTGGCTATATGTATTAGAAATACCCCAGCCAGGTGAAGAGGCTTATCCTAAGGCAAGAGAATGCTGGCTGATTTTGAGGAATGTTAAGGAGACCACTGACACTGTGAACAAGGAAGGCTAGCAGAAAACATGATCAGAAAAGTAATGGAGAGCTAGACCATATAGGGTTCAGTGAGTCTTTGGCTTTATTTTCAAGTCCAATGCTGAGTAAAGGAGTTTTCAAGTAGAAGAATTATATTATCTAGTTTCTATCTGGCATGAACTTTTTGGCTACTTAATCAAGAATCAATTGTAGGGGAGGAAAGGTTGTTGCAAGGAGATCAATTTGAAGACTATGACAGTAATGCAGAGGTGATGAAGATAATGGAAATGGTAATTTTTGAGTCATTTTTTAGATAAGAAAATACTATTTCATCTTTTCTGATGTCTTATTGAAGTCTCCTTGATTCATCATGTTTACCTACAAGTTTTGCTTGTACTTTGTCGTATCAGTTAGACAAAATTCTATACTCAATATTCAATAAATGATTGATAAATAAAAAGAAATAGGGTAAATTGACCCAATATTTTCAATTCTAGATATTAATTTTATAAAGAAGAAAGACATGTATAAAAATATTTGTTATAGTGTTATTGAAACATAAAACAAGAAAAGAAACATTCTAAAATTTCTACATTTGGGGTTTGTAAAATTGCTTAGTATCTTTATATTTTATAATATTTTACAGCCTTTAAAATATAATTGGAAAAGAAAGAGAACACAACACAAATGAACACAAGTGAAAAAAAGAACATAATATAAAAGAATTTACATGGTGTATTAGTTTCTTAGGGCCGCTATACCAAATTACCATAAACTTGATGATTTTTAAACAGTTTATTCTCTTACAGTTCTGGAGGTGACAAGTCTAAAATCAAGGTGTCAGGAGGGCCATGTTCCCTCTGAAGTCTCTAGAGAGGAATCCTTCACTGCCTCTTCTAGCTTCTTGTAGCCCCAGATATTCTTTGGCTTGTGGCAACATAACTCCAATCTCTGTTCTGTATTCATGTGGACTTCTCAGCTTATCTTTCTCTGTCCATTCCTTCTAAGGACACCAGTCATTGTATCTAGAGCCCATTCTATATCCAGGATGATTTCACCTCTAGGCCTTCAAATAATTAAATCTGAAAACACCTTATCTCTAGGTGTTATTCTAGGTAGAATGACTTTTGGGAGATGCTATGTAATCAACTATATATGGTATTACTGCAGTACCTTTAAACATTATGCAATACTCGTATTTCATATTATATAAAATAACTAGAAGAAATACATCTAGCTTGATTTTACTAGATAGAACATTTTACTTAATAATTTTTAGATTTTTTCAGTTTTTCTAAATAAACATGGACATTTATTACAACTCTAGAAAATTAAAAATGAAAGAAACAAACTATAGGAATTCTATACTCTAGTATTCAATATAAACAATAAAAACTTCTTAGGAGTCAGCATGGGTCAATAGCAAGCAGTACCAAGCAAATATGATTTCTTTCAGATCAGATAACTCAGTAGGATAAAGCATTAACATTTTAATAGGAATGAGAAGGTTTTAAACAAGAAGTGACATGATCTAACTTCTGTTAGAACTGTGTTAATGAGATACAGGACTGAGAATGGGCTGCAAGGGGTCAAAGATAAAGGTGAGAGCAAGTCCTAAGGCTTCCTCTGTAGTAATCCAACAAATGTAAACTGGTATCAGTACAGAATGGTTCCTCAAATCTCTATGTCCTGTGTCCTGCCCTTTCAGCGTTTTGTAAAAATCCTGAGTGGAGGCTACCCTTGCTATGTATTATGCTTTAAGATGATATAGATCAGAGGGGGTACCCATTTAACTGGGTAATAATTCAATTTTAACACTTTAGTTGCCTAGAATTATGAACCCAATAGGGTAGAGTCTTGATTTTGGTTAAAGCAAATCAATTATGCAGCACAATTTATGAAAATCTGACTAGACAGTTTTTTTTTTTTTTTTTAAAGACACGCATAAGCCTAGGATTTATTGGCTCACACTTTCAGTATTAACCAACAGTGTGACACTACTGCCAAAAACAACAATTCATTCCAAGACTACATTTATAGAATATAAGAAACTTTTTAATGAGGTGAAGGATTTCAATGAACCAAAAAACCTTAAGATTTTTATTTTTTAATATGCAAATAACTTGGGACATTTTATAATTTCTTCATCCTTCTCAACAAAACCAACAATGGCAGGGATATGATTTAGCTTATTGGATACAAACATAATCAATAATTGTGTTACTTTAAATTTGTAGCTTTTTTTTTTGTATTAAACACATAATAGGAGGTATTTATCTAGATTTAATAAACTAGAGTAATCATAGTATTCCCTTTTTGAGATTCAGGAAAACATAATAAATCTAGAAAAAGAAGTTATGATTTTCTGTGAACAAACAAAAATCTGACATTTCTGACAGGTATTTTTGGATTATACACAAATCATGTGTTCCACCCATTCAACAAATAAAATAAAATCTCACTCTGATGTTATTTCTAGTCCTGCCTCTTAGATAAGACATCAGATAGTTTGTCAAAAATTATACCACCAGAGGCTAAAACAGCTGTTATTTATGCCAAACTAATCTGTGAGGCTAGTGTCAGTATAATAAGTTCAAGTCCAAGGGACATAGGAGGCCTCCCAGTTGCCTGCCTGTCATGGTTATGGGAAAGCCTAGGACAGCAGCTGCTAAAGGCAGAGGAAGAGCTGCTTCCTGAGCTTTACTGGGTTTTTAATAGTGACTGTGAATGACCTACTCAATGTGGATCACTTAACAAATAACCTCAGAGGGGAGTACATATCCTCTGGTTTTCAATTTACCATAGGCAATATACCTGTAAAAGTGGAAAGTAGTTAGTAGAAAGTTAGTGAGAGTTGCAGACATTTCCTTCTGTAGAAAAAGCCAATTTAAAAAAAGCATAAAATAAATAGAGGAGAGATCATTATTATTTGCCATAATATCAATGACATTTTTTAATTGAGATTTTATAGTTTATGTAATTCAACTGAAATAAAATTAATGTATCTTTTCAGGAACAGAACAATTTACTAATTTTATAAACATTTACTGAGTGGTTGCTACATGGAAGTCACTATGTCAGGCCTTTGAAACATAAAAATGATAAGACATTTTGTCACATAAAGGAATCGTGAGTGTGTCAACAAACATTTGTTCATCGGAATGGAAATTAAACATAATTTCATGAAAACTATTGGTACATGTATTATACCACTAAGCAGAATATAATAAAAACCTATGATAGAAGTTCAAAAAGATTTGTATAAATATACAAGAATAAAATTTTAACTGGAAAAATCATGGACAGATTCATATAAAAAAATCATTACATCAAAAAAAAATCATTACATCACTTCTGTTAGGTCCCACAGATAGATATACTATTGAGAGAAAAAAGTTGAGAGCGGAAGAAAGAGGCTGAAAAGTGTAAAGTGAGGTTAGAAAAATAACAACATACTTTCTCAGAAGCAAGGGGATAACTTGATGAGGTCTTTTTTAAATAGAGCTTTTATCTTAATGGAAAGATAGATGATAAGCAACTAAAAACAAATGTTTAATTATGGATGGTGATAACTTAAGAAGAAAAATAAAATCAGCCAGGGAAAGAAAGACTGAGTAAAAATGTACAGCGAGGTGGCTATTTTACTCATTGGAAGTGTCATTTTGGAGGAGGAGGCATTTGAACACCAAAATAAAGTGAGAGTGCAGGTCACATAAGGTCTGCGGGGGAGAAAGATTTCTGGAGAGGGACAGAGCAAGTGTAAAAGAACTGATCTGAATCTGTAATCATTATAACCTAAATAAAGCTTAGCAACTAAAAAATAAAAAAAGAATGTTATTTGGGAACAAATCAGAATCAAAGTCAGAATGATGTTCCTGGAAACAGCAGCAGATGAGTTCAGAGACACAGAGGCTCTATTATGCACATGGGAAAGACAAGGAAAGTGGACTTGATAGGAACCAAAAGATTAGCTTTGCGTATGTTTATTTTTTAGATGTGTGTGATGCTTTCAAATGTAGATATTGGGTAAGAAGTTAAGAAGTAAGACTGGAGTTCAACAAAGAGGTCAAGGCTGATATAATTTGGTATAGTTACTAAAGATACAAGCTCAGGACCCAAACTTCCAGAATTTGAATCCCTGAGCTACTTACTAGGTAGTAGCTTTGTAAATCCGCCAAGACACTATACTTTTCTAGTACTAATTTTTATCACCAGAAAAGTGAAATGAATTTTGTTATAAGAATTAAATCAATTATACATTCACATTAGTTATATGAGTGCCATTGCATCATCATCATCATCATCATTATTATTATTATTATTTTTATTATATGATAATAAAAACCATGAGATTAGATGAGACTATTTAATAAATAAGTATAGGAAAAAAGAGCACAGAACTCTGGAAAACTCTATATTTAGAAGTCAGGAAAAGATGAATGAGGCAATAAAGGTAAATAAAAGGAGTGCTCAATGAAATAGGAGGGAAATCAGGAGTTTGTGTTGTCAAAGAGAAAAAAATGTTTTGAGAAGGCAAGATTGGCCATTGAAAATTGAAGGCTTGAGTAAAATGAAGAAAGAGAATAGTTCAAAGGATTTCACCAGGATGAATTCATTGGCATACCATATTGGACAAAAGTGATTTCACTGAAGCTGGGAGAATGAAAGCTGTAGAAGAGTGATTAAAGGCAGCAGGAAAGCAAGGGAGTCAAGAGGGAGGGTCCAGACAACTCTAGAATTCTGTTCCAAAGGGAAGCACAGCGACTGGAGAGTAGCTATAGAGTAAAGTGGTATCGAGGGAGTTGCTTCTTTCCTTTTAAGATGTGAGCATTTCGGTGGGCTGATAAAACTGATACGATGAACAGCAGAAACATGGTTTCTGAATTGGTGATAGTAGATGGGATCCAAAGTACAAGCAGAAGGGTTAATCTTAGGTAAAAATTCAAATAATTTGTGCACTGAACTTGTAAAGATGGCAGAATATGTAAATACAGATGGTTTTGGGTAAATTTTGTGGTGAGATGATAGTTTTTAAAAATTGCTTATATTTTCTTAATAAAATCGGAAGCAAGACCAACAATTGAGATTTGAAAGGGAAAGACTGTTATAGCTTTGCGATAAAAACGAGGCTCACCATGTTCCCATAGCTTCTCAATGAACCTTCTAATATATAGGAGGTATATATACACATATATATATGTGTATATATACACATATATACATATATATATATATTTTTTTTTTTTACAATCTTTTGAAGTATTTAGACAAGGAACACAGAGAGATTATCAGATATCCAGGTAGGATATTAAGGTAAATACATATGCCCTGTTCTTTAATGAGAGTTTAGAATTTAAAAAAGCTAGAGGAGTCTAGAGATATAATTAAGAAATAATTGCCAATAAAATTCTTGATGTGGTAAATTAGCCATAGAAAGAATACAAAGAAAAATGAGGAGAGCGTTGTATACAAATTCTTGAGCAGCGCCTCTATTTAGAAATTGCTGAGAAACCAAAACGAAAGACTGAGAGTGGTCAGAATATTAGAACACAGAGCAGGAGAAAGTAGTTAAATGATAAATAAAGACCAAAGTTCAAATAATTTGTCAATGTATCTAGTTTCAAGTAATTAAAATGATAAGGAACGCTAAGGATATTTGATTATTAATGGATTAATATAAACCCGTATCTCATAAGAAAAGTCATGAAAACTAACAATAGAGGTCATATAATCTGTAAATATTTTATAATTCATAAAACATTAAGTAAAAATACAAGAAGTTCAGGAGCTTCTGTTGGCATGTGAAAAACTAAAAGGTGCTAAGAAAGAGTAATTAATCAAAATGCCAAAGGGGTTCTAAAATTTTCAGTAGTGGTCACAAAATGTGCATAGCAAAAGAAAAAAATGAGCGAATAAACAAAAGCATAAAAGGTTTGGAGTCACCAAGTAAATATTACTTTCAAATTTGTCCAATAGTCAGATATCTAAAAAAGCAAATTTACATTACACTTAAATAAATAAAAAAGTTTTCTGTAAGTGAAAAATATATTCTGTGCTCTGTACGCCAGGTTTATTACTCTGGAAGGAGTGCGTATCTTCACTTTTCTCCTTCCACAGCTAAAAGGCTCTGCCAACAAAGAAGGCTATAAAGTGTCCTAAGTGTTGGTAAAGTTAAAGGATGAAAAAAGTAGATTACATACCTTATAAAAAAGGAACTCTCAAATAGAATGGCTGTTATTCAGATTTAAAGAGAAAAGGACACATTATATGTTAGGTGAAATCTACTTAGGTTGTTCAGGAAAACATAAAATCATGAAAATATAAAAAATGCCAGTAAATTGATAAAAAGTGCTGATTTGAGCTAGTTCAAGCTTATAAATTACTTCCTGAAAAACTTACATGATAAAAGCTGCATCTTAAAATTAAATTATACATAGTCAGATGAAGCAAAAAGAAGTATGATTTTTCAGATGGATGTTAAGTGCCTATAAGAAAGCATGATGGCTTACAAAATTTATCCCAAAGAAAATTGTTAATGGAATGTCATAAGGTTGTTTGAGCTATTATCTTCTATAAAACCCTTCAAGACATGTCTAGCTATTATGCTGACTTTAAATTTCTTATCCTCAACTAACCCTAGTTCAGATTGTATATATATGATACAAAGTACCATATATATAAAATAGAGTGTATTCATGCCTTCCTGGAGTTGTACCACAGATTTTTAGGGAGCAGATTTACAATTTATAAACAGTCAGTAGTATGTAATCACAGCTGGGTTATTTCTGTGTTTGTGTGGGAAAGCAAACAGATATATAAATAAATGTAACTCATGCAATTTCCAATGTGAACCAAAATATTTTTTAAAAAATGATTTTAAGGAAAGGATTAAGATTTTGTGATTGAAGTATAATACTTAAATAAATGTCATTGTGTTATGAGATTTTAAAATTATCATTTTGTCAAGACTTATTCAAGTTTTAAGAAAAATTTTTGCCAGGTGTTCTTTCCCTTTCAACCTTTTTCTCTCATCTATTGAACTTGAGTTATTGGATTTAGGGACTATCTAGAGAAAAAGAGAAATGGAAAGGTTCTTCTCCCACAAACTAGGAGAAAAATAAAGAGAATTAGCCTTTATTGAATCTATTTACTTTTTTATTATTCTTTAAACCCCTAAAATCACTAGTCCATCAAAATCTAGCCATAACTCCCAGCTTCCCCCACTAAAGGTATCTTTACTATGATCTCTATGGTTCTAACTATTGCTAAGAGCCAAGGACACTTCATGGAATTCATCATACCCAGAATGTCAAAAGATTATAATTGTTCGTATCTTCTGTTTAATATGTTTATGTTTAAATGTTGTTCGTCCCTTAAAATGTGTTATTCCCTGGTGGTCAATATACCACATATATCCTGTTATCTTTTTCTCCCAACTTCAGTTTTTTGTAGGTTTTTTCCCTCTACCTGCCCCTTTAAATATACTAGATCCCGGTTATTATTTATATGCTGAGCTAAAATCATTATATCTAAGAACTAGATCAGAGTTCCAGTTACTAAACCCATTGACAGTCAATTTATACCCCCTGGGACCTATTTTAAAATAAATCTTTCATTGTCACCCTGCTGCTGAATTTACTGTTTGTCTCTTCTACTTTTTCAGTTAAGCACATCGAATCCAAACATGGGCCTGAAGGTGAAACTTGACTGTTCATCTTCCCTTATTCCTCACTCATCCCAAAAATCCAATCTATCTCAAATCTTCTAGATTTCATAGCAGAGGAAGTTTTTCTTCCTCCCTCTCTGCTCACCCACTTCATATAATTTTATCATTTCTTGTCCCAAAATAAGAGATCTTATAATTCTGATGGAACAGAGTCCAGGCTATTGAATGACCCCTATTCACTAATTAGCTCAATGCCTGCTCCCTGTGCATAAGCAGAAATCATACATTTTGGTTCCTTTGCTTTTGTGTTAACATGATATTTAGTATTAGGGGTTCCTGTATCGAATAGGAAACTAGGAGGTGAAATGATAACATAATTTGGCTTTAGATAGAAAGGAATTTAGGACATATGTAATTCAAAATTGAACTCAGAAAATGAGAATCCAGTTGTTCGTGAGAACCTCAATAGCAAGTATTTTTAATTTCCTACTCACTTCCACTTTCCCTTATATTTAGTTCACCTAAGGGCCTTACACTATAGAATATGGTCCCTTGATACATATCAAATCAACTAATTTCTTTCTTTCTATGTTTTCACTTATTCTAAGTGATCATCTTCTTTAATATTTATTATTGAAATTTTCTTTCAATCATCTCTCTACTTCACTATAGCCCCACTTCAATCTACTCTCCATAAAGCAGTGAGAGTGAGATTCATTAAGGAGTGAAATAACATGCAACTGGTAACTGAAAAAAAGTAAGGTAGATAAGGAGAATAGATGGAAAAATCATTATTTCATATATGCATTTTATTTTTGCTTGTAAACTGGACATTATTTTTTCTTTAAATTATTCCTTCTAAAAAAACTTCTTATACACAGGAAATGACAATCGATATATACTGACATTCTTTTTTTCCTGAAGCTGTGAGGCATTTTGTTGGACTTCGAAATGATTCCAAGCTACAGCATAACTTAATGTCTTGGTATAAAATCATAGATATTCAGTTTCTTAGTCTGTTATATCAGTCTTCCACTGGACTGCTGAACCAATGTCACAAATATTATATTTATATTTAGTTATAGCAATAACTCTATTTAATATTCAACATATTTATTAGTAAGAATAAAAGTAAATGCTGTAACAAATATACCCCCAAATATATAATAACTCAAAGAATATAGAAGTATATTTTTCAATAATGTTAAAGTCAAAGGAGTTCCTAATAGGTGGGCAAGATTTCTTCTATCAAGTCCCCAGAACATTTTTGTTCTTATTTCGAGGATTTTCTATCCTCTGATAATTTAATATCATCTTCATCTGGATATCACGAAGAGAAAAATACATTATATTACACCTTTTACTTAATAGCCTTGGTCTAGAAAAGATATACATACTTTCTACTCTCATATCATTGGACGAAACTCAGCCACATGGTTGCATCTCCTGCAAGGGTGTGTGGGCATAGTTCTATTGCTCTGCGTTCAGGAAAAGTAAGAGAAATGAGGTTCTTTTTCTGAGAAAAGGTAACAATTGCTGGATTAATAAAGCCTAATGTAACTTTTTTTTTTTTGCTTTTAGAGTAATCTAAAAACATACATATTTTCTGCATTATTATAATTTTTACATATAATTAGAATAAATATAATTTAAAAATTCTGTATGTTTTAAATTTTTATTTTGAAATGATGTTCTAAATGATTAAAAGGGCAGGCAATAAAATAATCTTAATGAGAATTAGGAAATATAAAATTAATTATATTAAAGACTTGCTGGATACTGTTTTAACTGTATTTAATGTAATTTTCAGCCTTGAGTGCATTTATTAGAAAATAATTCTAAAAATTTAATTAGCCAAACATTCAGTTCATAAAATAATAAAAAAAATTTTCACCAACATGAATCTGCAGAAACAATGGAAGTAATATAATATAAATGTTGACAGATAAATTAATAATGTAGAAAAAATGCAGTGAAGAGACGCAACAAGTCAATTTGGAATGATGACTTGGTAAATCTATGGCAAGACCAATGATAATAAAGAGAAGTGGAACAAATAATCAATATTTGAAATTACAAAAGGAAATATCTCCACAGGTAAAATAAAAAAAAAAGAATTATATAACTTAATGCCAATAAATTAGAAACTACCTTCCAGCTTTTATTGAATTAAATCTACCAAAACTGACATAAGAAGTAGAAAACATACCAATTACCATTTTAAAAATAAAATCAATAGCTTTAAATATTTTCAAAATCAAACTGAAGGCCTAGATAGCTTCACTGAGGACACCTCAACTAAACAACCAAGCAAGAGTTAATTCTCATCTTATAAAATTTCCTCCAGAACTGTTTGCCAAATAATCTTCAGAATAACATAAACTTGATACTAAAATCTAAAATAACAGTAAAGCACATAAAAATAGAAAATATAGGACAACTTGTTGTGTTAACATAGGTGCAAAAATCTTAACATATAAGCTCACTAAACCTAATAGTTTACTCAACCTAGTGTCATTAAAGAAAAGTATATCATGACCAAGTTGTTTTTATAAGAGAAGTAAAATGATATTTTAATTTAGAAAATTAATCAATAAAAATTTTTTGCATTAATACATTAAAGAAAAAAATTACATGGTCGTCTGTAATAAAAATGTATTTGATAAAATTTAATATCTATTTACGATTAAAGAAACCTTCCAACTAACCAGTAATAAAGAATAGAATATATGCGATAATAGAAATAGAGAGAAAAATGTCTTAGTCATAAAAAATGACTATAGAAAAAACAGCAGACAACACACTAAGATGAAAATACGGACTATATATAGATAAAAATGCATTCTATTGCTTATCAAATAAAATAAGTTTAGAAAATGTTATGAGAATTAGAAGAGAAAAAAATGGTCATATTTGCAAGTAATGTAATTCTGAACGTAGAAAATTCTAGTTAATGTAAAAACCTTTACAATTAATAAGACAGATTAGCAAAATCCTTGAAACAAATTAATTGTGTTTCTTTATATATCTAAAAATCAAAATTAATACTTAAAAATAATTTATAATAGTTATAAAATATTAGGTAACTGGACATAAATGTAATAAAATCTGTGCAAAGCCTATCTGTTAAAAACAAAAACAACAAATATGAATATATCATGACACACACTTGCTTAAATTTCAATAGCTTCCTATTATACTTACACAAAATTTAATCATGATGCCAATCCTAGGTGCTCCTTCATGTCTCACTTCTGCTATCTTGTTTCTTGTTCCTTTCTTTCTCTTGATCACTTTACTCTAGTTACATTGATAATTTTTTTCCTCTCTTTAATCCTGCTCCTCCCACTTCTACCCCTGACTTACGGATGTTGCCGTCTCCCTTTTAAAGAACTGATCTCTGAAGGTGGGACACCTCCTTCCACACACGCAGCGTGCACCCGAAGCCTGGCACACCTGAGGCCTGGTGCACCTGGGGCCTGGCACACTCAGAGTCTGGCAACCCCGATGCACTTGGGCGGCTCGGTGTACCCGGGGCCTGGATCACCCAGGGTATGGTCCATGGCTCCACTTGTGATGTGAACCCAGGAACTTCTGCATGTAAAGCAGATATGCTAACCGCTACACGATGGAGCTACCCCCACACTAATAATTTTTAATTCTCTAATTATGCCAAGCACATTCCTTTCTTTAGACATTTATACTTATGCCATTTACTTTGCCTAAAGCGGTGACCTTTTCCATGCCTGTCTCTTTCTTATCTTTAGGTATCAGTTAAAACACCACTTCTTTAAGAATTCTACCTTGACTTCCCTTTCTGAAACAGATAACCATCATTTTATTTGTTCTATCCTGTACCTATTTATTTTTTCTTTGTAGAACATAACTACAACTCACAACTCTAATTCACTTATTTATTTGTTTTGATTGACCCTTTTATTAAAAAATGGTATTTACGATAAGAGTTTCAATGTTTTATGCACTGATGTGTACCCAGTCCTTAAAATGGTGCCCGAAGCCTGGTAAGCATTCAATCGATATATGTTGAATAAATATATGAGACCAAAAATATTATACCCCAGTATATTAGTGCTTCGCAAATACTAGTAAAAATGATACTGTATATGTTTTCTCATTTGGACATTGTTTCTCTTGTATGGCTTTTTTAGAAATGAAGAATTTGATCTTCTCTGTCCTTTGTGTAATACCATAACATTTTTAGAAAATCACACCTAAACCCACTACTAATTCTAAACAGAACTTACTCTAAATTTGGTTAACTTTATCAGAGTATTCCAAGTTATCTAACTTGCCTCCATGCCAAAAATGCTTGTCTCAATCCACTTTCCAAAAATGCAAATAAGTAATCTTTTTAAAGGACTAATTTTGCCAAAAAAAAAAAAAAAATCCCTCCATTTGCACCCATAAGAAATTTAGTCTCTGGACCTTGCTCATAAGGCCCTGTGTAGTCTGGCTCCTACTCAGCAGTTTAACTTTATCTTTCTGCACTCTACTACATAACGCTCCCAATGTACTAAACTATTCAAAGTTCAAGAATTTACTGTGTTCTCTGTGACCATGGTTTATCCCTGTCGCTGGAACATTTTTTCCCTCCTTCTCTCTTTACTTAGTAAACCTACACTTATTTTTCAGATTTCACCTGAAAGATTTTCCTCCAGAAAGCCGTCTCCTGAATTCCTGAGATCTGGTTTAGGAAAACTATCTGCATGTAATTATTTTATCATAACACTTACTCCCTGCATTTTAATTGCCTTTTATTTATTTATATCCACTACTACATTGTAGAACTTGAGTCTTATCGTTGTATATTTACAGCTTAGATTAGAGTTCTGCTCACATAGTAGACAATATATTTTTTTCAAAGATAAGAAGGAAGGAAGGAAGGAAGGAAGGAAGGAAGAAGGAAGGAGAGGAAGAAGGAAGGGAGGGAGGGAGAGGAGGGAGGGGAGGGAGGGAAGGATGGCAAATGCATTATGCAATGCAATAGGATAATGGTTGACAAACTTTTCTGTAAAGGGTCAGATAGTTCATATTTTAGAGCCATATGGTCTCAGTACCAACTACTCAACTTTGCCATTATAACAGAAAAATATACCATGTTCCAATAAAAACTGCATTTACAAAAATGTAGTAGGATGGATTTGGCCCTAGAGCCATAGTTTGCTGGCTACTGCATTAGGGGCTTTATTTACATTATTTAATTAATTCAAACAATGACTATTTTGTGAACAATCAACCAAAAACAGTTTATATAATTTGTCTAAAGCCACAGAACTAATAGTGATGAAGTCCTAGGTCTGTTTAACTCTATAGAAAAGAGAAAGTGAGAATGAAAATACTGTGGACTATCTACTTTTGTATTCCTTTATTATAAATTAAAAATTTGTACATTAATAAAATTAACCTAAGCTCCTACAGATAGTATTTAAACTTAATTTTTGTTAATGGAAGACCTCAAGTTCTTAACTATTGACACATGCAATTTTATTGAATTAAAATCACTCATTTCTGAATTTTCTATTTTTTTGAAAACCGTTGACCTGAAAAAGCTTTCATAACCATTCAAAAATCTCCTGTTGTTCTTCCTTCTGGTCCTCTTAATACAAACACCAGCTAAATCAATTATTTAACTATCACAGGAAAATAGGTAGTCAATAAGTATTTTTTAGCCTTTACATTTATGCAAAAAAAAAAAAAAACCCAAAACTATATTATCTAGAATCAATAGAGTAAATAAGGATGGAGAAAGAGTACATTTTATATAGATCCTGAGATGTTTATTTGTTAAATCAAGATATCTAAGAGTTTAAAATTTTTAAATTGTATTTATGTATCTATGCTAATGAACAAGAATATGGACATAGACACTGAATACAGCTGCATAATATCAAAATAAAATTGCTGCTAAACATGTCATTGTAAGTTATATTCAATGTCTCTTGGGTTCTGCTGACATGACATCTTTCAGTTTGTGAAAATGTCGAGATGTGTTGGAGTTAACAGCTAAATAACCCAATATAAAGAACAATTACTCCAGGAACTTATAAAGGGCCAGAAATACTAGATTTGAGTTTTCCAACTTATAAAAGTATTGTGCCTTAATCTCTGCCCTGTTACTGTATATTGGGCTTTGGACAATTAATTTAGCTACTCTAAATCTTCATTGCCTAATCTGTAAAAGAGACTGTAGGTTGTGAAGTTCAAATGCTGTTATAATAGCAGGGTCAGGTAAATCCACTAGTTCATCATTATTTAGCTATGTTAAATAAGCTAAATTGTTTTTGTTTTCTTTCAGTTTGATTTTTGCTAAGGCCATGGTACATTCATCACCACAGAGTTAAGCTGACAGACAGGTGTGAACATCAAAATTTACATCCTGTGCCTTTGGAACAAATCTTCATAAACAGAAATTGATAGCTGTATTAGTTAAAAAAAGAAATGTTAGTGTATCAACATAACACTACTACCTAGTTTGAGGTGGAGGAAGCAGTAATGTTCTCAGGAATGGGGATAGAGACACT